>CM019074.1:52099394-53299394 GCA_009667805.1 Leptobrachium leishanense | reverse complement strand
TAAACCGTTCATTATAAAATTTTGCAGCAAAAAGTCTCTTTATTTATAGATTTTTTATGATACTTTAAGCATTTTTCTGAATTTTTTTTTTAAAAGTCCGATTTTTTTTTTTTTCTTTTTAAGTTTACTTATTTTTTCTGTAACAGCCCTTTTTATTATCATTCCCTGGACCTCCTGTGTAAATTTCAGACATTTTCGCTCAGTAGTTTCTTTGCAAACAGCGTTTCACTTTCACATTCATACAAACTCTTTTGCTAATTTATTCACCTCCCTCTGTCTGCGGTCTCGGCTTTTTCTCGGCTTTTTCCGGCGGCTTCGCTGCGTGTGATCGGCTCCTGCTAGGGTTTCTCCGGCGTCTAATCCAGATGTTTTTGGGGGTTTTCAGCGTGCATTCGCTGGGTTTTGCGGTTAGTTTTCGTCGGGTTTGCGGCAGCTTTTCCCTGCAATTCGGGGACCCTGTGGTGTTTGCTGAATACACCGCAGGGTCACCGAAATGGGATCGGCAAAAGGAACCGAATTGAAGAGAACGAAAAGTCACCGAACGTGCGGTGACTTTTTGAATCTCTTTGGATAACCCTGTTAGTTATGCAAGTCTTATTCAATTTCTGCAAAAAAACAATTAAAAAAAAGTGTGCAGTTGTATGACAGAGCTGCAAAGCGATAAAACTGCCATTAATGAGTGTCTAGACCAAGGCTGTCAAACTCCGGTCCCCCAAATGTTTCTGAATTACTACTCCCAATGGCCATCCATTGCATTCAAAGAATTATGGGATCTGTGGCGGCCGAATTTGATGTCTGGCTCTGATCTAGACTATAATAAATGTTGTTAGAAATCACTTTGTGTAACTAAGTTATTAAGTTGCTTTTATCCTTAATTACATTTTACAAAAATAGCACCAATGGTCATGGATATTTATTTTAATTTCACGTCTATGTACATGTTCATAATTTACATGGGGTCAGGGGGTAGCATAATGGAGTGCCTTGAGCAGCACCAAGTCTAAATATGCCCCTGCATATACTGTATTTGGAGAACACTGATTTCCTGTAATTACTGAGATCTGTGTCTAATGTAATGATACTGTACAAAGACAGAACGAGGGCTACGGGTCTGAGCTGCGCGTTGCAAGGGAAACATAATTATCCCTACTTAGGATGAGAACATGGAGGGGGAAAGTGAGTCACGTTGCGATAATTGGTCATTTCTTTACCACTGGTATGCCTGAAAACACAAGCCCTCCATGTTAACATAATAACAGGGCTTTAGGGTCCTTATCATTCCCAGCAATCAGAAAATTCAAATCAACTCCTACTGTTCAAGTTGGCTCAAAACTGCCGCAGCTTTCTTTAATTATGCTATTTCAGATTCTAAACTCTGTATGAGAAAGTTTTGACTGCAAGCGCCATATATATAAGAAAGCATTCTGATTTGCAGCATTTAAATGTGCATAAAAGGGAAGACTAGCTTCTATTAACTTTACTGCAGTGCACTGCACATTCCTTTCAAAATGCATATGGAAGTTAAAAATAAGAAAGAGTATATTTGGCTCTGAACACACATCTTTTGCTAATTATCAGGGTTATTCAAAGAGAGCCGATCTGGCCCCGAAATGTAACCGGACACTGAAATTCAGGGTACGGCTACATTTCTTGCCATTCGGACTCCGTCTATTTGGACATGCGTCCATTGGTTTCAGCCTCTCACACACCACCTACTACTGTTGATCCAAAAGAAAGCAAAAAACCTAGTCTGAAGCGCTCGCCAATATGCAACACACTGGGAAAAAAATCCTTCTTGACCCCAGAATGGCAGTCAGATTTCTATCTTTTACATGCCAAATTTATTCTTCTCTGTCATGGCGGTTTGTAATATAGGCAGTCACTGTGTCAACATGCAAAAATCCTGATACCTGATCCCGTGTTTTTTTCCTGTTTGTAGATCCTGGGGAACACTGAGCAGCCAGATCCTGGGGAACACTGAGAGCAGCCAGATCCTGGGTAACACTGAGAGCAGCCAGTTCCTGGGGAACACTGAGAGCAGCCAGTTCCTGGGGAGCACTGAGAGCAGCCAGTTCCTGGTAAGCACTGAGAGTAGCCAGTTCTTGGTAAGCAATGAGAGCAGCCAGTTCCTGGGGAGCACTGAGAGCAGACAGATCCTGGGGAGCCCTGAACTTACGTAACCTGTGTATATCTGGCTCTGATAATAACTAGTGCCTCACCAGCCACTGACCTCACCGCACGTCACTGATTCGGAGAGCAGGCAGCTTGCCAAATGTTGGCAAATTGCCTGCACATACGGTGCCTGTTCGAGGGCAGTGAACTCCCCCATAGAGAAGCAATGCTTCGTCTATTCAGAGAACACGAAACAGCAGGGAAAAGCTGCCGAAATGTCCTCCTGTTCGGTGGTTTCATTCGGCAGATTTATTCAGGAGAATCCCATAGGCTTCAATGTTAAAAATTTCCAGTTTCATCTAATAAACTGTTAATTATTATATTCTGCAATAAATAGTCTCTTTATTTTTCGATTTTTTAGGATCTTTTAGGCATTTTTTGGAATTTGTTTTGGCAAACTTTTTTTCCGCATAGGATCTTATGTGTAAAATCCAGACATTTTTGTTAAGTAGTATTTTTGCAAACAGCGTTTCAAATTTCAAACTTTCAAGCGTACTGTTTTTTTTTCACCTCGTTCATCTGCATGTTGGCTTTTTCCAGCAGCTGCTCTGCACTGTGAACGGTGGCTAGTTGGGTTTCTCCGGCGTGTTCAGCGTGGCTAATCCAGCTGTTTCTGCGGGTTTCGGTTAGTGTTCGGTGAATGTTCGGCGGGTTTGCGGTGAGTGTTCAGTGTGTTTGCGGTGAGTTTTCCCTGCACTATGGGGGGCCCTGCGGTGCTTGCTGAATACACCGCAAGGTCGGCAAACTAGGATCGCCGAATCGCCCCGAAATGCGGGGAACGAAAAGTCACCAGACGTGCGGGGACTTTTCGAATCTCTTTGAATAACCCTGTTAGTCAGTGTTCCAGCCAGCCACCTCTTCTTCTAGGATGTCTTACGGGGCCAGGTTCGATACAGGCCAATGTGGTTCTCTCAGAGGGCAGTCTTGTGTGCAGGGTGCAAAGGGAAAGGAAGCCTTATCCTGAGCCCAGGAGAAAAGTACACAATATTTTGCTTTCATAGTTTGGTAAATGGTTTAGCAGTCCACCATGTCAGACAGATATGCTGTTTTTAGCGCAGTTTTAACGTGCGTTTAGCCGCACGAAATCACGGCCGTACTAGCAGCAAATGACGTCCAATGCCGGGGAACATACGACAAACGGCCGCACGAAAGTTCGTCCGCGCAACGCAAGTGGCCAACGAACGCATTTTTTCAAGAACGTCAAACCGCTACTACTGACGTACAGAGAGCGCTGCGGCCGCATAGCGGCGTGTGTGTGTGATTAGGAGACGTCAGACGCTGCTAATGTCTGGCTAACATAACGTCCAGACTCAAAAAGTGTTTTATTGATGATCCGTACAAAATCACGGACGGAAAGGCGCATCATATGACCGCTATCGCGTATTCCGGGAAAAAATACGTACGTTCGTTCGACCGCACTTTTTCACGGACAACGTGAAAAATGCGTTCGTCTGACCCTAGCCTTTGTGATAATTTATTTATTTATTTATTTATTTATAAAGGATTTTACCAGGAAGGATACATTGAGATTTCTCTCGTTTTCAAGCATGTCCTGGGTTCAAGCACTGGTGTATTTTGGCCTAGGCCAACAAGGCCCAGGCCTAGGGCAGCACTTTCCAGGGGGCGGCGGCCCGCTGGGTGGCCCCACCCCTAAAATAGTTTTTTTTTACTTTTGAAAACTATTTTACCAGGAAGGAAACATTGATATGTCACTAATTTTCAAGTATGTCCTGGGTAGGCAAGGCCTAGGCTTTCACTTTCCAGGGGGCAACAAAAAAACCTCACCACTAATTGGGTTACTCACAGAGCACCGAAATGACACCAACATTTTGGTGTTCTGTAGTTCCCTGCACTTCGGGGAATAAAATTTCCCCACCCTGCAGTGAATTCACCATTCACCGCAGGGTCCCTAAAGTGCATGGAGTCGGCCGCTGTATGCTGCCACCGCAAACCCATGGCCTGCTGTTTTCAAAAGAACTACTGAACGAAAATGTCTGGAATTTACATATAAGATCCTATGATTGATAATAAAAAGTTCTGTTACAGAAAAAGAAGAACCGCTATTAAAAAAAAGGGGGGGAATTTAGCCCAAAAAATTCTGAAAAATCACTAAAAGGTACAAAAAAAAATCAATAAATAAATAAAGACTTTTTACTGCAGATTAAAATAATAAATGGTTTATTAGATATTGCATAAAAAAAGGGAATATTTTTAACATTGAAACCTATGAGGTTCGCATGAATAAACCTGCTGATTGAAACCACCGAACATCAGGGCATTTCACTGACATTTCTCTGCTGTTTGGTGTTCTCTGAATAGATTAACCATTACTTCTCTATGGGGATTTGCAATGCCTTCAAATAGCACCGTACTTGCTGGCAGTTCGCCAAACTTGTGTGTGAGCATATCACCAGAGCAGTGGTGTACTTAGAGGAGTGGCGGAGGGCAGGGGTGTGTCATGGGGTGACATGGGGTGTCATTAGGGGGTACTAGGAGGTGCCACTGTCACTGTGTGTCAGCTTTGAGCTGTGTTCTCAAACAACGAGCAGCGGAGCATGGCGTTTGCATACGGAATAAAATCGAATAGAATAAAAATCCCCCTCTCCTCCCTCCATAGCTCCTCCCCTGCCCCGCAGCAGTTCTAGGAGAGGGGAGGGGGATGTGATTTGTGTCCAGAGAGAGAAGATGACAGTAAACGGCAGGTAAAGGGGGGGTTATCAGCAGAATATGAAGCCCTGTCTGCTTACTGCTGTTTAAAGTGGACCTTTCCTTAACCAGCACTGCAGTGATAGAAATTTGTCATTGAGCTGCCTGGCTCCTGGTGAGGCTGCTTGCGTGCAGGTCACACTGTGAGTCTCAGTACCACCTGACTGGCTGAACCACATGACACGCATGCACGCAGCTGCCCGCCCTTTCGTTAACATGGACTGTCACTCTATTCTGGACTGAACACCCACCGGGAAGGGAATCAAAGCCACGGTGCACCCTCTGGCAGTGGCACCCCACTGCTGACAAGATGGCTCCACGCACAGGCACAGCCGTGATCCGAACGTGGCCTGGAGGGACCTCCTGCTGAGTCTGTACACAGTCCCTGCTGACTCTGCACACAGCCCTACCGCGGACAGAGGCCGGTAAATGTAGAATAAATAATTGCTGTGTGCTCATATACACTCGGTTTGCTGAGAGTTTTATTGCAGTGGATTCTGATGCATTCATACACACCACACATTGCATTGCTGGGAGTTTTATTGCAGTGGATTCTGATGCACTCATACACACCGCACATTGCATTGCTGGTAGTTTTATTGCTGTGGATTCCGATACACTCATACACACTGCACATTGCATTGCTGGAATTTTTATTGCTGTGGATTCTGATACGCTGACACACACCAAACATTGCATTGCTGGGAGTTTTATTGCTGTGGGTTCTGTGATACACACTGCATAGTACTGTGAGTTTTATTGCCCTGGAGCTCTGGGATACACTCATACACACTGCACATTACTGTGAGTTTTATTTCTGTACAACTCTGTGATACGTTCATATGCAGTGCACGTTTCTGTGGATTTTATTGTTCAACCAATTAGAGAGGCTGTTTTCCAGTATACTTGACATGCGTGGCTGTTCTTTGTAAAAATGCTTGAATTTAAACATTTCATAATTTTATTTCTCAATAGATACATTTGAAATGGTATACAAAATATACAAGTAGGCACTTGGTATCCACTTTTAATATATCGAGAGGAAAAGGCGGAGCTCTAAGAGGAAAAGGTGGAGCTTAAAGAGGAAGGGTGGGGATTAACCAGGAAGAGGTGTGCCCTTGACAGGAGGGGGTGCCTCAAATCTAAATTAGGGGGTGCACGAGTTTAGTCAGGCCTAGGGCAGCACAAAACCTAAATACACCACTGGGTTCAAGAACATTGAAGTGTTACAGTTACAGAAATACAAAGTAATACAATGCAAGATATTAAAAAAACCCACAAATATACAGATTAACAGAAAAAATATGTAGGAAATATAGTCACTAGGTTACATGATAATCAATGGGTATATAACCTTATGCATAGAGAGTTTTTAGCAATACACTTATATATACATGACGGACCCACAAATGAAGATTACACTAAAATGACAGCGTAAATTATCCTTGTGCATGTAGGGGTAAAGGATTAGTATATTGTCTGTATATTTTCTAAAAATGGTCAATTTTCTAATATAGAAAAATATACAGTTATACACTCCACCACAAATTTCAAATCAACAGGTGAAACAAAGTTTCAAATAGTTTCGATACTTCAAGCAGCATAGAACTTGCTAGTGTGTGTTGCCTCTGTCCTCTTAAGGATAATCACGGAGTATCCAGGGGGTTCGGGTGGTATATTTTTTCCTGCCACTCTCATGAGTCTTGTGCGCGTTAAACCTCCCAAGAAGAACGGTCCGATGAAACTCCTAGGTGTCCTACAGAGTATATCAAGAGAAAGAAACGATTGTGCAGTATGCAGCAGTACCGGCCCCTGTCGATCCCCTAGGGGGTACTTACAGAATACAGAGCCCCTGACCTGGCTCTAAGGGGGTCTCGCCTGCAGGGTATTTCATGGCAACCCTCTGCCCTCTTAGAATTTTTCCGCCAACCGATCAGCTCATCAATGGGAAAAGGAAAATAAAAAACCACCCTCTGATGGGTTTAAAAAGCGGAAATTTATTTAATCTTAAAAAAATATTAAAATAAAAGCACTACATGTGCCACTGAGACGCGTTTCGCCGAACGTGTGGCTTCATCAGTCAGTAATGTATATACATTTAATTTCCTATTAATATAGATGGTTTCATTAGCGTGTCAGCATCGAGCTGGATTGGCGTGTGTTTCACGTGTTTTGGGTGTCAAACATACCCCTTAGGGCTGCGTAAAATACAACTAATACATTTAATTATACAATTCATAGCGCTATAGTCCCTACACATTCTTTATAGAGAAATGTGAAGTTAGCTTCCGCATCCAGGAATACTGTAGGTGTTCATTTTGTATTTGTTCATATTATACCCTGCAATGGCCGCAAAATAAAGCAGAAAACAAAGCAATGATATGTGTCCGGTGGCTACATCACAATATACATAACATTGAAATAATCTACAGAAGATTTAACGCAAAAATATACAGTTCCAAAGATAAAAATAAATGTAACTACAAAGCAAAACGTGAATATCTGGTCACAGTATATGATAGGTATGGGGACCATTCAATGCAGATTAAATAGACTTCTGAATTGGTTAAGCCCACATAGTATAAGGTGGTGGCAGGGTGTGCACACAAATAGCAGATTTTGCAATTGCTTCCCAAATATCAAGTTCATTGCCCAAGGTTTACCTCTATCCCTATCCTACCTATGGACATAGAAGTCTCTTCCTATCCAAGTGAGTCGTTAAAATAAAAAGGAGAATAAAGGATATCAACTCTTTGGATTGGACACCAGACAGGCACCAAATGCTCCAGAGGTAGAGGATTTAAGGAAGCAGGATCATATAGCTGGAGAGGAGACAGAATTCTTAAATTGTAAAAATCTGAAACTCCATTTGAAATTAAAGTTCCAGGGAGTCCAAGAAGGAAATCTAACAGATACGTTGAACGCAAGCTTGAGAAAGGTTGGAGGATAAAAAAGAGAAGGTGCCATGCCAAGTGGAATGTCTCTATTCCCGAAGATGAAAGTCAGTGGAAAGGTACATGGACCAAGGAACGGCACAACCCTGCCCCTTTCCCTCTGAGAGCATATAATGGACAGTACGTATGCAGGCAGGGCAATGCTTTTTGGAAGTCCAAACCTACTCTGTTGGAGTCAGGGGCGGATCCAGGGGGGGGCAACGGGGCAATTGCCCCCCCGAGATTTGGCCCGGGGGTTGAGGGACCCAGATGCCGGGCAGCGCGAGAGCGCCTGCCCGGTCTTGAACAGTCCGTCCTGTGAAGTGGATGCGGCTGTGTGCGTGCGCAGCCGGTCACGTGGTCCGGCTAATCAGGTGGTACTGAGTCTCTGTACCCTCAACCCCCTGCCGGAGCTGGGGCAACAATCCAGGTGAGAGCTAGGGCAAATCCATGACCTGGGGGCAAATCCATGTGTGACCTGGGGGCAAATCCATGAGCTGGGGGCAAATCCATGTGTGACCTGGGGGCAAATCCATGTGTGACCTGGGGGCAAATCCATGAGCTGGGGGCAAATCCATGAGCTGGGGCAAATACATGAGCTGGGGGCAAATCCATGAGCTGGGGGCAAATCCATGAGCTGGGGCAAATCCATGAGCTGGGGCAAATCCATGAGCTGGGGCAAATCCATGTGCTGGGGCAAATCCATGAGCTGGGGCAAATCCATGTGCTGGGGCAAATCCATGTGCTGGGGCAAATCCATGAGCTGGGGCAAATCCATGACCTGGGGGCAAATCCATGAGCTGGGGCAAATCCATGAGCTGGGGAAAATCCATGTGCTGGGGCAAATCCATGAGCTGGGGCAAATCCATGAGCTGGGGGCAAATCCATGAGCTGGGGGCAAATCCATGAGCTGGGGGCAAATCCATGACCTGGGAGCAAATACATGAGCTGGGCAAATACATGACCTGGGCAAATCCATGACCTGGGGGCAAATCCATGAGCTGGGCAAATCCATGTGCTGGGCAAATCCATGACCTGGGGGCAAATCCATGAGCTGGGGCAAATCCATGTGCTGGGCAAATCCATGACCTGGAGGCAAATCCATGACCTGGGGGCAAATCCATGAGCTGGGCAAATCCATGACCTGGGGGCAAATACATGAGCTGGGCAAATCCATGAGCTGGGCAAATCCATGACCTGGGGGCAAATCCATGAGCTGGGCAAATCCATGTGCTGGGCAAATCCATGACCTGGGGGCAAATCCATGAGCTGGGGGCAAATCCATGTGCTGGGCAAATCCATGACCTGGAGGCAAATCCATGACCTGGGGGCAAATCCATGAGCTGGGCAAATCCATGACCTGGGGGCAAATACATGAGCTGGGCAAATCCATGAGCTGGGCAAATCCATGACCTGGGGGCAAATCCATGAGCTGGGCAAATCCATGTGCTGGGCAAATCCATGACCTGGGGGCAAATCCATGAGCTGGGCAAATCCATGACCTGGGGGCAAATCCATGAGCTGGGGGCAAATCCATGTGCTGGGCAAATCCATGACCTGGGGCAAATCCATGAGCTGGGCAAATCCATGACCTGGGGCAAATCCATGAGCTGGGCAAATCCTTGAGCTGGGGGCAAATCCATGTGTGAGCTGGGGCTCTCTGCTCCTCTAGATTGTAAAATCCGGGGTGCCCTCTGCTCCTCTAGATTGTAAAATCCGGGGTGCCCTCTGCTCCTCTAGATTGTAAGCTCCTGGGTGTCCTCTGCTCCTCTAGATTGTAAGCTCCTGGGTGCCCTCTGCTCCTCTAGATTGTAAGCTCCTGGGTGCCCTCTGCTCCTCTAGATTGTAAGCTCCTGTGAGCCGGGCCCTCTGCTCCTCTAGATTGTAAGCTCCTGTGAGCCGGGCCCTCTGTAAATTCTCGTGAGTCGGGCTCTCTGCTAAAACACCTTATTTTCTGTAAGTGCCCCTCCCGAGACTAGTCTCTGGATCCGCCCCTGGTTGGAGTATTCAGAACCATAAAGGAGGTTTCAATATCAACCCAAGCTTTGTCAGCTGGTGCTTAGTGCCAAGCTAAAAGCTGCACAATCTGTCTGACACAAAACAATAAGCAAAATAGTCCCAATTCCCCCATTCTGCTTAGACCTATAAAAGAGATGTCTTTTCTTTTTCATATAAAGTTTTTATTAAGAGTTCACACATGTACAAAATACAGTAAGTATGAAAATTCCCGTACTTAAGGGGGCATATACTGGTAACCAACAAAACTGCAGAGATGGAAAAAGTCAGGTAATCTACACAAGTAAACTCCATTTTCTAATTTTCCAACCGAAGAAAAAACAAAATAATAAACAAATAAAAAGAGAAAGAAAAAATAAAAAACAATATCAAACGCTGTCAATGTACAATAAATGGCAGCAATATGTTACCTTATATCAATTTACCAGAGGAAATAAATTCCATCCAACCTTCCTATGTGTCCTGAAATTGGCTTAATGAATTATTTGTAGTATGAAACATTTCCTGGTATTTAAACACACCTTCCAGAGTGGTCATAACCTCCCGTATGGGAGGACAAATAGGGGATTTCCAATGATATGAAAGAGATGTCTAACACTCCTTTGCTGTTTAGGTTTCCAAATAAATTTATATACAGTATATATATATATATATATATATAAATTCATAAGATATCCGGGGATTGGTATAATCTGAAATGGGTAAAGCAACCGTGGCAAAACAGTCATTTTAATACAGTGGATACAGTCCAGCCAAGAGATCACATACTTGTTGAAACACTCTGAATGCTCCCTAATGGAGTGAATCAAGGGGGAATAATTAGGCATATAATGATCATTTTAATTAGGAGATGAATTTGCAGATAGTGAATAGAGGTAGAAGAAATTCAGAAGGTATAAATTTTAGTCAGCACGTTAGCAAAATAAGAAGGTATGGTAACCTAAAGCTACAATTTTGTTTAAATTTACCGAACAACCCACAACAGATAAAAAATGGCAAAGAAGGTAGGGTTGAGAGGCCCGGTGCTCTCACGACAGCAAACCAGGATGTGTTTCCACGTTGTCCCCACGGCCCTATTACTGATAGCCAGGAACTGAAAACGGTACATCCACCTACTGCCTCTGTTCTCACTACTCACCTGGAAATATTTTGAAGCTATGCTAGACTGGCCACTCAATTACTAGATCTGTCACCTCCTACGCATGACCCGTGGGTATTATGGGACTTGTACTTGATTAAACAATGTATATTAGGGGTAGCCAGGGATTTCTGAGAGGACTCAGGGGTAGGGGGGCCATCAGATGCGCCAACAGGTGGTACTGTCCCTTTGGGAATTATGCTATTTTATTTTACTCCTGGACCTTCAGTGTATGACTTAAGCAATGTTTTCTTGAGTGCAATGTGCTGTTTATTTGTTTGATGTGTCTCTTTATGTTCCTTTTCCCTTTTGCATGGGCGTCTGCAGGAGGGGGCAAGGGGGGTTCCCCCTGGAACCAGCGCTGCTTGTCTGCTTTGCCCTTACAGCTGTGTGTGCAGCCTGCTTGAGTGTTTGTTACACACAACAGGCTGAATGAGATCAGTGTGGGGGTGGTCTGTGTTGATCTTGTGACGTCTCCTCTCCACTCTGCCTCCAATCCACCACGTGCTCCCACTCACTTTGCAGGCTGGGAGAGGCAGGCCTGAGATGCAGGGGCTGCTGCTGTGGCCACTGGCTGGAATACTGGACACAAGAAAAAGATGATGATTGTCAAATTATTTTTTATTACGCTTGATGCCATTATCATTTTTTATGAGAGGCCCCTGGTCTGAGGTCTAGCTTGTCTGGAGAGGAGGGACAGAAAATGATTATTAGTAATCTGGAGGGGAAGGGTGGGCTTTGAAGCCGGAGGGTGTACATGTACACCCCACTGACTTCAATGGTAGAGTAACAGCCTGAACTCAGGCTGTCCCCCTGCATTCAAAGACGTTTAATGGGTGCAGGGAGGGCCAAAAATCAGCGACTCGCAGCAGGACGTGCCGGGTGCCTCGCCGGCATTAACTCCGGCCCTACGGATGACACCTGCCTGTCTTTAAGGGGTTTAGTTCACTACCACGTCATAGTACTCAACATTGTTGAGTCCCGTCCCTCTACTTGTAATGTGGGTGGTAAGCTTGCATTACTCTGTCACTGTTTTACCGCCAAAGGAAGCACAGGCCATCATGTGTTCCTGGAGTCCACACATCCGTTTTGCCTGGCAGGACCAGAACGCTCAGTCTTTGCTTGCCTTTTTCTTCCTCTTAAAGAGGCTGACATCTCATGCGCCATATATCATATAAAGGTAGTACACAGATGGGTGTGCACAGTCGTCTTGCTTTTGACATTTTAGGTTCCCATTTAGACTTTTTGCAGTTTTCTTATTTGGATCATGACAAAGAGGAGGATCATATCTTGTGATTATTTACAGTTTGTAAGTAACAATCATAACATCATGTTAACTTTGGCAGATCTGAGACCGGGAAGAAGGGGGCATGGCTGCCAAGGTAGTGTGGATGTAACGCAATTTGCATCGGTGAAGATATCCTTGCCTTCGCAGAGGACATGTCATAGTGGTACTTTGTACACCAGTATGTCCATCTGCTTGACCAAGCAGTCGTTCTATGTATGTCCAATCGGGAAGTCTCCTTTAGACCCGCTGACGTACAGTTGTGTTCAAAATTATTCAACCCCCACTGAAATTGAGTGTTTTGGCCAGTTTGACATTGATTTTGATCATTCAGTCATCTTGCTTACAATTAAATCAAAGAGGCACGTGTAGGTCAGACAAATATAACATAACATTTATAATGAGATAACCACAAATGTCTTTTCTGTGCTCACATCATTATCAGTTTTATTCAACCCCCAAGTGACATTCAATCTTAGTACAACATCCTTTTACAGTTATAACAGCTTTTAAACGTGAAGCATAGCTTGACACAAGTGTCTTGCAGCGATCTACGGGTATCTTTGCCCATTCGTCATGGGCAAAAGCCTCCAGTTCAGTCACATTCTTAGGATTGTGCACTGCAACTGCTTTCTTTAAGTCCCACCAGAAGTTCTCAATCGGATTTAAGTCTGGTGACTGCGATGGCCACTCCAAAATGTTCCAGCCTTTAATCTGCAACCATGCTCTAGTGGACTTGGAGGTATGCTTGGGATCATTGTCCTGTTGAAAGGTCCAACGTCTCCCAAGCCTCAGGTTTGTGACGGACTGCATCACATTGTCATCCAATATCTCCTGGTACTGAAGAGAATTCATGGTACCTTGCACACGCTGAAGCTTCCCTGTACCTGCAGAAGCAAAACAGCCCCAAAGCATGATTGACCCCCGCCTTGCTTCACAGTAGGCAAGGTGTTCTTTTCTTCATAGGCCTTGTTCTTCCTCCTCCAAACATAGCGTTGATCCATGGGCCCAAACAGTTCTAATTTTGTTTCATCAGTCCACAGAACACTATCCCAAAACTTCTGTGGTTTGTCCACATGACTTTTGGCATACTGCAGTCGACTCTTCTTATTCTTTGGAGACAGCAAGGGGGTGCGCCTGGGAGTTCTGGCATGGAGGCCTTCATTATGCAGTGTGCGCCGTATTGTCTGAGCTGAAACTTCAGTACCCACATCTGACAAATCTTTTCTCAGTTCCTCAGCAGTCACACGGGGACTTTTCTCCACTCTACGCTTCAGGTAGCGCACAGCAGTCGAAGTCAGCATCTTCTTTCTGCCACGACCAGGTAGCGTTTCAACAGTGCCCTTTCCCTTGAATTTGCGAATGATGCTTCCTATGGTCTCTCTTGGTATGTTTAACTTTTTTTGCAATCTTCTTATAGCCATTGCCTTTCCTGTGAAGAGTAATCACCTCTTCTCTTGTCTTCCTGGACCATTCTCTTGACTTCACCATGTTTGTAACCACACCAGTAAATGTCTAGAAGGAGCTGAGTATCACAGTCATTTTAAAAATGCCTAATTGGTGCTTATTATGCTTTATTGCTGCTCCGTGACATCTACAGGTGTTTTCAATACCTGATTGAAAACACTTGAATGAACCTCTGTTCTTCAGAGTGGTAGTCTTTAAGGGGTTGAATAATTGTGTCAATGAAGAATTCACAAAAGAAAGATTTACTACTGTATTACAAAACCAATTGATGTCATTTTAGTTGCATACGGTTCTTTAAAAAGTCCTTGTAGGATTTCATTCTGAATACAATTACAAATGTACACTAAATTCCCTAAAACCCTTTACAGCATTAGGGTTGAATAATTTTGAACACAACTGTACATAGTGCGACAGGGTCTCCTAACCTCCCTTCCTATACTCACCTCTCTCACTGGGCTCCCGTGGCGTTCTGGCAGGCCTGGAGTCTGCCCCGCCTTTTTAGGGGACCCAGCAGTCGCGGTGACATCATCACGTTGCGTGATGCCGTCATCGCCAGGCGCCCCCCACCAGTGCCTGCAGTGAAAAAGGTGGGGGGGTTTAATATCTCTCCAACCGTTCGACCTAGAAACGAACAAATTGCACAGCTAGAAAGGGGAGAGTGTCCTCTTTTTAGTGGTTTTCATAATTAACCCATTTGTTGCCAGATTGCGATTCGGTGCCAATCGGCACCGAATCATGATTCTAACCCGGTAGTGGCTGACATCTTGGATGTCAGCCAAGCCTCCAGGTCACCCCCCACCCACTGACATATCCTCTCCATATGTGTGAGGACGTCAGTGGGCCAGTTACCCCTAGCTGCTAAGTGGCGATAGGGGATCCTTTGGATTCTCATATCTCCTGATCCTGATGAGCACACGGCCTTAAATCCTTAGCAAAGGGGTGTATTACAAAAGGTAGTGCTGTGGCATGTATGGTTAATGCTCCTACAATGTGAATAGAAGGTAGTGTGAGTTCACATCTCAGCAGCATTTTTTTTTTTACTTATCTACCTATGCCTGTATTATTATAATGCTGCTATGATTATTATTATATTATTCATAATAAATACAATAATAATCCTAGGAAGCTTTGTTTTATTTATTTAATTAAATGATACAAAGCTTGCTATGATTTATTATTGTGTGATTTATAATAACAGCATTAATATTATGAATAATACAATCCTAATCATAGCATTATTATAATACAAGGAAGTACAGGCAGAGGTAGATAACTTAAATAAATAAAAACTATTCTGATATGTGAACTCACTAACTATTGCGTACTTTGCAGGTGCATTAATCAAGTGTTCCACAACAAACCTTTTCTGTTATGGAGCTCTGCCAATTATTTAAGGCTGCAGCCCCAATCTCTAGCTAGGAGGGTATGAGGAGAGCTAGCTATCTTATATATTTTTGGCTGGGGGGGCGCTAATGTAAGACTTGCCCCGGGCACCTCATAACCTTGCTACACCTCTGTAAACCATCATATCAATGAAGAAATAAAACATAGCACACCACATACAGGGTTATTCAGAGAGAATCGAAAAGTCACCGTACGTTCGGTGACCTTTCGTTCCCCGCACTTCGTTGTGATTTGGTGATTTTAGTTCGTCGACCCTGCGGTGTATTCAGCAAGCACCGCAGGGCCCCCCGTAGTGCAGGGAAAACCCAGCGCAAACCCGCCGAACACTCGCTGAACCCTCACTGAAAGCCTGCAGAAACCGCAGCAAAAACCCCGCCGAACATGCTGGAAAAACATGACGAGCCGCTGATCACAGCACAGAGCAGCTGCCCGAAAAACCCGACAAGCAGAAGAACATGGTAAAAAAAAAAAAAAAACAGTACGCTTGAAAGTTACAAAATTTAAACGCTGTCTGGAATTTACATATAAGATCAAATGAAGGATAATAAAGAGGTCTGTTACAGGAAAAAGAAAAAACGATTTAATAAGAAAAATGGAAAAAAAATGTTGCCGAAAAAATCCCGAAAAATGCCTAAAACATCCTACACAATCTAGTAGTAAAGAGCCTTTTTGCAGCAGAATAAAAAAATAAACAGTTTATTAGATATTGAATTAAAATGAGAATATTTTTAACATTGCAGCCTATGGAATTCGCCTGAATAAATCTGCCTAATTAAACCACCGAACAGCAGGGTATTTCGTCAACTTTTCACTGCTGTTTGGTGTCTCCGAATAGACGAACCATTGCTTCTCTATGGGGGATTTCACTGCCCTCGAACAGGCACTATACGTGCAGGCATTTCGCCAGAATTTGCCGAACTACCTGTTCTCTGAATAGCCGAATGGCCCCGAAATGTCACCGTACGCTGAAATTCAGTGTCCAGTTACATTTTGGCGACATATCGGCCACATTTCGGATCTCTCTGAATAACCCCCTTAATATAATATGCAGTATAAAATAACAAAATTTATTAAGGCACAATTAAAAATTTCAATCTTTGCACTAATATTATGAACAATACTGAGGATATCTAACTAATGCCACAAGCATTTGGATACGGACTGATGCAAAGATTGTTTCTCCCTTGATATTTTTAAATGTGGCTGCGTATAGGGGTGTCAGGGGATTGGGAGAAATCAGGGAAAACCATGTGTCGCACAGTCAACCCGTCCGTGATCCTCGGCAGGTCTGTGTATGCGTGCACAAACTAAAATATGGGCACCACAAGCTTATAAAATATGGGCGCCACAGGGACACCAATATTCCTTTAACATAACAATTTACATTGAGCACTTGGTAAAGTGCAACCTTTTAGCACATCTCCCTGTGGGATTTATAGAGCAATTACAACTATAAAAAATGCAGGCAAGTGATGTTGATTTGGCTGATAAATAAAGTGTAAAAATAGGAAGCATGATTCATTTAAATCACAAGTTTAAATGAACTTTTACGTCCATGATTGACACAGTAATAAGTACTCTGGGGTTAAATTAGCTTATAATCAGCCCCCAGATGCTTCCTAGTAGTTGTTGTAGCGAAAAGAAGCTTCTCTAAACGTAACATATAAATGCCAGCGCTCCCCAAGCTTCCAATTAATAGTGTTTATAATTAAGCTGGCATCTATCAACAACATTTTGTATAATCATATTTACATTTAAACACAAATGGCGAAGATTAATTATACTCTTTTTGACGTACAGAAAACTACAGAGTGTATTTGTGGTGAACGAAAAAAATGAATTAAATTTGTGTCTTTAGGCTAGGGTCAGACGAAAGCATTTTTCCCCGCGAACGTGAAAAAGTGCGTCCGAACGCATTGACGTATTTTTTCACGGAATGTGCAAAAACGGTCAGACGACGCGCATTTTCGGGCATGATTTTGTACGGATCTTCAATAAAACTCTTTTTGCGTCTGGACGTTATGTAGGCCGGACATTAGCAGTGTCTGACATCTCCTAATCACGCAAACACGCCGCTATGCTGCAGCTGCGCACTCAGTACGTCAGTATTAGCGGTTCAGCGTTCTCAGAAAAATACGTTCAAATTCCACTTGCGTTGCACGGCCGGACTTTTGTGCGGCCGTACATCGTATATTGGCCGTCATTGCCCGTCATCTGCTGCTAGTGCGGCCGTAATTATGTGCGCCAGAACGCACGTTAAAAGTGCGCTGGTCTGACCCCAGCCTAAGGCTAGGGTCAGACGAACGCATTTTTCACGTCGTCCGTGAAAAAGTTCGGTCGAACGAACGTACGTATTTTCCCCCGGAATACGCGATAGCGGTCATACGATGCGCCTTTTCGTCCGTGATTTTGTACGGATAATCAATAAAACACTTTTTGAGTCTGGACGTTATGTTAGCCGGACATGAGCAGCGTCTGACGTCTCCTAATCACGCACACACGCCGCTATGCGGCCGCAGCGCACTCTGTACGTCAGTAGTAGCGGTTTGACGTTCTCGAAAAAATGCGTTCGTTGGCCACTTGCGTTGCGCGGACGAACTTTCGTGCGGCCGTTCGTCGTATGTTCCCCGGCATTGGACGTCATTTGCTGCTAGTACGGCCGTGATTTCGTGCGGCTAAACGCACGTTAAAACTGCGCTAGTCTGACCCTAGCCTTCGGCTAGGGTCAGACGAACGCATTTTTCACGTTGTCCGTGAAAAAGTGCGTTCGAACGAATGGACTTATTTTTTCACGGAATACGCGATAGCGGTCATACGATGCGCATTTTGTACGTGATTTTGTACAGATCATCAATAAAACCCTTTTGCGTCTGGACGTTATGTTGGCCGGACATTAGCAGTGTCTGACATCTCCTAATCACGCACACACGCCGCTATGCCGCAGCTGCGCACTCAATACGTCAGTACTAGCGGTTCAGCGTTCTCAGAAAAATGCGTTCAAATTCCACTTGCGTTGCACAGCCGGACTTTTGTGCGACCGTACATCGTATATTGGCCGTCATTGCCCGTCATCTGCTGCTAGTGCGGCCGTAATTATGTGCGCCAGAACGCACGTTAAAAGTGCGCTGGTCTGACCCCTGCCTAAGGCTAGGGTCAGACGAACGCATTTTTCACGTTGTCCGTGAAAAAGTGCGTTCGAACGAATGGACGTATTTTTTCACGGAATACGCGATAGCGGTCATACGATGCGCATTTTCGTACGTGATTTTGTACAGATCATCAATAAAACCCTTTTTGCGTCTGGACGTTATGTTGGCCGGACGTGTGCAGCGTTTGACATCTCCTAATCACGCACACACGCCGCTATGCCGCAGCTGCGCACTCAGTACGTCAGTACTAGCGGTTCAGCGTTCTCAGAAAAATACGTTCAAATTCCACTTGCGTTGCACGGCCGGACTTTTGTGCGACCGTACATCGTATATTGGCCGTCATTGCCCGTCATCTGCTGCTAGTGCGGCCGTAATTATGTGCGCCAGAACGCACGTTAAAAGTGCGCTGGTCTGACCCCCGCCTAAGGCTAGGGTCAGACGAACGCATTTTTCACGTTGTCCGTGAAAAAGTGCGTTCGAACGAATGGACGTATTTTTTCACGGAATACGCGATAGCGGTCATACGATGCGCATTTTCGTACGTGATTTTGTACAGATCATCAATAAAACCCTTTTGCGTCTGGACGTTATGTTGGCCGGACATTAGCAGCGTCTGACGTCTCCTAATCACGCACACACGCCGCTATGCGGACGCAGCGCACTCTGTACGTCAGTAGTAGCGGTTTGACATTCTCGAAAAAATGCGTTCGTTGGCCACTTGCGTTGCACGGACGAACGTTCGTGCGGCCGTTCGTCGTATGTTCCCCGGCATTGGACATCATTTGCTGCTAGCACGGCCGTGATTTCGTGCGGCTAAACGCACGTGAAAAATGCGTTCGTCTGACCCTAGCCTAATACTTAAAGAACTAAAGGATGTGATTGAAACGGCTTGTCTTTTTGGCCACATAAGAAGCAAATTTGGCAGTTTGCGAACAATATGGACTTTCACTCCATTACACGGCATTAGAAAAATTAACCTTTGGTTTCTTATATTTCATTTTCACTAATCGTCTGCAATGGAGGCATACAGGGTTATTCAAAGCAATTCGAAAATTCACCTCACGTTCGTTGACTTTTCTTTCCCTGCACTTCGGGGCAATTCGGCGATTCCTAGTTCGCCAATCCTGCGGTGTATTCAGCAACCACCACAGGGCCCCCGTAGTGCAGTGAATATTCGACGCAAACCCGCAGAACACTCGCCGAACACTCACCGAGCACTCACCGGAAACCCACAAAAACTAAGCCGAACACTCCGGAAAAATCCGAGCGACCGGCCGATCACAGCGCAGAGCAGCCACCGGAAAAAGCCGACAGGCAAACGAACGTGGTGAAAAAATAAATAAACAGTTTGTTTGAAATTTGAAATGCTGTTTGCAAAAAAAATACTAAATGAAAATGTCTGGAATTTACATATAAGATCCAATGAATGATAATAAAAACGTCTAATACAGAAAAAAGAAAAAACTATTAAAAACAAAAAACGGAAAAAGAAATTACAAAAAAAATACCAATAAATGCCTAAAAGATCCAAAAAAATGCTAAAAATAAAGAGACTTTTTACTGCAGAATAAAATAAACGGTTTATTAGATATTGGATTAAAATGGGAATATTTTTTACCTTGAAGCCTATGGGATTCTCCTGAATAAACCGGTTGAATGAAACCACCGAACAGCAGGGCACTTCGGCAACTTTTCCCTGCTGTTTTGTGTTCTTTGAATAGACGAAGCATTGCTTCTCTATGGGGATTTCACAGCCCTCGAACAGACACCATATGTGCAGGCAATTCGCCAACATTTGGCAAACTGAATGCTCTCAGAATAGCCTAATGACCAAGAAATGTAACCGTACGCTTAATTTCAGTGTCCAGTTACATTTCGGGGCCAGATCGTCTCTGAATAACCCTGTAGGTCAAAATAGCCAAACCAGAAATATTCTCCCATTTATCTCACTTTCCTGATAGAATTCTGGTTTCTTGCGTAAGTGGGAGCCACGAAAAATGAGAGGATGAAAATTGGCTGCCGGAATCACATGCTTTTGCAGACATGTTTTACTTTTTCTATAGCTGTTTTTAGGGTTTAACACACTATTAGTTTTGAGCCACCCATTAAATAAAAATTGTTGTGGAAATTAAAAAAGGAAATTATTATTAAATACCGAAATGGCAGCCTCTGTACCGCAGCATTCAGAGATCGGTTAATCAGAGAAAGGTCAAAATCAAGAGAATGACTGCCGAAGTGAAAATTCTAGGTCAAAGTAGCCAAACCAGAAAAATTCTCCCATTTATCTCACTTTCCAAATCGGCTATTTGGTCTAACTTGTTCTCTTCTCCTGCCACTTCTCCTGATTTTCACCTGTCTCTGAATAACCCTGTTACTTAGAGAAGAGGTGACTAACTAGGAAGACCATAACTTTATACAAATAAGTACAGTCATACCAAATAGATTAAGGCCGGCGTTAGACGAACGCAGTGATCACGTCCGTGTTGCCGCACAGTTTAACATCCGTCGTAGCATAAAATCATGATCAATAAAGACCCACACACGAAGTACGTGCACACCAAACTGCGCACGCACAACGCATGTGGAAAACGGACGCAAGTTAGGCGAGAACGTAAAACAGCTAGGACGGATGTGCAGAGTACGCCACGTCCGTATAGCGTTCTGTGTGTGTGATGCCACAAAGTCAGACGGACCGCATTTGCGATGTCCAGCACCTTGACGCACAAAATAGCTTTTCATATCATTTTCCAATTTTTTTTATGTTGTTTCCCATAATTCCCTTTTGTTTTTCTACGTCCGTCAACAAAAACGGACCGTGTGGTGTCTACAGTAACTTCCGTCAGTATGTCCGTCCGTTGTGCACGCACGCAGCGTGCGCTCAGATTGCGTTAGTCTAACATTAGCTTTAGATCCTCCATTAAAAAATTGAAAAAGGGGAGTTTCTGGTGGTTTTTTTTATAAAATTATTTATTTATTTCTAAAGTATTTTACCAGGAAGGATACATTGAGATTTCTCTCGTTTTCAAGTATATCCATTAATGTGTTGTTTTTTTGTGTTTGTTTTTAATGGTGCATTTTAATAGGTAAGACAAAATTACTTTTCTTTTAGGCTAGGGTCAGACGAACGCATTTTCACGTTGTCCGTGAAAAAGTGCGTTCGAACGAATGGACGTATTTTTTCACGGAGTACGCGATACCGGTCATACGATGCGCATTTTTCGTCCGTGATTTTGTACGGATCATCAATAAAACACTTTGTGCATCTGGACGTTATGTTGGCTGGACATTAGTAGCGTCTGACGTCTCCTAATCACGCACACACGCCGCTAGCGGACGCAGCGCACTCTGTACGTCTGTACTAGCAGTTTTACGTTCTCGAAAAAATGCGTTCATTTTCCACTTGCGTTGCGCAGCCGGACTTTCGTGCGACCGTACATCGTATATTGGCCGTCATTGCCCGTCATTTGCTGCTAGTGCGGCCGTGATTAAGTGCGCCTGCACACGCGTTCGCACTGCCTCAGTCTGACCCTAGCCTTAGTGGTACAACGTAAATATGATATGTAGACCATAAGTTCAAAGTTGGTCTTTCCCTGGTTTCAATCCAGCATTTAGAAGTGTGGTAGATCACTAGGATTTCCGCCTTTGCCCCAGGTAATAATTTTCATCACCATCAGCTCAAACTGAAAAATGTAATTGATATAGATAATAAAATTATATCTAGGTGCTGGATTTTAGGAAAACATGATAAGTATTATAAATATGATAAATTATTGTGATTGAATCCCCAAAAATATATAAAGCTTTGCAGTGTGTGGGCCAAACAGGAGCTGCATTCTCTCTGTAGGAATAGTGAAGGAACTACATTCCCAATTGATCATGTTTGAGTCGACATGACTCCTGGTGTTACCATGTCATTATTTGAATGTATATTCAAATACATACAATACATTGGGGTATAGGGCAATCTAGATCATATAGTTTTAAAAAGAGGGCAAATTAAAAAAAAATTTTGTCAGACATAATTGTTAACCCCTTGAGGAAAACCCCTGGGAAAAAAATCCTATTAAGTACCAAGGATGTACATTGTATGTCATTGTTCTCTAACCCTCCCTCCCTATACTTACCTCTCTGGCTGGGGTCCCATGGTGGTCTGATTTCCTTGAAGTCAGACCTCCGTGTTTAAAGACCCTGGCTGTCGCACTGATGTCATCGCTGGGCGCGATGATGTCAGTTCCAGGCACACTCCCGGCACTGCCGGGGGGAAAAACTGAAAGGGATGGTTGGTCCTTTGGACCTCTCTCCCTCCCGAACAGCAGGGAGCTAAAAAAAAGGCACCGCCAGAAAGGGCACCGTCTGCCCTTTCCAACAATGCCTCTTTTTAACCCCTTAGGTGCTGGATCACGATTCGGCACCAATCTGTGTCAGATCAAAGTCCTCTCCCCCAGGGGCGTACCTAGGGGGGGCGGCCCACACCTAGTGGCACCACCCCCTAGGGTGACACTAAAAAAAAAATATATATATATTTTTTTACGTTTACAAAGTATTTTACCAGAAAGGATACATTTAGATTTCACTAATTTTCAAGTATGTCCTGGGTAGACAAGGCCTAGGCTGGCACTTTCCAGGGGGCAGCAAAAAACCTCACCACTAAAGGGGTTACTCACAGAGCACCAAAATTACGCCAACATTTGGTGTTCTGTTGTTCCCTGCACTTCAGGGAATAAAATTTCCCCACCCTGCAGTGAATTCACCATTCACCGCAGGGTCCCCAAACTGCAGGGAGTCGGCCGCTAAATGCAGACACCGCAAACCGGTGGCCTGCTGTTTTCAAAAAAACTACTGAATGAAAATGTCTGGAATTTACATATAAGATCCTATGATTGATAATAAAAAGTTCTGTTACAGGAGAAAGAAAAACCGCTATTAAAAAAAAAGGGGGAAAATTTTGTCGAAAAAAGGTACTAAAAAAAAAAAAACCAATAAATAAAGACTTAACTGCAGATTAAAATAATAAATGGTTTATTAGATATTGCATAAAAATGGGAATATTTTTTAACATTGAAACCTATGGGGTTTGCCTGAATAAACCTGCTGATTGAAACCACCGAACATCAGGGCATTTCACTGACATTTCTCTGCTGTTTGGTGTTCTCTGAATAGATTAACCATTACTTCTCTATGGGGATTTGCACTGCCTTCGAACAGGCACTGTACTTGCTGGCAGTTCGCCAAAATTTGTGTGTGAGCATATCAAAGAGCAGTGGTGTACTTAAGGGAGTGGTGGGAGGCGGGTCACCCCAGGTACCAGTGATTATTGGGGTGTCATTAGGGGGTACTAGGAGGTGCCACTGTCACTGTGTGTCAGCTTTGAGCTGTGTTCTCAAACAACGAGCAGCGGACCAGGGCGTTTGCATTAGGAATAAAATAGAATAGAATAAAAATCCCCCTCTCCTCCCTCCATAGCTCCTCCCCTGCCCCGCAGCAGCTCTAGGAGAGGGGAGGGGGATGTGATTTGTGTGCAGAGAGAGAAGATGACAGTAAACGGCGAGTAAAGGGGGGGGGGTAATCAGCAGATTATGAAGCCCTGTCCGCTTACTGCTGTTTAAAGTGGAACTTTCCTTAACCAGCACTGCAGTGATAGAAATTTGTCATTGAGCTGCCTGGCTCCTGGTGAGGTCCTGCATAGAGGGGGCCAGGCTGCATTCACTGCATTACCAGGGTAAACAGGGACAGGGAAGAGGGAGTCTTAAAAAAGTGGAAAAGTAAAGAAAAATACCATAGCAGCATCTTATACCTGCAAAACACACACCCATTCTCTGCTCAGCAACTCCAATCCACAAAACCAGCCACCCAGCACACACACACCACTCCCATCACACAAAACCAGCCACACACACACACACAACTCCCACCACACAAAACCAGCCACCACACACACACACACACACAACTCCCATCACACAAAACCAGCCACCCACACACAACTCCCATCACACAAAACCAGCCACCCATACAACTCCATCACACAAAACCAACCAACCCACAACCCCATCACACACCAGCCACCAACACACAACCCAGCCACCAATACACAACTCCTATCACACAAAACAAGCCACCCCAACACACACACAACTCCCATCAACAAAACAAGCCACATGTGTACTTTTGTTCATAGCATGAGGATTGATATGTTGTGAGTTTGCAAAATCACTTAAAAATAACAATTATTCAAAAAATCACACGCCTCTTATTGCACAGCACAGGCTAGGGTCAGAGTGGGGCAGTCGGAACGCGCGTGCAGGCGCACTAAATCACGGCGGCAGTAGCAGCACATAACGGCCAATGACGGCCAATATACGCAGTACGTGCGTACAAAAGTGCGCCGACACCACGCAACCGGCAAATGAACGCATTTTTCTCAGAATGGGAAACCGCTGCTACAGACGTACAGAGTGCGCTGCGGCCGCATGGCAGCGTGTGTGCGTGATTAGGAGACGTCAGACGCTGCTAGTGTGCGGCCTACATAACGTTCAAACAGCCGGATTTCCCTAGAATTGCGTTGGTGAGTACCTGCGACTGTGCGACTGTGGTCGTCTGACCACTTAAGCGTATTCCGTGAAAAAATGCGTGCGCACGCATCGACGTACATTTTGACGGTGGCCGCAGAAAATGCGCTCATCTGTCCCTAGCCACAGAGGACACATGATCCACCATCAGCAGATTCATAATATATAATTATTATATGTATACATATAATGCCAGAATGCTATAACTAAAAATATTTTTGAAAACAATAAAAAAGTGCGTCTGATTTTTTTTTTTACATTTTAAAGTTGGGGGGTGCCAAATATAGGATCCGCCCCGGGTGCCAAATGTTCTAGGTACGCCCCTGCTCTCCCCCATATCTCCTGATCGGTGACAGCTAGAGAGCATGGCCTTTCCAATGATACCAAACATCAAAAATTTAAAAATTTAGCTTTTTTTTAAAACAAATTGTTTGGATTGTATATTAAAATAGGTCTTCAAATAAAAACATAAAACAGTCAAAATGAGCTCAGCACATAGAGGTGAAATGGGTCAGCAGTGAAGGGGTTAAAAAGCAAAACCATGTAAACATTGGGTATTTCTAAATTTCGGATTTTTTTTGGCGGTTGTAGATTTTAGAAAAGAGTTTGTTTTTTTCATCATATTTGACAATTTTTTTTATAGTAAATTATAAGATATGATGAAAATAATGGTATCTTTAGAAAGTCCATTAAATGGCGAGAAAAACGGTATATAATATGTGTGGGTTTCATAAATGAGCAAGAGGAGAATTAGAGCTAAACACAAACAGCGCAGAAATGTAAAAACAGCAGAGGGTAAATTCAGACGGACAATGGTAAAATCACCTGGTCACTATGGGGTTAATACACGTGATATCAGCAAGAATCTGATTGCAATTAAGTTTACAGGATGGGGAGGTATTGAAACAGTAGTGGGGGTGTTCAGGCAGCTGGCACAAGGGGATGTTGTGGATTCTAAGTTTCACTTTTACGACCCAGGTTTTAGATAGACTGTTCAATTCAAGTTTAATTAGGAGCAACTGTAACTTAAAACACAAACCGTGAAGAAATATGTATGTCAGGGCCGGCCCAAGCCACTGTGCTGCCTGAAGCGTCGGACGAATTGCTACCCCTAGGGGTATTTGGGGTGTTCAGGTAGAGGTAGCACCTCTGATGGGGAACATGTGGTGCTCCTCGGAGCAGTTCGTCCACCTTGGTCCTCACCTGTCACTCAGCTCTCACCTGTGGCTCCTCGTAGCTGTTAGCATGCAACAGCGGCCATACCCTGGGCAACGGCTTCCACTGGCTGGCTAAACCAGGTGGGGGTAGCCGAAGGGTCTCAAAACCCTCGGTGAATTAGGTTTCTGCCTACCTATGCATGCGAAGTCTGAACATCGGCTGATCCTGTGGAGGAGACGGCGACTACAGCAATGCACTGTGGAGTGTATGGAGCAAGACGAGGCACGCAGAACATCTTGGTCATCCACTGCATCTGTGCCCATCTCTGGTTGTCTTGATTTCTTCTTGCCACTGGATACTGGTGGGCCCGGACGAGAGAGTGAGGTCGACGCAGCGCAACTCTTCTTCACTTTAAACAAAGTTTTCTGCGCAAGTCATTAGTCATCCACAATTCAAGTCCTGTGGCAATGGGTAAGCGACGAAGCGGCAGGTGTGGTGCACTGGGAGTCCTAGCCGCAAGCCTGCACACAGGCGACTCAGGCTATAGGGTCGCTCTTCACTGACCGGAGCAGAAGTGAAGTTCGGCAGCCACCTGAGTGTCTGAGCAGTCCTATTCAGGGTAGCACTGCTCACCTCCATGCATGAGGAAGGGGCTAGAAAAGGTGCCCTAAACATTGCCTGCTCCTTACACCCTGGTCGGCTAACTGCGGTCGGCGGGGACCCAATTATGCGGTCGAAAATCAAAAACAAATTCAATCACAATAAAATTTGCTACATGGAACATCCGCACTCTTCTTGACAGGGATACCGCAAATAGCCCCAACGACGCACGGCGCTCATTGCCCATGAACTTGCCAGATACAATATAGACATCGCCGCACTAAGTGAGACCAGACTCTCCGGTGAAGGAGAACTCACAGAAAGGCTTGCTGGCTACTCCTTCTTCTGGAGTGGACGCGACTCTCATGCAAAGCGAGAAGCGGGAGTTGGTTTTGCTATTAAAACTTCTCTTGTGAGTAAACTCTCCGGCTCCCCGAAAGGAATAAATGATCGTCTTATGACGCTGAAACTCCCTCTCTGCCTTGGAAAGAAGTTTGCCACCATAGTCAGCGCCTATGCACCCACCATGACAAATCCAGAAGAGACCATAGATAAGTTCTATGATGATCTGAACACCGTCATCTCCTCCACTCCTATTGCTGATAAACTCATTGTCCTTGGAGATTTTAATACTCGTGTCAGGAGTGATCACACTTCCTGGGACAGAGTGATGGGGAAGCATGGGGTTGGAAAGTGTAACAGCAATGGCCTGCTGCTCCTTCAGACCTGTGTTGAACATGGCCTCCTGGTGACAAATACCATCTTTAGCCTTCCCGCACGCAACAAGACATCATGGATGCACCCCCGTTCAAAACACTGGCATTTAATAGACTATGTCATCGTCAGAAATTGGGACCGGCAGGATGTGAAGGTGACTAAGGCCATGTGCGGCGCAGATTGCTGGACGGAGCACCGTCTCATCGTTTCAAAGATGAAAATCCACATTCAACCTAAGAGAAGACCTCATGCCGCCATAGCTCTGAAACGCCTCAACATCAGCAAGCTGAAGCGTCCTGATGTCAAACAGACTTTTGTTGACACCCTGGATGAACGCCTTGCTTCAATCACACTGGATAATCTGGATGCGGGAGCAGCGTGGACCACATTTCGCGAGACGGTGTATAGCACAGCCATTGAGCATCTTGGAGCCTCAACCAGAAAACATAAGGACTGGTTTGATGAAAACAACATAACGATTCAACTGCTACTCGAGCAAAAACGTTGGGCGTATAAGGCACTCTCTGATGACCCAATGTCAATGGCAAAGAAAGTTGCACTGCGAAACATCCGCAGCAACATCCAGTTGCAACTGCACCAGATGCAAGACTCCTGGTTGAGTGCGAAAGCTGAAGAGCTTCAGGGCTTTGCAGACAGGAAAGATATGAAGAACTTTTACAGCGGCCTCAGAGAAATCTATGGCCCTACCGCCTCAGGGTCTTCTCCTCTCCTCAGTGCTGATGGTACTACACTCATCACAGAAAAGGAGCAAATCTTGGAAAGATGGGCGGAACACTTTGCTAATGTGTTGAATATGCCTTCTGTCATAAATGATGAAGCCATCGAAAGACTACCCCAGGTCCCAGCGAATAAGTCACTGGACGCTGTTCCAACTCTGGATGAGATACAAACAGCCATCCGCCAGCTGTCCAGTGGCAAAGCACCTGGTTCCGACATGATTCCTGCTGAAATCTATAAAGAGGGTGGACCAGCGCTGACGGATAAATTGCTCTGTCTAATCCAGATCATCTGGCAGACAGAAACTGTACCACAGGACCTTAAAGATGCTTCCATTATCCATCTGTACAAACGAAAAAGAAATCGCCAGGCCTGTGACAACCACCGCGGAATCTCACTGCTATCCATTGCAGGCAAGATCTTGGCCCGAGCCCTGCTGAACCGCCTGAATGTACATCTAGAGCAAGGTCTCCTTCCCGAGAGTCAATGTGGCTTCCGTAAAGCACGTGGGACTATTGACATGGTGTTTGCTGCCAGACAGCTTCAAGAGAAATGTCAGGAACAAAACTCGGACCTATATTCCATATTCATTGACCTAAACAAGGCTTTTGACATGGTCAGCAGAGATGGCCTGTGGAAAATCATGAAGAAGTATGGATGCCCAGACAAGTTTACCGCTATCACCCGGCAGCTACATGATGGCATGCTGGCTCGAGTCCAGGAAAACGGTCAATCATCTCAAGCATTTCCTGTTACAAATGGAGTGAAGCAGGGCTGTGTCCTGGCTCCCACACTCTTCAGCATCATGTATTCTGCAATGCTGTCTGATGCGTTCAAGGAATCCACCACGGGCTTGCCAATTCGATTTCGTACTGATGGATCAGTCTTTAATCTCAGAAGGCTTCAAGCGAAAACCAAGGTCAAACATAACATCATAAATGAGCTTCTGTTCGCAGACGACTGTGCCCTCAACGCTGCTTCGGAATGCGATATGCAACACAGCGCTGACATTTTTGCTGATGCCTGCAATAACTTTGGTCTCACTATCAATAGAAAGAAAACTGAAGTGATGTATCAGCCAGCTCCCAGGAAGCCTTACGCTGAACCCAGCATCACCATCAGTGGGCAGCGTCTAAACGCGGTGGACAAATTCACGTACTTGGGCAGCATCCTTTCTAGATCTGTCGTCATGGACGACGAGTTGATTGCTAGACTCGCAAAAGCAAACGCAGCATTTGGAAGACTCTGAAAAAATGTGTGGGACAGGAGAGGTATCAGACAAAAAACCAAGATCAAGGTGTATCGCGCAGCAGTCCTTTCGACGTTGCTCCATGGATGTGAAACGTGGACAATTTACCAGCGTCACGACAAGGAAATTAAACCATTTTCACACGACATCTCTTAGAAAACTTCTTGGTATTAAGTGGCAAGACAAAGTGCCTGATACCGAGGTCCTTGTTAGAGCGGACCTACCCAGCATCTTCACCATCCTGGCGCAGTCTCAATTACGATGGGCAGGACACGTAGCTCGTATGAAAGATAATCGAATTCCAAAGATGTTGTTATTTGACGAACTTACACAAGGCAAGCGCTCCCAAGGAGGTCAAAAAAAGCGCTACAAAGACACACTGAAAGCAGCTCTAAAGGCCTTCAATATTAACCCCATTAACTGGGAGCTTGCTGCTCAGGACAAAATCAAGTGGAGATCAGCTATTAAGAACGGAGCTCAATCCTATGAAACCAGCAGGGCAGCGGCAGCTGAGCAAAAAAGGCTGGCCAGGAAAGGTAGTGATATACTATCTTCTGCGGCTATTCACTGTCCACATTGTCAGAGACTATTTCGAGCGCGAATTGGTTTGGAAAGCCATCTACGCACTCACCGTGACCCACCCTATTCCCTAAATAGATGACTAGATGGTCCTCGTCGATTCAATGGACGAACAAGACCCCCCAAAAAAAACATGCAATGTATATGAGCTTATTACAAAGCTCCACAGCAATAAAACTCAGTAATGTGCAGTGTGTATGAGCGTAACAGAGTTCCACAGCAATAAAACTCACTGGCTGCGAGCGGCTGTGACAGGCTGCAAAATAACAACATGCACAGTGAGTGTTATATAGAGATTTGACCTGTCAGTCTGGAACTTGATAGCTGTGTGTAATACAGGGGTCAGGTGTCTCAGTGTGGTAAATGACCCCTCCCCCCAGACAGTGTGAGTGTTATACACAGGTCTGACCTCCCTGCTTGGTACATGTAAAGGCAGTAGTAGGTGCAACAGGGCCTCTCTCCCTGGAACCCGTCATTACTACCCAGCTCATCTCTATCCACAGACTCAGCCATGGAGCCCTGAGCCTGCAGCATTCCGGATCCTAGCCAGCACCGCATTCCCTGCAGGGACCAGACGTCAAGTCCCATCCCCGGAAACAGGTCTAGCTCAAAACCTGTTCTCCCGGAAACAACCAACACATTAAATGGAGCCCCCTGGATACACATGGATGGGAACCAATATTATCCAGGGGCTCAGACAGGTCTGAAGCACCCATCTCTAATCCAAGATCTGGTGTATTACTCATTGGGCAGATGAAGCGGCCAGTCTATCCCTAATAAGGGGTGGGTGAGGCCTGATGAAAGGGGTGGGCACAGCCTGCTAGAGGGGTGGGCGTGACTGGCTTTCTTCACGAAACACCAGCCTGTTGGAGGGCCGTGCCTTGTTCGGGCCGAGCACTCTCCATGCCACAGCCTTTGCCAGGGTGGCAAAATGCTGCCCCTGTCAAAGGGCTGCCTGGAGCGGCTGCTCCACCCTGCTCCATGGACGGGCCGGCCCCTGGTTGTAGTATCATGATGCCTCCTGTACTGTAATCCACTTTGGCTGCTGAGGACATTTGGCATGCTTGAAGAAGTCTATAAATAGCAAAAAAATAAAAGTTGCCATAGTCCTTTTGAATAAGGTTATATATACAGAAATTGATTATTAGTAGTATTCTGACTCAGGTGAGGCAGTGGGAGTGAGTTAAAATGTGCAATTGCAGGAAAATATTTTCATTGTGAAATAACAGTCCAGCAACAGTCCATTGGTTTCCTTGGAAACTTCTGTTTTAAAAAAAGTTGATCTAATTGCCCTCTATATGTAATCTCTGGTGTATGCTTTTTAGTTAGCACTTTTAACCATCAACTGATATTACCTATGTTTAACAGTCCCATGAGTTGGGTTTTCTTTACATCCCACCCCCCAAATTTTGTTTCTCTAGTCTTTTTGACTGCGGGGGTTAAAAAGATGTAATATAAGCCATAAGCAGATAGATGCCAGACAGACACATGCACCCCTGCTGCTGACATTAAATAAAAAGGGCTTTATCCAGTCAATGTACGCCAACTTGGATACAGTGAGTCATATAGGGAAAGAAAAACACATTAATAGCACAACAAACATCCAGCAACACCAGTATCTCTCTGTGGTCACTCGCACACAATGACAAACCAAGGTAAGAGATGGCTATGAAGAGGATGTAAGGTCTGTAGGCTCTCTGGGGGCCCATACAAACAGCAGTGACTCACACCAAGCAAAATGTTCTGACAGGAAGAATGTGACAAACGTTCCAAAGCATGTTAAAAATTAAGCCCAACTACTTTGGGGAGGATTCAAATACTACAATTTCTAAGTTGCTCTGTAAATTCTGTTACAATAATATAACTTGAGCAAGTACTGCATGAAGTGGCTTCTGTGCTTGATTATGGGCTGAAATTAAGATTTTGGTGCATTTCTGATTTATCCTCCTCACTTGTATTGCGCCTCTGTGCCACCTCTAAACCCACTGTGCCTCTGCACCAGTGCTCTCACATCCCATTGTGTCTTTATTCTATCTGGTCTTTGTCTCATCCTCTATTACCTCCCACGGTGATTTCAATTTGTGCTATTCCTCTCATAGTCTATTGTACAGTGGCAAGAAAAAGTATGTGAACCCTTTGGGATTACATGGAGTTTTGCCTGAATTGGTCATAAAATGTGCTCTGATCTTCATCTAAGTCACAACAATTTGAAAAACACAGTCTGCTTAAAATAATACAACACAAACATTATATGTTTTCATGTTTTTATTGAACAGAACATGTAAACATTCACAGTGCAGGGTGGAAAAAGTATGTGAACCTTTGGACTTAATAACTGGTTGACCCTCCTTTGGCAGCAATAGCCTCAATCAAACGTTTCCTGTAGTTGCAGATCAGACCTGCACAACGATCTGGAGTAATTTTGGACTACTCCTCTTCACAAAACTGTTTCAGTGTAGCAATATTCTTGGGATGTCTGGTGTGAATCGCTCTCTTAAGGTCATGCCACAGCATTTCAATCGGGTGGACTCTGACTAGCCCAGAAGGCGTATTTTGTTTTGTTGAAGCCATTCTTTTGTTGAATTACTTGTATGCTTTGGGTCATTGTACTGTTGCATCACCCATCCTCTGCAGAGCTTCAGTTGGCGGACAGATGGTCTTACGTTTTCCTGCAAAATGTCTTGATAAACTCTGGAAATAATTTTTCCATCAATGACAACAATCCGTCCAGGCCCTGAGGCAGCAAAGCAGCCCCAAACCATGATGCTCCCTCCACCATGTTTTACAGTGGGGGATGAGGTTTTGATGTTGGTGTGCTTTGCCTTTTTTTCTCCACACATAGTGTTGTGTGTTTTTTTCCAAACAACTCAATTTTGGTTTCATCTGTCCACAGAATATTTTTCCAGTAGTGCTGTGGAACATCCAGGTGCTCTTTTACAAACTTCAAACGTGCTGCAATATTCTTTTTGGACAGCAATGGCTTCCTCCGTGGTGTCCTCCCATGTACTCCATTCTTGTTTAATGTTTTCCTTATTGTAGATGTGTCAACAAAAATGTTAGCATGTGCCAGAGATTTCTGTAAGTCTTTAGCTGACACTCTAGGATTCTTCTTTACCTCATTAAGCATTCTGCGCTGTGCTCTTGCAGTCATCTTTATAGGATGACCACGCGTAGGGAGAGTAGCAACAGTGCTGAACTTTCTCCATTTGTAGACAGTCTGTCTTACCGTGGACACATGAACATCAAGGCTTTTGGAGATACTTTTGTAACCCTTTCCAGCTTCATGCAAGTCAACAATTCTTGTTCGTAGGTCTTCTGAGAGCTCTTTTCTGCGAGGCATGGTTCACATCAGGCGCTGCTTCTTGAAACCAGTAAACTCAAAACTGGTGTGTGTTTTTAAATGGCAGGACAGCTTTCAGCAACACATCCAATAATATCACACTGATTGGACTCCAGGTTGGCTCACTCCTGGCTCCAATTAGCTCTTGGAGAAGTCATTAGGCTAGGGGTTCACATACTTTTTCCACCCTGCACTGTGAATGTTTACATGTTCTGTTCAATAAAAACATGAAAACATATAATGTTTGTGTTGTATTATTTTAAGCAGACTGTGTTTTTCAAGTTGTTGTGATTTAGATGAAGATCAGAGCACATTTTATGACCAATTCATGCAAAACTCCACGTAATCCCAAAGGGTTCACATACTTTTTCTTGCAGCTGTACCTTTGTCCCATCCCTCTCGGCTTGGTGACAACTGCCATCTAATCTAAATATTTTCTCAATATTTATGGTGTATGTACGCAGATTGTTAGAAATCTAAAGGAATCAGGTGATAGTAGGCAATAAAAGTATGGTTTAGTGCATATAAGTTCCCTAGCCATCCTCCATACATAGGATCTGGGTTTTACCGACCTGAAATTTAATATTTTTGGCCTGGTTTCAGTCAGCCCCTTTAGGTCCCCAGAGAGGGTCTTCCCTAAGGTCAAATTCCACACCAATGTGTGTATAAGTCAAACTTCCCAGCTGCATTCTGATAGTCCAGGAGAAGTAGTAGACTATTGGAACACTATAGGGGTTATTCGGAGAGAGCCGATCTGGCTCCAAAATGGCACCGAACAGTGAATTTCCCCGAACAATGCCATTTCCTGACAATTCGGTTATTCAGATAGCAGGCAGTCCACCAAATTGTGGCGAACTGCCTGCATGTATGGTGCCTTTTCAAAGGCAGTGAAATCCCCCTTAGAGAAGCAATGGTTAATCTATTTAGAGAACACCGAACAGCAGTGAAAAGGTGCTGAAATGCCCTGCTGTTCTGTGGTTTCATTCGGTAGGTTTATTCAGGCAAATTCCATAGGCTTGAATGTTAAAAATATTCCCGTTTTTATACAATAAACCGTTTATTATCTGCAGTAAAAAGTTACTTATTATTGACCTTTTAGTCATTTTTCACTTTTTTTAAATAGCATTTTTTTTTCTTTTTTATCTAACAGACTTTTTTTATCATTCATAGGACCTTATATGTAAATTCCAGGCATTTTCGTTGAGTAGTTTTTTTGCAAACAGCGTTTCAATTTTGACACTTTCAATCGTTTTTTTATTTTACCCCGTTCATCAGCTTGCCGGCTTTTTCCGGCAGCTAGTCTGCACTGTTTTCAGCGGCTTGTCAGCTTTTTCCAAACGTGTTCGGCATCTTTTTTTGCGGCGGTTCGAGTGATCTGATACTTCGGATCGTATCAGTTTATTGGCAGGTTTGCGGCAGATTTTTGGGTTCGTACCCTGCACTCCAGGGACCCTGCAGTGAATGCTGAATTCACCGCAGGGTGGGGAATTTGATTCCCCAAAATGCAGGGAACGGGAGAGCACCGAAATGTCGGCGACATTTCGGTGCTCTCTGAATAACCCCCTAAATGAAACAACTTGTAATAACTTACATATTAAGTTTTGGTTCTAACAATTGGCTGTGGACATTATAAAGAGTGACATATAAACAAGAGATAGGCAGAGCATTCAACATTCACTTGCGCTCTTTCATGGTTTACATACTCACTGTCTCACTCAAACTCCTTCACACAGTCACGCACTCACACCCTTTCTTGTGCTGTCTATCTTTTGTGCGCGCTCTCCCTCACTGCACCTTTTCTTGTGCTTTCTCTGCTTTATTTTCCTGTTTTTCGCTTTACCATTTCTTACTGTGTCTCGGTGCTATTTTTTGTTGTCCCTCTCTCAGTTGTCTCTTTCTTCCAGTGTGTATGAATTTCTTTCCTTCCCGGTCTCTGCAGTAGCTGGGAGTGAAAGTTCAGCCCCGCCCCCCTCTGCTCACAGTGCAGGAGGGAGGAGGAGCAACTCAGTCACACATGCTCAGTGCATTTTTTATGTATACCAAAGTATGCACACTAATTGGTTAGCTTAAAGTTCTTCCTGAGGTGGGTGTGGAAACGGCAAGAAAGAAAAGCAGGTAAATATGCAAAAATATCATATTTACCTGCTTTTTATGTCTGCGGAATGAGACTACTGACTCATTCAAAAGCATAGCACACTTTAACGAAGCGGCTGTACCCTAACTGAGTACCTCCATCAGTGGGCTCTCTCTCCTTTTAAAACAGTCCCCACAGTCACCAGAGCAATCTTCCCTAACAGCCCACCCAAACTTTAACCGCAGTTGAAAGAAGGATGGAGACTGTTGAGCATTCAAAAGCAGACTAACAGTTTATTCACACAAATGTGCAGCTATGTGCAATAAGGGACAACCCCCTTCATGAATAAATCACAAATAACATCAGCAGATCCAGTAACAGGACAATGGGAAGGGACAATGAAAACAATGGACAGTCCTGGAAAAGGGGGGGTGGGTGGGAGCAGAGCATGTGAAAACAAAGTAATATATTCTTACAGAGAGAATGTACACTATACAGAGAGAGGATGGAAATACAGAGGTCTACACTATACAGAGAGAGGATAGATAATAGAGGGAATGTACACAGTATACACAACAGGAGACTCTACAATAACTACTTAAGGGAGTAATACACACACATCAGAAATCTTTAGTTAGCTGGGGGATGTTTAACACAGTGAACAGATTTACAGTGAAAAACCAAATACATTCACAAGATCCACCAATTCCCCAATAGTCTCTTTCACGGGCTATAGTCACTGAGGAGGAGACTAGCCCACAGCCCCCTCCAGATGCCCCAGTGACGGTAGGTTCCATCACAAGCACTAGCAAAGCATGCATGTCCCTTTAAGTTAATATATTTTGTATAGGTAAGTAATGGTTAACTTTGGTGCATAAGATGTTTGATGTTTATTACATTTTGCAGGATCATTAGACATTAAAAACTTTAATCCTAATATTGTCTGATCATCAAGGAATTGTAGGGAGCAGTTTTAGACCCCTTGATGCCTTGTTGTCTATGCTTCAAGGACATTGCTATATGACAGCTGCATGTCATGGGAAGTGTTTGCAGAGCAGATATTTGCATCAGTAATGTAGACGAAGCCAGGCGAGATAACAAGATGGATACAGATCTTATATGTACATCAAGTAATAGAAGGACAAACATGTAAATAAAGAAAGTCTACGCAAACTAACACAGAATATAAAGTTGATACGTCAGATGGGTCAATCGTAACAGAAAGAAATTTACATCCAATAAGTGCAAACATTGAGCATGAACTACTCTAAACTATCTTTAACGTAAATCAAAACTACTGAACAATTCTTCAGAAGTAAAAAAAATATATCAAAAATCTAGCACTGACCCAGAAAAAAAAAAATCTAAATTCAGTTTGATGGATTGCCCGGTACTAATATCCCCCAGAGAAATATATAACGAGAGAATGTGACGAGAGTACTCTGGGTACCTCGGCTTGACATTACAGGTTGTAAGGTGTGGAAATGCAGATTCTGTTGGGTTTGGCATGTCATTTTTTTCACCCACCCACTCCTATGTCCAAGTCAGCCTGTACCTTTAATCCCTTGATGCCGCGAGATGTTCTATGACGTCCATGCAGTGGGTGGGCTTTGAAGACGCGTGGCGTACAGGTACACCCACTGACTTCAAGGGGCTGCCTCAGCCTCTCCCTGCAGCCGGTGCACACCGCATATTAGACACCTTTGGCAGCACCTGTCGGCGAGGTGTACCAGTATGCCTTGCCGGCGTTAACCCCTTCACGATGGGTGGGTGTCACCTGTTGGGTGGGGGTTAAGGGTACAGGTCATCTGTTATGTGTGAATATTGTTATTGCTAATATCATCTATGTTAAGAAGTCACTGTTAATATTTCTGATATCATTACTGTGTGTGTCACTGCAGCCCTTTCCAACCCCCCTCCCATATAGAATATGTTTTAGAGCTCTAGACACCTGAATTAGAAGGGTGCCCAGTAGATCATGAATAGGGATGGCCTGGCGGTTCGATCCGAACATGAGTTCGATTCAAACATTGCCCGTTTGGCGAACATCAAACATTTCTGCGTGTTCGCCCACAATGCACCACAATGCACTTTTCCACTGGCCTGAAGCTTGTAATTGGCTACAGCCTTGCACCGGACCACAGGTCAGGTGCAAGACTATGTCAATCAGGGCTTAGAGTCCTGATTGGGCAAATTTTGCCCAATCATGGGCTCACAGAGCTAAGTCCCGCAGCACACTATATAAAGCTTCCCCGCAGCCCCATCATGTGTTTTTTTTTGCAGGAGTGAGAGGAGATTGTTCTTTCAGTGTGTCTCACAGACGTCTAGCAGATTTCTGTGAATTGTAATCTGTGTCTTCTCACTACCAGCTATTGGGGTCTCACTTTCTTCTAGCAGATATCTGGGAATTGTAATCTGTGTCTTCTCACTGCCAGCTATTGGGGTCTCACAGACATCTAGCAGATATCTGGGAATTGTAATCATCTTCTCACTGCCAGCTATTGGGGTCTCACAGACTTCTAGCAGATATCTGGGAATTGTAATCTGTGTGTTGGCACTGCCAGCTGCTGCCAGGCTATCAGGCTATATCACTGATTTATAGCATTTTTCTAGAAAAACTGTATATCTTTAATCTAATTCTAGATACCATACAATAACACAGTTTAATCAGAGTTCATCTGTTTATTCAGAGTAGAATCTAGGTGTTGCCAGCTATCAGGGTGTATCACTGACGTATTGCATTGTTCAGGAAAATCTGTATATCTTTAATCTATATATCACTCACCATGTCAGAAAGACCAAAAAGGACAGGCAGACGCTCCCAGACACAGATAAGAGGGCAAGTAGCCTCTGTGTCAGAAGGCTGTGCCAATGGTCGTCGTGGACGTGGTGCATCCTCTGCAGGGGTACGCTTGTCCTTGTTTCTAACTGGTGCTGGTCGTCTTAAGCAGCAGCAACATACAGAGGATTTGCAGGATTGGCTAACCAGGCCATCCTCATCCTCCGAGTCATCTGCCAGCCAGGCTTGTAGTGGTTTACAGTCCACCTCAGCTGCCAAAACATCTAATTCAGCCTCCATGTCCACAGTTACTCCTGACGTAGCCTCACTATCATACACGGAGGAGTCAGCTGAATTGTTTGACTACAGTGACAGTGACATGCTGCTTGAAGATGCACAGCAACTCCAGTGCTCTGATTCAAACTCTGAGGTTGAGAAAGGGATTATAATCAGCCTAGAGGGAGGGGGTGCCAGTGACACAAAGAACTGGCACTCATGTTCCCCCAGCAGCTGCAGCACACTGCCAAGTTGGCTCCAGTGACGAGGAGATAGGGGGTGATGACGATGATGAGGTCACTGACTCCACCTGGGTACCTGATCGAACAGAGGAGTTAAGGGAGGAGGAGGAGGCACAACAAAAAAAGGCAGAACGTCCTCTATGAGCAACCGTAGCCAGTCCAAGGCATCAGATGTCAGAGCTGCTCAGGTGCAGAGCGCTGTTGACTCACAGCACACGTCCAGGATCTCTGCTGTCTGGGAGTTCTTCACGACATGTGCAAGCAGACTGCAGCGTTGCTATTTGTAAGCTATGTCGGAAGAGGATTAAGCGTGGGAAAGACATCAGACACTTGGGTACCACGTGCTTGAGGCGACATGACCTCCTGCCACACATCCCGTTGGCACAACACTTTGCATAGGTCCTCCTCCTCATCTGTCTCTACCCCCACTATATGTCCTGCCATGTCATTGCCTATGACCTCCACAGACAGGGATGATGCTACAGTAATGGGTGTACCACGTCCTTCCTCTGAATCTGCCAGCATCCCATCAGCTGCAGATTTATGCAGTCAGATTTCGTTGCCCCAGCTGCTGCAGTGGAAGAAAAAATATTGTCCCAACCATCCACATGCACAACGTCTAAATGCCAGCTTGGCAAAATTACTCGCATTACAGCTGCTGCCGTTCCAGCTGGTGGACTCTGCTTCCTTCAGTGAATTTTATGAATGTGCTGTACCACAGTGGCAGGTTCCAAAACGTAGTTTCTTTTCACGGAAGGCCATTCCAGCACTATACCAACACAATGTTATGGAGTCATTGGGAAAGGCAGTCAGCAGCAAGGTGCACATTACTTTAGACACGTGGTCCTGCAAGCATGGACAGGGCCATTACATTTCCTTCACGGCACAATGAGTAACTCTGCTTGCAGCTGGGAGGGATCCAGGATGGGGTTCTGTGCTGGAGCTTGCGCATCGACAACGCCTCCAGAAAGCTGCTTGTATGAGGTCTGTCTGCTCCACCACCTCTTCCTCCTCCTCCTCCTTCAATGTCTCTGGCGAAGTGGCAGTTAAACCGACGTGTGGCAGGGGCTACGCAATGGCTCAAGCAAAAAGTTGCCATACTGTGCTTGAGCTGGTTTGTTTAGGGGACAGGAGCCACACCGGGCCAGAAATTCTGTCAGCTCTGCAGGGTCAGATTAACACCACGCCAGCTTGAGCTGGGAATGGTCGTCTGTGATAATTGCAGCAACCTTCTCTCCGCCCTACCCCTGGGTAAGTTGACACATGTACCATGCCTAGCACACATCCTAAATCTGATGGTACAGCGTTTCCTATCCAGATACCCAGGGCTGGCAGAGCTTCTCAGCAAGACCAGAAAAGTCTGCAGCCCCTTCAGACTGTCATTCCCAGCAAGTTTTTGCCTGGCAGAAATTCAAAGAGAATTCCACTTTCCCACAAACCGTCTGATCTGTGACATGCCCACCAGGTGGAACTCGACATTGGCAATGCTGCAGTGTCTGCACAAGCAGCAGAGGGCCATCAATGAGTACCTGTGTGAGTATGGCACAAGGACAGGTTCAGGTCAACTTGTTCTCCCCCGCAGTGGCTGATGATCAAGGATGCATGCACTGTGCTGTCACCATTTGAGGAGGCAACAAAGATGGTGAGCAGGGACAGTGCATGCATCAGTGACACAATTCCTTTAGTGTTCCTGCTGGAGTGCACTCTGCGGGGAATTATAGATGTGGCACTAGAGGCAGAGCAGCGTTAGGAAGAGGAGGCCTTCCCTAGCTCCCAAGGCCCCAGACTTTCCGCAGACAGCATTCCTGCGGGTCCTCAGATCAGGCAGGAGGAAAATGAGGAGTGGGGATGAGCCGAACGCCCCCGTGTTCGGTTCGACTTCGAACTCGAACAATTTCAAAAGTTCGAGGTCGAACTCGAACACGATCCGAACTCAAATGTAAGTCAAAGGGACCCGAACATTCGATTTTTAGAGTGCCCTCCAAGAGGGCATATACAGTGGCAAGAAAAAGTATGTGAACCCTTTGGGATTATGTGGAGTTTTGCATGAATTGGTCATAAAATGTGCTCTGATCTTCATCTAAGTCTCAACAATTTGAAAAGCACAGTCTGCTTAAAATAATACAACACAAATATTATATGTTTTCATGTTTTTATTGAACAGAACATGTAAACATTCACAGTGCAGGGTGGAAAAAGTATGGGAACCTTTGGACTTAATAACTGGTTGACCCTCCTTTGGCAGCAATAACCTCAACCAAACGTTTCCTGTAATTGCATTTCAGACCTGCACAACGATCTGGAGTAATTTTGGACCACTCCTCTTCACAAAACTGTTTCAGTGTAGCAATATTCTTGGGATGTCTGGTGTGAATCGCTCTCTTAAGGTCATGCCACAGCATTTCAATCGGGTTGAGGTCAGGACTCTGACTGGGCCACTCCAGAAGGCGTATTTTGTTTTGTTGAAGCCATTCTTTTGTTGAATTAAAAATGTCCTCGGATTTTATTTTTTTTAGAATTGTGTCGCCTTACCTTAGCCTGGTGGTCAGTGGGGGCTCCCTGGATCCTGGTTGTGGGGGGGTCTGCCGTGGCCACAGGTGCAGTGGCTCCCTCCCTGCACCGCCTGTCTCTGCCACATGCACCCAAGCGGCTAGCCCGCACAGTCGCAGCTCTGTCATCCGGCGGCCGCATGCTCCTCAAGGGGATCTGATTAGAGGACAGTGCCTGATTAGAGGGCCGTGTCTGCCTGATGTTTTAGTAACAAGAATGTTTTATCCCATAGGCTTCAAAGTTAAAAATATTCTCATTTTAATTCAATATCTAATAAACCGTTGCTTATAATATTCTGCAGTAAAGAGTCTCTTTATTTCTAGATTTTTTAGTGTTTTTGAAGCATTTTTTATACTTATTTTTTTTAAAAAAAAAATCCGAACTTTTGGCGAACGTCCCAAAAAGTTTGACGTTCGTGAACTTTCGAACGTCCGAATCGAACTCCGAACCGATCGAACTGAACAGCTCATCCCTAATGAGGAGGAGGAGGAATATTTAAGTTGTGGGGGCATTGAAGGTGGGGATTCCACAAGGGAGGGTTTTGTGTCCCCAGAAACCCAAGGACTAGTACGTGGCTGGGAGGAGGTAGTGCACGATACGGTCATCCTCAGCGACCAGGAACACTCTGAAGCTAATGCCACCTCCAACCTATGCTGCATGGGCTCCCTTATCCTGCAAAGCCTGCTAAAGGACCCCAGGACTCGTGCAATCAAGGAGAGGGATCATTACTGGTTGACAACCCTTCTTGATCCACGATACAAGGGTAAGGTTGCAGAGCTCATCCTGCCCTCACAGAGGAAGCACAGGATGAAACAACTTGAGGACACTCAAAAGCGACACTTGTGTAACACCTTTCAAGACACTGGTAGGTTACCAACTGAGGACACAGGTGCTTCTGAGGCTGCTGTTTATCAGAGGAAGAGCGGTGAAGGGGGCCGCTTGACTGATGCCTTTTCCAATTATTTTAATCCATGACGCCCAGGGACGTCAAATGTAGGCACCCATTGCCAGCGTATTCACCATATGGTGCAGGACTATCTAGGGGCAAGGGCAGACCTGGATACCTTTACAGCAGATGATACACTGGCTTACTGGGTGTTGAGATTGGATCACTGGCAGAACTTAGCCAATATGCTATGGAGCTACTAGGTTGCCCTTCATCCAGCGTGCTTTCTGAAAGGACGTTCGGTGCTGCTGGAGGTTTTGTCACAGACAAAAGAGTGCGTCTGTCCACCGACTCTGTAGACTGGCTGACATTTATAAAAATGAATCAGTCCTGGATCAGCCGCTATCACTCCCCTGATGCTGATGTAACTGAATAGATCGGGGATCTCTTCTGCATTCCCAAAACCTCTGCCATTGCACTCTTCCACAATACCTCAGAGGGGTTACGGTGTGAAGGCACTAGCTGGCACCAAAGGTCCAATTTATTGCACCTGCTGTTACTTTCATCCAAAGCCGGCATATGTTTCACCATAATTTAGCCAAAAAAATCACGAAACTTGTTCTGCGTGTCCTAAAACGTCTCCTATTTTCATACAGGTTGCTTCCCCAAGCAGTTGTTTATGAATAGATTAAAGGAAAAACATTTACCGTCATTTGAAATGTCATTTTTTTGTTTTAAAATGTTTCTATACATCCGACAAATCCGCCACTTCACGGGCAGGTTATGGGGACCTCCTAGGCATGATATTTGAAGGAATTTTTCATTTTTATTCTTAACCTTTATTTCATGGAAAAATCACTGTTCCTTTAAAAACTTTTTTTCCTTGTTTCCTCTCTCCCAGGGCACTACCCGGACCCCCATACACCTTTTATGGCAAATATCTTGCATATATGCCCTCTTGCAGGGCACTCTAAAAATCGAACGTTTGAGTCCCATTGACTTGCATTGAGTTCGGATCGTGTTCGCATCCAAACTCGAACTTTTGAAATTGTTCAAGTTCGAATGCGAGCCGAACACAGGGGTGTTCGGCTCATCACTAATCAGGAACCAGTAGGAGAACCAGGAGTGCTGTAACAAAAGACACAGTCAGGAAAAGCAGAGGACACCAACAGGCAACAAAGTCCAATAAACAAGCCAGAAAGTCAATCAGGATACTTGAGGTCAGGAGACACGCCAAGTTTCAAGGGTCAAAGTTCAATAATCGTGTAGCAAGGGAATTCAAACAAGAGCAGGAGGTTGGAAATGACAAAGAATATTGGGTTTTAGGAGCAGCGGTATCCGAATAACTGGGTGCTGCTGAGTACATGCTCTGTTTTTTTTATAGATAAAGGAAATGGTGACAGATTGAAGCAGGACATAACTCCTCAATATTCAAGGGTGGTATACATTGTTCAGGTGTTATTTGGATCTGCCCAAGGGTACATGCATTGTACCTTTTGAAGCTGGCACCACCATCATCTCATCGAAACCGAAGTAGTAGGTGCCTCAATACATTGCCTCGTAACTAACTCTCCTCGAGGATGTCGGGCGATAAGCAAGGTAGGCATCACGGTAGCATGACAATATGTTGTTTAGATGTTTCCAAATCACTAAAATTTTTGCAGTTCCAATGTTAAATGATAATTACCCATAACATTTTTGCTTCACAAAAGAGGAATAAACAAGATCTATTGAAAAGGAAAAAAAAAAGTTTTATTGAATAGTTATGGCTTAGTCAAGATGTTTAAATTTCATTAAATAAAGACTTCTTAAGTCACTAATAATTAATCAATATTGAAGTGTATTTTCTCTTTACCACATGTGATTCAGCTATTTTCTGGCACAGTGTCCAGTCAATAGAAGCACTTCAACGATGATTATTTTGAATCTTGTGCCCTTGGTTTGACAAGACAGCGTATCTGCATAAGTGCCATTTATGAGAATACTGCTAAAGCTTCACATTTCCATTTCTGGGATTTTCACAAGGTCGCACTCCCTGCTGATTCAGCAAAACATGGAGGAAGATGACACATGTCAAGCCTGGCTCACTGGCAATGACATAGGCGAGCAGCACTGGCCTTTCATAAAAAAATTGTAAAACAGAAAGGTCTAAAGCTAAATAAAGTATAATTTCTGTTTGTGGCCAGCCAGATTCATTGTTACATGTGCAGCAATGGCGTTTCAGTTGTTCTAAGAAAAAGATAACCTTCAAATAATTGTGTCTATGAAATACAGACAAAGCGTACTACACGCAAAATGAAATATATACATGTTAAAGCAGCATAATAGTATCCACGTAAACTTTATAGCACCATGCGATTGCACATATTATAGCAGTGTGATATGTCTGTGTACTATCATTGCAACATCAAGGCCAGATCAAGGATTTCAACCATCCTAGGTAACGTGTTTTGCAGGTTTGCTATACCCCTTTGTGTCTCTATCACCAAATAATGATGCTCCCAGTTACCCTCCCGTAAAAACTTTTTTCATAATTTATGCCTCCCTTAATGGCGCTCTCCTTGTCCCCCACAGCCCTAGAGGTGTGTGAGTATAATAAGCAGAGTCTTGTTTTGCCTGTGCCTTGTTAGTGGGAATTGTGTTAGTGCGAGTCAGGCTTATATATGTTTAATAAGTTGAGGTGTACAAGAGACAGGGTAAGTACAATCTAAGTGTGTGGGGCTCTGTGTAGCATGCACACATACAGCTATCAATGTCATACACAGGCACCATTCGTAGAGAAACACTAAGGGGTTACACAAAAACTCACAATTCATTTGCACACTCACAGACACTTGTGGGCATATCCACCTTTACTGCTTCAGGTAAGCACACGTCTATAGGTCACACAAATAAACCTATAACTTATTGCATACTGTTAAACCTATATAAAAAACACCACATATAGATTACAGACAGAACCACACACATTCGGACAAAGGAGAAATGAATACGTACGTATCTTGACATATAAACATATTACACTTAGGCTTGCAGTTAACCCCTTTACTACCAAGTGATTTCCAAAAATCCACCGTCAGGAACCTGTGGCTTTTAGGAAAATCATTCATATTAATTATACATTAAGAAATATTTTATAGAATATTCCCAATGTATTTCTTGCTGTAGTTACCTTTCTGTCAAGGAGATGTTGCCATCTGCTGGCCAAAAGGAGTTTCTGCAGGTAGAACTGCAGCTTGTGGCTCTGTGCACTGGCTGGACAAAGCCCGATATATACTATATTGCCAAAAGTATTCGCTCACCTGCCTTGATTTGCATTTGAACTTAAGTGACATCTGTGACGCAACCGTTCTCTTCCGTCTGTCCTGACTCTCCAGACCCCCTTCGTTGTAGTCAGCCCGGCTACTGGGAGCGCTGTCCTCAGCTCCTCAAGCAGCTTGACCCGCCTGCTTCTGTTCCTCTGCCCTGGAGCCGTTAGGAATTTCCAGAAGGCCGCTCAGTGCCTTCTGATGTTGAGTATATAGTGTAGCGTCGCTGAAATAAAACACCAGACCCGGCTGTATGTTTTAAAACAGGATTCTCTCTCTCTCTGAGCTCTGAGAGTTCTGACCTTTAATGAACAAAAACGCCACCATTTATGCTTAAATCCAACAGTCATAATTTGAATAAATGACGCACCTCGTCCTACCAATATGCTAATTACATTATGTTAGTTAGATATTTACAATAAACATTCCTCTTTACATTCTTTAGCCTTTAGCTCACATAACATTTGCATAACCTATTGTTCTAACACATCAGATTAAAGGACAAACACTATCACAGAATTCTTGAATCAAATATGCAGCCAGATAAGGGGGAAAGCCCTGTTGCATAAATTACACAGCAGTAAAGCTTGTTTACTGGCTATACAGAAACACATTTTTACCTACAGGAATATAAGTATATTTAGAACTAAAGGTACGCCATTTTACACTAAACTAATTTAAACTAAAACCAAACAATGTAAGATATATTTAAAAACACATGATATAAATTGAACATAAAGTCTCTTGGGGTTTGAAGCATGGAGCGTTACATCAGCTCCATGACATATGTCCCCCCTTCCAGAACGGCAGGGCAAGCTTAGATCCCAAACGGATCGCTTGCCACTGACGAGACCTCTCACCTTGTCCCTTTTCTGTGCCATCTTCAAAGTTCCAGGTTGCGTGCACATAAGCAAAGTCAGTGGGGTCTGACGGTTGATGGAGGGTTGTGGGTCCATAGTCTGTCAGGAGGAGGCGAGCCCCCACTCTTCTCCAGCTGTCCTGGCTCGGGAAAACAACCAGCCTTAGTAGCGCATTGAGGGATCCTCCTGTTCTCCCGGGCCGTTGTGGGTACACCACATTGCTGGTAACCCCTCCTGGAAAAAGGGCTTGCTGCTGGGGAGAGGTCCCGCCTGTACCTCCGGTCAGGTTATCAAAATACAGTGTGAAAAATGTGCCAACTGCACCCGCTCCTGGTGCTCTAGTCAGCAGCTGGGGGGAACATGGGGTGACCGATGCCCCCAGCGCAGGGGTTTGAAAATCATCTGTCTCCACTCCCGGCATCAAACTGCTGTGGGGGAGCGAGGTCATCTTTATCCGCTCTCTGAAGCTTGTTTTGCTGCTCCAGTGAAGCGGGGAGGATCAGAGAAGAACAGGGGGCCACCAAGGCCTCCGGCACAAGCGGTTGAAAGGATGGGCAGAGACCGACTGTGCTCTGCCCTGTAGCCAGCACTTCTGCTGGGGGGGGTGGCTTCATTCACTCCCAGTGGGGATACTGGCTGCTGGAGAGGCAGCTCCTGGAGATCACCTTCGAGGCTCTCCAGATGTATATTAGGGTGTGGGCAGAGGCCAGCGGTGTTCTGCCCCATAGCCAATGCTCCTGCTGTGGGGTTGGACACAAGAGTAGTGTCCGCTGGTGGGGATGGGGGGAGGTCTTCCTCCACTCGCGTTGGAGATGGAGAGGGCCATCCGGACCCGTCCGTCAGTTGTTCAAGCATGACATGGGCAACCCCAGGCTCATCCTGGCAATTTAGCACCTGCATTACTTTGTGCAACAACGCCACTTCTTCCATGGCGGGCAAGACGGGAAAATGTAGGAGCACTTCCGGCTCCATTTCCTCAGGTTCCTCTGTCCCATCCAGACTGTCCGCTCCTTCTGCCGGACAGTCCCCGGCCTCTGTCACTGCCATATCCAGGCCTTCAAGCTCCCTCAGCCATCCTTGGCTGGGAGCACATTGGGGCCAATCTAGGTACTCTGCACCACATCCCCACAACTCTCTCGTGGGGGCGTCAGTTTCGCCCCCTGTCTCGAGGCAGTCCTCCTCTAAAAGTGCCCAACCATCCTGCTGGGTCACACTGGTGGAAACAGCTGTCTCATCCACAATCGTCTGCCAGTAATCCTCTGGTTCTTGGCGGTAGAGGCCAGAGGCAAGTTGTGCCGTGGTCCGCACTTCAGCCGGCACCACATAATCGTCCCAATCCAGAGGCTCCGGGGCCTTAGACTGCCTCTGCCTACATCGCAGCTCAGCCACCCAGAGTTCGTGCTGCCGCTCACGCTTCCTCTCCTGGCTGTCCCGCTCTCTTTTCAGCATTCTTTCCTGCCGGGCATCCTGCAGCATTATGTCTGAGGTGGCCCAACTAATGGCTTCCTTGGACGTATCACTCCCATACAGGGCTATTCATTGCCGGACCCTCTGCTGGAATAGTTCCTCAGCTGACCGGGGTCTTTGGTCCATTTCGGTTATCTCTATGATTAGGGCATCTTTGTCGTTGGATCTGGCGATCCCTCCTTGGCTCTCCAGTGTCTCTCAGGGTGTCTCGCTTGCAGGCTGCATAGTTGGCCATCTTGGGGTGTCTTAGTGTTGGAGAGCCTCTATCCCACCGCTTGCCACCAATGTGACGGAACCGTTCTCTTCCGTCTGTCCTGACTCTCCAGACCCCCTTCGTTGTGGTCAGCCCGGCTATTGGGAGCGCTGTCCTCAGCGCATCAAGCAGCTTGACCCACCTGCTTCTGTTCCTCTGCCCTGGAGCCGTTAGGAATTTTCAGAAGGCCGCTCGGTGCCTTCTGATGTTGAGTATATAGTGTAGTGTCGCTGAAATAAAACACCAGATGCGGCTGTATGTTTTAAAACAGGATTCTCTCTCTCTCTTAGCTCTGAGAGTTCTGACCCTTAATGAACAAAAACGCCACCATTTATGCTAAAAATCCAACAGTCATAATTTGCATAAATGACGAAGCTCGTCCTACCAATATGCTAATTACATTATGTCAGTTAGATATTTACAATAAACATTCCTCTTTACAGTCTTTAGCCTTTAGCTCACACAACATTTGCATAACCTATTGTTCTAACACATCAGATTAAAGACAAACACTATTACAGACTTCTTGAATCAAATATGCAGCCAGATAAGGGGGAAAGCCCTGTTGCATAAATTACACAGCAGTAAAGCTTGTTTACTGGCTATACAGAAACACATTTTTACCTACAGGAATATAAGTATATTTAGAACTAAAGGTACGCCATTTTACACTAAACTAATTTAAACTAAAACCAAACAATGTAAGATATATTTAAAAACACATGATATAAATTGAACATAAAGTCTCTTGGGGTTTGAAGCATGGAGCGTTACATCAGCTCCATGACAACATCCCATTCCTAATCCATAGGGTTCAATATCACGTCAGTCCATCCTCTGCAGCTAGAACAGCTTCAACTCTTCTGGGAAGGCTGTCCACAAGGTTTAGGAGTGTGTTTATGGGAATTTTTGACCATTCTTCCAGAAGCGCATTTGTGAGGTCACACACTGTTGGATGAGAAGGCCTGGCTCTCAGTCTCCGCTATAATTCATCCCAAAGGTGTTCTATCAGGTTGAGGTCAGGACTCTGTGCAGGCCAGTCAAGTTCATCCACACCAGACTGTCATCCATGTCTTTATGGACCTTGCTTTGTGCACTGGTGCACAGTCATGTTGGAAAAAGAAGGGGCCAGCTCCAAACTGTTCACACATTTTGGGAGCATGGAATTGTCTAAAATGTCTTGGTATGCTGAAGCATTCAGAGTTCCTTTCACTGGAACTAAGGGGCCAAGCCCAGCTCCTGAATAACAACCCTACACCATAATCCCCCCTCCAAACTTTACACTTGGCACAATGCAGTCGGACAAGTACCGTTTTCCTGGCAACCGCCAAACCCAGACTCGTCCATCAGATTGCCAGATGGAGAAGAGCGATTCGTCACTCCAGAAATCGCATCTCCACTGCTCTAGAGTCCAATGGCGGCGTGCTTTACACCACTGCATCCAACGCTTTGCAATGCACTTGGTGATGTATGGCTTGGATGCAGCTGCTCGGCCATGGAAACCATTCCATGAAGCTCTCTGCGCACTGTTCTTGAGCTAATCTGAAGGCCACATAAAGTTTGGAGGTCTGTAGCGATTGACTCTGCAGAAATTTGGCAACCTCTTTGCACTATGTGCCTCAGCATCCGCTGACCCCGCTCCATCAGTTTACATGGCCTACCACTTCGTGGCTGAGTTGCTGTCGTTCCCAAACACTTCCACGTTCTTATAATACAGCTGACAGTTGACTGTGGAATATTTAGGAGCGAGGCAATTTCACAACTGGATTTGTTGCACAGTTGGCATCCGATCACAGTTCCACGCTGGAATTCACTGAGCTCCTGAGAGCGACCCATTCTTTCACAAATGTTTGTAAAAACAGACTGCATGCCTAGGTGCTTGATTTTAAATACCTGTGGCCATGGAAGTGATTGGAACACCTGATTCTGATTATTTGGATGGGTGAGCGAATACTTTTGGCAATATAGTGTATCAGGGCATTCCCTAGCTGATTTGCAGATTTTCAACAGTTTTATTACCTTGGGCATCATACCCACAGGGCTAAAACTTTGGAGGCAACTTCTGGAGCCCATAGACAAATGAGATTTGTTTGCAACAAACAGTTTTCATTTGCAAGCATACAGTAAAGCCCGAGGTCGTTTACTGTTACAAGATCTCAGTCCGCTTTGTCTGCTACTGCTGATTGTGTATTCATTTGCAATCACGTTTGCGAAGGGGTTAAACACAATCATTGATAAACAAAATAAGATAATAAATGACACACATGAAAACACTGACATATATACAGAAACATAACCTGAAAGATGTACATATAATAGAGCTGAATGATAAATATATGTTCAGTCAAATATAAAAATAGACAATTCCACAAAGTAAATTGAAGCTGCCAATGTACATATGTACATTATGTTTAGTTGATTGAACATTCACAATCCCACTTGTCCAATGAATCTACACACACACACACACACATATATACACACGCCAAACGTTTTAGATCATCTCCATGTTTCCAGTTTTTAATGAAATTTATGCAGTTTAACAAGCTTTAGTACTCTGTTAAAAGAACCAATATTCACTTCATGTTTATCTCGCTAGATGTTTTAAATATGGTCCAGGTATTGGTATGGCAGTTAATAGCCAATCTCTAAACAACAAGTGTTAAAACATACAGGGTTATTCAAAGAGAATCGAAAAGTCACCGCACGTTCGGGGACTTTTCATTCTCTTCAATTCGGTGCGATTTGGCGATCCCATTTCGGTGACCCTGCGGTGTATTCAGCGAGCACCACAGGGCCGTCGTAGTGCAGGGAAAAGCTGCCGAAAAGCTGCCGAACACTCACTGCAAAACCCAGGCGAATGCACACCGAAACCCGCAAAAACATCTGGATTAACCCTGCCGAACACGCTGGAGAAACCCGAGCAGGAGCCGATCAGAGCGCAGAACAGCCGCTGGAAAAACCCGACACCGCAGACAAATGAGTGAAAAAACAAAACAGTACGCTTGAATGTTTGAAAAGTGAAGCGCTGTTTGCAAACAAGCTACTGAGCGAAAATGTTTTAAATTTACATATAAGATCCAATGAATGATAATAAAAAGGGCTGTTACAGAAAAGAAAAAACGTTTAAAAAAAAAATATCGGAAATTTTTTTTGCAAAAAAATCCTGAAAAATGCTTAAAAGATCCTAAAAAGGCTATAAACAAAAGAGACTTTTTACTGCAGAATTTAATAATAACAGTTTATTAGATATTGGATTAAAATGGGGATATTTTTAACACTGAAGCCTATGGGATTCACCTGAATAAACCTGTCAAATGAAGCCACCGAATGGCAGGGCATTTCGGCAACTTTTCACTGCTGTTTTTTGTTCTCTGAATAGACGAAGTATTGCTTCTCTATGGGGATTTCACTGCCCTCAATAGGCACCATATGTGCAGGCAATTCACCAACATTTGACGAACTGCCTGCTCTCTGAATAGCCGAATGGCCAGGAAAGGTAACAGAACGCTGAATTTCACTGTTCGGTTACCTTTCAGTCCCAATTCGGAGCTCTTTGAATAACCCTGACAGTTATGTACTTTATGGGATGTAATACACATCCACAACTGCATTGCCTTCCTGAGCTATGCCGGCTCCATCTCTTCTACTCAAAAAGAGAAAAATAAATGATTTGTATAGCACGCTGATGAAAATCTCATAATTTTATTCAACTTCATACCTTAGGAGAGGAGATAGAATAAAACTCGAATTTATGTAGTACAATTGAGTTCCCGAACTGACAAACTACTATTGATTATCAATTTTCTAGAGGGCTGGAAGAGCCAGTGTTTGAGTTTGACAGATCACAAGGTTATGGGGTTATTATGCGCCGCACAGAATACAATATGATCTTATATCCAATGTGGTTCAAAAAGTCCTAGTGACATTTGTTAGAGCATATATAAACTAAACCACACACATTCTATTCCTGACTGAGGATGCTTGCAGTGTGCAAGCGAAACGCGTCTCGGGAATAGTTATATATAATTTTTATTGTTTTAATTTTTTTGTCAATAAAATGCTGCCTGCATTGTTTCCGTGCGTTAAAATCAGGGATGCTCCCAGCAACGCTGTGCCAGGACTTGGTGTTAATGGATTCCACTTCTGCAGAATCCATTATCACCATCCAAAAAAAATAAAAAAAGTGATCAGATACTCACCTCCTATCCCACGGCGAGGACCGTGGCTCTGTCTGCCTCCTCCATCCAGCGGGAGAGAATGGGGGAAAAAGTTCCTCAGTCTACCCCTGCGTATCACTACGGAGGACTCCATTGAGAGGATGCGTGCGACGCAGCTCAGCACTGCCGCGCGCATCCCGGGGCTTTGCGCCCAGTAACAATGCAGGCAGCTTTTTTAGCGCCTGCTTTGTAATACCACGCTAAAACTGGAGCGCTAGGGGGAAAACTGCAGGCACAGTTTTTCCTCCCCAGCGCCCCCATATTAGCGTTAGAAATGTAATTTAGCCCTAGGTCTTAGAAGCAGAAGCATCCGACTTTACAAGCTATGAAGTGGTACTACGATTATTTGTAATAGGAAATGGTGGTAGATTGAAGCAAGACACACCTCATCAATGTACAGTACTGTCACACATTGTTCTAACGTCATTTGGATCTGCACAAGCATCCATGAGATTCTCTTTGAAGCTGGCACCAAAATGACATAGCACGGTTGGTGAATTCCAGTTGCCTGGGTCATCACATCCAAAACAAATTCCTTTAAAAAAACAACAACACAGTAAGAGACATGCACCAATACAAACACATCACTGATGGTGCTGTGCTTTCTCCCCAAAGGATAGGATAACCTTTCATGCACATGTAGTTCTCACTCCTGGAGGAGCCGCTGAATAAACCTCGGGTTAGTCTCACCGCACTAGGAAATAACTATACACCAGCACTGTTGTGGATTTTTATGTATTATATTCTTTACTGATCCCAATAAAGCAGCATATATTACATATATACGGTATTTAAATGACAAGAATTCGTAACGCGGGAAAAAAACGAGCGGCAAAAGAAACGGTTAACCACCCCCGGTTCTGGAGTGTAAGTCCCGTGAATAATAGCCCAAAAATGTGTATGTGTGTTGTTTCGGGTACCCGGGTACTGTATTCAACTGGCCAGTGAATGAAACAAAACAATCTTCGACCAGTCACCGTTGGGGCCCTGTGGATTTAAACAATATTGCAGCATGCGTTTCTTGGGGCCACTCACCCATCTGATGAACGAGACTGTCCAGCACCCGATGCCTCAATCAAAGGATCTTCTCCGCTGTACACCGGGACTCCGTGCCACTGAATCTGCTCCCTGCTTGCCAAGTCTCTGCAACTGGAACAACGATCCACCGCCTGCACTCCCAATCGATCAGCGCTGTCTCCTAACTCGGGGTCCTGCCGGATCTAACACTTCCTCCAGACCTCTCAGCACTGCGCAGGTAGGTCTTAACACGGTCACTGCCCCGATCTCCAGCACCAGTAAGCCAGCGTCTGTACTCCGGCCTGGTTGCAATCCCTGACAGCTCCAACGTGCGTCCTCCACCTTTCACTGCTCCACTCACTCTCCTCTCTCTTGCACGAGGCTGCTGAACTCCTTCCTCTTCCTGTACCACCTCCTTCCTGTCCCCACGCAAAGGCTGATGGTACATGTAGTTCTGTTTTGTCCAGCATAGTCTAACAATGTCTCCCTCTGGTGGCAGCAATAGTTCAATGCACCAGAATACAGTGGTTTTAAAGCAGCGCTACACACATAAGGAAAGCTGAGAAGAGATTTTTCATAAAGAGAGACGCAATACATGGTCACTTTTTTACACTCATGGAACAGTGAAGTATGGAGCCAATGCATAACAGAACATTCATGCACCAGACACACAGATAGCTCCTTGTTGGTTTACTTGGGAGTATGTTTGCAAGTTGGAGCATAAACTGAGCTAGCGTGCCCATAACAAGTTCAGCTCTTTTGCAAAGGACAAAACAAGCCTGTCTATACATCATGTTAGCCAAATTGGCAGATTTAAAAAATAGAGGTAAAACATAATATTCATAAGGCTCTCCTGTTGACAGTCATCAAAGTCTTTCAGCATGCATAGTACAGCCTATTGGCATGAAGGTCCGTGCCAGGAGAAGAGCAGTGTCTACAGGCAATATTTGACATGAGGTAGCAGCAGAGCCATCAAACAAGTGGTGCCCTAACACCACAAAACAAACAAAATGGCAGCAGCAGGTGGCAAAGACACTGTGTCAGCTTATTTTAGTGAGTTAGGAAGGAACTGGAGAGTGGAGCGAGCCACAAGATGGTGGCTCTCTAGTCAATGGAACTAAGACAAGTACAGATAGATATAATATCTGATATCTCCGTAAACAAGAAGACATATCAGGGATCTTCTTTATGACCAATGCTATATGTGTGGCTTTATGTAATATTACATAAAACAGTTTTATTCATGACAGGTTCACTGTAAAGACCAAAAGTTGAGCTAGTTAAGATACATTGGCGGAGATGCATTTATTTGGGCATGACTCAGTTATTATTGAAAGTGAATAATTCTGACACGGAACTCCGTGCTCAGAGACTGTGAACTGTACTAAAACCTTGCTCCTCTGCTATTTCCCTCATGAAAGCTATTTGTCTGTTTATGCTTTAATGTTAAAAGTGGTGGTTTGTGCCTTTTCCCCCCCATCGACACATCCAAATGCCTTTAAGCCTGTCCCTCATGTTCACTGTGTTATCTGACACCAGGGGAAGACTGGGTTTGAAACCATGAGCTGGGTTTGAAACCCCAGCCAATCACCATCCAAGGAGATAGATGGGCCAATCAATCCCATTCAAGTAATGCACAGCATTGACTTTAATGGAAACATCTGCAGAAACTTTAAACTCCGGTGCCCTGAAATCCCTTTGTCCAGCAGGGTGCTCTTTTGGGGTTAGTGTCCCCCTAATGGGAGCTACCGTTGGGGTGATTTTCAGGAGGGAGCTCCATTGGGAACCCACGTTTCTGAGCCTTTCTTGACCCCAGAGGCTCAGGCAGCAGCAACCATGCGACATCACCAGGGTAATTGCCACATGCTGCTACTCTAGCCCCTGCCTGCGGATCTGAGCGATTTTTGGACTGTGACACCATAGGGGCCCGAGCTATCAAATGATACCCCTGGATTGCTGCTGCTCCCCTGAAATTCCCCCAAACAAGGACCTTTGTCTGTATGACTGCAGTCAAAGTTATTTATAAGGCGCCACCAAGTTCCGTAGTGCTGTACAATTGGTTCGACAGAATAACCAATATACATACAAGTTTACCACCTCACTGCAGAGGACGCGCTTAGCGCGTCCTCCTGCAGGAAGGGTTGGCCGTGGAGGACGCGCTGAGCGCGTCCTCCCTTCGCAGCCAGCGATCGGCTGGATTCCTGCCGATCGCTGTGCCCCCCGGTGCGGGCTGCCATCCTTGATGTCAGCCCGGCACTCCGGGACTGCTGCGGGCACAATAGATGTCATCGCGGCAGCGCGATGACATCTATTTCAGGCGGCCCCCCGCGAGTGCAGAGGAGGTGCCTGAAAGGGAGGGTGGGAGGTCCTTTGGACCTCTCTCCCTCCCAATCGCCGAGGGCCTGAGCTTAATGTCAGGCACCATTTGGAAGGGCACAGCCTGCCCTTCCAAATGGTACCTGGTATTAACCCCTTGGGGGCCGGATCACGATTTGGCGCGGAAAAGCACCAGATCGTGATCTTCTCCCGGGGCTGGCCGACATCTTGGATGTCGGCCAAGCTTCCGGGAACTCCCCCTGATGACTGGCGTCATCGTGCATAGCACGATGACATCAGTCTTGGAGTTAAACCCTTGCTGCCACCAATGGTGGAGATAGGGAGTTCCAATGAACCCCCTATCTCCCGATCCATGGCAGATAGGGGTTAATGTTTGATATCATGAGAGCATGGCCTTTCCAACGATACCAAACATAACCATGTAAAAAGTTTTTAAAAAAAAATAAAAAAATATAAAAAATAATAAAAAAATAAACATTTTTTTTTATTTTAATTTGTTTTGTTAATGCACCAATATTGTTCCCATTTAATTTATAATGTGAACAATGATGCTGCACTAACGATTTTTGTATGGGGTGCGTTTGTTAAAAATCGCATAACTTTCCCCCAAAAAAAATTAACGAGACCCCATTTATAATTTTTTTAACAAGCGCACCCCATAGAAAATATAACCGCAATCGATCGCATGTTAAAATGTGAAAAAAAAAACACTTTACACATTGTAAATTATTGAAAATTCAACTTTTATTGCATATTTTGTTATAATATACAGACAGGACATAACGTATACATATAATATATACAGTTGTGTTCAGAATTATTCAACCCCCACTGAAATTGAGTGTTTTGGCCAGTTTGACATTGATTTTGATCATTCAGTCATCTTGCTTACAATTAAATCAAAGAGGCACATGTAGGTCAGACAAATATAACATAACATTTATAATGAAATAACCACAAATGTCTTTTCTGTGCTCACATCATTATCAGTTTTATTCAACCCCCAAGTGACATTCAATCTTAGTACTTAGTACAACATCCTTTTACAGTTATAACAGCTTTTAAACGTGAAGCATAGCTTGACACAAGTGTCTTGCAGCGATCTACGGGTATCTTCGCCCATTTGTCATGGACAAAAGCCTCCAGTTCAGTCACATTCTTAGGCTTGCGCACTGCAACTGCTTTCTTTAAGTCCCACCAGAGGTTCTCAATCGGATTTAAGTCAGGTGACTGCGATGGCCACTTCAAAATGTTCCAGCCTTTAATCTGCAACCATGCTCTAGTGGACTTGGAGGTATGCTTGGGATCATTGTCCTGTTGAAAGGTCCAACGTCTCCCAAGCCTCAGGTTTGTGACGGACTGCATCACATTGTCATCCAATATCTCCTGGTACTGAAGAGAATTCATGGTACCTTGCACACGCTGAAGCTTCCCTGTACCTGCAGAAGCAAAACAGCCCCAAAGCATGATTGACCCCCAGCCATGCTTCACAGTAGGCAAGGTGTTCTTTTCTTTATAGGCCTTGTTCTTCCTCCTCCAAACATAGCGTTGATCCATGGGCCCAAACAGTTCTAATTTTGTTTCATCAGTCCACAGAACACTATCCCAAAACTTCTGTAGTTTGTCCACATGACTTTTGGCATACTACAGTCGACTCTTCTTATTCTTTGGAGACAGCAAGGGGGTGCGCCTGGGAGTTCTGGCATGGAGGCCTTCATTACGCAATGTGCGCCGTATTGTCTGAGCTGAAACTTCAGTACCCACATCTGACAAATCTTTTCTCAGTTCCTCAGCAGTCACACGGGGACTTTTCTCCACTCTACGCTTCAGGTAGCGCACAGCAGTTGAAGTCAGCATCTTCTTTCTGCCATGACCAGGTAGCGTTTCAACAGTGCCCTTTGCCTTGAATTTGCGAATGATGCTTCCTATGGTCTCTCTTGGTATGTTTAACATCTTTGCAATCTTCTTATAGCCATTGCCCTTCCTGTGAAGAGTAATCACCTCTTCTCTTGTCTTCCTGGACCATTCTCTTGACTTCAGCATGTTTGTAACCACACCAGTAAATGTCTAGAAGGAGCTGAGTATCACAGTCATTTTAAAGCTGCCTAATTGGTGCTTATTATGCTTTATTGCTGCTCCGTGACATCCACAGGTGTTTTCAATACCTGATTGAAAACACTTGAATGAACCTCTGTTCTTCAGAGTGGTAGTCTTTAAGGGGTTGAATAATTGTGTCAATGAAGAATTCACAAAAGAAACATTTACTACTGCATTACAAAACCAATTGATGTCATTTTAGTTGCATATGGTTCTTTAAAAAGTCCTTGTAGGATTTCATTCTGAATACAATTACAAATGTACACTAAATTCCCTAAAACCCTTTACAGCATTGGGGGTTGAATAATTTTGAACATAACTGTATATATATATATATATATATATATATATATATTATGAATCTGCCGAGTCTGCTGGAAAGAACGATATATAATATGTCTGGGTCATATATTAAAATAAGGCTTCAAAACGCGTTTAAACATGATGAGCGAAACCGGTAAAAATGACCTCAGCACACAGGCGGGAAATGCCTCAGCAGCGAAAGGGTAAAACACAGAGGAATATCGGAGAGGCCCCTGCTCAAGAGTTTATAATCTGAGAGGACCTGAGGGAGAGCAGGGAAAAAGGCGGTGCCGGGATGTCTGGTGGGCTGGGATGTTAACTGGGTTATCTGATTCTGTACCAAATAAAAAGAGGCCGTGTGAAATGGCCAGTGTGTCTGCTTAACCCAATATGACCATTGTTGTCTGCTTAATTGGGAGAAATTAAGAACTGACATTGAATCAGCGCTGGTAGCTGAGGGGAGAATCTGGGAACTGGTGGTGGAGAACGACTCACAGTGGCCAAGGGAAAATAGTTTACCTGGGCTCTCGTAACAAACTCATCTAATGTGTCATTGCACTACCTGGAGTTCAGTCTCCAAAGAAAATACATGAGAGAAATAAGAAACATACAAACATAAAGTAGGAAATAAAGATTAAATCAATGGGCTATTCATACAATCGTGCAATCTAGACAGTCACATAAAAAAAACAGCGTACATACAAGAAAAGAAAACTGTAAGCTCCTGTGAGCAGGGTCCTCTACACCTAGGGCTCCATTACAATCCTCCCACTAAAACGGGGGCGCTAGGGAGAAAAAACTGCGCCTGCAGTTTTCTCCCTAGCGCCCACGTTTTAACGGGAGATTACAATGCAGGCGCTTAAAAACCTACCTGCATTGTAACCAGGGGGCGCTAAGCCTCGGGATGCGCACGGCAGCGGTAAGCACCGCTGCGAGCATCCACTCGATTGAGTCCATAGGACTCCATTGAGTCTCCCCCTGCCGGTCACATGACCTGCTGGATCTCACCTCGCAAGATCCGGCAGGTCGGCTTAGTGATCCGCATGGAGAGACTGGGGGACTTTTCCTCCCAGTTTCTCCTGGCTCCCGCGGACAAAGGAGGCCGCAGTCCTCGCCGCGGGATAGTAGATGAGTATCTGACTTTATTCTAGGGGTTTCTAGCTGGTGCTAACGGATTCTGCACCAGGGGAATCCGTTAGCACCAGGTCCAGGCTGTGGTTAACATTTTGTTAAACCGCAGCCGGACGTTAATCAGCGGAATTTGTAATTCTAACGCTGATTAACACTTTGCACTCCCCATGTTAAGGATAGGGAGCGCAAAGTACAGTAACCTCACGTTGAAAAGCGTAAGGTACCAAACGCAAATGCATTTCTTAATCCGTTAGCGTTTGGACAGTAATGTGCGGTGGCTACCTGGGCTAACGTTAACGCTCACTCAGGTGAGCGGCCGTTAGCACCAAGTGTGTAATGTAGCCCCTAGTGTTTCCATTCTTTGTCCATTTATCTGTATCTCGTTCCCTTTGGTTATTGTAAAGCTCTGTGGAATCTGTTGGCGCTATATAAATGATGACAGTAATAATAAAACAAATCTCATTGATGTTTGATTAAAACAGTATTCACATGACACCTCGAAACATAAGACCATTCTGGCTTTAACGTTTTCAACCAAAACAAACAGAAAGTGAAGTTCTTGTTTTAAAACGTGATTTACTGGGTCATTTATAAAAATGTAATTTCTCTGGCACTGTGGCCAGTAATTTTCTCTGATCTCCATTTCTCACCTGAAAATACTGAATCAATGCATTAACAAACACTCTACAGAAAGCAAGTACTAATCACCGGTTTGGCGACACATTTGGACAGGCTTAATGTGTATAAATAGGTAAAAAAATGTAAAGGTTTGTAAAAGAGTTAATGGTCGTACCATAAAAAACTAAATACTGTACATCTCCCAAACCATTACCTCAGCATAAAAAAAGAATGATACTTTTTTTTTTTACATTGCAGTGCAATGATCAACCATGCAACAAGGTACAGGTTCAAGGACCATCGACAAATGTCCAGGACCAGGAGCACACAAACTTATAGTGGATGGACCTGATTAAAGAAATTATCCAAGGCTACAACGTAATGTCCACAATTGCAGTTGAAGAAGTTAAGACGATTATTGCATCTCTCTGACATCAACTATTAGCATCCTGTTACTAAATATGTAGAAAGGAGAATAAATACAGGGAAAATTACACAAAATATAATCCCAATAGGCTGATAAGGATTGAGGTTCATGTTTGCTTTGCCTAAATGGTTCTTTTTCTTTTTTTCTTTGTATTAACAATTTTTATTTTGAAAATATTATCTGTACAAGAAAGGGCAACAATGAAGAAAAAAGGACATCACAGCAATCAGCAAAATAATAATAAGTCAGCAGGAGTTCCAATAAGGAAAGTAATAAAACAATGAAAGATAAAAAATAAAAAGGGAGGTCCAACATCTGATTCGCTTGAACAAAAAACAAGGGAAACATGCCAAAGTCATGCCAGGGCCCAAGAGAAAAAAAAAGGGAAAAGTGGGGAAAGAGTGGCAAAGGCTAATCGTGACCTTCCTGGCACACTCCTGCAGACCCGAGGGCTGACAGGAGGCCATAGAAGAGTGCAAGTCACTTGACCGGGGCACCTGAGGGTCAGGTGTAGCAGGCAGAGCCATGGTAACTGCCACAATGGCGCACCCTGTGGCAGTCCCAAAATACCAAAAAGGGGGGGTGGGAAGATAAAAAGGGGGTCTATGGCAGGAACCGGCATGCAGGGGAGAGTCATCAGATAAACAAATAGAACAACAGAAAGTGTCCCATCAATCAGCGCGGGTGTCAGTGATAGGGGGAAATCACATCGCAGAAAACGAACAAGGGTCTGAAAAATGGGGAGGACAAAACACAGCCAGTGACGGTGAAAGGTACAATACTCCACGAGTGTGGGGACGACAGCCGGGGGGGTCTCCTCTCCAGGAAATGTCAAAGGAGGCAGGCCACATCAACCTGTGTCCAAAACGGGAGCGGAATGCTCAGCATCTCCTGGAGTACACGGGAGGTGCGACCAGGCAAGTAAAAGGCTAGCCAGGGAGGTCACCCCAGCTAGAGCAGTGTCCCAGCCATTGAGCAGGCCATACAGCAAAACCACAGTAGCATTAGTAGGAGTCAGGGTTCCACTCTTCTCGACACCACTCCGGCGTCACAAAAGGGGACAGAGAACCACAAGGCCCCATCAGACCACAACAGCCATCGGGCCAGGCACCCACCATCGGCGTGGGTGAGGCCCTGGAGAGCAAAGGAGCTCATCCATCCCGGGCCCTGACAAGGAAGGGGTAAACTCTCCCCGATTACCAGAATCACGACCACACTCTTCAGGAGTTCCGTTGGGCCACACCTCCGCCGACCCCGCAGCCAGCACAGCAACTCCTGTCTGTGCTAGGGCTGCCACACAGCCCCATCCAGCCTCCCGTCTGGTAAGTAGCCACCACTCACGGAATTCCTGCACCAGATCCATCAGCATCCCTCTCGAAAGAGGCAGCGAGTCAGGGTCATCCATCGGCACAGCAGAGCACTCACTATCCCCTCCCGTTGAGCAGAGGTCTCCAGCGGCCGGGAGACAGAGGCCCCCCAGCGCCACAGTGCTCACCATCTCAGAGATACTCCCCATACAGGGTAAGCGGCAGGCCCAAACCCAGAGGACCTCGGCACAGGCCGCGAGATGGCCGCACTATCAGCGGGCCGCAAGAAAAAACGTCTCCCAACAGCCAGTGGCAGACATCGAGGCAAGTCAATGGTATCCCCAAAATCTCAGCTGCTGGGCCGAGGAAAGCACATCGAAATCTAAGACGCAGGATAGCCGCGATCACCCGGTAACAGGAAATGCGGCCTGGAGCTCGGCTGAATGACAGCTGCTCTCCTGGCACGGAGTTTGACATACCCTGCCTATATGGTTCTAATGCTATGCAAATGCAAAAGAAAGGTGTGGAAAATATTAAAAACAAAGTCAAGATATAAGATATATTTCCACAATTTAATCTAATATTATATATAAATAATATAAATATTTATTATGTAATCTGATATAGATATATATATACCTTTGAGATCAATCTTGAAATTATTAGTACTGGTCAGTAGAGGTAATTTTTTTTATGAAGAACTACGCTTTCATATTCTTCACTTCATTATCTAAATAGCAATGATAACAGTATATATTCACACGTGTTAAATTAATATGTCCTAAGATCAATGAGCAAATAAAAATGCACAGAGCTCAAGCGTAAAGGGCTCAAAAGAAATGTCATAATATAATGTACCAATTAGGCTTGTGCACCGATTTTTTTTTCGGTTCGATTTTTCGGATTTTTAAACTTTTCGATTCGGCTCGTTTTGACCGATTTCGGTTTCGATTCGATTCGGTTCGGCCCGTTTTTTGGGTACATTTTTTTTTCGGAATATCGACCATTTTTCGTATTTTCGTGTCACTGTGCTCGGTTTTTGTATCGACTTTTCGTAATTTCGGAAATTTTCGTTTTTCGGAATTGCACATTTTTCGGAATATCGACCATTTTTCGTATTTTTCGTGTCATTTTGCCCGTTTTTTTGTATCGCCTTTTCGTTTTTTCGAAAAAAATTTGTTTTTCAGAAAATTTTCGTTTTTACAAAATTTTCGTTTTTCGGAAAATTTTCGTTTTTCGGAAAATTTTCGTTTTTCGGAACATCTGTTCTCCTCGTTTGACACATTTCAAGTCCATTCGAAAAATCCGAAAATATTTCGTTTCGGCTCGGAAAACATTTCGGATCTGAAATTTTCGGATCTAAAATTTTTCAGAAATTCGGCCGCATCCGAAAACACGAATCGGGAAATTTCGTGAAAATTCCGAAATTCCGAAACCCGAAACGCACATCCCTAGTACCAATCAGATCAGCAATTAGAATAAATGAATAGACGCATAAAGCCAAACAAATACAGAATTAATTATCACACAAGTGTATTGAATCCAATTTACTTCTTAACATATACTGGGAATTTGCAGGGAACAGTAAGTAGCTCCACCAAAGATCAGGCGCATCTGCACCTGTTATCTCAACAATGATATAGTGCACTGTGACAGTGTGATAGACCACAGGTTCATCAGCAGGCATTGTCAGGATATACAGTCAGGTCCAGAAACATTGGGACATCAACACAATTCTAACATCTTTGGCTCTATACACCACCACAATGGAGTTGGAATGAAACAAACACAATGTGCTTTAACTACAGACTGTCAGCTTTAATTTGAGGGTATGTACATCCAACTCAGGTGAACGGTGTAGGACTTACAGCAGTTTGCAGATGTGCCTCCCACTTGCTAAGGGACCAAAGGTAATGGGACAGAATAATAATCATAAATCAAACTTTTCCTTCTTAATACTTGGTTGCAAATCCTTTGCAGTCAATCACAGCCTGATGTCTGGAACGCATAGACATCACCAGATGCTGGGTTTCATCCCTGGTGATGCTCTGCTAGGCCTCTACTGCAACTGTCTTCAGTTCCTGCTTGTTCTTGGGGCATTTTCCCTTCAGTTTTGTCTTCAGCAAGTGAAATGCATGCTCATTGGGATTCAGGTCAGGTGATTGACTTGGCCATTACAAAACATTCCACTTCTGTCCCTTCACTGTGAAGGGCCGTCCAATGAGTTCTGCAGCATTTGGCTGAATGTGAGCAGATAATATTGCCCGAAACACTTCAGAATTCATCCTGCTGCTTTTATCCTGTTAGATGAGGGAATGTATTATATGTATAAAGCAAGGTATATATGACAATGGATAGTCAGAGACTCTAGGGACTCAGCTTGTACGCTTTATGATAGACGTTTCTAACACAATAATAATTGTATGCTCACATAGGCCCTTCGGGAGAGGTACATGACATACAAATACTGGAATATTTCGTTTAAATCTAAGGAGTGTGATAAAGATTTTATTAAGCCCTTGATGACAAATGACGTAACATTTACATCATTAATGATTGGCTTTACAGAGCCCTGGTCCTTAAGGGGTTAAACAGCATATCAGAGGATCATATAGTAGAAATGAACACTTCTTAGAATTCAGAACAAGCACAGTGTTTGTTCATACATGTGCAGGAGCCACACCCAGTCTGCAGGCAATGTATCAAATTCATGAGACCAGACTAATTAGAAGCACATGTTATTTCCAAAAACTAATTAAACACCTGTTGTTTACGCCGTTTGAGAGCACAGGTCATTTAGAGGTGAGAATCTTTGCACCTAGACATTAGGTATTTTTTTAATTCAATATCTAATAAACCGTTGCTTATAATATTCTGCATTAAAGAGTCTCTTTATTTCTAGATTTTCTAGATTTTTTAGTATTTTTTAAGCATTTTTTATACTTTTAAAAAAAAACTTTTTTCGAACTGAGAACACGCCAAAAAGTTCGAAGTTTGCGAACTTTCGAACTGCCAATGTTCGAGTCGAACTCCGGACTGATCAAACCGAACAGCTCATCCCTAATCATGAGCAGTTCCTTTCCTTCTCCATACTCTTCTCTTCCCATCACTCTGGTACAAGTTGATATTGGTCTCATCTGTCCATAGGATCTTGTTCCAGAACTGTGAAGGCCTTTGTTAGGTGTTGTTTGGCAAACTCTAATCTGGCCTTCCTGTTGAAGCTCACCAATGGTTTACATCTTGTGGTGAACCCTCTGTATTCACTCTGGTGAAGTCTTCTCTTGATTGTTGACTTTGACACACATACACCTACCTCCTGGAGAGTGTTCTTGATCTGGCCAACTGTTGTGAAGGGTGTTTTCTTCACCAGGGAAAGAATTCTTCGGCCATCCACCACAGTTGTTTTCCGTGGTCACCCGGGTCTTTTGGTGTTGCTGAGCTCACCGGTGCGTTCCTTCTTTTTGAGAATGTTCCAAACAGTTGTTTTGGCCACACCTAATGTTCTTGCTATCTCTGTGATGGGTTTGTTTTGTTTCTTAAGCCTAATGATGGCTTGCTTCACTGATAGTGACAGCTCTTTGGATCTCATTTTGAGAGTTGACAGCAACAGATTCCAAATGCAAATAGCACACTTGAAATGAACTCTGGGCCATTTATCTGCACATTGTAATTGGGGCAATGAGGGAATATCACACACCTGGCCATGGAACAGCTGAGAAGCCAATTGTCCCATTACCTTTGGTCCCTTAACAAGTGGGAGCCACATCTGCAAACTGCTGTAAGTCCTACACCGTTCACCTGAGTTGGATGTACATACCCTCAAATTAAAGCTGACAGTCTGCAGTTAAAGCACATTGTATTTGTTTCATTCCAACTCCATTGTGGTGGTGTATAGAGCCAAAGATGTTAGAATTGTGTCGATGTCCCAATATTTCTGGACCTGACTGTATATACAGATAAGAAACTTATACGAGATATAAACAACAATAAAATTATCTCTCGTTTGTATTTCTCAAAAAAATCGATCCTAAGTTTGTTTTCAATTGTATCTGTTTTGTTTCCAAAAATAGAACCAACCAAATTATAAAAAATATATATATTTATTACGTATGCAAAATGATTTTAATCTCACAACACAATCAAGGATTTATAAACAACATCCATCAGCACACACATTTCTAGCTTTTAAAATATGTTAGTAACTGCATATATGATTAGTATCATCTACTTTAATCAGTTAGTAGCTAACATAGATGGTTAGTTCAACTTAATAAACATCGTGCTTAAAGAAAACAATTAACATGTATTTCCCAGCAAAGCAGTATTTAAAACAAGCTAATAATCCTATTTATATATATATGCATATATGTATACACATATTTATCTCTGTGCTACCTGGATCAACAAAAGATGAAGCTATCACTTTCTAATTAGAAAAACTTATTTAGTGAATCCTCCCCTAAACAAGAATTAAGTTTCTAATCTTTTGCTTTTTATGTTGTAGGTTATATAATCCCTGTTTAGGCTAGGGTCAGACGAACGCATTTTTCACGTCGTCCGTGAAAAAGTTCGGTCGAACGAACGTACGTATTTTCCCCCGGAATACGCGATAGCGGTCATACGATGCGCATTTTCGTCCGTGATTTTGTACGGATCATCAATAAAACACTTTTTGAGTCTGGACGTTATGTTGGCCGGACATTAGCAGCGTCTGACGTCTCCTAATCACACACACACGCCGCTATGCGGCCGCAGCGCACTCTGTACGTCAGTAGTAGCGGTTTGACGTTCTCGAAAAAATGCGTTCGTTGGCCACTTGCGTTGCGCGGACGAACTTTCGTGCGGCCGTTCGTCGTATGTTCCCCGGCATTGGACGTCATTTGCTGCTAGTACGGCCGTGATTTCGTGCGGCTAAACGCACGTTAAAACTGCGTTAGTCTGACCTTAGCCTTAGTAATTCAATCACAATAGCTCTTCCAATTTCAATATATATTTTTATGTATACACTGCAACAAATAAATTAGGATAAATATCCTTGTTATCAGAGGCTTCTTATATTTCTATACTGCAGGTTAGAAATATTTCAAAGGCCACGATCTAGCAATATCTGAGATAAATCTCAGTCTATATTCATTGCAATACACACTTGTAAATATACATATATATATATATATATATATCTTTTAAATTAATTCCACTTAAATTGCTTTCCATACGTTACCTGTTCGAAAATCTGGATTCAAGCATTTCTGCAAACTTCTTATATTACAGCAGCAATAAATTCTTTGGATATAATATGAATTGGAGAGTGTGTGAGAGTTTGTGAGATATTATAAGATATGTAAATTTGTTTGCATCTTTTCTTATATGTCTCTGAGTTTCTCCTTGAGCATAACTCGTAAAATAATTAAGAGAGAGTGAATGCATGAGAGTGAGAAATAATATTTGAAGTCCCGAGAGGGAGAATTTGTGTCGTCTGAGCTGAAGTGTGAAGCCAAGTGAAGTCTGGTGTGTAGTGTGGAGTAGAGTCTCTATACGTTCTGTATACACAGTTATAGAGGAAATTGACGTCACTCATCACATACTTCTCTATTTAGCATAATTCTCCTTCTGTGAAACCCTATGAGGACTGTCAACCCATAATCCACCACTAGATGGCAGTGTTGATTTTCAAATAAATATAGCCATATTATATTTTAATATTCATTTGAATTATTGGGCATAGTTCATAGGTCACGTTCTTCGATATCTAGATTAAATTCTAAACAAAGGACATTTCATTTCTCTCTAGACTTCTGTCTGTGGTTGTCACAGTTTGATTTAATATCTCCTCTTCTCTAACCATTTCAAGGTTTTTCTGAGCTACTTCTAATCAGTTAACAGACATTCCTTCTACAGCAAAATATTTCTATTCTTCAGTAATTATCTTCAAAATATTTCTTAATATACAATTTTAGCACTACTAAAATATCTATTATTTTGATACTAAATATAGAATATATATTGATTCTAAGAATATATTTTGTGCATATGTATATATAGTTACATAGATATTTTGTGCATATGTTTAAACCTTAAAAAAAATATTTTGCTCAAGGGTTTCTATAAAACAGACCTATAAATTTGTCTATGATATGTCTAGAACTTAGTCCATACAATGTATATCAAATAAAGACATCCTCCATAGCGTCTCTTTATGTCTAGCGAGTTTACCTTAATATGAACTTGTCTTTAAAAAAAATCTATGAGTTCATTCTGGAAGTAGGTGAAAGGTAACACAAGAAAAAAATGTCTTATAAAGAAAGATATAGATTATACGAATATTGCTCAAAATGGCAATAGGCATCCATTTTGTTTTCCCTATGAAAATACCCAACAGCATCTATAGGGTTAACCATCAGTCAATGTCTAATTAGCACTGCCCTGCCCTTTATAGGAGATGTGGTTCCCACTGAGAGGGCAGTCTTGGTGCAGAAGGAAACGAAGCATAATCTTGAGCCCAGACGGTGCATTATATTTTATTTTTCAGAATGGTAAGCAGATTAGCCTCCCAACAGCCTCTGAATTAAGGAGTTACATAGTTACATAGTTACATAGTTATATAGGCTGAAAAAAGACATGCGTCCATCGGGTTCAGCCTCTCCCACATAACCTACTGCTGTTGATCCAAAAGAAGGCAAAAAACCCAGTCTGAATGCTTGCCAATATGCAACATACTGGGAAAAAATTCCTTCTTGACCCCAGAATGGCAGTCAGATTTCTCCTTGGATCAAGAAGCTTTTACCCACATATTAAATATTATAACCCTTAATATTCTGTGTCTGCAGGAAGTCATCCAGTCGTTTTTTAAAAGTCTGTACAGACTCTGACCCAACCACCTCAACAGGCAGAGAATTCCACAGCTTTATTGTTCTCACCGTAAAATAACCCTTCCTATGCTTTAAGCTAAATTTTCTTTCTTCCAGTCTAAATGGATGACCCCTTGTCCTATGTATAGTCCTGTTAATGAATAGGCTATCAGACAATGGTTGATAATGGCCCCGTATATATTTATATAAGGTTATCAGATCCCCTCTAAGGCGCCTTTTCTCTAAACTAAACAGGTTTAAGCTTGTTAGTCTTTCCTCATAACTTAACCCTTCCATCCCCCTTATTAATTTAGTTGCCCGTCTCTGCACTTTTTCTAGCGATATAATATCTTTTTTTAAGACAGGTGCCCAAAATTGCACGGCATATTCAAGGTGCGGCCTGACCATTGATTTATACAGAGGCAAAATTATGTTTTCATCCCGTGAGTGAACTCCCCTTTTAATGCATGCCAGTACTTTGCTGGCCTTGGCGGCTGCTGTTTGACATTGCACATTGTTACTTAGTTTGAAGTCTATGATTATTCCCAAATCCTTCTCCTGCTTGGATTTCCCTAACTCCGTACCATTTAGGGTATACATTGCTTGTGTGTTCTTCACTCCAAAGTGCATAACTTTACATTTATCTAGATTAAATTTCATCTGCCATTTAAGTGCCCAGTCCCCCAATCTATCTAAATCCCTCTGCAGCGAAGTAACATCCTGCTCACATTGTATTACTTTTCCTAGCTTTGTGTCATCTGCAAACACTGATACATGACTTTCAATGCCTATCTCAAGGTCATTTATAAATAAATTGAATAGTATTGGTCCTATAACAGACCCCTGAGGGACACCACTTACCACTGGTGTCCATCTTGAAAGTGTACCATTTATGACCACTCTCTGTACCCTATCTTTTAGCCAGTTTTCTATCCAAGAACAAGTATTTTCATCTAGACCATTTTTTCTTAATTTAAATAGTAACCTTTTGTGTGGAACTGTGTCGAAAGCTTTGGCAAAATATGTAAGCATTTGTTTTGTATTTTTTATTTTTCTGTTCATCATGTACCCTGCAATGACTGCATAATAAAGAGAAGCAGAAGCACTGATCTGTATCCAGTGGCTATATCAAAGCCCAAACAACAATTTTAGACTTTCATTTTTAAAGGTGGCTGAATTTATACAACATTATAGAATATGAGACATTTTGTCATTTTTTACTATTTTATTCACAGGTACAAGATGGTGAGCTTCTCATAGGATACGCTGCACAAACACGTATTACTGCATCTAAAGAGTATCCAGACTATCCAGTTAGAACAAATTTAATAAGTTGAAGTTTTTTTTTTTCTTCAAAAGGCAGTATTTTGTCACCTCCTAGTCTAGTTTATCTGGTTTAAATGGGCTCCTCTTGGGTGTGTCACTAAGCCACCAGCCAGTATGACGTAATTTAGCACATCGGTACTTAACAAGCTATGAGGTCTCTCCTTGTTATTTATATTAACCGGTGCTTGCATCAAAGTGAAGCAAGATCCAAGCCGCACTCCCATTCAGGCGCTTATCTATGTCATGACATAACCCTCCTGTCCTATATGACGCCCCAGTATATTTCCTTCCTTCCCCGTCCTGGTTTTCACCTTGAGCTAGAGAGGGCATATTCTGTTGTGCCTCTTTTTCTGGTAATTGGCCCGGGCTGCTCTGATGATCATGGCTTCTGTGAGGGTTTTTGCCCTGCGTGGCTAGCTGTGACATCATTAAACCAGCCTACTCTACAGTGGTTACCTCATATGGTGACTCCCACTGGGAATAAAGGTGTACACATTGTTGGTGGGAGGCATGCAGCTCTGTTGGGGGGGGGACAAGACTCTAGTCCAACCTTCTTTGCATTCAACCAGGAGTTTCAGGAAGGAATCAGACCTTTTTGTCAATTGGCTTGGACCTGAGAGCACATGGTTATGCCATTTGCTTTTCATTTCTGGATTTGGATAAATGTTGCTCGTTGATCCCTTTGTATACCACTTTACATATGCTAAGTCTTTGCATTATTGCAGTGTCCAGGGTTTAGTTTAAAAATGTCTAATGTTTTATCTTTTTGTTTATCCTTTTAATTTTAAAGTAAATTCCTTATACCCATAAATTTGTCTGTGTCATCACACGCTACTCGGCGTCTCACGCTATCGACTGGTATTTACCTTTTTACAATAGTCTTTTCACAACACCCCCACCCCCACACACACACACACAAATTGACTGGGGTCAAAAAATATAGCATTCAAGATGTTTAGAAACCAAAAATTTCCCTTGAAAAATCTTAAAATGGAGCTGTGCAGCACAGGAAACACAAAAGACTTTTGAATTGTCAAGACTCATCACTTTAAGGTTTTTAAAAACAAGTCTCCCCTATTACCAACCAGTTTAAGAACATATCAGACTAGACCAGAATGCCAGAGGAATAAGAAAATGAGGCCTGAGCTGTAATTCCATGTACAAAACATATTAATAAATATACGTAATTCTACATAATTCTAAAGCAGCAGCATTGTCCATTTTTAATTACAAAAGTAACCAATGTTGCTGCAATAACTTACTTTCTCATTTCCCATGCCAGGAGCAATGTGAAAAGGAATTCTGTGTTATTACTCACTGTTTCGTTTAAAATTTCAATCTACGAACTACTGGAAGGAGAGATGCCGGTCTTTTGGATGCCTGTATCTCCATTCTATACACCAAGCAAGGGCACGGCAGGTGTCATGGGACAGGTCAGGCCTTTCCAATGATACCAAACACAAGCATTTAAAATTAAATTGGGGAAGAAAAAAATAATAATTTTTGTTTGTCAGGCAAACACTAGACAACACTAGACCCTATACTGACCTTGGTGTAAACTTAGGCTAAGGTCAGACTAACGTAGTATTAACGTGCATTTAGCCGCACTAAATTACGGCCGCGCTAGCAGCAAATTATGTCTAATGCCGGGCAGCATACGAAGAACGGCCGCGCAACGCAAGTGGCAAACGAATGCATTTTTTTAAGAACGTCAAACCGCTAGTACTGACGTACAGAGTGCCCTGCGGCGGCATAGTGGCATGCAGTGGCGTCACTAGGGTCGGTGTCACCCGGTGCGGTAATTTATGGTGTCACCCCCCCCCCCCCCGAGTTTTTCAGATTTTATTTTTTTAACTACTCTTACTCCTAAATCAGTACTCCCATATAACACTGAATGCTCATACACACAGCGCACATTACTGTGAGGTTTATTGCTGTGGAGCTCTCTCATATGCTCACACAACTTTTTGCCAACTGCCAGCAAGTACGTTGCCCGTTCGAAGGCAGTGAAAGCACACATGGATATATATTGCCCCCAGCAGCTCTGGATATATATTGCCCCCAGCAGCTCACCCATGGATATATATTGCCCCAGCTCACATATGGATATATTGCGCCTCAGCTCACATATGGATATATTGCCCCAGACCAGCTCACACATGGATATATTGCCCCAGACCAGCTCACACATGGATATATTGCCCCAGACCAGCTCACACATGGATATATTGCCCCAGACCAGCTCACACATGGATATATTGCCCCAGACCAGCTCACACATGGATATATTGCCCCAGACCAGCTCACACATGGATATATTGCCCCAGACCAGCTCACACATGGATATTGCCCCAGCTCTCATGGATATTGCCCCCAGCACACATGGATATGCCCCAGCTCCTCTCATGGATATTGCCCCAGCTGCTCTCATGTATATACTGCCCCAGCTGCTCTCATTGATAATGCTCCAGCTGCTCTCATGGATTTGCCCCAGCTCATGGATATACTGCCCCAGCAGCTCATGGATATACTGCCCCAGCAGCTCATGGATATGCCCCAGCAGCTCATGGATATGCCCCAGCAGCTCATGGATATGCCCCAGCTCCTCTCATGGATTTGCCCCAGCAGCTCATGGATATGCCCCAGCTCCTCTCATGGATATGCCCCAGCTCCTCTCATGGATATGCCCCAGCTCCTCTCATGGATATGCCCCAGCTCCTCTCATGGATATGCCCCAGCAGCTCATGGATTTGCCCCAGCTCACTCATGGATATGCCCCAGCTCACTCATGGATATGCCCCAGCTCCTCTCATGGATATGCCCCAGCAGCTCATGGATTTGCCCCAGCTCACTCATGGATATGCCCCAGCTCACTCATGGATATGCCCCAGCTCCTCTCATGGATATGCCCCAGCTCCTCATGGATTTGCCCCAGCACCTCATGGATTTGCCCCAGCAGTTTATGGATTTGCCCCAGCACCTCATGGATTTGCCCCAGCAGTTTATGGATTTGCCCCAGCAGTTTATGGATTTGTCCCAGCAGCTCATGGATTTGCCCCAGCAGCTCATGGATTTGCCCCAGCAGTTTATGGATTTGCCCCAGCAGCTCATGGATTTGCCCCAGCAGTTTATGGATTTGCCCCAGCAGCTCATGGATTTGCCCCAGCAGCTCATGGATATGCCCCAGCTCCTCTCATGGATATGCCCCAGCTCCTCTCATGGATATGCCCCAGCTCCTCTCATGGATATGCCCCAGCTCCTCTCATGGATATGCCCCAGCTCCTCTCATGGATATGCCCCAGCTCCTCTCATGGATATGCCCCAGCAGCTCATGGATTTGCCCCAGCTCACTCATGGATATGCCCCAGCTCACTCATGGATATGCCCCAGCTCCTCTCATGGATATGCCCCAGCACCTCATGGATTTGCCCCAGCAGTTTATGGATTTGCCCCAGCACCTCATGGATTTGCCCCAGCAGTTTATGGATTTGCCCCAGCAGTTTATGGATTTGCCCCAGCAGCTCATGGATTTGCCCCAGCAGCTCATGGATATGCCCCAGCTCCTCATGGATTTGCCCCAGCACCTCATGGATTTGCCCCAGCAGTTTATGGATTTGCCCCAGCAGTTTATGGATTTGCCCCAGCAGCTCATGGATTTGCCCCAGCAGCTCATGGATTTGCCCCAGCAGTTTATGGATTTGCCCCAGCAGTTTATGGATTTGCCCCAGCAGCTCATGGATTTCCCCAGCAGCTCATGGATTTGCCCCAGCAGCTCATGGATTTGCCCCAGCAGCTCATGGATATGCCCCAGCTCCTCATGGATTTGCCCCAGCACCTCATGGATTTGCCCCAGGCCCCCATGGATTTGCCCCAGCAGCTCATGGATTTGCCCCAGCAGCTCATGGATTTGCCCCAGCAGCTCATGGATTTGCCCCAGCTCACCTCCTGGTCCTGGTCCGGATAGCGGCCCAGGCAGCACCTCTCCGCCGCGTTTTTCGCTCCTTCTGAGCGTCCGGCGCGCAGCTTGGGCGCTCGTCTGGGGAGCCACGTGACCAGCCGCGATTGGCTGGTGACGTATTTCCTCCAGGCGAGCGCCGAAGCTGCATGCTTCGGACGCTCGCACGGAGCGAATCCGCGGCGGTGGCGTCGGTGGCGGGCGGTGGGTGAGACACCCGCCTTAGGGTGACGGTGTCACCCTAAAGGCGGGTGTCACCTGGTGCGGGCCGCACCCCCCGCCCCCACGTTACGACGCCACTGGTGGCATGTGTGCGTGATTAGGAGACGTCAGACGCTGCTAATGTCCGGCCAACATAACGTCCAGACGCAAAAAGGGTTTTATTGATGATCCGTACCAAATCACGGCCGAAAATGCGCATCGTATGACCGCTATCGCGTATTCCGTGAAAAATGCGTCCATTCGTTCGAACGCACTTTTTCACGGACAACGCGAAAAATGCGTTAGTCTGACCCTAGCCTTAGACTATCGAGACTCTGGTAAGTTTACAACAGCTCAGGTTAAGTTTACATCAGGGTTGGAATAGTGCTTTAGCTCTTAGCCAAAATTAACAGACGGCCCATCCCAAAAGTTGTGTCTGGATCACCCCTGATAATCATACAGTCTTATTTTGATATTTTATAAATTTGCTAAGATATTCACTTTGCTGTCTTTTAACTAGAAGCCAAATATTTCTCATGTGACTTTTACTACTACAGAAACACTGTAACAAATTGGGAAGCTACCACCCTACAGTTGCAAGAAAAAGTATGTGAACCTTTGGGATTACGTGGAGTTTTGCATGAATTGGTCATAAAATGTGCTCTGATCTTCATCTAAGTCACAACAATTTGAAAAACACAGTCTGTAAGTCTTTAGCTGACACTCTAGGATTCTTCTTTACCTCATTAAGCATTCTGCGCTGTGCTCTTGCAGTCATCTTTACAGGACGACCACGCCTAGGGAGAGTAACAACAGTGCTGAACTTTCTCCATTTGTAGACAGTCTGTCTTACCGTGGACACATGAACATCAAGGCTTTTGGAGATACTTTTGTAACCCTTAAGTCAACAGTTCTTAATCGTAGGTCTTCTGAGAGCTCTTTTCTGCGAGGCATGGTTCATATCAGGCAGTGCTTCTTGAAACCAGTAAACCCAAAACTGGTGTGTGTTGTTAAAGGGCAGGACAGCTTTCAGCAACACATCCAATAATATCACACTGATTGGACTCAAGGTTGCCTCACTCCTGGCTCCAATTAGCTCTTGGAGAAGTCATTAGGCTAGGAGTTCACATACCTTTTCCACCCTGCACTGTGAATGTTTACATGTTCTGTTCAATAAAAACATGAAAACATATAATGTTTGTGTTGTATTATTTTAAGCAGACTGTGTTTTTCAAATTGTTGTGACTTAGATCAAGATCAGAGCACATTTTATGACCAATTCATGCAAAACTCCACGTAATCTCAAAGGGTTCACATACTTTTTCTTGCAACTGTAGGGTGGTAGCTTCCCAGAAAAGCTCTTAAATACCAGGGGCAATATAACAAAGCTGGTGCTGCTAACTTAACCAGAGCTGTTGTAAACTTAACAACCCCAAAGACTATGGTCTACATTACATTAATCGCGCTAACGAGGGGCCGCAAAGGAGAAAAATCTGCGCCTGCTGCAGCTACAGCCTCCAAGCCTGTGCAACCTGTTTTTAGAAAAGTTGACTATAATACCTATTGCCTTTAATTTAGAAAAGGGAAAGAAGAAAGTCACATTAGAAAACCACAAAAGAGGAATTGAGAAATATAGAATTTATTTTTACGAAAGTGGGTGACACTGAAAGGGCAAAAGGTATAATAAGGTAGAGACGCAGAGACAAGAGATGACTAGTTACAGGAATAATTTCTGTTTACAGGTTATAATAAATCATACAAAAGGTGAAGATGCACTCACTAACCCAGAAGCGCGCACGCTCGTCTCCAGAAATCATAAGCATAGTCTAGTCCTTAAGACAAAGCCCAAACATTGGACATTTTTTTGTCCAAATTTCTCTGCTTATTCGTGAGTATATATGGTAAGCCAATTGTAGAGTGTCCTGATGAAGCATGTTACAATATTTTTTTACCATGTTTAGCAGAGAAACATTTAACCACACATTTCCATAAATATTTAATATTTATATTTTTGTATGTATTATTTTTTTGATTATTTTTATTTTGAATATTCTTCTGTTTGTGGCTTCACTGGTGAGAACTACAAACTGCTATACAGCTCACATACGCATGCAGTAGCCTTATAATCGTGAAATTACTTAGATCTTAGAGAAAGGTTTGAGGATGAGAACTCCTGCTCAGCATCAGTACCCTTAGCTTCCGATGCCAGCCTGCGCAGGATCTGAAAAACGCTGGCCATTCACGCGTGATTAAGCCTACCTTGTGTGTGGGTGTATAGCATTATTAAAACCTAGGGATACTAAAGTAAGTCAACAACTGGAAGTCAATTTCCACAGCTTGTAGCCCCCGTGAACCTGATGTTCCTAGTGTGAAAGAAGCAAATGTTGCATAGGGAGAAGCGTTGAGGCACAGAATATGGCAGCATGTGCCGCTCCCCACGTGCATTATTATCTAGAGCACATTATTGAAGATCGCCCGTCTTGGCCGGCGCGCTTGAATAGCCTCCTGCTGCGCTGTGGATTCTCGCCCGCTGCTGGTTTTTCAAAAGTCATTTCATACAATTATCCTTCTAAATATTGATAGCTCTCAGCACTTCCGCCCCAGCTAATTAAAAGACATGCTGTGTAAAATTTTAATTAAGATTCCTGTCAAGATGAATGATGTGTAAAAGAGGGAAAAAAAGGCTTGCAGAAAAAAACTAAAAAATCTCCAAAAGGAAGGGTTTGGGGACTTGAAGCTTGATAACCTGTTACGTATAATAAACTGGAATAACAAGTTTAACCTGTTTGTGTCTAGCATTAGAGAAATCCCTGGTTATCCACGCCACATTGATACGGTGTTGATCCTGAATGTGTTACTGTCTTGTTAGCTCTCGCCCTTTTTTTTCATCCAACATGGAGCCAATTAAATGTTTGACGAAGAGTCCCTGAAATCTTGAGAGGCAGACACAATTTTCACCAACAATCAATATGTAGTTATAATTAGCAACACCCCCAAACATGCCTCATTAACCGCAATTACACAGCACACACTCATGCATATAAATAGAACTTGCTGCCAGTGCCTTCACAGAACACATGCATAAAACTGGAAAATACATGCAAACACATACACTCTTGCAAGCCAGGACTGACTACTAGGCATGCAGAGCATCTGGAGAGTGCCCATCTGTAGGGACTCACTTAAGTGTACACTTGTTCGCTGCATGGCCACTTTTATCCATGGCACAGAACTGCATGGTGACCCTTGCACAGGTCTGAACATTGGTGACTCAGCGACCAAACCCCAGTGGCACAGTGAGGCTGCCCATCTTGTTTCCTGCAGGAACCAAACAGCATAGGGCTCTATCACCTCCTTCAAGCTAACACTAGCGTCAGCATTAGCACTAGCTTAAAGGAGGTCATAGCGCTGCAGTCAGAACGCCTTCAAATAGCTAATGGGTTAACAAACTTGAAAGCGCTCGTTAATTAGTGATTCGTAGCGCACGTTTACTGTACTTTGCGCTCCCTATACCTAGCATGGGGAGCGCAAAGTGAAAGCACAGAGTAGCGTTAGTAACTAGCTTTAAGACCAAGTGATCCTAAGAGCTGGTGCTAACTAAAAAAGTTATCACCAGCTCAGAGGTGCAGGTAGCGGATTGCGCTGCTGCAGAATCCGTTACCTGCAGCTCAAACCCCCCAAAAAACAAATACTTACCTCTTATCCCACGACGAGGACAGCGGTCCGATCCGCTTCTTCTGGTCGCCGGGAGCAGAGGGAGACTTGGTGAAGAAAGTCCCTTTTCTCCCTCCGCGATCAGTCCGTTGACTAGCAGGATCTCGCAAGAGGCGAGATCCTGCCAGTTATGTGAGTCCTATGGAGGCTATGGAGGGGATGCTGGTCATGGCGCTGTATCGCTGCCCCCGCATCCACAAGCTTAGCGATCGCTAAGAGGCAGGCTGCCGGACTTGCACCTGCCCCGCAATCTGCTGGGGAAACTGGGATGCTAAAGGAGAAGGTAGCGAACTCTAATTTTTCCCCTTAGCATCCCAGTTTTAGCTAAGGGCAGGTGATATTGCACATGGTGTCCATGTCTAGAGACTACCCGATCAGAAGCATGCCTTCCTTAGGCGGAGTGAGCTCAGCCTAGGTCCACATCTGGGGGATGTGCCTGCAGACTGTGTCCGGGAGGAGGTCTACCGTGGGAGTCCCTCCCATTTACCTATTTAAACCCACTTCACTAGGGTGAGAACACTTGATAGTTTAAGCTCCCTTGAGTGTCTATGCAGCATTTATGGTTGTTGTTACTGGTCTCTTGAACTTTGGCCCGTTTCCCCATTAACAAACCTTTGCTGCCTGAACCAACCTATCCCTACCCAACTATTCTCCTTGATCATGAATTGGCTTTACACTCTTGGGATGCTGCTCCCCTCATTACGCTCTGCTCGTCATGCAGACTCTAGGCCACACTCAAACATTTTCTGTATCTGGATAATGAAAGCGTACTGATGTGAGATTTTTACATAGAATTACTGATATGGAGTTCTGGTAGGGTAAATGGTGTCAGATAGGAGTGCTCGAGCTGACGGGAAGGATTTTGTGATCTGGACAAAAAGCAGACCATATTGGACATTGTAATGTTTAGGTTTTGAGCTGCTGAAGTGTTTGTACCAATGACTCTCAGATCCACAATTCAGGATTAGCGTGGTGCTGGTTTTACTATAATACAGTGGAGCTGCTCACAGAGAGGTAAACTACCAACTGGAAACAGACAGTGCAAAGGTCACCAAGCTATTTGAACACTGGCATATGATTGGTTAGAATATACATATGCAAATATTACAGAATTGAGTTTGTTGAAAAAGAGGCTGACATTGAGATTCTTAGTGGTGGAAGGAAACTGACAAGTTGGGTCTTGGTGAAGTAAAGGTATTGCCATAGGAGCCTTGAGGTGTAAGGGGATGGATTTGGTGTCTGGTTGTTGTAAATTATTATTTATTTATATAGCGCCAACATATTCCGCATTGCTGAACAAATGGTACGATATAGACAGCGTTACAATGCATCGAGACCAAACAACATTTGACAAACCAACGCAGGAGCAAACAAGGGCCCTACTCTCGTGGAAATTTACAATCTAGAAGGGTTGGAGGGTGAGAAACAGGAGGAGAGGACTGAAAGGTGAGAGTGATAGGCAGGTTCGGAAAGTGAATGTATTAGTGAGTCGGGTGGAAAGCTTTCCTGAATAGGAAAGGCTCAAGCATGTGAAGGAAGGTAAATTGGGGAAAGTCAGACTGCACGAGGGAGTGTGTTCCAGAGGATGATGACTGCGCATGAGAAATCCTGCAGTCCATCATGGGAAGAGGTGATGCAGGGAGAAGCTAGGCGCAGGTCAATGTTTGACCTTAGGGAGCAGGCTGGGGTGTATTTGGTGATTAGTGAGGGCTTTGTAGGGCAGGGTGAGAATTTTTAATTTAATTCTGCTGTGGATGGGGGCCAGTGAAGGACTCGCAGAGAGGGGCTGCAGAGACAGATCTGCGGGTGAGGCGAATAAGCCTGGGAGTGAAAAATGGGAGATTCCTGATTTGTGTCGGGATGTTACTTCTAATAGTAAGAGTTTTGTTTAACAAGTAATCTGCCAGGTCCTGAGCGTTAACAGTAGATAGGGGGCTGGCGCGAGTTGATAGGGGAGAGAGATGAAAGTGGACAAGAGTCATTTAAGGACTGATCTAGTGTCTGGGGATGGAAGAAAATTAAATGGCATTGTAGTAATGGCAAGGGGTCTGGAGAGGAGGGATTAGACCATCTTCGGGTCTCTAGATGTGGAAGGGGACTGCCAGGATTCAGTGACACACCTTTTCACAGGCACACATTACATGTAAGGCAAGGCAAAACACAATATTTATTGCTGTAGAGAGGGATTAGATATCTGCTCTTGTGCAGATTAGATTGCCGCTACCATTTCGTATCCTCCATATTCAGTTTGCCAGGTGACCTAATTTTTTGTCAGTTGAAACATATTCATCACTGCATTATTTTTCCAATGGAAGGTTCTTACCTATTTGCGTAGTTAACCCTTTCCAGCCACAGGACACGCTATGCCATCCTCGCGGCGGGTGGGCCTTGAAGACGCAGGCCATACAGGTACGGCCCACTGTCTTCAATGGGCTGTCTAGGCCCCTCCCCACAGCCAGCGCTCTCCGTTGGCTGCAGAGAGATGATCGGAACTCAGCCGGGACAGGTCAAAATCAACAGCTTGCGCGACACCTGTCAGCGTTAACCCACCCCTGACCGGTGATACCCGCACGTCCTTAAGGTATCAAGGTGGTGACTTTTTTTGGTCTCCGCGCATCACCTCTTCCCATGATAGACTACAGGGTTTCTCACGCGCATACGGTCAGACTTTCCCCTAGTTTTCCTTCCTTCAAATGCTCCCTTAAGACTTTTCTATTTATAAATAAATATTAATAATTAATAATAGTTTCCCCTATAACATCACAATCAGTATATGGGCTATATAGTACTTGGATGAGGTCCCAAAAACCTTAAAACTGTTGTACTTGACTCCTGCTTTTATGAGAATTAAAGTAATAATAAGTCCACCTTTGTGGTTGTGATGACAGAGGGAGATAGCCTTCCATATTAAGTGCAGGAGGGGTGGGGTCGCGCCTATTTCCCGATGGCGCGGCTGCAACCACCAAATGCATCCAGCCCAACAACATGTGTGAAACATAACAAAGAAAAAAAATAATGTCATCTGCGCTTATTCCCATTTATACCAGGTGAAACTAAACACAATTAGAGGTTTGGTTTCTTATTAATGGCCATTATAAGACTAAGCTCGCCCGCCAGCGTCAAGGCACCTCTAATGAGGGCGTGTCCTATCCAAAAATTAAACCACAGGCTGCTGTATAGCAAACCATACCTGTTCATGCTGCTTGTCAGACATGAGGTAGACTGGGGGGGCCTTTATTTATGCTTCCCCAGCCATATTAAGTGGCCCACCAAAGTAGTCAGGTGCAGATTTTCAAACTCCTCCAGACTAGGTCAATGGAAAAATTGCTTGCAAGACACAGAGTAGTGAAAAAACGTTGGTTTAAAATTGGATAAGACATTAAACCCACACTTTAGACATTTTTCTTTTAAAAAGAAATATAAGAGGACTGCCCTGTAAAATGTGACAAAAAGATCCAGATAAGAATGCAGAGTAATGCTGCCATAAAATTGTTTCTAGTGCACAGATCTGTAATTTCTTTCACGGTTCATGATGCAAAAGTAATTTTTATGTTTCAGACTGACAAGGAGTAGTTACAAAAGTCGGTCATTAAAATCCATTACTCCATTACAGAATAACGCTAAACTGCCAGATTTCATTCAGCCTCCGTAAGGGAAATAGAAGAATAAAGACCAAACCGGAGAGTTCACTGTGATGTAGATTTCTAGAGGTTTCACTTTTGCAGGTTGTCCTCAATATTTTCAGTTACTATCCCTTTCAGCAGTTACTAATTACATTTCTCCTTTCTTGTTGTAAAGTTCTTTCATGCTTACTAAACATAGGCTTCTGTCTTGTAAAAGAAAAAGTAGGACTCTAGCTGCAAGTGTGACAAGCACTTGTCACCCATTCCATTTTCAGACAAAATAAAATAGTTAAATATTATGGGCCATATTACATACTTGGTGCTAACTTAACCAGAGCTGTTGTAAACTAAAAACCTCCATAGGCTATAATGGCTCTGGTAAGTTTACAACAGCTCTGGTTAGGTTAGCACCAAGTATATAATATGGCCCTAAGTTTGATGCCAGTGGTATTCTCTCCTTTCTACTATGGCTGGAAGCAAAGGAATTCAGCCGCCCACCAGCTCCAATTTAAATGAGGTGCAATCAGAAATTGGACTTGCAGGGGCAAAGACACAAACCCGTAAGGAATCCTGAAAAAAATAAAATTCTTTCATGCAATTCATGGCTTGGCTCATTTGTTGAGTTCTTTTTCCATTAATTTATACTTCAAATGAATCCCCAAATAGTTGAAAATACAGACAAACCTCAGAGTGAACATGAATGCTCATGTTCAGCAAAAAGGAAACATTGCAATAGTCGATACCTCCCAACGTTAGGTGATATAAGATCAGATCAAGGGTGGGCAAACTCATCCTGCTTGACCTCTCGGCTGCTTTTGACACTGTTGACCACTAGGGATGAGCTGTTCGGGTTCGGACGGTTCGGGGTCGACCCGAATTTAGCCTGTTCGAGCGGATCGCGAACACCGAACATTTCCGGGTGTTCGCCACATGTTCGACCACAATGCATTTTCCCACTGGCCTGAAGCTCATAGTTGGCTACAGCCTTGCACCTGACCACAGGTCTGGTGCAAGACTGGTTGAACACTATGGGCAAATTTTGCCCAATCATGGGCTCACAGAGCTAAGTCCCGCAGCACACTATATAAGGTTTCCACGCAGCGCTTCTGCACGCATTTCAGAGGAGATTTCAAAGGAGAAAGTTGTGTGTGTTGTTACTGCCAGTCTGCCACGCTACTGGGGGGGTCTGGGGGGGGTCTCATTTCAACCAAATATCAGGGAATTTTGGTGATGTGTGCCTTGTCACTGTGCCAGCAAGATTTTTTGGGGTTTACAACTTTATTTAAATCATTTGTGTATTGAGGTGATTTTCTGGGTCTTGTCACACTGTGCCAACAAGTCTTTTTGGGTCTCATTTATACCAAATATCAGGGAATTTAGGTGATGTGTGTCTTGTCACTGTGTCAGCAAGTTTTTTTGTGGTTTACAACTTTATTTAAAACATTTGTGAATTGAGGTGATCTTCTGTGTCTCGTCACACAGCCAGCAAGTTTTTTTGGGGCTCACTAATTTCTTTAAAACACTTGTGAATTAAGGTGATCTGTGTCTCTTCATACAAACAGTACCACGCTGTATTTTGGGGCTCACTAATTTATTTAAAACATTTGTGAATTGAGGTGATCTTCTGTGTCTCGTCACACATTCAGCAATTTTTTTTGGGGCTCACTAATTTCTTTAAAACACTTGTGAATTAAGGTGATCTGCGTCTCGTCATACAAACAGTACCACGCTGTATTTTGGGGCTCACTAATTTCTTTAAAACACTTGTGAATTGAGGTGATCTTCTGTGTCTCGTCACACAGCCAGCAAGTTTTTTGGGGCTCACTAATTTCTTTAAAACACTTGTGAATTAAGGTGATCTGTGTCTCGTCACACAAACAGTACCACGCTGTATTTTGGGGCTCACTAATTTCTTCAAAACACATGTGAATTAAGTTGATCTGTGTCTCGTCACACAAACCGTACCACGCTGTATTTTGGGGCTCACTAATTTATTTAAAATATTTGTGAATTAAGGTGATCTTCTGTGTCTCGTCACACAGCCAGCAAGTTTTTTTTGGGGCTCACTAATTTCTTTAAAACACTTGTGAATTAAGTTGATCTGTGTCTCGTCATACAAATAGTACCACGCTGTATTTCGGGGCTCACTAATTTCTACAAAACATTTGTGAATTGAGGTGATCTGTCTCTTGTCACTGGCTGTCAGCTATCAGTGTGTCTCACTGAGTTATACCAGAGTTCTTTAAATCTTTATACCAGAGTTGAATCAGAGTTCTGTATATATTAATCTATATATCACTCACCAAGTCTGAAAGAACAAAAAGGACAGGCAGTCACTCCCAGACACAGATAAGAGGGCAAGCAGCCCCTGTGTCGGGAGGCTGTGCCTCTGGTCGTGGTGGACGTGGTGCATCCTCTGCAGGGGCACGCTTGTCCTGTATAACTGGTGCTGGCCGTCTTCTTAACCTGGATTAACCTGGATTTGGTGGATTGGCTAGCCAGGCCATCCTCATCCTCCGAGTCCTCTGCCAGCCAGGCTTCTAGTGCTTTACAGTCCACCTCAGCTGCCAAAGCATCTAATGCAGCCTCCATGTCCACAGCTACTCCTGCCATAGCCTCGCTATCACACACGGAGGAGTCAGCTGAATTGTTTGACTACAATGAGAGTGACATGCTGCTTGAGGATGCGCAGCAAGTACAGTGTTCTGATTCAATCTCTGAGGTTGAGCAAGGGAGTATAATCAACCTAGAGGAAGGGGGTGCTAGTGATGACACACAAATAACTGGCACTTATGTTGCCCCAGCAGCTGCAGCATACTGCCAAGTTGGCTCCAGTGACGAGGAGATAGCGGGTGAAGATGACATTGATGATGATGAGGTCACTGACTCCACCTGGGTGCCAGATCGAACTGAGGAATCAAGTGAGGAGGAGGAGGAGGAGGAGGCACAGCAAACATGAGGCACAACATCCTCTGTGACCAACCATAGCACTAGCCAGTCCAAGGCATCACATGTCAGAGCTGCTCCGGTGCAGAGCGCTGTTGTCTCAAAGAACACATGCAGCAACTCTGCTGTCTGGGAGTTCTTTAAGAAATGTGCAGCAGACCCCACCGTTGCTATTTGTAATCTATGTCAGAGGAGGCTGAAGCGTGGGATAAACACCGGACACTTGGGTACCACGTGCTTGAGGCGACATATGAACAAGTGCCACACATCCCGTTGGCGCAAAACTTTACGTAGGTCCTCCTCCTCCTCATCTGTCTCTACCCACACTGTATGTCCTGCCATGTCATTGCCTAGAACCTCCACCGACAGGGATGTTGCTACAGTAATGGATGTACCAGCAGGTCCTTCCTCACAATGTGACATCATCCCAGTAGCTGAAGATTTACGCAGTCAGATTACGTTGCCGCAGCTGCTGCAGCGAAAGAAAAAATATAGTCCCAACCATCCCCAAGCACAGCGTTTAAATGCCAGCTTAGCAAAATTACTCACATTGCAGCTGCTGCCTTTCCAGCTGGTGGACTCTGCTCCCTTCCGTGAATTTGCTGAATGTGCTGTACCACACTGGCAGGTTCCAAAACGTCATTACTTTTCACGCAAGGCCATTCCAGCACTATACCAGCACATGGAAGACAATGTTATCCAGTCCTTGGGAAAGGCAGTCAGCAGCAAGGTGCATGTGACTTTAGACACGTGGTTCAGCAAGCATGGACAGGGTCGTTACATTTCCTTCACGGCACACTGGGTAACTCTGATTGCAGCTGGGAGGGATCCAAGACGGGGCTCTGTGCTGGAGCTTGTTCATCCACCACGCCTCCAGAAAGCTGCTTGTATGAGGTCTGTCTGCTCCACCACCACCACCTCTCCCTCTTCCTCCTCCTCCTCCTTCTCTGTCTCTGGCGAAGTGGCAGTTAAACCGACGCCTGACAGGGTCTACGCAATGGCTCAAGCAAAATGATGCCATACTGTGCTTGAGCTGGTTTGTTTAGGGGACAGGAGCCACACCGGGCCAGAAATTCTGTCAGCTCTGCAGGGGCAGGTGCAGAGATGGTTAACACCACGCCAGCTTGCGCTGGGAATGATCGTCTGCGATAATGGCAGCAACCTTCTCTCCGCCCTACGTAAGAGTAAATTGACGCATGTACCATGCCTAGCACATGTCCTAAATCTGATGAGACAGCGTTTCCTAACCAAGTACCCAGGGCTGCCAGAGCTTCTCATCCAGGCCAGAAAAGTCTGCAGCCACTTCAGACGGTCATTCCCAGCAAGCGTTCGCCTGGCAGAAATTCAAAGAGAATTCCACCTTCCCACAAACCGTCTGATCTGTGACATGCCCACCAGGTGGAACTCGACATTAGCAATGCTGCAGCATCTGCACAAGGAGCAGAGGGCCATCAACGAGTACCTGTGTGAGTATGGCACAAGGACAGGTTCAGGTCAACTTGGTTTTTTTCCCCCCGCAGTGGCTGATGATCAAGGATGCATGCACTGTACTGTCACCATTTGAGGAGGCAACAAGGATGGTGAGCAGGGACAGTGCATGCATCAGTTACACAATTCCTTTAGTGTTCCTGCTGGAGCACACTCTGCGGGGAATTATAGATGTGGCTCTAGAGGCAGAACAGCGGGAGGAAGAGGAGGCCTTCCCTTGCTCTCAAGGCCCCAGTCTTTCCGCAGACAGCATTCCAGCGGGTCCTACTCAGATCAGACAGGAGGAGGATGAGGAGGAGGAGGACTATTTAAGTAGGGGCATTGAAGGTGGGGATTCCTCAAGGGAGGTTTTGTGTGCCCAGAAACAGAAGGGCTTGTGCGTGGCTGGGAGGAGGAAGTGCACTATACGGTCATCCTCATTGACCAGGAAGACTCGGAAGCTAATGCCACCTCCAACCTACGCTGCATGGGCTCCTTAATGATGCAAAGCCTGCTAAAGGACACCAGTATTCGTGCTATCAAGGAGAGGGATCATTACTGGTTGGCAACTCTTCTTGATCCACGATACAAGGGGAAAGTTGCAGAGCTCATCCTGCCCGCACAGAGGGAGCACAGGATGACAAAACTTGAGGACGCTCTAAAGCGACACTTGTGTAACACCTTTCCAGGCACTGTTAGATTACCAAGTGCTGACACACGTGCTTCTGAGGCTGCGGGTGATCAGATGATTAGCGGTGAAGGCCAGGGCCGCTTGACTGATGCTTTTTTAAATTTTTTTAGTCCTCGACGCCCAAGGATGTCAAATGTAGGCACCCATTGCCAGCGTCTTCACCATGTGGTGCAGGACTACCTAGGGGCAAGGACAGACCTGGATACCTTTCCAGCAGATGATCTACTGGCTTACTGGGTGTTGAGATTGGTGTTGAATCTGGTGTTGAATTTAGCCAATATGCTATGCAGCTACTAGGTTGCCCTTCATCTAGCGTGCTTTCCGAAAGGACGTTCAGTGCCGCTGGAGGTTTTGTCACAGACAAAAGAGTGCGTCTGTCCACCGACTCTGTAGACTGGCTGACATTTATAAAAATGAATCAGTCCTGGATCAGCAGCTATCAATCCCCTGATGCTGAAGTAATGGAATAGATAGGGGATGTCCTCTTCTGCATTCACAACACCTCCAGCACTGAACTCTTCCACAATACCACAAAAGGGTTACGGTGTGAAGGCACTTGCTGCCATGAAAGGCACAATATTTGGCTGCACTGACGCCTGTGCCAGATTTATATCATTTTATTTTTTTGAACCTCAGGGTCCAACCCTGCACTCTTCCACAATACCACAGAGGGGTTACTGTATGATGATACTTGCTGACCTGGCATAAAAGGCACAATATCTGGGAGCACTGACGCCCATTAACAGATAAAAAAAAAACACTTTTCAATATAGGACCACATGGTCCACCCCTGCACTATTACACAATACCACAAAGGGGTTAGGCTAGGGTCAGATGAGCGCATTTTCTACGGACTGTGCGTCCGTGCAGTACGGACGTACTTACTGACTGTGATGACATGGTAGTGGCCAGTGCCACACAGTCCGTTTTTTTCACTGATGTAGCAGGGAAAATAAATTACAATGAAAGAACATTCTGTCCGTCAAAAATGCTGGACGTATAAATGCAGTCCGTCTGACCTTGTTGCTTCACTCACACACAAAGCTTTGCGGATGTTGTGGACGTGGCGCACTCTGCACGTCCGTTCTAGCAGTATTACGTTCTTGCCTAACCTGCATCCATTTGCAGCGTCCGTCAGCCCCCGCACTTCTGTGCGGACGTACTTTGTGTGTGGGACTCCATTTAACACAATTGTATGCTATCACGGACGTACTTATGTGCGGGCAACACGGACGTTAACACTGCGTTCGTCTGTCCCCAGCCTTACTGTATGATGATACTTGCTGGCCTGGTAGTCTTGCACCAAAGGCACAATATCTGGGTGCACTGACGCCCATTACCACATGAAAAACTTTTCAATATAGGACCACATGGTCCACCCCTGCACTCTTCCACAATACCACAGAGGGGTTACTGTATGATGATACTTGATGGCCTGGCATTAAAGGCACAATATCTGGATGCACTGACGCCCATTAACAGATAAAAAAAAAAAAAATTCAATATAGGACCAACCACATGGTCCACCCCTCAACTCTTCCACAATACTACAGAGGGGTTACTGTATGATGATACTTGCTGGCCTGGCATTAAAGGCACAATATCTGGGTGCACTGACGCCCATTACCAGATCAAAAACTTTTCAATATAGAACCACATGGTCCACCCCTGCACTCTTCCACCATACCACAGAGGGGTTACTGTATGATGATACTTGCTGGCCTGGCAGTCTTGCACCAAAGGCAGAATATCTGCGTGCACTGACGCCCATTCCCAGATTCATATCTTTTTAATATAGGACCGCATGGTCCACCCCTGCACTCTTCCACAATACCACAGAGGGGTTACTGTATGATAGTACTTGCATGCCTGGCACTAAAGGCACAATATCTGGGTGCACTGACGCCCATTAACAGATAAAAAAAATGCCATTGACGCCTGTATCAGATTCATATCCTCAGAGGGGTTACGGTGTGAAGGCACTGTTGCTGACGCTAAAAGCCCAATTTTAAAGCACCTATTGTTACTTTCATCCAAAGCCTGCATAAGTTTCACAATAATTTAGCCAAAAAAAACACTAAACTTTTTCTGCGCGTCCTAAAATGTCAACTATACATCCTAGAAATCCGCCACTTCACGGGCAGGTTATGGGGACCTCCTAGGCACAATATTTGAAGGAATTTTTCGTTTTTATTTTTAACCCTTATTTCTTGGAAAACTCACTGTCCCTTTAAAAACGTTTTTTTTAAAACTTTTTGTCCTTGTTCCTTGTCCCCCAGGGCACTACCCGGACCCCATACACCTTTTATGGCAAATATGTAGCATATATGCCCTCTTGGAGGGCACTCTAAAAAACTGAAGTTTCAGCCCCATTGACTTGCATGGGGTTCGGGTTCGGGTTCGGTCCCGAACAAATGGGAAGTTCAGGTTTGGACTCGAACCGAACTCGGGGAGTGTTCGGCTCATCCCTATTGACCACCCCCTCCTTATACAGACCCTCAACTCTCTGGGTCTCGGTGACACTGCACTCGCTTGGATTGACTCCTATTTATCCAACAGGTCCTTCTGTGTGTCCTTTGCTGGTAACTCCTCCTCTTCATTGCCTCTATCTGTTGGTGTACCTCAAGGCTCTGTCCTTGGTCCACTGCTCTTTTCCATCTACACCTCCTCTCTGGACAAAATCATCAACAGCTTTGGCTTTTATTACCACCTCTACGCTGATGACACTCAGATCTACCTCTCTACCCCGGATCTCTCTCCCCCTGTCCTTTCCAAAGTCAGTGACTGCTTATCTGGCATCTCCTCCTGGATGGCCTCCCACCACCTAAAGATCAACATGTCAAAGACTGAGCTCCTACTTATTCCTCCCTCCAATGTCTCCCCACCTCCTGACTTCTCTATCACGGTGGAGGGTATCACCATCTCCCCATCAAACCAAGTGCGCTGTCTTGGAGTTACACTTGACTCTGCTCTTTCCTTCATCCCCCACATCCAGTCTCTGTCCTCCTCCTGACGATACCAACTGCATAATATTTCCAGAATTCGGCCATTTCTTACCGCTGTCACCACAAAACAACCCATACACGCCCTGGTAATCTCCCGACTTGACTATTGCAATAATCTCTTATCTGGCCTCCCTCTGTCCCACCTCTCCCCCCTACAATCCATCCTGAATGCCTCCGCCAGGCTAATTCACCTCACCCGCCACTCTGTCTCTGCCGCTCCCCTCTGCGAGTCCCTTCACTGGCTCCCCATCCACTGCAGAGTTAAGTTCAAAATCCTTATCCTTACCTACAAAACCCTCACTAACTCAGCTCCCCACTACCTGTCCTCACTAATCACCAAATACACCCCAGCCCGCTCCCTAAGGTCAAACAGCGACCTGCGCCTAGCTTCTCCCCGCATCACCTCTTCCCATGATAGACTGCAGGATTTCTCACGCGCAGCCCCCACTCTTTGGAACGCTCTCCCTCGTACTGTCAGACTTTCCCCTAACTTCTCTTCCTTCAAACGCTCCCTTAAAACATTCCTATTTAGGGAAGCCTGCCACCCAACTCACTGACGCAACCATCAATCACTCTCACCTTGCAGTCCTCTCCTCCTGTTTCCAACCCCAACGCTCCTAGATTGTGAGTTCCCACGGGAATAGGGCCCTCATCTCCTCCTGTACTGTTTGTCAAATGTTGTTCAATGTATTGTATTGTAACCCTGTCTGTACTGTGCCTATTGTACAGCACTGCGGAATATGCTGGCGCTTTATAAATAAAAGATAATAATAATAATAATAATAATAATGAGACATGTCAGATGAAACTTGCATCACTGGTGACGACGGAGCAGATGGACCTACCAGAAAATGAGCACATTATGCTGGCTTAACGAGAAAGTGGGTCAGATTGTCTTCTTAAAATAGGTGTTAAACAGTGTGAACCAAATGTGCCCTAAAGGGTTAAAAAAATGTACAGAAGAGAAATTGTGTGAACGTGCAATTTGTTACACACACATGCAGCTATGAAAAAGGGAAAAGAGTGCATTAATCCTACTTATACCGCTGAAGAACAAATCGAGACGACAAGGATTTCCCAGTGGCTTTCCTGTGTGAGACCTGTGCTCTCATTTTGAGACATCTCAGATGCCTTTTGGGGCCTAAGGTGCTTGCGGTGTTCCTTCCTCAGTACTGAGAGCTTAACTCTAACACCCACTCTTCCTATTCTTACATCTATCTCCCGCTTAGGTTTTCCTACTGTGTCCTCTACCCCCATTTATGACAACAGCTTGGTGTGACGGTGGGCCTGACCTGACATGGCACAGAAGGGGTGTGAGCTACTTGAGCAGTTAACAGACATGACCCATGGATGTATAAACAAAACAAGGGCTTTATTCACAACAGTACTATATACAGCAAGGAACCAGAACACCACAATGAAACAAAAGACCTGAGCACTAGAATTAAACCATAGACCTGAACTAAATATACAATAGATAAACAGTTGAACAACCAAGGACCTGGGAACTATAGGCAGAAAGACATAAGAGAACTAAACACTAGAGTAACATGAGTTAAAACATAAACCTGTTTAAACCTAGAGAAGAAACATGAAATGCAAACATAAATACCAAACATGAACCATATGAACAAAACAGTATGAATAACCAAGGACCTGGGAGACTATAAACAAATGTAAATACAGAACTGACGGAGGAGTAAACCCAAAACCTGAAAGTAAAGTAATAAAGGGTAACTAGAACACATACAGGAGAACCTGAGCAAAAGATCCCTACCAGAACTACAAGGTAAGTGAATAAGGATCAAGGAGATCAAGGCTTGGAACAAAGCAGACTGAAACATCAGAATGAGGCAGCGCCCTTCTTAGGGCGATGCCTGCTTATATAGCACATGACCAAATGAGAACAATTAAAGTCCAGGTGAGGTCCAGGCTTGGATGTGAACCAAATGTCCAGAACTAAATGCAATGTCCATAGAAGCCAGAGGGGGCGCCAGATGTGCTAGAATGTCCAAAAACATGACTGGCAACTCCCACCTCTGCCAGAGGGGGCGCAGGACGTCACACTTGGTGGATTTGAATCTATGATCATGGCCAAGATATTATGGCGCTCGAAAAAGTGCAGAGACTGGCAACTAAATTAATAAAGGGAATGGAAGGTTTAATTTATGAGGAAAGGCTAACAAGCTTAAACCTGTTTATTTTAGAGAAACGGCGCCTTAGAGGGGATCTGATAACTTTATATAAATATATACGTGGCCATTATAAACCATTGTCTGGAAACCTGTTCATTAACAAGACTATACACAGGACACGAGGTCACCCATTTAGACTGGACGAAAGGAAATTTGGCCAAAGTCATAGGAAAGGTTATTTTATGGTGAGAACATTAAAGCTATGGAATTCTCTGCCTGTTGAGGTGGTTGGGTCAGAGACCGTACATACTTTTAAACAATGAATCGATGACTTCCTGCAAAAGCATAATATTAAGGGTTATAGGGCCCTAATACAATCTTCACGTTAAAACGCTCGCACAACGCGTGAATTTGTGCGCCAAGCGTTAATCGTTAACATGCGTAAATCAACGCTGGAATTACAATCCTCGGGCATTTTTTCATCCATCGAGCAATAACGCGCGTTAAACTGATGCGCACAAATGCGCGGGCAGCAACATTGCGCGCAGAAATCAGACTGTTTTTTTCACGCGATTCAGCCAATCAGAATTAATAACTACAATTATCTCACTTTGAGTTTTTGCACCTGTGAAAGTCCATCTGAGCTGCATCAATAAAAATGCTGCATCAATAAAAAATGTAGACACAACTTCTCAAATTTATTGGTTTGGTATGAGTAGAATGTGTAACTATACTTTGCTGCATTTTTTTTTGGGCTGGTGTATTTGGTTTCGGCCAGGTTGATAGAATTTGCCATTAACACCAGCTTTTAGGAGTTGCTAAAATTATGCGCGCAAAGGCTGTGTGTTACAAACTGCGCATAGATTGTAATACGATCCGCATACCAGTGCACAAACGCATTTGTGCTCACAATGTTAAGTATAGGATGCGCGACGTACAGTAAGCTCGCGCAGCGTTCGCGCAGGTTCACTCGCGGTAGACGTATACGCGCATTTGTTGCGCTGACATTGTAATACGACGTTCAGCGCAAAGGGTTTTACCCCTCGCTTTAATGAGTTTTTGCTCCGGCGCAAACGTTTGCGCAAAGATTGTAATAGAACCCATAATATTTAATATGTGGGTAAAAGCTGCTTGATCCAGGGAGAAATCTGACTGCCATTCTGGGGTCAAGAAGGATTTTTTTTCCCAGTGTGTTGCATATACTGGTTTAGACAAAGTCGTGCTCTACATTCATAGAGTTAACTGGGCCTTCTGCTACTTAATAAAGGTAATTATAAATCTAGGGTTAGAGTTACGGAAGAAAAAGTGCAGTTCTTTAATTGGTATGATGACATCAGTTAGCAGCAATCTTTTCCACAACCGGCAAATTCCACCTCCATTTATATGCTCTCTTGGTTCAAGACAAAAACAGCCTTGATTTCTCAGATATCTGCTAAGCCAAGGAAATAAAACAATATTTTAATGCCAAGTCCCCTGATAATAGGGGTTATCATTAGGGAATCTCCAGTATATAAAAATGTTAATTAAATAGAAACCACAGTCGTCAATAATTAAATTGCACAATCTATAAAATAGCAACGTCTGATGTAAAAAAAAAAAAATTACACACGCACACTCACATATAAGAACATATAAAAACAAGACAGTAGATACAATCATTTGAGTGCCTGGGTCTACATATACATACAACCTTTCACTTGAATTTAATTATTACTGCTTTGTGAATGGAACCAGGTAAGATGCTATTGTAAACAACCATATTTAATGGTCTTTATGATAACAGTTTCACTTTAATACACTGATTTCAGACCCCTCTAATGAGAAAGACCTCGATACCTCATGTTATCAACTAATTACTGCCATCCCTGACTGGATGCAAAACAATCAATGGTGTTTAGGAAAAACCTAAAATATTTCCCATCATGGAATTAGGTTCCAGTTACTGTATAGGCCAGGGCTGTTAAACTCATGGCCCCCCAGTTGTTGATGTCTTAAAAAGATGGCCAGGGATTCACCGGAGCTCAGTGGTGTAGCGTGGGGGGGGCAAACGGGGCAACGGCCCCGGGCGCAGTTTTGTTAGGGGCGCAAATTTCTTTTGAAATTGTGTGCCCCTAATATTCCAACTGCTAATGTTTTGCAGACCCTGATCGATCTGCCGCCGCCGAGTCCGGAAGAGTGCAGTCAGGTGACGCAGTGTGCCGGCGCCACTCTGCATGTCACGTGGGCGGGAAAGAGCAGGAGGTTCTGCATGGCAGCCGGACCAGTGCGTTGCTGCATGCGCACACTCACAGTGAGGAGAGTGTGTGACTTTGCACATATCCGGACCGTCGCTCGTGCCTGCCGTCCATACCCCGGCCGATTGCCCAGGCTCAGCCAACAGCCAAGGTACCTGTCATATACCGTGGGTGGCTGTGGGTCCGTCCGTGTCTATAGTTATTCTTTGCTATTAACCACCAAGTAACAAAGGAAATGCAACATTAATGCTGCAGCTTGCCTGGCAAAGCCGCTCTGAGTGTGTGTCACCAGGGGCTAGATCCATAACTCAAGCATGGCTAACTTACTGTGCCCAGGCCTTCTGGCAATCTGGAATTTTAAAATATAGCAAGCAAGGGCCAGCCTGGAGAAGAGTTCAGATGCATTGCATAGGACACATAAAACCAGATAGAAACTGAGAGATGGATTGGAAATCCTTAGACTGCTGCCTCTCTTTATGAAATAAATATAATATATTATTCACGCATATACATCTCAATCTGGGGTGGTCGGGGTCCTTACTATAGTCATCTCCAGCTCTTCATTACAAGACGAGCAGGACTCAGTAGCTCCTCTCAGAAGGCTAGTTTCATTCATGTTTCTTATGAATGAAACTCCTACCACACTACCACATGCCAAACAGCACAATATAAACTAGAGTTTTAAAAATTCATGAATTTAAAAATAAAATTTAAAAACTGAATTTTTATAAAACATCAGAAAAGTGGAGAGGTTGTACCCTGTAACACTTCCTAAAATAACAGAAAGAAACAAATGAAAAGCAAATAATACATCAGTGGACATCAACATAAAATAACAAAAACAGACAACCCTCTGCAGGAATGACATGCTACATCAGAGGAGAAAAAAAAAGGAGAGATTCCTTGCAAGCACACTAGCACTTTACAAACTACAAATCCCACATTCCATAAAAGGTTTGACAGATGGTGTACACTACTACAGATAATTATTTAGCCATTTAGTAATTTTGTTACTATTCCCTATACAAGCTAAGAGGGGAGGTGCTCTGTCACTGTGTACAAAATCATTGATTCTTTGACTTGAGCAAAAATCTAATTGTTTATCCATATTTTCAGCAGACTCGGCAGATAAAAAATATATCATTATATGTATACGTCAAACATCATGTCCCATCACAATGTTATAATAGTAAGGGGTTCAATGCTCTAATGGTGCTAATGTGTCCACACGATTGGGGGGGCACAAAATTCTTGTCTTGCCCCGGGCTCTGACAACCCACGCTACGCCACTGCAGGAGCTGTAGTTCAGGAATATATGGGTGGGGGCTGGCGTTTGACATCCCTGGAATAGATGGTAATTAACAGCCAATATAATGTACTGAATTTCTCCTAAACATTCCTATAACTGCTGATGTGGGGACCAAAAATGTCTCATTGGCCAATAAATGACAGCTTTGCCTGGTAATTGCCAACTTCTGGCCTACCTTCACACAATTTATTAATCAAGTGATACTCTCATAATTACAGTCAGGTCCAGAAATATTGGCACATCGGCACAATTCTAACATCTTTGGCTCTATACACCACCACAATGGAGTTGGAATGAAACAAACACAATGTGCTTTAACAGCAGACTATCAGCTTTAATTTGAGGGTATGTACATCCAACTCAGGTGAACGGTGTAGGACTTACAGCAGTTTGCAAATGTGCCTCCCACTTGTTAAGGGACCAAAAGTAATGGGACAATTGGCTTCTCAACTGTTCCATGGCCAGGTGTGTGATATTCCCTCATTACCCCAATTACAATGTGCAGATAAAAGGCCCAGAGTTCATTTCAAGTGTGCTATTTGCATTTGGAATCTGTTGCTATCAACTCTCAAGATGAGATCCAAAGAGCTGTCACTATCAGTGAAGCAAGCCATCATTAGGCTGAAGAAACAAAACAAACCCATCACAGAGATAGCAAGAACATTAGGCGTGGCCAAAACAAGATCTTTGGAACATTCTCAAAAAGAAGGAACGCACCAGTGAGCTCAGCAACACCAACAGACCCGGGAGACCACGGAAAACAACTGTGGTGGATGACCGAAGAATTCTTTCCCTGGTGAAGAAAACAACCTTCACAACAGTTGGCCAGATCAAGAACACTCTCCAGGAGGTAGGTGTATGTGTGTCAAAGTCAACAATCAAGAGAAGACTTCACCAGAGGGAATACAGAGGGTTCACCACAAGATGTAAACCATTGGTGAGCCTCAAAAACAGGAAGGCCAGATTATAGTTTGCCAAACACCTAACAAAGCCTTCACAGTTCTGGAACAAGATCCTATGGACAGATGAGACCAAGATCAACTTGTACCAGAGTGATGGGAAGAGAAGAGTATGGAGAAGGAAAGGAACTGCTCATGATCCTAAGCATACCACCTCATCAGTGAAGCATGGTGGTGGTAGTGTCATGGCGTGGGCATGTATGGCTGCCAATGGAACTGGTTCTCTTGTATTTATTGATGATGTGACTGCTGACAAAAGCAGCAGGATGAATTCTGAAGTGTTTCGGGCAATATTATCTGCTCACATTCAGCCAAATGCTGCAGAACTCATTGGACGGCGCTTCACAGTACAGATGGACAATGACCCAAAGCATACTGCAAAAGCAACCAAAGCGTTTTTGAAGGGACAGAAGTGGAATGTTATGCAATGGCCAAGTCAATCTGCCATATCAATACAGGGATATTCATGTTATAGAAAAGACAGAGCAAAGAGAGGAGGGGGAATTGTTATTTATGTTGAGGAGTCCATAAAGTTCACCCCCTTACAGACTTCTACCTCTCCTGTCACCTTTGATTTCCTCTCTGGTATAATTGAGATCCCATTCAGTAAATCAATCATTGTTGCTGGGTTCTATCGTCCACCGAGCTCTCCAGTGCACTCCCTCTCTGACATATCTCAAATCCTTAATAACCTACTTGCCCAAAACCAAAAAAGTGAACTGCTGGTACTCGGCGATTTTAATACAGATTGGCTAAATCCTAAAAACAATAAACACTGCTCGCTGTTTAAAACTTTGCAGCTAACTCAATTAATCTCCTCCCCCACTCGCATTAATATGAAAAGCCCTAACCATACCTTGTTGGACTGGATTCTCTCCTCATCTCCTGATAGAATACAGGAGGCAGGTGTTCTTGCTAATAGCTTTAGTGACCATTGTCTAGTGTACTGCGTGCGCAAAATTAAGGCCTTGAAATCTCCCCCAAAGGTAATAACCACCAGGTCTTTCAAGAAATTTATTCTTGAATCCTTCCTAAGTGATCTCAAACAGCTCCCCTGGTACAGGCTAAACCTAATCCCAGACCTAGACTGTGCAGTTGAATACTTTCAGTCTGAGCTCCTGCAAGTCTGGAATTCCCATGCCCCGCTGCGTAAAGTGCGAGTAAAAGGGACTCATCTCCCCTGGGTTACAGCTGATCTTACACTAATGTACCAGCTTAGAGATTCACGGTGGTCAAATTTCAAGAGTACTGGTTCCATGAACGATCACTACGAATACCGAAAATGCCGGAATGAATGCACAAAACAAACAAAAATGGCCAAAGCCCATTACTTCAATGAAAATCTAAACAATAACATATCAAACCCTAGAAACTTTTGGAGAACCATAAGTAACATACAAGCACCCCCAGTCCACTCCCAGCCAGCTGCTGTCAAAGTAAACAACCAAACCCTGCAACACCCCCTAGATGTAGCAAATGCCTTTAATGATTATTTTGTTGGATGTGCCACCACTTTGATTGCCAAGCTAGGAAATGACATGCAATCAGAGAGGCCTCATGCAGGTCAGGCCCCCCAAACTGTGCAAAGTCCCTGTATCAGACAGGAATTCAGTTTTAGACCAGTGCCTGTCAGTGTCATTACTAAACTTCTCCGTAAGCAAAAAATGAAATACCAGTCTGGACCTGATCAAATACCAGCAATGCTGCTGAAAATCAGTGCACCTGCAATTGCAAATCCTGTTGCAACCCTAATAAATGAGTCACTGGCGACTGGATACATACCCAAGCTCTGGAAGACTGCGAGAGTGGTACCTATCCATAAAAGTTGTGACATTACTTTGGTATCCAACTACCGTCCGATATCGTTGCTCCCTGTAATGTCAAAAGTCTTGGAAAAATGTGTCTACACACAATTACGTGATTATTATCAATATTGGAACTACTTAACCCCGGATCAATCAGGCTTTCGTCCAAATCACTCAACTACAACCGCCCTTCTAAAAGTCTGCAATGATATCCAGGCTGGGATGGAACAAGGAAACCTAACTGGAGCCATCTTCCTTGATTTTGCCAAGGCCTTTGACACGGTAGACCATGGCATCTTGTTAGAAAAACTTAAAAACTCTGGCATTGGTGATCGCACGCTAACCTGGTTTCAATCATATGTATCCGACCGATCACAATATGTGTCAATTTCTGGCAGCTCCTCCCTCCCACTCCCAGTCACTTGCGGTGTACCCCAAGGCTCAATACTAGGCCCCCTGCTATTCACAATATTCATAAATGATCTGCCCAACGTCTGCAAAGCCTCAACTGTACATATGTACGCAGACGACACTGTGATCTATACCAGCAAACCAAATCTCCCGCAGCTGGAGGCCGTGCTGCAAGAACAATTCACAGAGGTAGAAAAGTGGATCAAAAACAACAAACTTTTTTTAAATACTGACAAAACTGTAACGATGCTCTTTGGAACAGCACCTAAACTACACAAATTGCAAAATCCCCATCTATGTGTTGGGACAAAATCAAATGGCACGCTGACCACAGTCACATCTCTCAAATATCTAGGTATGTGGTTGGACCCTAATCTATCCTTTGGCCCCCACATCGAAAAACTCTCATCTAAACTTTACCCCAAACTAGGTGCCCTGTACAGAAACAAATCCTGCCTGAGTCCCGCGGTAAGAAAGCAGATTGTACAGCAAATGCTTATGCCGGCTATTGATTACGGAGATGTAGTGTATGCAGCCGCCCCGCAAACACACCTTCATAAACTTACTACATTGTATAACTCATTCTGCCGCTTTGCGCTACAATGTAACTACATGACCCACCATTGTGACATGTTAAAAGAGCTAAACTGGCCGTCGCTGGAATCCAGACGCACCCTTCACCTTTCCAGCCTGGTGTTTAAGAGCATCTCTGGGAAGCTGCCACCCTACCTGAATAGACTGCTTCCCCCAGCAGCTCCCTCATCCTATAACCTCCGATCCAGGACCAGCACCTTACTTGCTATACCACAATACAAAAAGACAGTGGCTCGGTCCTCATTTTCCTACAGAGCACCACAATTATGGAATAACCTCCCAGACATCATCAAATCTTCCCCCAGTCTTAAGTCACTCAAAAGCTCCTTACTAACATACCTCAATACAGAATGCACCTGTAAACATGTAACCTAGTGACTATATTTCCTACATATTTTTTCTGTTAATCTGTATATTTGTGTTGTTTTTTTTTTTTTTTAATACCTTGCATTGTATTACTTTGTATTTCTGTAACTGTAACACTTCAATGTTCTTGAACCCAGGACATGCTTGAAAACGAGAGAAATCTCAATGTATCCTTCCTGGTAAAATCCTTTATAAATAAATAAATAAATAAATAATCACCTGACCTGAATCCCATTGAGCATGCATTTCACTTGCTGAAGACAAAACTGAAGGGAAAATGCCCCAAGAACAAGCAGGAGCAGTGGAGGCCTGGCAGAGCATCACCAGGGATGAAACCCAACGTCTGGTGATGTCTATGCGTTCCAGACTTCAGGCTGTGATTGACTGCAAAGGATTTGCAACCAAGTATTAAGAAGGGAAAGTTTGATTTTTGATTATTATTCTGTCCCATTACCTTTTGTCCCTTAACAAGTGGGAGGCACATCTGCAAACTGCTGTAAGTCCTACACCGTTCACCTGAGTTGGATGTACATACCCTCAAATTAAAGCTGACAGTCTGCAGTTAAAGCACATTGTGTTTGTTTCATTCCAACTCCATTGTGGTGGTGTATAGAGCCAAAGATGTTAGAATTGAGTCGATGTCCCAATATTTCTGGACCTGACTGTATCTCCCTCCCCCATTTGTTTCCTAATATGTATGTTTCTAATCACTCTAAGAAGCAGACAACTATATTACTTCATATACTCATAGCTGCAATATCCAGCATAGCCTGGCAATGGACCACTCCCATGACACCAACCAGAGATTCCAGTAAAGCTTTTGTCACAAAATCTATTGCTTCCGAAAAACCCTTTAGAAAAGTCAAAGAAGCAGCATCTTGCCTCCACTACTGCTGGTCAATCTGTGACAAAGATTGATTGACAAAGCTCCTAGGTGAAGCATCTATATTTGCTGAAATAATTTATTGTATGTTTCCACCTATGATATTTGTTGCCTAATGTTTTGCTGGATGACTATTGTTTCCCCCCCACTTCAATTCTGTAAACCTAAAAACATTCTCTTTGATAAGCCTTAATAAATCATACATTATATAACAATACAATCCTTTCAAAGGCTTTTTAACAGCTTCAGTATGGAGACATTTAAATTAAATATAAAAAGAAAAAGCACTGATACAAAATTTAACCCCTTCACTCCCAAAGTCGAGGTAACTAGATTTTGCATTGCAATCTATTTGAAACACCATCATTAGCACATCAAAACCCCATTTCAAAACTTTTTAACCCCTTCGCTGCTGAGCCAATTTTACCGCTTTTGCTCGTCATGTTTAAACGCAATTTGAAGCCGCATTTTATTATATGACCCAGACATATTATATATCGTTCTTTCCGGCAGACTCGGCAGATTCATAATATATCATTACCATATGTATACGTCATGTCCTGCCTGTATATTATAACAAAAAATGCAATCCAATTTAAATTTTTAATCATCTACAGCGTGTAAAGTGTTTTTTTTTTCACATTTTATCACATGAGCGTTTGCGGTTATATCTTCTATGGGGTGCGCTTGTACATTGTAGAAATGGGGACTCGTTACAATTTTTGGGGGAATTACGTGATTTTTAGCAAACACACACCATAGAAAAAAATCATTAGTGCAGCATCATTGTTCACATTATAATTGAAATGTGAAAAGTATTGCTGCATTAATAAAAACAACACCAAAAAAACATGTTTTTTTTTTTTACTTTGAACATGGTCATGTTTGGTATCATTCGAAAGGCCATGTTCAAAGGAACCCCTTATCTCCACCAGGGGATTTCCTTGGGAAATCCCCGGGTAGCTAGGGGTTCCCCAGCTATCTGACGTCATCGCTCTATGCCCGATACATCAGGAGGCGAGGGGTAACCCGGAGGTGGAGCCACCATCCAAGATAGTGGCCCCCACCGAAGCTAGATCGTGATCTGGTGCCAAACAGCGCTGGATGGCTAGCTGGCACGTAAGGGGTTAAAAAAAGGCACCACTTTAAGGGGCAGACACTGCCCTTCAAAGCGGTGTCTTTTTTTTTACTGTAAACCCTCCCGATCAGGAGGGAGAGGGATCCAAAAGGATCCCCCTCCTCCCTGTCAGGCGATCTCCCGGCATTGCCAGGGGGTCACCTGGTGATGACATCATCGCTCATGGCGTGATGACGTCATTGACGTCAGGAGGGGTTTACAGTAAATTCAGCATCTGACTTAGCTGAAGTCAGAACACTGTGGGACCCCAGACAGAGAGGTGAGTATCTCCGCCGGGGCTGCTGCTTGCAGATGACGTTTGGGGAACATCCTCCACATATAGTGGGAGTCAATGAGGACGTTCTCCACACATCATCCGCAGCGAAGGGGTTAAAGTAGGATTAGCTTGCCCCCCGCAGAGAAATGAATTCTCGTGTTTTATCTCTGTCCATTCACCCTGGAGAGACATACAACCAGCTGCAAATAGCAGCCCCCACTCTCACTATAACAAAAGGTTTCAACACTTTGCTGCTACATTACAACAGTCAGGGAGAGGATAGAATACAGGGAGAGCTTGGGGGGGTCACTCACTGCTGTACAGGGAAAGATTCAGGGGATTATAGTGATTGAAAATCCCTGTACAAAATTTATTTATTTATTTATAAAGGATTTTACCAGGAAGGATACATTGAGATTATACAAGGTGTTATAATAATAGCCATATAGAGGTATTACTCAGGCACATACATATATTATTATATTCTACTGGTATTTGTGAAGGCTGCTTTGCTAATAATCTCATTATAAATCACTAAAACTCTCCACAAGCAGGATATCTGATCATTTTATTACCTATCTTTATCACGGTTACATTATCTAATGTAGACCATGTGTGACATTATGTACGATAAGGGACATCATCAAGGGCTCAGAATTTTTTATTTCAACAATATATTTGTAAAGGATAAATGAATACATGAAAAATTAAAAATGAGTAAATTTAAATCATTTTACCACTCACAGAACAACAATTTCTACCCAAATTTTCTATTTGACTCTATATTTAAATTGTTAACTTTGCATCGCCTGTTTATAAATTGACATCCACCATAGTTTCAGTATATTGAAACTACACTTTATTGATACTACTGTGAACAACAGAATTGCTGTAGCTTATAAAATACTGTGATGTATTTTATGTCAAACAACAGTACTACCATTGTTTGAAGTCATTCTATACTATTATATACATTATTTCACATAATCAATGTAAAACAGTCTAAATTTTAACTCCAGCAACTTCGTTACGTAGCTGGCAACAAGGTCAGCCAATAGATTATGATGTTTAGATAGGATACCTTGGTACGTACCATAGAGCCGGAGGATTTAGTGCCACATTTGTTGTGGGTCACTTGATCAGGCCTACGTTATATACATAAAAATAAACAGAACAGTTAGATGTTGTTCACTTCTTGTCTAACGCTCATGTAAGGCCAAATCACAACATTCTAGCCCTTTGTTTCTGTGACCTCCATCCCATTCTCCCTATGTTGGGATGCAGCAATCCCTGCCTCAGGCTCTATGCTTAATATACTGAAAAACTACATGCTATTGGAGTAAAAATAGAATATGCTGCTAAATATTGCCCCGAGTCATATCCTGATCGTGTACGTGGTCTTGGTTGATTTATAGCTTAAGGTGCAGGGGATTAATTGTGAATGCTAGTTTTGTGGGTCATTTGCCCTTCATAAAACAAAGCATAATTTATTATAAAATAAAAACACAAAGGTCATATGACTCAGGACTTAATATCATAGAAATACATGACAATAACACAACAGTGGAATTCTGTGATACACCTATGACAATTATAAATTAAAAACTAGTGGGGTTTAAATATGTGAAGGATGTGTCAATGAGTATATAAGATTAAGGTGATAAGTCTCTTTATATGTATGCCAGTGTTTCTGTGTGTCTTTGTCAGTGTTTATGTTGTTATCAGTCAAACTATGGGTATTAGGCTAGGGTCAGACGAACGCATTTTTCACGTTGTCCGTGAAAAAGTGCGTTCGAACGAACGTACGTATTTTTCCCGGAATACGCGAGAGCGGTCATACGATGCGCCTGTTCGTCCGTGATTTTGTACGGATCATCAATAAAACACTTTTTGTGTCTGGACGTTATGTTGGCCGGACATTAGCAGCATCTGACGTCTCCTAATCACACACACACGCCGCTATGCGGCCGCAGCGCACTCTGTACGTCAGTAGTAGCGGTTTGACGTTCTCGAAAAAATGCGTTCGTTGGTCACTTGCGTTGCACGGACGAACTTTCGTGCGGCCGTTCGTCGTATGTTCCCCGGCATTGGACGTCATTTGCTGCTAGCACGGCCGTGATTTCGTGCGGCTAAACGCACGTGAAAAATGCGTTCGTCTGACCCTAGCCTTAATGTATTGACAGCGTCTCTGTTTCATGTCAGTGTCTTGATGCATCTTTCCGTTTCTTTGTGCCATCAGTGTATGTTGGCATTCTTGCCAGTGTAACTGCAAGTGTCTGACAGGGAGCCGATCTGGCCCCGAAATGTAACCGGACACTGAAATTCAGCGCACGGTTACATTTCCTGGCCATTTGGCTATTCTGAGAGCAGGCAGCTCGCAAATGTTGGCGAATTGCCTGCACATACAGTGCCTGATCGAGGGCAGTGAAATCCCCCATAGAGAAGCAATGCTTTGTCTACACAGAGACACAAAACAGCTGAGAAAGGTTGCCGAAATGCCCTGCCATTCGGTGGTTTCATTCTACAGGTTTATTCAGGAGAATCCCATAGGCTTCAATGTTAAAAACATTCCTGTTTTAATTCAATATCTAATAAACCGTTTATTTTATTCTGCAGTAAAAAGTCTCTCTATTTATAGATTTTTTTAGGATCTTTTAGGCATTTTTTTGAATTTTTTTCCCAAACTTTTTTTCGGTTTGATTTTTTAAATCGTTTTTATTTCTTTCTGTAACAGACCTTTCTATTATCATTCATAGGATCTTATATGTAAATTCCAGACATTTTTGTTCAGTATCTTTTTTGCAAACATTGTCTCAAATTTGAAACTATCAAGCGTACTGTGTTTTTTTTCTTTCACCCCGTTCGTCTGCTAGGCGGGTTTGCAGCGAGTATTCCCAGCACTACGGGGGCCCTGCAGTGCTTGCTGAATACACCGCAGGGTCGGCAAACTAGGAATCGCCAAATCTCCCCGAAGTGCGGGGAACGAAAAGTCAACAAACATGCGGTGACTTTTCGGATCTCTTTGAATAACCCTGTATGTGTGCCAATATACAAAAGGAAATGCAAGCAGCATATTATAACAGAAACCATCAAATCTCAGGAATAAATGCTGCTCGTGAATTCCAGAGAGGCGGAAGATATTAGGTCATTCTAATAGAGTTACTGGTTTCTGTTCCTTATGTGTTTTAGTATGTCTCATGTCTGCACTCCCCCATTGTACAGCGCTGCGGAATATGCTGGTGCTTTATAAATACAGAATAATAATAATTCTGTCTTCTCTAACAGCTAAAGGCCAGTGTCTGTGCCTTTCTATGCATCTGCCAGTGTCTAGATTTCAGAATCAGTGTCTGCATCTTTATCACTAACCTGTCGCTCTGTGAATGCCTCAGTAACTTTGCCAAGGTTAAGGACGGTATATATGTTATTTTCTGCGTTTCTATGTATACATTAGTCTTTGACATTGTCTCTTTCTGCATCTAAGTCTATGTACAAGTCTCTGTCAGTGTGTTTATCAATGCCTGTGTATCTGATAGCGTCTTGTTGTTTTCTGACTTGGTCAGTGTCTGTCACTGTTCATGTGCCCCTGTCAGTGCATTTTAATCTGTCAATATCTATGGGTGCCTTTGTCAGTGTTTATGCATGTGGGTATTTGTCAGTGTTGATGTCTGTTTGTGTGTGTCTTTCAGTGTCTGACAAGATCTTTCAAAGTTTGTCAGCATCCTAATTATGTCATTAAAAATGTCATTTAGAACAAAAGTAAACTGTCTTATTTACACAAAACGATTTCTAAAAACATCTGTTATAGAGACTCAATGCTGCCACTAATCTGCAGCCCTAGGCCCAGGCATAGTTGGCCTTTCCAAGATTACGCCCTGGCTTGAATTCCTGATTTACAAAAGACACAACAAAGCACTGCTAGTTCAGGAAAGACATAACGCCCTAAAGGTAGGCAGTAAGTAACTCATGCTATCCAATCTACGGTTGGTAAAATAAATGCAAATTAAGAATTCTATAACATCAATGAGCTTTCCTTCAGTGTACAGACACTAGCTGAAGGCAGGGCCGGATTAACAGAGGGGCTGATGGAGCAGCAGTTCCGGGCCCATGCCGCAGAATAGCCCCAGAGAAAGGCTAACTATCAGGGTTATTCAGAGAGTGGTGAAAAGCAGGAGAATGACTGGAGAATGGAAAATTCTAGGTCAAAATAGCCAATTTGGAAAGTGAGATGAATGGGAGAATTTTTCTGGTTTGGCTATTTTGACCTAGAATTTTCCATTCTCCAGTCATTCTCCTGCTTTTCACCTCTCTCTGAATAACCCTGTTAGTCTGCATTGATGGGCATTTGGACCCCTGTATCTGCAATTTCGTACCAGCTACAGGGTCATATGAGGTATCATTAGAAAGGTCAGAACGTGGCCTTTCCAGTGATACCAAATATGACCAGGTTTTATGTAACAATAAAATTAAAATAATAAATATTTCTTTATTTTTTCATTTTCTTTCTAACACAGCAATATTTTTCACGTTTCAATTATAAAGTGAACAATGAGGCTGCACTAACTCGCCATCACATTTCTCATGTCACCAACAAGTGTGAAGGTGATGGCACAATCCGTTGTTACGAATTGTTACATCAAAAACCGAAACTGCTGCACTGCAGCGAAGAGCACTGGGGGGGATTTTGGACCCCTGCGTCATTAATCTTTACAGTTCACAAGGTTAAGTGAGGCATCATTGGACAGGTCTGGCCTTTGTATTAATACCAAACATGATCATGTAAAAATCTAAAAGGAAAAAAAACACCTTTTTTATTTATTTACTTTTATTTCCAAAGCGATGGCATTGTCCATTTGTCACGTATAAAATGAGCAATACCACTGCCATTACTCACCTTTTCATTTCCCACACTAGGAGCAAGGTCAGTGTTTTATAAATAGTCATATTATTCATAAAATACAATCCTCCAAAACACAGGGGAAATATTTCATTTCTTTTTTTTTTTTTGTTAAAATTGTATATTTTCTCAGAAAAATGCAGTAATAGGTTCCCATTTCACTTTTTGTCTTTTCAAGAATTCCCTATAGAATATATAACCACAAAGGCTTGGATGAAAAAAATGGGGAAAATGTTTACACACTTAAAATGATTGAAATCTGAATGAAAAATGAATCACACAGTAACTGCCTCATTAGATATACCCGTATCTTAACTATTAAATAACCTAAATTATGATTTCATTTCACTAAATTCCATAAAAAAGCCCACCAAAATTTTCGGCCCAGGCCCATAGAGACCTTAACCCGGCCCTGGCTGAAGGTTAAGGCTAGGGTCAGACTAACGCATTTTTCGCGTTGTCTGTGAAAAAGTGCGTTCGAACGAATGGACGTATTTTTTCACAGAATACGCGACAGCGGTCTTACGATGTGCATTTGCATCCGTGATTTTGTACGGATCATCAATAAAACCCTTTTTGCGTCTGGACGTTATGTTGGCCGGACATTAGCAGCGTCTGACGTCTCCTAATCACGCACACATGCCACTAGCAGACACAGCGCACTCTGTACATCAGTATTAGCGGTATCACGTTCTCGAAAAAAATGCGTTTGTGTGCCGCTTGCGTTGCGCGGCCGCACTTTTGTGCGGCCGTACTTCGTACATTGCCCGTCATTGGCTGTAATTTGCTGCTACTACGGCCGTGATGAAGTGCGGCTGCACGCACGTTCGCTCTGCGTTGGTCTGACCCTAGCCTAATATGTGCCACACAGACCACTAAAATACTAATCAAAAATAAAGTTCAATACATATGGTAAGAATGATAATAGTTAAATGTAGCTGAGTACAAGTTTTGTTTCTCTGTAAACACATAAGGTTTGTTTAATGCAATTTGTCCTTGGGCCCGATTCTAAAGTTGGTGCCAACTTAATCAGAGCCATTGTGAACATACCAGAGCCATTATAGTCTATGGAGTTGTTAAGTTTACAAAAGCTCTGGTTAAGTTAACGCCAACTTTAAAATATTGCCCCTTGTCTTTTGCACAACAGACTACTTCTCCCACAATGGTTGGCTCTATGCCCAGAAACTATTCTACTTTTTCCAACCAAACTGAATCAAATAGTGCTTATTAACAGAAGATAACATATTTCTTGATGATTAACCAGAATTTTTCTATATTCTTCAGACGTTAACACTTGTCTTTGGTTGTTGTAAAACGCCATACCGCTATGTACTATATCCGGATCCGAAATAAACAGTTTGCTGGAGAAATCCACTGACTGTGTCTTGTGTGTTGATTTTCTCATGGGTTCCTGAGATCTCAAAAGACATGACTTTGCTTGACCAGTCAGAACACCGAAGGGTTGAAGGAAGCCCACCACAGTGGCAATGCATCCCCATCACTAGCAATTGTGTTCATTGAGGAATTATTCTGCCAATGTACCACAATTTAAAATCTCCTTTCATCATAGAAGATCTCTTACCAGCTGTGGGATTTAGAGCAGTTTGTGAAGGCAGTGTGGCCTTTAATAATTCACAGATTTATAGAATTGGTTTTACCCAAAGGAAGAAATAAATTCTGCAGAACATGTATATATACACTATATTGCCAAAAGTATTTGCTCACCCACCCATATGCGAGCCAAGGCAGGTGAGCGAATACTTTTGGCAATATAGTGTATATAGAAGCCATAGATAAAGATTCATGTTTAAAATACCTCAGAAAGAACATATACCAGCTATGGAGGTCACTGATTCTTCAAGGTCAATGAATCAATCCATCCAGAAAATATATTAATGGTGTCTTGGATCCCAGAGCATGGATGCTTTCTTCCAGTTAAGATATGAATCATCAGGATGATGAGGTTAGTAAAGACTGCTTGCTGCATATTTGATCTAAACAACGATAAAGAACAGAATCCATTTCTATCAGTTGTGAGCATGGGCTGTGTTATGTGAAATAAAAATAAGCAATGTTAGGCTAGGCATATAACTACTCTGATTATTGGATTTATCCATGGTAAGTTACCCCGTAGACTGAGTAATATTGCATGTTATAAAACACTGGGAACAATATGTGTATATGTACACACCTACCGCCTTACAAATAATAATTATATATATCCCTTATAGCAGGCCTTAAAATTTCAAGTCCTGAGCTACTAGCCAGGCCTTAAGAGTTACTCGCCACTAGTTGCCCCACCTAACCCTTTTCCAGCATTGCCTCTGCATTCCCACTCGCCCTCATATAATTTCCACTCGCCAAATGCGAGCAGGCGAGTGGAAATTTTGAGGCCTGCCTTATAGAGACTGTTCCCTCAGAAACAGGGTCCCATAAGCATCAGCTGTATCATATTTCTAAAACTATCAGGGTTATTCAAAGAGAATCGAAAAGCCACCGCACGTTCGGTGACTTTTCGTTCTCTTCAATTCGGTTCGATTTGGCGATCCGATTTCGGCGACCCTGCAGTGTATTCAGCAAGCATCACAGGGTCCCCGAATTGAAGGGAAAAGTCGCCGCAAACCTGCCGAAAACTCACCACAAAACGAGGGCGAATGCACACCGAAAACAGGATTAACCTGCCGAAAACACCGGAAAAACCCGAGCAGGAGCCGATCACACGCAGCGCAGCCGCCGGAAAAAGCCGACACCGCAGACGAATGGAGTGAATAAATTAAAAAAAACGTTTGCATGTATGTTTGAAAAGTGAAACGCTGTTTGCAAAGAAACTACTGAGTGAAAATGTCTGAAATTTACATATGAGGTCCAATGAATGATAATAAAAAGGGCTGTTACAGAAAAAATAAGTTACATTTTTTTTAAAAAAACTATTCGGAAATTTAAAAAAATAAAAAAATCCCGAAAAATGCTTAAAATATCCAAAAAATCTATAAATAAAGAAACTCTTTACTGCAGAATATTATAATGAACGGTTTATTAGATATTGAATTAAAATGGGAGTATTTTTAACATGGACGCCTATGGGATTCGCCTGAATAAACCTGCCGAATTAAACCACCAAATGGCAGGGCATTTCGGGATCCTTTCACTGCTGGTTTGTGTTCTCTGAATAGCCAAAGCATTACTTCTCTATGGGGATTTCACTGACCTCGAACAGGCACTGTATGTGCAGGCAATTCGCCAAGATTTGGCGAATTGCCTGCTCTCTGAATAGCCGAATGGCCAGGAAAGGTAACCGTAGGCTGAATTTCAGTGTTCGGTTACCTTTCTCCAGCCATTAGGATCTCTTTGAATAACCCTGTATGTATCATCCCCTTATCCAAATGTCTTGTACAGTGCTGCGGAATATGCTGGCCCTACATAAAAATAGAGTATTATCATAATAAATAAAAAATAAGAGACGTCAACCTTTAGAATGTTATATCTGTTCACAACCAAACCCCGACACTCATAAAAATCATACTAGCATAAGTGATTCCTGATAGCATTGTCCAGACTGGGAATTGATTCAAGCTATCTGGATCTATTATGAAGAGTCGGGGATCAAAGGTGAACCTACATGAATATTTATTCTTTTAATATGTTTGACATTACTAAATGCATATTCTACATCAGTCTTTCCCACAGCGGGTAGTGCCGGGGCAGTGAAAAGATCCAGTTGGCCATTAAGAAAAAGGGGCTGTTTGTTTACAGTGTTAGATTAGAAGTTGTTTTGAATTTGCAGTATACCTAAAACAAAAGATATATGTGTATGGGAGCACTAGGTATGTGGCCTCGGAGACGCAGTCCAAAAAGGTTTGAGAACCAAAGTTCTACATAATGCACTGACTTAAGAACAGGTCTAAAGACACTCTCACAATGCCGCTGTAAACTCTGCTAATAAAAGGTCTTTGTTTTATCAACTTTTTGGGTCCACTAAAAATATTGTACATTCAGAAGGTTAGTTATGTCATGTAGATTAAAAAGAGTCACTCTATTAAAAAAAAACAACCCTCCTTCCCTTTTCCCCTACTGGGCAGATGCTGCTGACAGACAGTGGCGTCGCAAGGTGGTGGCGGGGGGTGCGGTCCGCACCAGGTGACACCCGCCCTTAGGGTGACACCATCACCCTGAGGGCGGGTGCCTCACCCTGCGACGCAGTGTTCAGCTCCCTGCGAGTGTCAGAAGCTATGGAGCTTCGGCGCTTGCCTGGGGGAACCACGTCACCAGCCAAGTTCTCGCGAGATCGCGGCTGGTCACGCGGCTCCCCCAGGCAAGCTCCCAAGCTTCATGCCGCCGGACGCTCAGAGGGAGCCGAACATGCGGCGGCGCGGCGGCAGGAGGTGAGCTGGGGCCTGGGGGTAGTATCCATGAGAGCTCCTGGGGCATATGATAGAAACTGCCCTTTTATTTATTTAGGCTGGAATCATCACTTTGCCTCCTTCAGCAATACCTGCTTGCCCTGGTCAGCTCAGGGCTTCCCAAATGCAGTACGCAAATTGAGTAACTGTGTGGGTAGGATATGTAAAATGCACAAGATTGCTCAGAAAACATTTACTTTCTTGTACGTAAGTTCCCTAGCGCCTTCACAGAACAATGGGTCAGAAATGAGAATGAAGAACCAATCCATCGGATGCATCTCTTAAGACTCTGTGTCCTTTGCACACACCAACGTTACCGATCTGGCGACTGACAGCTGGAACATTCAAAATCCTGGCTGCCTGCTGCCACATGGGTAGGCAGAGGAAACTCCTCTGCTTCACACAATGTTTCCTGCCAAATCAGGGGTAGGGGTTTACTCCACAAATCCTGAGGACTTTAAAACACTAAAGTGGTCAGGATGTGTAGAGTGTCTCTTTAAAGTGGTAAAACAACTGTAGCGCTGGTTTAAATCCTGCCGCTGTAATTACTCATTTCTGGCCACCAGGGGGAGACGAACGCAATGTAAACCAATACTGGACACTTTCGGACTACGTTTTCCAGCATGCTTTGGGGCAGGAACAGGAAGTGGGTAGGGAGAACCGGGAGACATCCGCAACCTCGTACCATTGTGACTAGGCCGGAGCGCAGGTGCTGCCTTGCGGAGCTGGAGATCGGCCCAAATCACTTGCCAGAGACCTAGTAACCTATCGGTGAGAAGTTTATGCAGATACAGAGCTGCAGAAGGACCCCGAGTTAGGGGACCACGATGATCTAATGGGAGTGCAGGTGGTGAGCTGAGCATCTTGTGGCAGAAACGGACAAGCAAGACAAGCGGATCCGGTAGCACAGAGTCCCAGTCAAGTCGAGCGGAAAGACGTCCTGGGTCGAGCAGAGCGCAGAGTATCTGGTGGATGGGTGAGAGGCCTTCCCGGCCACAGTAAAGATAATAAAGCACGCTGCAGTTTGTCTAAACCTACAGGGCCCCAACGTGACTAGTCGAAGACACATTGAAATCATTCACTGGCCAGTTGAATCTAGTACCCGGGTACCAACACACGCATACACGTACACCTTCTTGGGACACAAACTGTACGGGACTCACATTTCAGCAACGAAGGGGTTAAAATTCCTTTTTCTTTTCCGCTGCGCGTTTCTCGCATTACGAGCATCTGTAAATATATATGTATACCGTGCTGCTCTATATATGCCAGTTTATTTGAGATCAGTAAACTATATAACTTATAAAATCCACAACAATGCTGGTGTATATTTATTCCCTAGTGCGGGGAGACTGACCCGAGGTTTAAATTCAGCGGCTCCTCCGGGAGTAAGCGCTACACGTGGGGGCTCATCCGGGATCCAGTCTCTGGAAAAACCGCATTTAAAGGGTTAAATATGGATCCAGACACTGCTGCCAAATGGTGTGAGGAGCAAAGTAGTCAGATAGAATTATGTATAGTCATGGATATTCCTGCAGACACTTGGGCCGAAGATCAGATTTGCCGGGCCGTGGCCGAGCTGACACCAGATCATCGGAGGTTAATCCTGGACATTAAAGCGAACCCAGATACCTCTCACACGTATGTTCTTTTTGAATGGAGAAAGGGTGTTTCAGTGTGTTTTCAGGGCGCATGCGTGAAGCTGACCGATGAGGTGGAAGTTCAACTGATTCAGCCAAGTGCGCCACGTGGCAATCCCGTGAGTGTTCCCGCGCCCAGTCCGCTGGCCATGATCGGGCCTGAATTTATAGTGGCTATTGGAGATTTGCTGGCTAAATGTCAAAAAATAAGCCCTCCGCACACTAACTTTGGTTATCGACGGTTGAGAAATTTTACAGGAAACGTGCCAACTCCGGCGGGAGAAGAAACCTTTGAAGAATGGGTAGAACAGGCAATGCAGACTCTGGATGAGTGGGACGTCCCCGAAGCGCAGAAGAAGCAAAGAATTACTGAGAGCTTAAAGGGACCTGCGTCAGAGGCTGTAAGAAACCTAAAAATTAGTAAACAAGACTGCACTGCTTTAGATTACCTAAACGTACTACAGGAAGTTTTTGGGCGAATGGAAAAGGCTGCGGAGCTCGTGTACCAGTATGAACATACTTACCAGCGGAAAGGTGAGAAGATGTCTGAATATATGAGGCGCCTAGATAAGATTCTGCACCAGATACTTCATAAGATCTTAAGAAAGGGGCCGAACCGGCCGAAATAGATAAGATCCGAATACAGCAAATCCTGAGGGGCGCTCAACCTCTAGATCCTGTGATGCTACAGCTGAGAACCAGAGAAGGTAACCGAGAATTGAAATACCTGGAACTGATCCGAGTCAGAGAGGAAGAGGCTCTACTCGAAGAGAAATCCCTTAGGAGAGGAGAAAGAGTTTACGCACAACCCGTGAGGCATAACGAGTGTTTACGAGCGGAAGATGATTCGTTAGACACCTATGGATCCGAAGTGGACGAACAGGAGCATCTGGTTGTTTCTAAGTCCACAGAGAGTGCTGCAAGAGAGCAAATTCTTCCTACATACAGTGAAATTCACAAAACTGTTAAGAAAGTGCAAGAAGCTCAAACTGAATTGCAACAGGCACACACGGACCTGTGCCGAGTGCTTTTGAAGGTGGCAGAGACACAGACCGATATGCAGAAGTTCCTTACTGATATGCGGACAACTGGAGTTGCTGTCGTTTCTGGCCAGGGTCCTTCAACTGAATCACCACAAGCAAGTGCGTCTCCGTCTTCAAATAAGAGATGTTTCAGTTGTGGAGAAATGGGTCATTTCCGAGCTCAGTGCAAAAGCCGAAAGCCTGAAAAAAACACGTTAGAAGAGTTTTTAAAAGCCTTGGAAGGGCTGCTACCTACCTCACCGGCGGGAAACACCAGAGGGCCCAAGTGAAGGAGCAAACTAGGTGCCCAATAGTTAAAGACCACTCCAGAAATCCAGCCAGGACTGAAAGGGCGAGAAGGCCCAGAGTTTCGTCCACTGCTGAGACTACCAGGACTGAAAGAGTCACTCCCTTAGCATCCGGTCCTACATCATGGGGAAGCAATGCACACCCAAAACCTACACGGGTCAAGAAGAAGGCCAGGGTACAGCAAACGGGGTCTAAACGTCTTACTACTACGACAAAGTTTCCTGCTGATAGGTCCTTCTTCCATCGTTCCAATCCAAGTAGAGGGAGTCTACACCAAAGCTCTGTTGGACTCAGGGGCTCAAGTGACACTGATCTACCGAGACTTCTAGGAAAAGCACTTGAAACACATGCCTCTACAGGAGCTGAAGGAACTTGAAATCTGGGGTATCGGGATCGAGAAACTTCCATATGACGGATATCTACAGGAAGGTTGTTCCTTCCCACCAAACACAGAGAGGGTGCGCTACGGTCATTACACGATGACCATGGACATTTAGGAGCAGAGAGAACTTTTAAGCTGGTGCGGGACAGATTTTATTGGCCCTGCATGAGGCCTGAAGTTGAAAGTTACTGCCACTCATGTCTGAGGTGTATCCAAAGGAAGACTCTGCCAACCCGAACTGCTCCAATGAGCCACCTACAAAGTCAAGGACCCATGGATTTGGTGTGCATTGACTTCCTGTGCTTAGAGCCGGATGCTAGTGGGCAGGGAAATATCTTGGTGGTGACTGATCATTTCACGCGTTATGCCCAAGCTTTTTCTACGAGAGACCAACGTGCTCCTATGGTGGTGAAGGTTTTAATGAAAAAGTTTTTTGTTCACTATGGACTGCCAAGGAGGATACCCTCGGATCAGGGTAGAGACTTTGAGAGCCGGCTTGTTGGGCAATTACTGGAACTGCTGGGAATTCAGAAAACCCGAACTACACCATATCACCCTCAAGGTGATGCTCAGCCAGAAAGGTTCAATCGCACTCTGCTAAATATGTTGGGGACATTGTCAAACAGAGAGAAGCAGAGCTGGAGTCGTCACATAGCCATGCTAGTACATGCATACAACAGCACGGTGAGTGACGCTACTGGATACTCACCGTACCGTCTTATGTTCGGAAGGGAAGCTCGACTGCCGGTTGATTTGGCGTTCGGGTTATCTCTGGATCAGGCGTCTGTAGCCTCTCATAGGAATTATGTGGCTAGACTCCGGAAGAATTTGGCCTCTGCGTTTGAACAAGCCCGTTTGACCTCTGGGAACAGAGGAATAAGCAAAACTACTATTTGAAAGTTCGGATACAGGATCTACAACCCGGTGATAGGGTTTTGTTGAAGAACTTGGGTGCTTCTGCCAGGCATAAGTTGGCGGACCGATGGAGTTCTCAGGTCTACATTGTCTGCAAGCAACTGCCGGGTCTGCCGGTTTACCAAATTCGACCTGATGGGAAGGCTGAGCCTCTTAAAAACTGGCACCGAAATCATTTGCTACCTCTGAAGGAAGCTGTAAGGATACCAGTTGGAGACGAACTTTCTCTGCCGAATCCGCCTCCGCCTGCTCCACGTTTGACTCCCGTTACTCGGTCTCAGCAGACACGAGTTGTTGAGGAAAGTGAAGAAGAAAGTTTTTGTCTGGATTGGGTGCGCTCACCAGAGCCTGAAGAAGTCGTCCCAGTTGCCGAACGGTGGGAAAGTAATCTGAGGCCTGAAGCTCCAGAATTCCAGCTGGACATTCCTGAAACTTCTGAAATTCCTATAGTTCCTGAAAACGCGTCCTATGATTACAGTTCTATGCCTTCATTGGAAGGATCATACTCCGAGGAGATGTCTGTTCCAGTTTTGAATGAAAGACCCAAACCTGTATCTGTAATACTTCTGACTGAAGAAGAGCTGATTGAGCCAAAACCGAAACGTTCTGTCCGACCCCCTCAAAGACTCACCTACGACTCACCAGGACATAGCACTGAAGAGGCTGTTACCACAGTGCGAAGGTTGCCCGAAGTGTCTGCTATGTTAGCTGAGGTAGCTAGAAGTATGAGTAAACTTGAGGATGTATACCTAACCCATTGTATGTTTGCTGCTGAGCCTATATATATCGACTGATGTAATGTTGAAATGTAATGTAACTGTTACACCTCCTTGGAGAGACCCAAGAGTTCTAGGAGGGGGAGAGTGTAGCGCTGGTTTAAATCCTGCCGCTGTAATTACTCATTTCTGGCCACCAGGGGGAGACGAACGCAATGTAAACCAATACTGGACACTTTCGGACTACGTTTTCCAGCATGCTTTGAGGCAGGGACAGGAAGTGGGTGGGGAGAACCGGGAGACATCCGCAACCTCGTGCAGAGGAGAGCCAGTGCGCGCCAAGGGGTGAATAGAGCAAGACACACGTGAGACAAGGAGCGATTGTGACCAGGCCGGAATGCAGGTGCTCCCTTGCGGAGCTGGATATCGGCCCAAATCACTTGCCAGAGACCTAGTAACCTATCGGTGAGAAGTTTATACAGATACAGAGCTGCAGAAGGACCCCGAGTTAGGAGACCGTGATGATCTAATGGGAGTGCAGGCGGTGAGCTGAGCATCTTGTGGCAGAAACGGACAAGCAAGACAAGCGGATTCGGTGGCACAGAGTCCCAGTCAAGTCGAGCGGAAAGACGTCCTGGGTCGAGCAGAGCGCAGAGTATCTGGTGGATGGGTGAGAGGCCTTCCCAGCCACAGTAAAGATAATAAAGCACGCTGCAGTTTGTCTAAACCTACAGGGCCCCAACGTGACTAGTCGAAGACACAGTGAAATCATTCACTGGCCAGTTGAATCTAGTACCCGGGTACCAACACACGCATACACGTACACCTTCTTGGGACACAACCTGTACGGGACTCACATTTCAGCAACGAAGGGGTTAAAATTCATTTTTCTTTTCCGCTGCACGTTTCTCTTATTACAAACTTCTGTAAATATATATGTATACCGTGCTGCTCTATATATGCCAGTTTATTTGAGATCAGTAAACTATATAACTTATAAAATCCACAACAGTGCTGGTGTATATTTATTCCCTAGTGCGGGGAGACTGACCCAAAGTTTAAATTCAGCGGCTCCTCCGGGAATGAGCGCTACACAACCATAAGGTTACATTTTAATTCCAGGTTTAACAGAAATCGTAGAACCAACAGAAAGAAGTACTTAAGCAAGGAACTGCAGGTTTACTGACAAAAATATAAATTTTAGCCAAATTACTTTCTATCAAAATCACTTCTCACTTAAAATGTATATTACAAATCAGCAGTAACACTGTGATCATTGGCAATAAACTTGTACAGTGGTTTAGGTTTAATTAGAACTGTTATGAAGCAGATGAAGACTTCGGCTTCAAGTTCTCCTGTATAAAATTTAAAACCCTGCAACAAACTTTCCCATCGTTAAATAGAAAACCTGCATTCAAAGGCATCTGTAGAAAGTTATTAGAAAATCACTTGTACGTGAAATTGGTCGGCTCTATCTGGCTTGCTGCACTTCTACGATTTCCAGCCGTTCTTGGCTTCTCGTCTTCAAAACCACATTGCTATCTTTGCCAAGAACTTCTAGTTATTTTAAAAAAGTAATTCAAAATAAGAGGAGGGTGAGCTAGCAAGTTGCTCTTCATCTGATGGGAATTTATATAGTTCTATGTTTATAATAACTTTCAAAAAATATGTAAGAATGATGGGTATCATTGGGAAAATCATACAACGTTTCGTTTTAGCACCAAGAATAGTCCCAATGTGTATACTAATGCAACACTTAGAGCAGGATGAAGAATAATTAAAGGGATACCCAGGAGTTAAAATGTGAGGGGCGAAATAGAAGGGCTGAAAATGAAACCTCTACCATTTTAACCCTTTACTTATTTTTTAAGTGCCCATCGTATCCAGTGCAATGCTGGTCTCTAACACTTCGGACGTGACAAGTTCATGTCTTTCAGGAAGCCGGAAAATGTCACAGGGCTGTGGGGCAGGGGAGGCTGGATACTCCAAGGAAGCTCAGGTTAGCCCTCATTCATCTGTGCTTCAAATAGGAGCCAAGCCTCTGCTCTGGTAGTGCTGAATCAGACCTCTGAGAACCTCAGCACAGGACGGAGAGCAATGAGGACTCAATTTAAATTGAGTGGTCATAGTGCGTAGAATGCAGAAGGGACGGTCTTAAAAAAAGGGCACGTTAGGCACCGTGATCTGTTAACATCAGCTGCATGGTCTTGGCGACTGGAGTCTTCACTGTCACCTCCTGTTAATTGTCAGTGCTCCGGAGACCAGACTCCCACACACTATCACTTCAAAGCTCCCAATCAGCTTTCTGAGCATTAGGATTGGTGTCACCCGGTGCGGTAACTCACGTTGACACCCCCCCTCCTTCTTATTTTTTTTAACGACTGTTGCTCGGAAATCAGCTGAGCCACAGCCACAGCCAGGAGGATAGGTAACTCCCCTGGGCAGCCTTTATTTTATTTTTTTAACTTACTGAGCGCCCCCGCCATCCTTCCCCCTCCCCCCGGCCAGGTCTCCCTCTGATCTCACCTTGGCTGGGGGAGGAGGGGGCAGCATGCGGGGGGCAACACTACACAGTGGAGAGACATACAGGGTTATTCAAAGAGAATCGAAAAGTCACTGCACGTTTGGTGACTTTTCGTTCTCTTCAATTCAGTACGATTTGGCGATCCCATTTCTGCGACCCTGCGGTGTACTCAGCAAGCACCACAGGGCTGTCGTAGTGCAGGGAAAAGTCGCCGCAAACCCGACGAACACTCACCGCAAAACCCGGCGAACGCACACCGAAACTTGCAAAAACATCTGGATTAACCCCGCTGGAAAAAAAAAACAGTACGCTTGATTGTTCGAAAAGTGACGCTGTTTGCAAAGAAACTACAGAACAAAAATGTCTGAAATTTACATATAAGATCCAATGAATGATAATAAAAAGAGCTGTTGCAAAGAAAGAAAAAAGATTTTAAAAAAATAAACGGAAAAAGATTTTCACAAAAAAATCCCGAAAAATGCCTAAAAGATCCTAAAAAATCTATAAATATAGAGACTTTTTACTGCAGAATATTATAATCAACGGTTTATTAGATATTGAATTAAAACGGGAATATGTTTAACATTGAAACCTATGGGATTCGCCTGAATAAACCTGTTGAATGAAACCATCGAACAGCAGGGCAATTCGGCAACTTTTCACTGCTGGTTTTTGTTCTCTGAATAGACGAAGCATTGCTTCTCTATGGGGATTTCACTGCCCTCGAACAGGCACCGTATGTGCAGGCAGTTCGCCGAGATTTGCGGAACTGCCTGCTCTCTGAATAGCCAAATGGCCAGGAAATGTAACCGTACGCTGAATTTCAGTGTTCGGTTGCCTTTCGGCCACAATTCGGATCTCTTTGAATAACCCTGATAGGCAGAGGGATGAAAGAAAGGGATCACACAGAGAGAGGGGAGAGAGAGATCACAAAGAGAGAGGGATGAGAGAGATCACAAAGAGAGAGGGATGAGAGAGTTCACAGAGAGAGATCACAAAGAGAGAGGGATGAGAGAGATCACAGAGAGAGAGAGATCACAAAGAGAGGGATGAGAGAGATCACAGAGAGAGAGAGAGAGATCACAAAGAGAGAGGAATGAGAGAGAACACAGAGAGAGAGAGATCACAGAGAGAGGGATGAGAGAGCGAGGGGTCACACAGTGATCATAGTGAGAGGGGTGAGAAAGAGTACACAGAAATGAGAGACTAGTAATTCACACTGCATATTGCTATGAATTTTATTGCTGTGGCGCTCTGTGATTTGCTCATACACACCGCACATTATTGCAAGTTTTATTGCTGTGGAGCTCTGTGATACGCTCATAAACACTGCATATTATTGTGAGGTTTATTGCTGTGGAGCTCTGTGATACGCTCATACACAACATTTCTGAGATCCTACCTGTGCCACGTGCTACAGCGGAAAGGCAGCGGGAGATCAGGGAGGTCAATGCGTGGCTTAAAGCTTGGTGCAGGAAGCAGGGCTTTGGGTTTTTAGAGCACTGGGCTCATTTTGCACTGGGGTACAATCTGTATAGTTGTGATAGATTGCACCTGAATGGAAGAGGGTCTGCTGTGCTAGGGGAGAGGATGGTTAAAAGGTTGGAGGAGACTTTAAACTAGTGGAAGGGGGGGAGGGATACAGTATCTTACAAAATGGAGACAGAGCAGATAGCGGAAGGGTTTCAGTTCAGACTAAGGGGGGTGGAGTCGGGGGGATGGGTAATGTAAGAACAGTGGAGGCATATAATGTAAAAAAGTCGCATTCAGCATGTGTGGGTAGAGACAACATTAAATGTATGCTTGCTAATGCAAGGAGCCTCAATAACAAGATGGGGGAACTAGAGGCAATAGGCATACACTAAGCAATACGACATTATAGGAATAACAGAAACGTGGTGGGACGAAACGCACGACTGGGCTGTAAACTTAAATGGTTATACATTGTTTAGAAAGGATAGGAAACATAAGAAAGGGGGTGGAGTGTGTTTATATGTAAATCAGGATTTAAAGCCTAATATTACACAACTGGAAAGCGATGAGGGAAATGTGGAATCCTTATGGGTAAATATTTCGTTGGGGAATAAACAGGGAAGTCAATTATTGGTTGGCATATGCTATAAACCACCTAATATAGATAATGATGAGGAAGAACAACTGTTAGAGCAAATTAGGAAGGCTGCAGATCATGGTAGCACTTTAATTATTGGAGATTTTAATTACCCGGACATTAATTGGGATAGTGGGACTAGTAATTCAGCAAAGGGAATCCGGTTTCTGAACATTTTAAATGATACCTTCATGTCACAACTGGTAGAAACACCAACTAGAGAGGATAACTGTCTGGACCTGGTTATAACAAATAATGTGGATCTTTTCTCAAATATTAATGTAAAGGAACAGTTGGGAAACAGCGACCATAATATGGTGACTTTTGAAATAAACTCAAAAAAACACATTCATAGGGGGCATGCTAAAACATATAATTTTAAAAAGGCCAACTTTATTAAAATAAAGGAAGCTCTCAATGTCATTGACTGGCAGAAACTCTTTCACGGGAAAAACACTGAGGATAAGTGGAATATCTTTAAACTAACACTAGAAAAGTACACGTCACAATATATTCCACTGGTTAATAAATATAAAAGAAACAGACTGAAACCAATGTGGCTTAGTAGGAAGATAACTAAGGAAATGAAAAATAAAAAGAAGGCATTTAACCCTTTCGCTGCTGAGGCTTTTCCCGCCCCTGTGCTGAGGTAATTTTTTACCTGTTTTGCGCATCATGTTTAAACGTGTTTTTAAGGCTTATTTTAGTATATGACCCAGACATATTATATATCGTTCTTTCCGTCAGACTCGGTAGATTCATAATATGTCATTATTATATGTATACGTTATGTCATGTCTGTATATTATAACAAAAATGCAATAAAATATGAATTTTTAATAATTTACAATGTGTAAAGTGTTTTTTCCACATTTTAACATGCGAGCAATTGCGGTTATATTTTGTATGGGGTGCGCTTGTTAAAAAAATTAGAGATGGGGTCTCGTTACATTTTTTTTGGGGAAAATTACACTATTTTTAACAAACACACCGCATACAAAAATCGTTAGTGCAGCATCATTGTTCACATTATAATTGAAATGGGAACAATATTGCTACACTAACAAACCAAAAAAAATAAAAAAAATGTGTTTATTTTTTTTTTTAATTTTTTTTTTTAATTTTTTTTATTTTTATTTTTAATTTTTTTTTTTTTTACAAATTTTTAAACTTTCATGTTTGGTATCGTTGGAACGGCCATGCTCTGGCCGATCCAACGATATCAAAATTTAACCCCTAGCTGCCACGGATCGGGAGATAGGGAGTTCATTGGAACTCCCTATCTCCACACTTGGTGGCAGTTAGGGGTTAACGCTAAGACTGGCATCATCGTGCTGCGCACGATGACGCCAGTCCTCTGGGGGAGTTCCCGGAAGCTTGGCCGACATCCAAGATGTCGGCCAGCTCCCGGGAAGGATCGCGAATCGGCGCTTTTCAGCGCCGATTTGCGATCCAGCTCCCCAGGGGTTAATGCCAGGCATCATTTGGAAGGGCAGGCTGTGCCCTTCCAAATGATGCCTGGGTTAAGCCCCTGTGTGCCACCGATCGGGAGGGAGAGAGGTCCGAAGGACCTCCCCCCCTCCCTTTCAGGCGCCTCCTCCGCACATGCGGGGGGGGCGCCTGAATTAGGTGTCATCGCGCCCCCGCGATGACACCTAATAATGGCGGCTGGTGGTCCGGATGCCGGTAATGCTGAGGACGCGCTGAGCGCGTCCTTAGCATTGAAGTGGTTAAAGCTTTTAAATTTGATAAATCTGAGGCATCCTATAAAGCATATAGGGCAGCCAATAAAGCATGTAAAAATGCGATTAGATGGGCTAAACTAGAAAATGAAAAAGAAATAGCCAAAGAGAGCAAGACCAACCCTAAAAGATTCTTTAGGTACATAAATTCTAAAAAACCCAAGAGTGAAAAGGTAGGTTCACTAAAATCTGAGTCAGGGTTATTGTTAACTGAAGATCAGGATAAAGCAGAAATTTTAAATGATTATTTTTCTTCAGTATTTGTCAAAGAGAAACCTATAACAGGAGACATGCAATTCATTAATAAAAACTTACTAATACAAAGTGACTGGTTGACTCAGGACAAGGTTTTACACAAATTAAACAATGTGAATGTTAATAAAGCCCCAGGGCCAGATGGAATTCACCCGCGAGTACTAAGAGAGCTATGTGTTGAAATATGTAAACCTTGTTCTTAATCTTTCAAGATTCTTTTCTTTCAGGAATAGTACCAGAGGATTGGAGAAAAGCTGACGTGGTCCCTATATTTAAGAAAGGTTTAAAATTTGTGCCTGGGAATTATAGACCTGTGAGCTTAACATCTGTGGCTGGGAAAGTATTTGAGGGGTTACTAAGGGATAATATTCAGGAATTTATTGGGAGGTATAATGTAATTGGCAAAAATCAGCATGGTTTCATGAAACACAGATCATGTCAGACTAACCTAATTACGTTCTATGAGGAAGTAAGTAGAAGTATAGATCAGGGGGTCGCAGTGGATGTGATTTACTTAGATTTTGCCAAAGCTTTCGACACAGTTCCACACAAAAGGTTACTATTTAAATTAAGAAAAAATGGTCTAGATGAAAATACTTGTTCTTGGATAGAAAACTGGCTAAAAGATAGGGTACAGAGAGTGGTCATAAATGGTACATTTTCAAGATGGACACCAGTGGTAAGTGGTGTCCCTCAGGGGTCTGTTATAGGACCAATACTATTCAATTTATTTATAAATGACCTTGAGATAGGCATTGAAAGTCATGTATCAGTGTTTGCAGATGACACAAAGCTAGGAAAAGTAATACAATGTGAGCAGGATGTTACTTCGCTGCAGAGGGATTTAGATAGATTGGGGGATTGGGCACTTAAATGGCAGATGAAATTTAATCTAGATAAATGCAAAGTTATGCACTTTGGAGTGAAGAACACACAAGCAATTTATACCCTAAATGGTACGGAGTTAGGGAAATCCAAGCAGGAGAAGGATTTGGGAATAATCATAGACTTCAAACTAAGTAACAATGTGCAATGTCAAACAGCAGCCGCCAAGGCCAGCAAAGTATTGGCATGCATTAAAAGGGGAGTTCACTCACGGGATGAAAACATAATTTTGCCTCTGTATAAATCAATGGTCAGGCCGCACCTTGAATATGCCGTGCAATTTTGGGCACCTGTCTTAAAAAAAGATATTATATCGCTAGAAAAAGTGCAGAGACGGGCAACTAAATTAATAAGGGGGATGGAAGGGTTAAGTTATGAGGAAAGACTAACAAGCTTAAACCTGTTTAGTTTAGAGAAACGGCGCCTTAGAGGGGATCTGATAACCTTATATAAATATATACGGGCCATTATCAACCATTGTCTGATAACCTATTCATTAACAGGACTATACATAGGACAAGGGGTCATCCATTTAGACTGGAAGAAAGAAAATTTAGCTTAAAGCATAGGAAGGGTTATTTTACGGTGAGAACAATAAAGCTGTGGAATTCTCTGCCTGTTGAGGTGGTTGGGTCAGAGTCTGTACAGACTTTTAAAAAACGACTGGATGACTTCCTGCAGACACAGAATATTAAGGGTTATAATATTTAATATGTGGGTAAAAGCTTCTTGATCCAAGGAGAAATCTGACTGCCATTCTGGGGTGAAGAAGGAATTTTTTCCCAGTATGTTGCATATTGGCAAGCATTCAGACTGGGTTTTTTGCCTTCTTTTGTATCAACAGCAGTAGGTTATGTGGGAGAGGCTGAACCCGATGGACGCATGTCTTTTTTCAGCCTATATAACTATGTAACTATGTAACTATGTACTATGTAACAACATAGTAGCGCTTCTGCGCTGCTGTGAGTATCACCTCCTGGAGTCTATAGGACTCCATGGAGGGTTGTGCTGCCTGGCTGCGAGCCCTGCGTGATCTCGATCTTGCAGACTGTCCCCAGTCTCACTCTGCCGCGGACAGGACAAGCGGCAGATCGAACTAACATTCTCGCCGTGGGATGAGGTGAGTAATGAATTTATTGGGGGGATTTTAGGGGGTGCTAAATAATTCTGCAATAGCTAAGTCACTTTGCAATGAACAATGGAAGTCCGTCCTCGGATGTCAGTTTCTGTTCTAATTCGGTGGAGAAATCAGATAGCTTTGCGCATAAAGAAACCACACAGACAATGAATACGTCTATATAGCTTCCAAGCCAATGACTTCTCTGAGTCCTTTATTGATTTACAAGGCTTTTATGCTACCTCGTATGTAACGAAAACAGGCTATTGCCCAACATTCTATTCGTCATTATATTGTGAAATTACAGACTTTGTTTAATAACAGATAAAGAAAATAAAACAATAGTGTCTCCGGATGTTCCTTTAGCCGTCAAGGACGTTCGTTACAGGACGTTCCGGGATGTTCCAAAACATTCTCCAAGATGACCTCCAAGATGTTCTCTTCTTGAGACACAGGACAAGAAACTTCATATGCGTACAAAAACAATCAGCTAAGATAGCGTTTTAAAGAATAATATGCATTTGATTCATAAATCTTGATTAACCATTTAAACTACTCAAATGAGCATTTTTCTAGGCCTCCTTCTAAGCCTTTGAATATTATAAAAGCGAATATATACATTTCTGTCCACAACAGTCCCCCCTAAAAATGCACATTTCCGAAGTGTACCCCTGGAGACGAGCCGTGCCTTCATCCGTTCCCCTAATAGTCTCGCCAGCCATTCCAAATCTTCGCCGGAGGTTGAGACGAAATTCCTATTGAATAAAACCCCTGTGTAGTCGGGGCTTCCGTGCATGGTCGAGACTGGTGGGTCAAGAGTCGGGCTTCAACTCGTCTTGCAACGGGTCACTAACCTTGGCTTAGAGCAAAATCATAGGCGTGTTCTCGAGATAGGGGATGCATGGACTCATAATTCTGTGGATGACTTGTTACAGGTGGGCGGAGTTCGTCATACCTCTTATTCACAGGAACCCCCAGAAATTCTAGACTAGTATAGGAAGTGCCAATATTCTCCCCAGTGTCCCTACACACTTGATTAAGCAGTAAAGGTGTAGTGGATTCCACAGTTCTTTCGATAACCTTTTTAATGCAGGGTAAAACACAACATCCAATCACCGTCAACAGAACCATCATTACCAGGATAACTATCCCTATTTGTGTGAGGATCTTCTGCCAGGCACTCATCCAACTAAAATACTGATCCCATGGATCAATAATGCCAGAGTTTTTCTTCAGTTCTTCAGACAGCTCTTCCAATCGTTTAATGGCTTTAGTGACTTTGCCAGTGGGGCCTGTGTTATCCGGGATAAAGGTGCAACAGGAGCCACCAGTACCTTTCAGCATCGTACAGACCCCACCCCCCTCTGCCAGTAGCATATCGAGGGCCATTCGGTTCTGGAAGGTCATTGCAGAGGTCGGGCCTAGCTGGTCGGTCAAACCCTGGAGGGCATCTCGGGTATAGTTAACAAACCTCTGTTAGTTGTAATAGATGTAGTTAATCCAATCAACATTATTGTTGATGGTTACCATGGGGATTAAAGATTCAAATCCCGCCTTTACCTGGTCTCTAGCTTTGAACACATTAGGCACCCCCCTTGGGACTCCTATGACATCAAGGTAGACGTAGGGATCGAAACTGCCAGGTACAGAATTCACCTCTCTCCTTTGTCTAGTGAGTCCGGGGGTGTGGGCATTAGGCAGATCATCATCAAAGGGCAGGATGTGGAGGGGCATGATGGCTTTAGCCAGAGCACACTCACCGTCCCACGCACCTACCAAGCGGGAGCGGACTCGCATGTCACCGCAGATCCAATAGACATCTCCCAGGGAGATCACCTGGTTTTGCACTTTCTCCTTCTCCACAGTGCTGTACTGCGCACAATAGCCTTCTGTGAAGTTTCCAACTACCCAGCCACCGGTTCCCCAAGAGGAGTAACAGGTGTAGTTCCCGGGGTAGATGGTGATACTCTCTGAGAGTCTGGGGTTTCGTTTCTGGAGGGGGTACTTGGACTTCCATTCTTTGCAAGCATCGTGACTTAGAGTGGTGTTGGTAAACAAACTGAGAAAGCATTCCTCGACATCCTCGAGGAAATTGAGAGGTACCATACCTAGATGAGGCCTAGCAGTACCACACACATAGCAATTGGTTCTGTTGTGGGACTGAGCGGTATATTTCATCCATTCTAACCAAACATTCATATCTGAGTATCCCATTTCAATGGCCATAGTATCCTCGAACGTGGGATCAGCGATGGTCACTATACCATTGGGAGAGATCATTATGTGGTGATTAAGGGGTTTGGGCTGTTGGTGCAGAGGGACCCAGTCAGGGGCAAGGTACATGTCTCGTAGGCGGAATTTTCCCAGGGTCTGCGGATTCTCTGAACCCCCCTTTACCCACAAACCCAGAACATAGATACCTGAATCCCCGGGTCCTGAATTTTCTAGGGTTAGAATTAGTTTCAGTGCTGTTGCTCCTGTTCTAAACCGCACCTCCCCATCATCATCCGACTCCTGTAACTCATACTTGGGGCAGGTGTTTGGGGCCATTGTCAGTGTCATACGAGCGAGAAGTGATTTACTATTTTCATCTTTCTTATTTAAGGAGATCTGTGGTTTATGTCCCCAGGGAACTCCCGTATTCCATCCCACCGATGCCCAACTACCGCACTCCTGTCCCCAATAGCAATTGGTAACGCACATATATATGTCATAATCATGTGGAATCCCATTTCTCCAGATACATTGCAAGCGGGGGCCTGGGCATGGGTGTATATCACAATAGTTAAAGGTGTATGTAACCACGCGAGTGTTAGATGAATTATACCAGAAAGTGGTTAGTTTGTATTTGGCGGCAGTAGTATCCATTGCATGTCCCATGACATGGGCATTGTTCGTCAGTTGTCCCAGGGCAGCTTCCACCTGGGCTCTCATAACCGCTTGTACCATGACATCAGCTGCCTGTCCCAGTATAACAGCTACATTGTGCCCCTGGATTCCCACCCCCCAAATGAGAAGGATATACATAATCATGTTTGTTTTGTTGTCTGGTCCGCTTTTTGGTGTACATGTCTTTTTACAGTGGGAGGCGTGGATCCAGGTGGCTTTTCCTTCCAATTTTACTGAAGTTGCAGTTGTGAGGAGGACCTGGAAGGGACCGTCGTATCTGGGCTCAAGTGGATTCTTTCGAAGAAACTTCTTCACTAGTACCCAGTCTCTCGGGACCAGTTGATGAGTGTCGTGGATACTTTCAGGGTCTGGAATGCAAGAGAACACTTGACCATAGATATCAGTTAATATTGTTGAAACACTTGTGACATAATTTATTAGACAGTCGGACTGTAATTGCAACTGTTGAGGGAAACAGTATTCTGAAAGGTGACAGATTGTGTAGACCGATGAGCGCATTCATCATTGTGTTTGAGAGGTGTGAGGGCCCATGTGCCTATTGTACTACAGCCGAATAGAGTGCCTTAGGTAAGCACACTTTATTTCTTAGTTCTGGGTTACTAGTAGTGTGACTAGCTGCTTAAGTTCCTTTTCCTGTGTCTGCTAAATGATTTAATATCAGCTTCTGGTGTACTAAACTTTCCATGTGCATTTACTTTCATCGCTGCAACCTGTGTGAGTGCGTGTAGCTGCGCTTGTGTTGTTTCTTTCCCTTCTTCTGGCAGAAAGGGTGGGGGCGAGGGGGGAAGTTGAACAGAATTGATTAAAAATCCCTCATAGTTAACAGCATACCAGAATTAGAATCACAATAGAATCACAATCGGAACCACCCCCACCCCCCTCAGGAAAAGGAAAGAGAGCAGCGGGGTTAAGACACAGAGAGCAGTGGAGAGTGACACTATCAGGGCGCAGGAGGGAATATCACCGGCGCAGTAGGCTCGCAGAAACGTCATGTCGCGCCAACACCCAGGGCTGCTGACCCCCACCCGTGGTGTGCAAATTAACAATTAATCAGCAGGCACCATTAGACCGTTGCTACTAATATTCTGTGTCATGAGAGAATCGGAGGTTAAAACTTTCCTGGCATTCAGCAGCTTTATCTCGTACTTAGCAAGGTCACACTCCGTCAGTGTGGTCGTCTGCAACTAGAAAATCCTCTAAATTGACTAGGAAATAAAAACCTGCAATCTTCTGATACAGACAGTACACCTTATCTACTTGAAACCAAAATAAGCTAATGCAGCAGGGAAAAACCCGCTCCACGTTTAAACTGTTGTAGAGGTCGGCAGGGCTGGGTCCTGGATGGACAATATGTTTCACCCCTATTTGGGTTGTGGACCCTTTAAGGGCAACCACAGGGTTAATCTTCCTGTCCAGGAAGAGTTTTAAAGCCAGCAGCTCCCAGAGAGGATGGTGGGATTTCAGGAAAAGGAAAGTAATCAGTGGAAGCTGTGTGTTTGTGTTCCAAAAGCAGGAGACGTGCTGTGCCTTGCTGGAGAGGCTTCTACATACTGGGGAAAGGATTCCCTAGGTTTGGGACGGTTTAAAGCGTTGGTGAGCCACTATTATTTCTCTGTTTATTTGTGCTGAAGATCAGGACTTTGCTTTAATTTCGCTGAACCCAAGCGTGTACTTATTATGTTGCCTTTTTGACTGCCCTGAAAGGGTGAAAAAAACTGTTTTGTTTGTGAAAGACATTGTGCACGTGCTCTGTGGGCCCCCAAACGTCACAACTGGTGGAGAATGCGGGCAATTTGCTACCCCTCACACGCCAAGCAAGAGGAATTTTTGGAAAAAAAAAAAAAAAAAAACTGACATTTTTAAAGGACAGTGTTCTGATTGCATGTCCTGGGCTAAGGCTGCACTGAAGTCCACAGCTATGGAGGAGCTCGTTAAGCAGATGGTCTTTGTCAATGTGCAGGCCCAGACTCGCCATGAAGAGGCGATGGCTCAGCAGCAACAAGCCCTGGCACAGGCTGTTGCTGCCCAACAAGAAAGCACCCATTTGCTGGCTGCACAACTTGCAGCACAGCAGGTAGCCACACAGACGCAGATCAATGCCCTGCGGGAGGCCATGCAGCAACTTGCACCTGGACGTGATCAAGCAGTGGTCACTACTGGTAACCATGTCTCCATAAGGGCCAGTCATTTCCTCCAAAAACTGTCTGCCAGTGATGATGTGGAAGCATTTCTTACCACGTTTGAAAGGACTGCTGAGAGAGAGGGGTGGCCCCAAGACCAATGGGCCGGTCTCATTGCCCCGTTTCTGACAGGAGACCCTCAAAAGGCATATTTTGACCTGCCACTAGAAGATGCAAAGAATTATGACCGGCTGAAAGCTGAGGTTCTGGCCCGCCTTGGGGTAACTGTTGCTGTCCGGGCTCAACGTGTTCACTGCTGGAAGTACTGCCCTGACCAGCCACCCCGGTCCCAGATGCATGACTTAGGACAGCTGGTTAAAAAGTGGTTGCAGCCAGAGACCCTGACTAGAGAGCAAATGGTCGAAAGGGTTGTGATGGACCACTACCTGAGGTCTCTACCAAAGGATCTACAGCGCTGGGTCAGCCATGGGGACCCCAAGACTGCAGCACTGGTAGTCGAGATGGTGGAGAGATACACCGTGGTGGAGGACCTGCTCAGACCAACCAGTCGTCGAGGACCAGTCTTGCCACCGCCTGTGAGGCCTGCTTCAGTTCCTCGGAGGGAAGCGTCACTGGATCCGGGAACCAGCACCCCAAAATCATCTTCCTCGGTTCTGCAGAGGCCTGTCGCTACCCGAACTGCTGGCGATATACAGTGTTGGAGGTGTCGCGCCTGGGGCCATACCCGGGCACAGTGTCCGCTACAGGAGGAGCCCATGGAGTGTGGATCCGCTCGGAGAGTGTCTTTCTACACCCTCACAACGTGCACTACCCACCTTGACCTAGAAGGGGGTCAGTTTGAATGTACTGTGTGGGTGAATCACCGCCCAGCCAAAGCTCTCCTGGACTCTGGGAGTATGGTCACCCTGGTGCATGCCCGGTAGTCGGAAGGCTCGGTCCAGTACAAAGAACCCTCCGGGTTGTCTGTATCCATGGGGATACTCGGGAGTATCCGCTGATCCCTGTCACCATTTCCGCCAGGAACACTTCGGTCACCCAAGAGGTCGGGGTGGTGAGTACTCTGATACATGATGTGATTGTGGGACGGGACTGCCCCTTGTTTGCTGAACTGTGGTGCTTGGCACAAACTGAACTGCCCATCGAACTGGGGAACAATTCAGGGTCACCCCCACCAAACATGACTGTGGACACTGTTGATGAGGAGTTGCTCAAATGTGTTCAAAATAAGAATGTTGTAACTGATGTGAGTGTCCTAGCTCCTCAACCTGAGTTGACACCCAAGGAGGGGGAATCCTCTCCCGTGCCGGTTATGGTAGGAGAGGATGAAGAGGAATTGTCCCCTGTTGATATTACACTTGGGGTGGATGAGGGGGAGGGTTCTTCTTATCCAGTACACCCTGACTTAGATGTGTCCAGAGGTGCATTTGGCAGGGCTCAAATGGGTGACCCGATGTTGATAAATGCTCGCGAACAGGTAACTGTTGTCAGTGGGGTACCTCAAGCACCAGATGCAGAGAAAAGATTTCCTCACTTTGCGGTCAATAATGATCTGTTCTACCGGGTATCAGAAATTCGGGGAGAAATTGTGGAACAATTACTAGTACCCCAGCCCTACCAGAGAATGGTGCTGGATCTGGCTCACAATGATGCTCTAGGTGGTCACCTGGGAGCTGAGAAAACCGAGGCCCGGATAACAGACCGGTTTTACTGGCCAGGGATTGGTGCCGCAGTTAAGAGGTACTGTTCCTCCTGCCCTGTTTGCCAGTTAACTGCCCCAGCACCCCATTATAGGAACCCCTTGGTGCCTCTGCCAATAATTGAGGTGCCCTTTGAGCGCATCGCTATGGATATAGTGGGTCCCTTAGAGAAGTCTGCTCGGGGACACCGCTATATCTGGTGGTTCTTGATTATGCCACAAGGTATCCAGAGGCGGTTCCTTTAAGAAACCCTACATCAAAGGCCATTGCGCGGGAGTTGTTTTTTATGTTTTCGAGAACTGGCCTGCCAAGGGAAATTTTGACAGACCAGGGGACCCCATTTATGTCCCGGGTGATGGCAGATGTGTGCAAGTTGTTCCAAATCAAGCAGTTGCGAACATCTGTTTATCACCCTCAGACGGATGGTCTGGTAGAAAGATTCAACAAAACTCTGAAAATGATGCTTAAAAGGATTGTGCAGAGAGATGGAAGAGACTGGGATCATTTGCTTCCCGCACTGCTGTTTGCTATTCGAGAGGTTCCTCAGGCCTCCACGGGGTTTTCACCTTTTGAGCTGGTGTATGGTCGCAGACCCCGGGGATTGCTAGATTTGGTAAAGGAGACATGGGAAAGTGAGTCCTCTCCACACAAATCGCTCATTGAACATATCTCTCAGATGAGAGAGAGAATTTCTAAAGTGATGCCTTTGGTACAGGAACATTTGCAGAAAGCTCAGGAGGCCCAGAAAAGGGTGTACAACCGGTCAGCCAAGCTGCGGCAATTTCAGGTGGGGGACCGGGTAGCAGTACTTATACCCACGGTGGAAAGTCGGTTCCTAGCCAAGTGGCAGGGACCATATGAGGTGGTTGAAAAAGTAGGGGAAGTAAACTACCGAGTGCATCAGCCTGGGAAAAGAAAACCATACCAGATCTACCACATAAATTTGTTAAAACCCTGGAGAGACCGAGAGGTGTCCGCCATGGTTGGGGTGGGTATAGAGTCTGATGGTGTTGACGCAGTACACATTGCTGCCACCCTGTCTAACCCCAAACCCAAGAAGTTAAGGAGTTTCTGCAAAGAAACAAAGGCATGTTTTCAGGACTACCGGGACACGCGTCCGGGATTAAACATGATATTGTGACGGAACCCCATGTAAAGGTTCGGGTAAAGCCGTACCGCATCCCAGAAGCCCATAGAAAGGCTGTTTCTGAAGAGGTTAAAAAAATGCTTCAGCTTGATGTCATTGAGTAGTCACAGAGTGAATGGTCGAGCCCCGTCGTGTTGGTACCGAAGCCCAACGGCACTCTGCGATTCTGCAATGACTTCAGGAAACTTAACGAGGTGTCAAAATTTGACGCGTATCCCATGCCAAGGTGGATGAATTAATAGAGAAATTGGGTCCGGCCCGTTATATCACCACCCTGGACCTTACTAAGGGATACTGGCAGATACCCCTGACTAAGGAAGCCAGGGAAAAGACTGCTTTTTCCACTCCAGAGGGTCATTTTCATTATAAGCGGATGCCTTTTGGGTTACACTCAGCCCCGGCCACCTTCCAACGAGCGATGGATAGGGTGCTCCGCCCCTACCTGAGATATACCTCGGTCTACCTGGATGACATTGTCATCTTCAGTCCAGATTGGGAGTCCCATCTTCCCCGGGTTCAGACAGTTTTGGACGGTTTGAGAAAAGCGGGCTTTACTGTTAACCCTGAGAAAAGTGCGGTAGGGATGGAAGAAGCTAAGTACCTGGGATATGTCGTAGGCAGGGGTCTGGTAAAGCCACAATTTAACAAAGTAGAGGCTATCCAGAACTGGCCACGCCCCCTCACGAAAAAGCAGGTTCGTGCTTTTCTGGGTATAGTGGGGTATTACCGGCGGTTTGTCCCCAATTTTGCCCCTATTGCTGCACCATTGACTGACCTGACGAAAGGTAGGAAGTCAGTGATGATTCCATGGAATGCCAATGCTGAAGATGCCTTCGAGAAGCTTAAAAATGCGTTGTGTCAGCACCCAGTGCTGGTAGTCCCTGATTTCATGAGGGAGTTCATTGTACAGACGGATGCCTCAAGTGAGGGTTTGGGGCTGTGCTATCCCAAGAAGTCAATGGGGAAGAGCACCCCGTGGTTTTTCTTAGTAGGAAACTGACGGCAGCGGAGAAAAACTATGCTGTGGTGGAAAGAGAGGCTTGGCCATAAAGTGGGCCTTGGATTCTTTGAGATACTTCCTGTTGGGCAGGAAGTTCCGTTTAGTGTCTGACCATGCCCCATTGACCTGGATGAGGCAGCACCGCCACGCTAATGCCAGGGTACCAGGGGTTCCTGTCTCTCCAGGAGTTTAACTTTGTGGTGGAACACAGGCCTGGGAAACAGCACCAGAATGCTGATGCCCTGTCCCGGATGCATTGTGGGCTGTCTACTGTTGCCTCAAACACCTCCGCGTTGAGACAGAGGGGGGATATGTAGAGGTCGGCAGGGCTGGGTCCTGGATGGACAATATGTTTCACCCCTATTTGGGTTGTGGACCCTTTAAGGGCAACCACAGGGTTAATCTTCCTGTCCAGGAAGAGTTTTAAAGCCAGCAGCTCCCAGAGAGGATGGTGGGATTTCAGGAAAAGGAAAGTAATCAGTGGAAGCTGTGTGTTTGTGTTCCAAAAGCAGGAGACGTGCTGTGCCTTGCTGGAGAGGCTTCTACATACTGGGGAAAGGATTCCCTAGGTTTGGGACGGTTTAAAGCGTTGGTGAGCCACTATTATTTCTCTGTTTATTTGTGCTGAAGATCAGGACTTTGCTTTAATTTTGCTGAACCCAAGCGTGTACTTATTATGTTGCCTTTTTGACTGCCCTGAAAGGGTGAATAAAACTGTTTTGTTTGTGAAAGACATTGTGCACGTGCTCTGTGGGCCCCCAAACGTCACACTGTATAGAGTTGAACATTCCCCTGTTCTTTTGTTTTTATTTTTTCTCTCAGCAGGGTTAAAATATCTGATCTTCACGGTCATAGGAAAAAAGAGGAACCAATTTAATCTTTTTTCTAGTTTCACTTTCTCGTCTGCGTCCTGCTTCCTTTTTTTCCTTTTCTTTTTCCACATAAAAAAAACATTATACGAGATATTGTAAAGCCCCTTTGTGTTCTCAACACTTAACACTTAATGTTACCTGGCTCCGTAGCACTCTGTCCTGCAGAGCAATACTGATAGAATACGGAGCCTCTCTCTCCCGAGAATATTTCGTATAAAAATATCAATCTGCAACTATAGATACCGTGTGCATACTATGCATCACAAACCAAATTAAACGGCATCTAAAGTACTATCGCAGGAGGTAAACAAACCTGCTCTATCTAAAATTGCATAGAGTTATACATTTGTTAACTTGCAGTCGCACCCCCCTTACTGGAGCTTCTGCACCCGCTGCCCCTCCTTCTCCCCCCGGCAGTAAAATCTCCATGGTTAGAACTCCTAGGCTAACAAACCATCCCCTGTTTTTTTTTGTTTTTTGTTTTTTGTTTTTTCCTGGGCAAAATCCTGTTTACCCTCAACTAAATAAAAACATAACGCAATAGAATACAGGATATTTTTAGTGTAACTTGTATTCCATATTAAGGGGCATTAACAAACCTACCATGAGATTCAAACCTGGTGCAAAATTAGGTGGGTCTGGAAGATCACTCTACAATTATGCAGCAAAAATACACTTTAATTAATATATATATATTATATGTACCGTAAGGAAAATTGTAACCATCAGAAAACAATTTTCTCTGCATCTACAAAGCGCCAACGAGCGCCGTGGTGCTGCACAAAACCTTAAATATTTAAAACCGTGATCTTTTTTCAGAAAAAACCTCTTAACCCTGTCCTGCAATGCAAAGCTGATATAAATATAAAGGTAGGGCGTTCACACTATAGACATACATTAGTAATTCAAGAATAACAATTTTGCATACAGATGTCTATACTTCACATATTCACTATAACAGTAAACAACGCAGATCCTCCTGGTAAACACCCAGTAATGGAATCATATCTCAAACAAAGCAGTTGTTATGTCTCTCCTGTCTACTTTGCTTGTTGTCTTTGCTTACCGTGATCTACATCTCTGACATACATACAGACATACAAACATACATGTCCTTCTTATTGCGCCTTACTGTCAAGCAACCTATAGTTGCCATATCTAGGATAGACATTCCTAACCTCTTCTCACATTGACTCATAAACTATCATCCGCATATTATAGATTATCAGATTCTGCTTTAAAATAACTTTCATCCCACTCATAAAAATTCATCATTTTGTTTGCCTCCATTTATACGAGTCGGAACAGGCATCCCTGACCAACCGCCGATTAAATCTATACCTTTTTATTGACTCATACTCTATACACATACACATATACATCCATATATACAAAAACACACTATATACACAAAAATATATACAAAACACACAGTATATGCACAAAAATATATACAAAACACACAGTATATATATATATTGGTTGTTTGGTCAGACATCATCTTGGGGGAAAGGTCTAAGCCAGGGATAGTGGGTCGTAAGAAATTATCAGATACAATGGCAGTATCCTGCTAAAGGCCATCGGCGGCATCTGGGCTTTGGGTGGGGGCCGTCGCCTGCGGGGTGCTTTACAATCCCGTTTGAAATGGCTGTATTCTCCACAAGTAAAACAGGTTTTTGGTGGACGCCCCCCTTCCCCACCAGGCTCCCCTTCCACGGTGCCTGCTGTCATACTGAGAGTGGGCTGCTGTGTCCAGGTGATATTATTCTTGGGAGTCGGGGGTATGTCTTGGGTGTTTTGGTAGAAAGGACATCTGGTGTCGGTTTGGTGGTGTGGAAAGGTCATGAGGTCTTGGTGCTGGGGTGGAAAAGTCATGGGCTGGCTACGGGTGACCTGGGGTGTGGTTGCAAGTATCCCTATGTGGGACGTTAGGGAATCATCAGTACGATTTACTGAGTCATAAGAATGGCTGGAGAAAGGTGGGTGACCCGGGTCACCGGTCCGGTCTATCGTGTGGAGAGTGGTATCTAGTTTGGGCAAATGAGGCATTATAGGGTATATTGTCGGTACCTGGCTTGTGGCTGTTAATGAGGACGTTACAGGACGAGTGGTGTAGTACGACCCAACGATACATAAAACAGGATAGAGACCTGTCGGCTGTTTTTGGGCATTTGTCGTTTGGGTTGGGGTTATTATTTTCTTTATTGGATACCTTACAATAGGAAGGAGGCTCAGAACTTGGAGTGAGATAATAGTAATTCGTTTTTCCTTTCTTCTTATCTAATGTTTCTATCCACCCTTCGTTCTCAATTTCTTTTGCAACCCTATACCAATCCTGTGCTACATTCCATAAACCATTATCAATCAACATTCCTTTCTTATTTCTCAACACATGTTTCCATTCTTCTACCTGTAATCTGGGATTATCTAATTCGCAAATCTTGCCTAACATCTTTAGGTTTGTCACATTACTTTTGCCTGTCCTTTCCTCAACTAATTTGCGTATATATCCTACAGGGTTACCTGCTCCTACTAGATATATATATTCTTGTGAGTTCCTAATAGATACGCCTAATGCATCATCTATCCCAGTACCCACAAAAAACTCCTCTGACCGTTAATCAAACTATACTTCAATCAGAGATATATCGCGTCCTACTACCAAGCTTGTGATCGCCTGTTGACTGTTAGGAAAGTCCTAGTACCAGGTATGCGCCTATTTCATCACATCACCTGTTACCGCGCTGGAGATAGCTAACCAGGTACACGCCACTTGTTATCACAGGTTCGCGATAATCTCTCTGATTAACAACCAACCAAAATACAATTTCTATCAGGAAATATGCCGTCAATTCAAAGAATCGTGAACAGACATGTACAAACAAGCAGACAACTGGCATGCGGTTGTGGGTCAGTATAACGGGCACCTGGGCAAAGTTAAATAAAACCCCACTTTTCATGCTTTTCCCAAGCGTCACACTGGGGTTTCCCGGGGCAGGATCACAGACCAGAACACGTCACCGATAAGATATCAAAAGGTATCTTATCTGTGAGGTTACGAAGTTGATCAGGCACTGGTTCTGGAGTGGTCCTGCCAGGAAATCCTCGTCGGTGACACACTGGAGAAAGCGAAACCCCACGGTGGGCGTCAAATTGCAATGGACAATGGAAGTCCATCCTCGGATGCCAGTTTCTGTTCTAATTCGGTGGAGAAATCAGATACTTGCTACCTCGTATGTAACGAAAACAGGCTGTTGCCCAACATTCTATTCGTCATTATATTGTGAAATTACAGACTTTGTTTAATAACAGATAAAGAAAATAAAACAATAGTGTCTCCGGATGTTCCTTTAGCCTTCAAGGACGTTCGTTACAGGACGTTACAGGATGTTCCAAAATATTCTCCAAGATGACCTCCAAGATGTTCTCTTCTTGAGACACAGGACAAGAAACTTCATGTGCGTACAAAAACAATCAGCTAAGATAGCGTTTTAAAGAATAATATGCATTTGATTCATAAATCTTGATTAACCATTTAAACTACTCAAATGAGCATTTTTCTAGGCCTCCTTCTAAGCCTTTGAATATTATAAAAGCGAATATAAACATTTCTGTCCACAACAACTTAACACCAGCTTTTAGGAGTAGCTAAAATTTTCTTTAACCCATCAGTGCGGTAATTAGCGCTAGAACTTTGTAACACCTTACCTATCCTAATGCTAATTAGGCTTGTGCACCGATTTTTTTTTCGGTTCGATTTGGTTCGATTTGTTCGGATGTTTAAAATTTTCGATTCGGCTCGTTTCGACCGATTTCTGTTTCGATTCGATTCGGTTCGGCTCGTTTTTCGTGTACATTTTTTTTCGGAATATCGACCATTTTTCGTGTTTTCGGGTCACTTTGCTCGTTTTTTGTATCGACTTTTCGGAAATTTCGGAAATTTTCGTTTTTTCGGAACTTCTGTTCTCCTCGTTTCAAAGTGTCTACGATAATTCTGGCGATTCTATCGTGTTTTTTTTTATTAAATAAAGATCCTTTTTTTCTTATGAATAATTGAATATACATTTCACAACTTTATTTAATCCTATTAAAATGGTATGAAAGCGAAGGAACAAAAAAAATGAACAAAACGTTTTAAAAAACGCTAAACTGACCCGAATGCCACAAGAAACAAGTGATACGCATTTACAAATACAAAATTTACAGAATCAGCGATATAACCGATAATAGTTAAATATACGATTTCCAGAATTACCGAAATGGAACCGAAATCACGAATGGAACCGAAATCATGAATAGAGCAAAAATAAATTTCGATTTGACACATTTCAAGTTCATTCGAAAAATCCAAAATTTTTTCGTTTCAGCTCGGAAAACTTTTCGGATCTATTGGTTTTCGGGTCCGACCCGATTCGGAAATTCGGCCGAATCCGAAGACACGAATCGGGAAATTTCGTGAAAATTCCGAAATTCCGAAACCCGAAACGCACATCCCTAATGCTAATTACCGATTGCGCTTCCCAGGTTAAGTATAGAATGTGCAAAGTACAGTAAACCTCTGCAAGCTGGTGCAAACACCGAAGCCCTACCAGATTTTTAAGGGGTTTAGCTTTAGGAATGTAATATGGGGGAATGCGTTAAAGTCACTTTCCCCAGTTTTAATGCTTACATATCCGAATGCTACAGTTAGCATTCAGTATGTAATCTAGCCCAAAAAATTTTATTTCATCTTACTTGCTAAACTGGATTTTTGGGGGTTATGAATAGGAGTATTAAACAGTGGGAGGTATTGGGTGTGGTCATGATTGGGTGTGTGGCTACTATGGGGCGCTGTGAAGATGTCTCGCACAGGGCACCCAAAGGCTGGCCCGATGTACAGTGTGAATGAGTGTATCACAGAGCTCCACAGCAATAAATCTCACAGTAATGTACAGTAGAGATGTGCAATTCGTTTAGTTTTGAAATTCAGACAAAATTCACCATTTTCGTATTTCAGGAGCATTTCCGAAACATCAACCATCCAAAAATTTCTGCTAAATCTGAAATTTCGGCACGATTCGGATCAGTGATTCGGATTGTTTCGGATGATTCGGATCAGTTGCAGGGTTATTCAAAGAAAATCGAAAAGTCACCATACATTCAGTGACTTTTCGTTCCCTTAACTTCAGGGCGATTCGGTGATCCTATTTGCCGACCCGGCCTGCGGTGTATTCAGAAAGCACCGCATGGCCCCCGTAGGGCAGGGAAAACCCACCGCAAACCCCCCGAACACTCATCAAACACTCACCAAAACCCACAGGGTCCCCAAATGCAAGGAAAACCTGCCGCAAACCCAACGAACACTACCGCAAAACCCGCCGAACACTCACTAAAACCCGCAAAACAGCTGCATTAACCACGCCGAAGAAACTCGACTAGCCGCCGATCACAGCACAGGGCAGCCACCGGAAAAAGCCAACATGCAGACGAACAAGGTAGAAAAGGAAAAAAAACAGTACACTTGAAAGTTTGAAAATTGAAAAGCTATTTGCAAAAAACTACTGAATGAAAATGTCTGAAATTTACATATAAGATGCTATGAATGATAATAAAAAGGGCTGTTACAGAAAAAAGAGAAAACGATTTAAAAAAATAAACGGAAAAAAAATGTTTGCCAAAAAAATTCCAAAAATGTCTAAAAGATCCTAAAAAATCTATAAATAAAGAGACTTTTTACTGCAAAATACAATAATAAACGGTTTATTAGATATTGAATTAAAACGGGAATATTTTTAACATTGAAGCCTATGGGATTCGCCTGAATAAATCTGTCGAATCAGACCACCGAACAGCAGGGCTTTTCGGCAACTTTTCCCTGCTGTTTTGTGTTCTCTGAATAGACGAAGCATTGCTTCTCTATGGGGGAGTTCACTGCCCTCGAACAGGCAACGAACAGGCACCGTACGTGCAGGCAATTCGCCAACATTTCAGAATAGCCGAATGGCCCCGAAATGTCCCCGTTCGCTGAATTTCACTGTTCGGTTACATTTTGGCACCAGATCGACTCTCTTTGAATAACCCTGTTGGTTTTTTCGTTTTTTATTGCTTATTTAAGAATGGGAAGTAGGTTACTATAGACCAATAGAATGAACGTTTCTTTATTTTTTTAGGACTTTTTATGCATTTTGTTGGGTGAAATTTTAGGTTTCTTAACTTTTTTTTAACGAAACAAGGCTTTTTAACCCATAGGTTTCAATGCAGCATATGAATCCACACACTGCTTGAAAGTGCCTCTCTGCAGTATAATTAATGCAGCATATGAATCCGCACACTGCCAGGCAGCGGCTCTCTGCAGTATAATTAATACAGCATATGAATCCACACACTGCTGGGAAGCGCCTCTCTGCTGTATAATTAATGCAGCATATGAATCTGCACCCTGCTGGATACTTCCCAGCAGTGTGTGGATTCATATGCTGCATTGATTATATCTCATAAAAAACAAAAGACTAACTGAATGAATCGATCTGATTCACTGAATCGATCTGAAGAGAGGTGCTGCCCCGCAGTGTGCGGATTCATATGCTGCATTGAAACCTATGGGTTAAAAAGCCTTGTTTCTTTAAAAAAATGTTAGGAAACCTAAAATTTCACCCAAAAAATGCCTAAAAAATCCTAAAAGAATAAAGAAGTAAAGAAACTTTCATTCTACTGGTACTAGTAATCTACTTCTCATTCTTAAATAACCAATAAAAAACGAAATAACTCATCAAAAACGAAAAACCAACTGATCTGAATCACCCGAAACGATCCGAATCTCTGAGCCGAAACAAAACAAAAAACTGTCCGAAATGACCCAAACCAAAAATAAAGACCTGAAAAAAACCCAAACAAAACTAAACGAAAAAAATGTCATACACATCCCTAATGTACAGTGTGTATGAGCATATCACAGAGCTTCACAGCACTAAAACTCATGGTAATGTGCACTGTGATGAGCATATCAGAGCACCGCAGCAATATAACTCTAACGATAAAGGCAGTGAGTATGAACGTACACAAAATTCACAGCAATAGACCTCTAATGGTAAAGGCAAAGAGTCTGAGCTTACACAGGATCCATAGCAATAGAACTCTAATGGAAAAGGCAGTGAGTCTCTCCTTTTTCATGTCCCCCTCCCTTTATCTTGTTCAACTCCCCACTTATATTTTCAGTCCATTTCAACCCCTTCCTTTTCATTTCCCACACTTTCCATTTCACCCCACTTTTTACATTTCACTCCTCCCTTTTCCTTTAATTTTACCTCACTCTATTCAGGGGGTTGTGAGGGACAGAGTGAACCATCAAAAGACTGGCGCTCTGGGGGAGGCGGCATGAACCCGCAGCGAAGAAGGGCCAGGGCTCCTACCCAGCCACCTGAAGCCCATGGACTTACCGGGGTGAGCATGGGCAAGATGAGCTGCCCCGAGGTGACCAGGCAGGCCATGAGGGACAGAGCCAGACATGCAGGGATGAATGATGTGGGTTATTTGGGGGTGCAGGGACTGGGGGGGCTGGGCAGGAAGGGATGGGGTGAGGTGTTGGTTGCAGGGAGGGATGGATTATGTGTGTTATTTGGGGTGCATGGGGCCGTGCAGGGAGGGATGGATGATGGGGTGAGGTGTTGGGGTGCAGGGACTTGGGGCTGTGCAGGGAGGGAAACTGGAGGAATTTGGTGGAGACTGGTACTGAAAGGTGGGTCTGCATGGGTGAGGCCATGCCGCATGGGCGGACAGAAAGGCTGGGATTGGAGCGCAGTCCGGTATACGTGTGGTCACGTTGGAGGTGCCAGCACCGAGGGCAGTGAAAATCAATGCCAGGCTGTGTCTGGGTTTGAGGTGGAAGCGGAGGCTTGGGTGGGCTGTGAGGGATAGAGATGATCATCAAAGGCTGGAGCTCCAGGGAAGTCAGCATAAACCTGCAGCGGTCCTACCCAGCCACCTGAAGCCCATGGACTTACTGGGGTTAGCATGGGCAAGATGAACTGCCCCGAGGTGACCAGTGCCCTCCTGCTTCCCCCATCTGTGGCTGCACGCACGTGCATCATGGAGCGCTGGACTGAAGTGACGTTATATGATCACTTCCTCCCAGTGCTGCAGAGTACATGCGACGCCGAGTCCCGCCTACTAAGCTGACAGCAAAGGCGCAGTTATGTGAGAGTTGACCGGGAGCGGTCGTGATCAGATGAGAAACACAGTGCTTCTTTCAATCATGGCTTTCCTCAGTCTACCCAAGTGCCCCCTATTTTTTTTAAAAATGCCAGTCTCGAGCCGTGGTGATGTCACCCCCTAGAGGGTGCCACCTGGTGTGGCCCGCACTGCCGCCCCCCCTTGTGACGCCACTGATTGCTGACCACAGAATGACTGTCAATGTGACGCTTTAACAGTGACAGCCAGCTTGGAGAAGCACCAAGGGAGCTCAGCACTGGTATGAAGGGCGAGTATAAAGACACTAGATAATTTTTTTTGTAAATCAAAGTTGTATTGAATTTCAATGACTATTTCAGACATAAAAGATAGCATATTTGCATTGTTCAGATATAAAATCCGGATTTTCAGATCGCGCAGGATCTGCCATAACATGACAATACAAGCAATTATAAAAGTATCAATGTAAAGCAATTGTAGAAATCTGAATTAGTGCCTAAAGAACTAAAAGTGAAAAGGGGGCTAAAGAAAGGAATCAATTAACCTGAGGATAGAAGGGGGAGGGGGGAATCGGTCATGTACAGTAGGCATAGGCGAATATCGAGGTGACTAAGTATAGAATGCCTTAGATCCATTAGTCTCGATGTGCGTTCCTTATGGCTCTAAAAGTGGAGGAAGACGAGATCAGAGTCCACCTGGACCAGATTGTGGAGTATAACTCGGACTGGTCCGCTGAGGTAAGTATCAAATGTTCTAGAGAGTGGAGGTCTTCCATCTTAGACCGCCAAACTGACAGGGGTGGAGACTGAGAGATAATTTGTCTCCAATATAAAGGGATAACACTTTTGGCCACATTGAGAATTCGAATCAATACAGATCTTTTATATGTTCGAGCAGATATCGCGGTGTGGTGGAGGAGCATCGACGCAGGGCAAAAAGATATTTGGGGGTCAACAAATTCAGAGGTAACCGCATGGATGGTCTTCCAGAAGGGTATAAGGATTGGACAGCTCATCCCCGTTACATCTCCAGCACGTTGGGGGTATGACAGGGAACATCTGGCTGATTTGAGTGGGTACCCTATACCATAAAGTTAAAACCTTGTATGCTGCTTCCTGGACCCTGCTGGCCACGGAGCAATGGTGTGAGAGATCTAGAATTTTACCCCATTGGGATTCCGAGAGGGGCATATCTAACATCATCTCCCAACATCCCATGAAAGGGGCCGGTGTGTCTGCAGCCGCAGTTTGAAGCAGAGCGTAAATGTGTGAAATACCATGAGCCAACAGGTCTGGCAGCATGCAGTGGTGTTCAAATCCGGTAAGTTATCTAGTGAGTTTGTGTTGTTGCAGGATTGCTCGTAGGTAATAGCACAATTGACAGTATTTAAAACTGAGTAAAAAGGGTGGTGATCCAGTTATGTACAATTCCCTTAATGGTATAAACCCTGTAGTGCGCAGTAAGTGATGTACTCTCGGGATCTCCGTTGAGAATAAGGTGCAGAAGGTCCGTGCATGCAACCCCAAGGCGAAATCTAGATTGTGTACAATTGGTAACAGGGGAGATGGGGAAGAGGAGAGGGAGAAGGTCTTGGAGGCAAAACGCCAAATGGCCATGGTGGCCAGCGTATAAGGGGATGTGATGGAATGGTGTTTGTCCTGGGAGGCAGGGAGCCATGGCAAGGTGGCCAGGGGTACCCTTAGTGGGTCTTGTTCTGTGTCTTTCCATTTCTTCCTGACCCCCGGTTTCGACCAATCTAGAATACGTAGCAGATGACTTGCTAAATGGTAGTATCGGAAATCAGGTACCGCTAAACCTCCCTGTGATTTCTCTCTGGTGAGTATGTCAAAGCGTAGCCTAGGGGATTTACCTTTCCAGATGTATTTGATTAACGCTGATTTAAGGGTTGCAAAAAATTTTCTGGCCAAACAAATGGGTATTGTTTGAAAGAGGTACAGTAAACGTGGGAGGAGATTCATTTTAATGATGGCCACTCGCCCTAACCATGATATAATGGTGCATAGTTCCATTTGGAAGGTCCCCTTGTAGGTCTAGGAGTGGTGCAACTTGTCTCCGTAATTCTCATGTCGATCCGGCATTTAGCCAAATCCCTATGTTCTGCCCTCACAGTGTGTCTGAGGCACAAAGCTTGGCAGGCAGCTAACATAATAAAAATCTGGAAGCAGGATTGAAGAAAAGTCTTTACTGAACTTTATTTGTATCTTTACTTTTCAGATCTTTAAACTTTGTAAAACTGTGGAAAATACGGAATTATGGCAATATATTAGTCTAGGAATGCAAATCTACACAAATAAGTGACAGGCATGCTACCTAGATGTAAATTACTGGCTAACAGAAGTTTAACTTAATGTGAAGACAATCAAACACTACTAAACTAATCTAACAGTGCTTTGAGTTGCTAAAAATATATACATAACTAAAAACATGAAGGTTCTACTTACAGACTTATAAGCAGAAGGCCTGTGTAACAGAACTGTGGAGCTTGCTTTCTGCTTGACTCACTGGTAGCTATGCTGGTTGAATCTGGCTCTACCAGGAAGTAACTGTACTGCATGGCATCAGTAATGGCCGCTCAATTAAAGAAACAGTACTCTAATAAACTAAATGCTTAGAAATTTGTGAGTGACAGAACACTCCCCACTTTGGATAATAACATTATGCAACTATGTATCCTTTTTGAGAAGTAAGACAACTTCAGAAACAGGCCTAAAATAAACTTTTGGAGTACCTTCCTTCATGACTTTAATTTCTACCTTTCTAACTTTGTTGTCAACACTAGGTACAACTTTGATAATAAGTCCAACAGGCCATTCATTTCTATGAACTTGAGTGTCTTTCAGTAAGACAACGTCTCCGACTTGTAAGTTAGGCTTGTCAGCTTGCCATTTCCTGCGTGGCTGGAGCGTCACTAAATATTCCTGTCTCCATCGTCTCCAGAATGTGTCTGCAAGACTCTGCACTTGCTTCCACTGCTTGGTATGAAGATCTTTGAGTTCAAAATCTCCAGGAGGTGCCGTTGTTGTTTTGACTTTCAGAGTCAGAAGCATCGCGGGGTGTCAATACTTCTGGCATTTCAGGATCTGTGGATACTGGAACTAAAGGTCGAGCGTTCATGATGGCCATGACTTCAGCCATGAGTGTGGTCAGGACTTCATGTGTAAGACGTGTAGAGGTAGCTTTTAGAAGCAAGGCATCTAGAATACGACGAGCGACTCCGATCATCCTTTCCCAAGCTCCTCCCATATGTGATGCATGCGGAGGATTAAAGGTCCAAATACATCCTTGTTCTTGAAGGTAAGTATCCATCTCAGAGCCTTCCGTGTTAATCTTCAGTTCCTTGCAAGCTCCTACAAAGTTCGTACCACAGTCAGAGCGAAGTTGCTTTACGGGTCCTCGGATAGAAATAAATCTTCTCAGGGCATTGATGAAGCTTGACGTATGCAAGGACTCAATCACTTCTATGTGTGCTGCTCTAGTGCTCATACAAGAAAACAGAACGGCCCAACGCTTATTCCCTGTGCTGTGTCCTCTGGTCCGACGAAAGGAGACGTTCCAAGGACCAAAGACATCTAATCCAACATGCGTGAATGGTGGTTCCGAAGTAAGTCTATCTATGGGTAAGTCTGACATCTTTTGTTCTTCAAGTTTTCCTCTAATTTTTCTACAAATTACACATTTATGAATTACATTGGAGATTAGTCGTTTACCTCCTATAATCCAGAATCCAGATGACCGGACTGCTCCTTCAGTGAAGTGGCGTCCCTGATGACCAATTTGTTCATGATAATGTCTTATCAATAGCAACGAAAGGTGATGGTTCTTGGGTATGATGTAGGGATGTTTCTCCTCAATAGTTATGTCACTTGCTGACATACGACCTCCAATTTTCATGACTCCGTTTTCATCCAAGATAGGGTTCAGTTTTCTAAGTGAACTATGTTTGGGGAGCTCTTCTCTTTTAGTAAGACACTTGATGTCTTCTTTGAAAACTTCTTGTTGTACACATCTGATAATGTTGATTTTAGCTTGTACGAGATGATTGTCATCACACTTGTCAGTGTTTGTAGCTCTGCAGAAAGATTTGGCTAAAGTAATAAGTTTTGCTACTGCTCGAGTAAGTGACTTCCAACTTGAGAATCTTTCAAACCTGTACGTGCCTAGACTACCTCCGGTAGATTTAGTAATTAGCGCTGTGACTTGTGGTCGTATTTCCTTGTCATCATCTGGTTCTATAAGTTCAAAGGTCTCTGACTGAGCACTCTCTCCTTTCTCTCTCCTGTTTAGAAAGGGTGGACCTGACAACCAGTTAGTGTGTTGTAGGGCAGATGCTGTTATAGGTCTAGTCCCGTGGTCAGCTGGATTTTTATCTGTACTGATGTAATGCCACTGTTCTGGATGGGTGGACTTCCTAATGCGGGTCACTCTGTTCAGAGTGCATTGCATGGAAAGGAGACGCTTCATTGCTTGTCTTCTGTTATTCGGGAGGTGACATCGTGGTAAACGGAAAGGTAAAGGAGCTACCCAGTTGTTTGATTCATCTATGAAGACTTCTTTTGCTCATGATCTCAAGGAAGAGGTTATCTTCCACAGATAATGCTTGTTTGTCATCACTTTGTGTTCTTTCGAACACCTTGCACCCTAATCTATCTGTATCTTCTGTTGAAGCTGTAGTCGCCATGTAGACCTGATGCTTCTGGTGTTGCTTCGAGAGGACTAGTCTCTCTTTGATTTGCATGTTGTTTGTACAAGGGCTCAAACATGACGTGCGTCCATTTTGCAACAGGTTCGTTTTGTAGACATTCACTTTTGTTGGCTTGTGAACTCCGTCCAGACACGTCACCAATGATAACCCATCCAAGGTCGAGACGTTGCGCAAATGGTGCGTTGTGTAGCCCATTGTACTGTTCCCTAACCTTGTGTACTCTCAGTATGTCTCTTCCAAGTAGGAGGAGGATTGCAGAGTCTGGGTCAAGTATTGGTATCTTTTCTGCTATTTGTCTCAGATGAGGATGTCGACGTGCAATTTCGGGCGTGGGGATCTCTGATCTATCATCTGGTATCGTATCGCATTCTATGAGAGTTGGGAGGGACAACTGTGTTTTTCCATCTATTGACTCGATGATATAGTTGGTTGCTCTTCTCCCTGATGTCTCTATAATACCTGAGCAAGTCTTCAAGGTATATGAAACCGGATTTCCACTATCGTTGAAGATGTTGAAAAACTCTGTTCTGGCCAAAGACCTGTTGCTCTGCTCATCTAATACTGCATACATTCTCACAGTTTTCTCTCTGTGACCTTCAGGATATACTTTTACTAAACATATCTTTGAGCATGATCTAGGACTAAATGTCTTTGTGCAGATCTCTGTACACGTTGACGTTATTGCTGGTGCTACGTCCTCTTTTTGCTCCCCACCATGATCTTCTTGGGTGGTTACGTTCTCCTCTGCCCATGGTGCTGGGCCTGGATGCATTGCAGAAAGATGCTTGTCACTGTGGCATTCTCTGCATTGTATTGCTGTCCTACAATCTTTTGCGAGATGTTGAGTTGAAGCACAGCATCTGAAGCAGATGTAATGGTCTTTAAGATAGGACTTACGTTCTTCGATTGTCTTGATCCTGAAACCGCGACATTTTTTCAGAGGATGAGGTTTGTTGTGTATCGGACACTGATCGTCTGGATCTTCAATTTTCTTTTCTGCGATTCTATTGTTGACGTATTCAGACTCAGGTGGTACTCTCTGTCTCCCGTACAGACACCGTTGTCCTTGATTCCCTGTTCGGCTGCAGTGATTCTGTCTGCTATAGTTTGGGTTTCCCAGGTTCAAAAAGGCAAAGCTTGGGTCATTGCGGGTTTTCGCTTGGTTCGTTATGAACTTAGTGGAGAAGGAGAAAGGTGGAAATGCCACTTGATAGCATTCTTTGTATTTTGACGCTGCTGTAACCCATCTTTCTTGCAAGTTGTAAGGAAGCTTCACTATTATAGGGTTGACCCCACGTGCAGTGTCTAGATATGAGAGACCTGGTAGGTGTCCACCATTTTTTGCTGATTCCATCTCCAGGAGTATGTCTCCAAGCTCTCTTAACTTCTGATTGTCTTTGTTTGTTACTTTTGGAAATTTTCAATTTTCTTCAGGAGTGCATCTTCAATTACTTCTGGTGATCCATAACCTTCCTCCAATCTCTGCCACACCATAGCGAGTCCTGTTGTTGCGTTGTGAGCGTGTACGGACCTAATTCTTTTGGCTTGTTCGGAAGATTCTGGTCCGAGCCATTTAGAGAGTAGATCTAGTTTTTCTCTGTCTGTCATGTTTAAGTCTTGGGTGCTGCTAAGGAAAGATGACTTCCAGGCCCAATAATTTTCAGGACGGTCGTCAAACTTCAGGAGACCGGAACTCACCATTTCACGGCGTATCAGGTACTTCGTTACATCTGAAATTCCAGCTGCCTCAGGTGAACGTACTCTGGGAACAGACCCCGGGCTTGGCTGTGGCTGATAGGACGGTGGGGTTGTTAGGTCAGGCTTGATCTGGTTATATGGTGTGTTTTCCTCATTGTAAAAACTCTCCTATAGCCCACATTGGTGTGTGCCTGGGTAGGAATCGTGTCGTTATTGATTTGATGTCTGGAAGAGCTGGCTAACTGGTCTTTGGGTTCGTAAACATTTGGCTTGTCGTGTTGGAACTCTGTTTTGGCTTTGCAGACTTTAGGTGATTCTAGGTAGCCGTCTGCTAGAGGGGCTTTTGATAGTTTTAATGCATTGTCAGTTTGTTGATCGGTGTACACGGTTGTGTGTAACTGAACATACTCCCTGGTACGATGAATTGCACTGAGAGGTGTCACCTGTTCTTCTATGACAGGGAATGTTTCTTGATACTCTCTTCTTCTGCCGCATTCATGAGAACTTCAGCTTCTGCTACTGCTTTCATGAGAACTTCAGCTTCTGCTACTGCTGCTGAAGCTGCTTTCTCGTGTTGAAGAATATGTAGAGATGCTTTTACCTGCTGCTTTTCTTCTAGTAGTTTCAGCTTCATTCTTATGCTGTTGTTCCTCTATGTAGCCCTGTTCTCTTATCATTTCAGCTTCGCGTATTGCATAGGCAGCCATTGCATATGCTTTTTCTGCTTTTGCACGTGCCTTGATGGCAGCAGCACTCGCCGTCGACAGGTTGGAGCAGATTGAGTGTCTTGAACTAGTGTGTTTGGACCTGGCAGTTTTAGCACTAGCTGATGTCAGATCTGATTTACTAGAGACTGTGGAGCTTGTGCACCGTGACCTGGTCTTTGGTGTGCTGAGTGTGCTTTGCTCTTCATCTGAAAGCTGAGGAATGGCTGGAGTAGCATGCTGTTCTGTGTGCTGCATGGTGAGACAGATTACTACTTTGCAGGATGCTTGAGGAAGTTAGAGATAGATGTGTAGAAAGAATCCACTTTTCTTTTGATTAGGTCTGCTGTGTATAAAGTCTTTTTACTGTTCTGCCCTCACAGTGTGTCTGAGGCACAAAGCTTGGCAGACAGCTAACATAATAAAAATCTGGAAGCAGGATTGAAGAAAAGTCTTTACTGAACTTTATTTGTATCTTTACTTTTCAGATCTTTAAACTTTGTAAAAACTGTGGAAAATACGGAATTATGGCAATATATTAGTCTAGGAATGCAAATCTACACAAATAAGTGACAGGCATGCTACCTAGATGTAAATTACTGGCTAACAGAAGTTTAACTTAATGTGAAGACAATCAAACACTACTAAACTAATCTAACAGTGCTTTGAGTTGCTAAAAATATATACATAACTAAAAACATGAAGGTTCTACTTACAGACTTATAAGCAGAAGGCCTGTGTAACAGAACTGTGGAGCTTGCTTTCTGCTTGACTCACTGGTAGCTATGCTGGTTGAATCTGGCTCTACCAGGAAGTAACTGTACTGCATGGCATCAGTAATGGCCGCTCAATTAAAGAAACAGTACTCTAATAAACTAAATGCTTAGAAATTTGTGAGTGACAGAACACCCTAAGTACTTTATTTTCATGAGTGAGATTGAAAACGAGAAGTGTCGAAGAGTTAGTGGGGTGCATGTGTCTACCGTAGATACACTCAGGATATGGGATTTGCCAAAATTTATTTTTAGGTTGGCTAGGGCCCCGTATTCCCTAAAGGCTGACAAAATGCAGGGCAAGGACAATCTCGGGTTCGTCACGAAAAAGAGCAAGTCGCCAGCGTATGCTGCAATTTTGTGTTGTGACGTGCCTATAGTGGGTCCCCTGATGTCTGGGTTATGTCTGACGGTGGAGAGAAAGGGCTCCAGGGACAAAATAGAAAGCAATGAGGACAAGGGGCAGCCCTGTCTGGTGCCGTTACTTATTTTAAAAGACTCCGAGTAGACCCCATTCACACAAAGCCGGGCCGAGGGATCCGCGTACAAGGCCTGGACCCAGGACTGCATATTCGGGCCCAGCCCTATGTGCGCAAGTGAGGCAAACAGAAAGTCCCAATTGACCCTATCGAAGGCCTTCTCCGAGTCAGTGGATAAAAGAAGGAAATCCTCACCCGAAGATCGGCCTCGATGAATCAGCTGCAGAGCCCTCATCGTGTTGTCTTTCGCTTCCCTCCCTGGGACGAACCCCACCTGATCGCAATGAATCAAATTAGGGATGTGTGGTTGAAGGCGCGTGGCCAAAACTTTAGTGAAGTGAAGAGTTTAATGTCGGCGTTGAGTAACAATATCGGTCTATAGTTCTCGCAATTAGTAGGGTCCTTGCCCTCCTTTGGCAGCAAAGTGACATTGGCCATTAATGCCTGTGGGGGGAGGTTCTGGCCTTGGGTCAAGGCATTAAATGCTTTCAGAAAGTGTGGTATGAGAACTTTACGAAAAATCTTATAGTAACGGAGTGGGAGACCATCTGGGCCGGGACATTTGCCTGTTTTGGATGATTTGAGGGCAGCTGATAATTCTCCTTCCGTAATAGGGTCTTCCATGAGAACTGCCTCTACCGTAGAGAGTTTGCGTGTGGGGTGTGTGGAGAGGTATGCTTGAATCTGGTCAAGTAATGTCCGTCTGGCTTGGTCCTTCTGGGGGCCTGTAAGGGAGTACAGTCGCATGTAATATTCACGGAGAGCAGTCATGATTTGTGTTGGCATGTGTTTCGGTCGACCCTCTCGGTCCCGTACGCAGGCAATATATGTGGCAGCCTGCTTTTTAGCTATCATGCGTGTGTAGCACTGGGTTTAATTCCCTGTCGTGGCAGTACCTATTTTTGGCCACCGGAGGGAGACAAGCGCGATGAGAGACATTGAACATTGGGACTACATTTCCCGGCATGCTTTGGGAGCGGACTCAGGAAGTGGGTGGGACACAGACACTTACATCCTGAGCCTCGTGGAGAGAGCTGGCAGAGCGCGCCAGGCAGTGAGAGGAGCAAGACGCAGAGCAGCAGAACGAGACAGTGACTAGTCCAGAGTGCAAACGGCCTGACAGAGCTAGAGACCGGGTTATTCAGCCTTACCAGAGGAAGACCCAGTGGTTCACAGGACTACCCACACTGATATTGAGGAAGCCGGAGGACCCCGAGTTAGGAGTACCGCAGATCGATTGGACAGGGAGCGCAGGCGGTGAACTGGATATCTTGCGGCAGCTACAGAAAGCCAGACAGCGGATCCAGTAACCAGGAGAACCCCAGTCAACATCGAGCGGAGAGACGTCCTGGGTCGAGCGGAGCATCAAGTATCTGGCGGATGGGTGAGAGACCTTCCAGGCCGTTGTGAAAATAAAGCACGCTGCTGTTTGTTTCCAAAACCCACAGGGCCCCAACTTGACTAGTCGAAGATACCTCATAAGCAATTCACTGGCCAGTTGAATATTGTACCCGGGTACCGTAACACACACACACATTTACATTCTGGGACATAACCTGTGCGGGACTCACTCCCCAAACACAAAAGGGGGGTTAAAGATTTATTTTTATTTATTTTCTGCTGCGCGTTTCTCGAATTACGAAGCATTGTATTTCTTTTCCGCTGCGCGTTTCTCGAATTACGAAGCATTGTATTTCTTTTCCGCTGCGCGTTCCTCGAAATACGAAGCATCGTATTTCTTTTCCGCTGCGCGTTTCCCGCATTACGAAGTACTGTAAATATATATACGAACACCGTGTTATTCATTATATGCCATTTGTTCTAGTAAACTATATAATTTATAAAATCCACAACGGTGCTGGAGTATATTTATTCCCTAGTGCGGGGAGACTGACCCAAGGTTCAATTTCAGCAGCTCCTCTGGAAGTGAGCGCTACACGTGCAAGAAGGCGGCTACATTTATCCCCGTGAATGTGAAAGAAGGCCTTCGTCTGAAGGCATGTTCGATGGTGTAGCGTGTTCATAAGGTCTGCCAGGGAGAGTCGCAGGGTCGTGAGCGTGGTCAGGTATGCTGGGTCAGTGTCCTGTTTGTGTAAGCGTTCAGTGTCTGAGATTTGGAGTACCAGATCACTAATCTGTGTGGATCGTGGTTTCTTAAATTCTGCCCCTTTGTAAGGTACCAGCGTGGCGGGCAAGGTTACTAACCCAAGATGCAGTGACACAACAGAAACCAGGTTCGGGAAAACAGGGGTTTATTTGTCAGGTTCAGGTAAAAATAAATCCAGAATATGCAGGATGAAGGGCAGAATTTAAATGAGAGGAACCAAAGGAATATGCAATGTTGGTGGGGACACAAAGGGATGCAGGAAACATCATACAAGGAGACACACGTAGGAGACTTACTGGGGATACGAGACAGGACAGGAAAAGGGCTGAAGGGAATCTTGTTTGCAGGTAATTCAGGAGGCAGATGAACACGGGGAACCAGGATGCAGGGGTCTTGGATGAAATCTCTGGAGGACACAGGATACTGGATGCAGGGGTTTCCCAGGATAGTCTCGGGATAGCAGAATATACAGTGGGCCCAGGATCACAGTCCACTGGGCTTGCTGGTTTAGAGAAACTACAATGCTGAAGCATTGCCTTCTGGGTGCTCCACCCTTAAGTAGGTAAACAGTCTCAGTGTTGATTAGAGGCACCTGTTAGGCCTGCAGTGCTGTGAGCAAGGTTGGACATAGGAAAAGCAGTTTTGTGGAAGTGCTGCCCTGCACTCAGGACAATGCAGCACCAGGTTTGCCTTTCTTACGTTTGCGGCAGGCTTTACGTGGGGTGCTGGGGGGCTCCAGACAGGGGTCCTGACACCCTTTCTTAATGTAGTGGCCCCTAATTACGCATTTGTGCGCTTCCCAAATTACAGGGGCAGATGTGTCCGGGGTCACGTTTTCAGCGAAATAGGTCTCAAGCACCTGTTCGCTGTCTTTCATAAGGGTTTCTTTAGCCAAAAAGGAGTCATTTAAGCGCCAGGAGAAGGAGGTGGGGCGGTATAGCGGGGACGTGAGGGTGATGTGGATTGGAGCGTGATCAGACCAGGTTGCAATGCCAATGGATGCTGTTTTCAGTGTGTGTAGATGGTAGTGTTGCAAAAAGAAGTAGTCTAGACGAGAGTAGGACTGCTGAGGTTGAGAGAAGAACATGTAGTCTCTCTCTTCCGGATGTTGCGCCCTCCAGCAGTCCACCAAACAAGAAGAATGTAGTGTCTTGCAGAAGGATCTCAATATGTGTAAAGGGTGAGAGGTGGTGCCCTTGGATGTGTCAACTAGCGGAGCCAAGGGGACATTGAAGTCCCCCCCTAAAATTAGGGTGCCTTCCGCAAACTCCATTACCCTGCGGAGGCTGGCGGTGATAAACCGGTGTTGGGCTTTATTCGGGGCGTAAAGGTTAGCGAACGTAAACAATGTATTGGTTATGTGTACTTTAACTACCAGTAGTCTCCCCTCTCCGTCCGTCAGGGACGTCGTGCTTGTAAAAGGAATGCGTTTATGAAATAATAAAGCCGTACCTTTGGATTTTGAAGTGGTGTGGTTACTATAAAACCCAACCGGGAAGTGTGAATCAGTCAATTTGGGGTGAGCGTCTCCCCTGAAGTGCGTTTCTTGTATGAATACTATTGACGCCTTGCAGCTCCTGAAATCACGTAACGCCCGAGAGCGTTTTTCAGGTAAATTAAGCCCTCTTGCATTTATGGACATGATCGAGAGATCCTGTGGGAGAGACATGATGGCCTAGTTATGAGGGGCGGATGATATGAGTACTGTACCGGGTGTCAAAGGAAAGTAGTGGGGAGTGGGGAGGAGGTGTGAGGAAAGTGTGGAATGAAACAGAAACCTATTTACAACGGAGATGTAGGAGTGACAGTGCCCACTGGCAATCCGTGAACCGGCTGTTGCCAGGGACACGGGCCAGAACACTACGGTGTCACTGCACCTTGGTAAGGGGGGGTCGTGGATCACCTCACCGCGTACTACAGCGCTAAGGTGATAACTACCTCAATGGCGTGTGTATTCCCGCCCGTAGGGAACACCGAATTGAAAGAGTAAAAATCGGAGTTAGTTGTGCGAACAATGACTCAAACGGAGATTAACCTTGGAATGCTGTAAACCATTTAGAACCTAACGCGCGGCATGTCTAAAATATCATGCGAGTAAGGGGATCGTGGGGAGAACGACCGGTTCTAATCGCCCCCCGTGCCCCGGTGCAATCCCAACGCCCAGCGGCGGACGGGCTAGGAACATTAAATCAACAAGCAGCAATGAATGCCTCGCCTCAATGAAAGGCAATGGGTGCTCAACCTACTAAAGGGGACAAATGGCATTAAGCGAGTGAATTAATACAATACCATTGCCGAGCTGCCATTACTGTCGAGAGGTGTCCGAAGCAGTTCAAAGGCCACTAGTGCCTGTCCTCTATAAAAATGTGTGGCACTGGTGGCGTATAACCACACCATGCCAGTTCAAGGTTATTATTATCATCCTGCTGTCTGGTTCGACCCTTCCGGAGTGCACCGTCGCATGGTTCGACCGAAGAGGCGAGGAAGGGTGTAACCAATCAGGATCCGATAAGTAAGGAACAAGGGATCAACCTCAATTCAGGTAACGTTTTCAACGAGAGTATTCCATGGTACTACTCGGCAGGTGAGGTTAGAAAAAAGAGCGTAGTCAGGGATGTGCCGGTGCTTGTGGAACGAGAGTCCGGCCTCGGTGCAGGTATCTTTGTCACCCCAGAAGGCAGAGCCCCCGACAGGAGCATGGATGTCAGTAGGAATAAAAATCCAGATCAGGATTGGCAGCAACGCCGTCGTCGCCTGAAGCGATCCACACCGGGGGCATGGCGAGCCGGTCAATGTGCAGAACATAATGGATAATCTGGTTCAGTCATATAACACGATGAATTATGCTTGGGCATGTTGCCACTGTGGTCGAGGTGGTAGGGGTCTCTATCGTAAGAGTCGTGGATCAGCGGAGTACACTTGCAATGGGTCAGGCCAAGGAAGGGTCAATGCAGGCAATTGTAGTTCATCTAGCAGCGCGGTCATATCATCCATGTGTGTATCAAATAAGGGTCTTGAGGCGTGTGCACCAACAGCCCCGTGGGTATATGCCAGCGGTACCTCAGGTGTTTGGCTTGCAACAGACTTGTGAGAGGTTTAAGAGCTCTCCGGTACGCTAAGGTTGCCGGTGAGAGATCCGGGAACAATTGAAGCGGGGAGCCTTCGTAGGAAATCTGATTAACCGCTCTGGCTTTTGTTAGAATGTCCTCTTTGAGTCCAAATTTCGCTAGGCAACATATCACGTCCCTCGGAGGTGCCCCCGGAGGGCCTTTCGGCCGTAGGGCCCTATGAGCGCGGACAAATTCAATAGGTGATGTGGCGTCACGTTCCAACACAGAATTAAAAATTACCGTTAATGCCTCGCGGAGATGCGGTTGTGTATCCTCGCCCTCCTGAGTCCTCTCAGGCGTAAGTTATTGTGTCTCCCCCTGTTGTCTAAGTCCATAATGTGTAGAGCCATGCTGCGCATCTGAGTCTGCTGAGCATCTACCTTCACCGTGGTCTTAGCGTATGCAGTGCGGAATCGATCACAGTCTCCTTCCAAAGTCTCGACCCGTGCAGTAAGGCCCTGAATATCTGTTGTCACGTGTTGTAATTCTGTCAGGATCGATTGCCGAAGCTCTGCATTAGCCTGGTGTAGGTCAGATCGTGTGGGAAGATTTTTCAGCAAGTAGGCCCAATCTGGAGCCTCCGGATCCGACGATCTGGCATCCGACATGGCCGGTGAGGGCGCCCGGGATAACAGTGTAGGAGAGGTCGGAGATTTGGCCTGGTCTTGCGGAGCACTTCCGGTTTCAGCGGCTGGGATCAAAAATCGGCGGAGAGAAGGTGTCTCCGGTAGTTTTTTCCCCTTCTGCGTCTGAGTGCCTGTCCCCTTGCTGGCTTTCCCCATGTCGCCCAAAAATAGAGTTTAGCCGGCGTTATGAGCTGAATCTCCTCAGAGCCTCCACACTAAGCAGTCATGTCCAAAGGCAGCCAAACCACGCCCCCTAGATAATTTAAACGTGTGGGGAGGGGCAGGGGGAGTCAGGAGACATTGATATTCAAACCCTCTGATGCACCACCCTCCTATTTTAACCCTTTCCTTAAAAAAACAATGGTCATTAAGTCAGTTTCCCAGAATTATGTACCCTGCAACGCTCAGGACTACATCAGTAAAGAATAAATCAGTGACATTTCATTGAGGCGCAACTTCTTGTAGCTGAATGCTTATACAAGAAGGAAGAATACTAGAAAAAGAAAAGTCCAGAATTTTGTTATAACTATCTACAGAATTTTATTTAGATATATATCTATCTTACTGCATACTGTCAGTATAGTCAGTATACTGCTTAGTTAGGAAGCCCTTATAATGCTCCCCCTCCTATGCTGCATGGAACTGCGCCAAATAGAAAAATCTGAATATTTTTAAGGGAAAAGTAATTTTAAGTTCTGTAAAGAGAGACGTTAAACATTCCACTCTCCCTCTCCATTACATTTTAGCTACCATTACAGGGCTTTCAATAGTCGTCCTGAGAGTGGTTTCAGAGCCATAGTTGGAATAATAGTAGAGATCTAAAGATGACTGATGAAAGCCACATACTCAAGCCATGCCCTGTTGCGAGATTGCTAGGAATATAGTGTGCGAGGTCAGATACTCCTCTGTGGAATCATTACATAGTACTTCATCTCATCTCAACAATCGCTCTTCTGGGATCAGACAGTAAACGTTTGATGCACATAGAATGTAACACATATTGAAGACTTCCATAAAAATAATGAATAAGCATGGCTGCGGCAAACGCCTGCACTATGCAGCTTAATAAAATGAATCATTCTGATTGCAAAATAAAATCCATTGATACTTTCAATCAGCTGGAAAATACATCAAGATGGCTATGCTATTTAAATAGAATTTTAGAGAAATGTGAATGAAAATGTATCACTTCTGCATGTCATAATATAACAAGGAAAAAAGGTGTCATCTGCGCTCGTTTCTATGTGTTCCATGTACAACAAAACTGAGGTTTTTGTTTGTTTCAATGGCCATTGCAACGTAAGCCCACTCGCCACTTCAAGGCACCTCTTTACAGAGTGAGTACCTAACATGTACCAAAAGGCCGCTCTACTGAGCAGCTCCAAGCCCCTCCAGCTGCTTTTCAGCCAAGGAGAGGCAAAGATGGTGGGTTTTATTTATACACGCACCAAACACTTCCCATTTGGGATTAAAAACAAAAACATGGAAAGAGGAACAGCTGCAGAACAACGAACTGGTGTTACAAGCATGATATACATAATAGTCATAATAGTCTATTAGGGTTATTCAGAGAAAGGTGAAAACCAGGAGAACTGGCAGGAGAAGAGAACAATCTAGACCAAATAGCCGGTTTGGAAAGTGAGATAAATGGGAGAATTTTTCTGGTTTGGCTATTTTGGCCTACAAATTCCACTTCTCCTGTTATTCTCCTGATTTTCACCTTTCTTTGAATAGACCTGTATGTATGTATTTTCGGCTACATTTTTTCTAATGCTGTTATTTTGCACTGTCACAGAACCCCGTGCTCAGAGACAGTGGACTGTACTAAAACCTCCTAAAACCTACTAAAATTATCCTAATTAAAGGAACTATATATATGTGATATTATACGAATACTCTGTAAACCAGCTGAGGAAGCCGCAGCAAGCGGCGAAACGCATTCTGGCGACCTGGCAGAGCCTGATTTAATATAATTCTATTATTTTATGTTTTAATTAAAGGCTTTTTTTAATCTGGTTCCTTTTGTTCTGGAATTCGGTAGAGGTTTTCGTGGATTTGACCCACTAAACAAATCCACTGGCACTACCACCTAGAGCTTGGCTATAAGCTCCATCAAATGTGAGTTGACACTCTATTTGCACCATTTTATAAACTGATGGGTGGATCTGCACAAGAACGTTTTCCTCTGTCTTTATGCTTTCTTCCATATCCGATGAATGAGAGGAGCCATCAATTGGGAAGGGTGTGGGTCTCCTTCAAAATAATAATAAGAAAAAGGACCCAGATGCACTTAACCACTCAGAGCCAGTGATAGGGCTCTACACTTGTGAGTGGAACAGCTTACCAGTATTTCATTCTACCTATATTTTATTTATACACCCTGCACTATCATATGTATTTTGTGCTTTGCTTATTTTTTATATAATCCATTTGGATGATGCATATCATGAGAACCACCTGAATACCAAGAAGCGATTACCATCGCGCTACCAGATACGTATATCTGTACTAAAACCTCGCTCCTCTGCTATTGCCCTCATGTAAGCTATTTGTCTATTTATGTTTTAATGTTTAAAGTGGTGTTTTTGTGACTTTTCCCCTATCAGCACGTAATCAAAATGCATTTAAGCCTGTCCCTCCTGTTCACTGGATTTGAAAGCATGAGCTGGGTTTGAAACCCCAGCCAATCACAATCCAAGGGCCAACCCATCCCATCAAAGATCGCACAGCATTTACTTTAATGCAGCCACCTGCAGAAATTTTAAACCTCGGTGCCCTGAAAACCACTTGCTCCAGCAGGGTGTTCTTTCAGGGTTAGGGTCCTCCTCATGGTAGCTACCGTTGTGGTTATTTTCAGGAGGGTGCTCCATCGGGAACCCACAATGCTGAGCCTTTCTTGGCCCCAGGAGCTCACACAGCAGCAGTCGGCCATGCGGCATCAGCTGGGGGTAACTGCTACACGCTGCCATCCTTCCCAGCCTGCAGATATGGGCACATTTTGAACTGTGACACCATAGGGGTCCGAGCTATCAAACGGTACCCCTGGGTTGCTGATGCTCCCCTGGATTCACCCCAAACAAGGACCCGTGCTCTGTATGACTGCAGTTACAGTTATTTATAAGGCGCCACCAAGTACTGTAGCGCTATCCAATGGGAGAGACAGAATAACCAATATACATACAAGTTAAACACATAGAACAGTATCAGAGAAGCCCCTGCTCCAGAGCTTACACTCTGAGAGTACCTGATGGAGAGCAGGCTGAATGGCGGTGCCGGAATGTCTGGGGGCCGGGAATGTTAACTGTTGTTATCTGATTCTGAACCAAATAAAAGCAGGCCATGTGAAATGGCCAGGGAGAGTCTGCTTAGCCCAATATGAAGAGTTTTGTCTGCTTTATTGGGAGAAATTAAGATCTGACATTGTTCCAGTGCTGCAGGCTGAGGGGAGAATCTGGGAACTGGCGAAGGCGAACGACTCGAGACGGCCGTGCAAAAATATTGGACCTCGGCTCTCGTTACATGCACATTTCCCTGATTTGTACCGCATGGCTCCAGAAAGCAGGTAGAAGATTCTCCATGTCACAGACATGCTTTCTTGTTCTGGAGTGCATATTTCAGAGAGCCCTATTCTGCAGCACACTGAAAGGGAGACAGTGCATGCAGGTTTACTTAAGGTCTCCCTTTTACCACAGCTATTCCTGGGTAGGCACTTTCTTACCACCCAGCCTCAGAAGAAAGCAGGGGCGCAACATACTTGCAGCGCTGCTTTAAGTTTGGAGATGCTGGGCTGAGTGGGCTCTATTTCAACCTTGGTGCAAACTTAACCAGCGCTCTTGTAGTAAACGTCTTACAATAATTAAAGTCTATGGATTTGCTAAGTTTACAACAAGGTTGGAATTCCACCCGTTATGTATAACGTCTCCAGAAGTTATCTTATCAGCCTTAGAATAGGGCCCAGAATTTATGAAAACATGCAGGGTTATTCAGAGAGCGTGAAAAGCAGGAGAATGACTGGAGAATGAAAAATTCTAGGTCAAAATAGCCAAACCAGAAAAATTCTCCCTTTCATCTCACTTTCCAAATTGGCTATTTTGACCTACAGGGTTATCCAAAGAGATCCGATTTGCTTGAGAAAGGTAACCGAACGCTGAAAATCAGCGTTCGGTTACCTTTCCTGGCCATTCGGCTATCCAGAGAGCAGGCAATTCGCCAAATCCTGGTGAATTGCCTGAACATACGGTGCCTGTTCGGTGCCTATTCGAGGGCAGTGAAAACCCCATAAAAAGCACTGCTTCGGCTATTCAGAGAACACAAACCAGCAGTGAAAGGTTCCCCTAATGCCCTGCCATTCGGTGGTTTATTCGGCAAGTTAATTCCGGAGAATCCCATAGGCTTCAATGTTAAAAATATTCCCGTTTTAATTCAATATCTAATAAACCGTTCATTATAAAATTCTGCAGTAAAGAGTCTATTTATAGATTTTTTAGGATATTTTAAGCATTTCTCTTAATTTTTTTTTTTTTAAAAGTCCGATTTTTTTTTTTTTTTTAAGTTTACTTATTTTTTCTGTAACAGCCCTCTTTATTATCATTCCCTGGACCTCATATGTAAATTTCAGACATTTTCGCTCAGTAGTTTCTGTGGTGAGAGCGGAGTCACATGACAGGAAGGGTGGGGGCGGTACCAGGCAGTGTCTGCTGGGATGCCATGCTAGCAGGACGTACTGTATGTGTCTCCTCTATCCGATGTTATGCTGAATAAATCAACAACTATAAACCAACCCACGGAGTCTACTCTTTTCATGACATGGTGTCAGAAGTGTTTCCCTGCGTATCCATTTTGATCTGTGAAGATGTCTAAGTTCTCTCCTCCGGAACCCTTCGATTTCTCTCAGCCTGCTGCATGGCCTACTTGGCGCCAAAGGTTTGCACACTTCAGGATCGCTTCGAAGCTGGATAAGGAGCCTGGTGAGGTGCAGGTTAATTCCCTTTTATACGCTATGGGGAGAGACGTGGAGCCGATTTACGGTACTTTTCAGTTCAGCGCTGGGGAAGAGATGGACTTTGATAAAGTCGTGGATAAGCTCAGCGCCCATTTTGTGCCCAGAAGAAATGTGATTCACGAGAGAGCCTGCTTTCACAAGCGCGCCCAGTGTGAGGGAGAATCTGTGGAATCATTTGTGCGCAGCCTTTATCAGTTGGCAGAGTTCTGTGAGTTCGGCGTTGCGAAGGAGGAGCAGATCAGAGACAGACTGGTTATCGGAATTGCAGACTCGGAAGTTTCACTTAAGTTGCAGCTGGAGTCTAAGCTGACACTGGATGAGGCGATACGGATTGCACGTCAGAGTGAATTGGTGAAGAAACAAAGTGCAGACTTAAGGTCAGAAAACAGGGTGGAAGAAATACACCAGTCACAAAGGGTTAAAAGCAGCAGACAGCAGGCAGCGGACAGACCCAGAAGCGGTTGGACACCGTGTTCCCGTTGCACATGCTGTAACCGCCCTCACGAGATGAAGACGCGGTGCCCTGCTATAGACAAGAGGTGCAGGAAGTGCAACCACGCCGGCCATTTTGAGGTGGTTTGTAAATCAGAGTCTGTGAGAGAGATGTGTCTGGACAGTGATCAGGAGATGCCGGAACTGTCCTTTATAGGATCGGTGACTGAACAGTCCGGCTCTGTCGAGGATTGGCGTGTTACACTCACGATGTTGGGTGAAAGAGTTGCCTTTAAGATTGATACCGGAGCAGACATTACAGTTATTTCCTTTGTGACATTCTCAAAGCTACCTCGACGTCTGGAGCTGGAAAATGTTACGATTCAAGTTCATAGTCCGGGAGGTCGCATTGATTGCATCGGCAGGTTCCTTGCTGACTGTGAGTACCGGGAGCGGAAAATATCGATGTGGGTGTATGTGATCAGAGGATCGTGTGTGAATAACCTTCTGAGTCGGAAAGCAGCCTGCAGTCTGGGCCTTGTTGCTAGAGTGTACGAAGTCACTGAGGACGTGTTTGGAGACCTGGGGCTGCTGAACTGTGAGCCGGTCTGTATAAAGCTCAAACCTGAGGCTGTCCCTTATAGCCTTACTACGCCTCGTAGGATTCCATTTCCGCTTTTGCCGAAGGTGGAGTGCGAGCTTCTGCGGATGAAAAAGATGGGGGTTTTCGAGGCGGTCACAGAAGCTACTGATTGGTGTGCGCCCATTGTACCGGTCGCTAAAAAGAATGGGAAAGTTCGTATTTGTGTGGATTTGAAACGTCTGAACGAAGCCGTTAGGAGGGAGAGATATGTCAAGCCGACATTGGAAGATATTGCTCCTCAGTTGTCGGGGGCTAACTTCTTTTCCACGCTCGACGCTTCCAGTGGGTTCTGGCAGATACCCCTTGACCCAGAGAGCCAGAAACTGACGACCTTCATTACTCCGGTAGGTCGGTTTTGCTTCCGCAGACTCCCCTTCGGGATATCTTCAGCCCCGGAGATCTTCCAGAGAAAGATGAGTTCCCTGTTGAGAGACCATGAGGGTACTGTGGTAGTTATGGACGATATCCTTGTGTATGGGTCCACTAAGGAGGAGCATGACCGGCGACTGCTTTGTGTGCTGCAAACCGTCAAGGAATCTGGCCTGAGGCTAAATAAGGAGAAGTGCCACTTTGGGAAACCAGAACTGTGTTATTTTGGCCATATTATTAGTGGGGAGGGGGTTAAGCCAGACGCCAGCAAAGTTCTCGCTATTGAGAAAATGAAAAGCCCTTCTGATGTGAATGAACTGAGACAAGTACTGGGACTTGTGAATTATGTGGGGAAGTTTCTACCGGAGTTGTCCTCGGTGTTACATCCTGTCACAGAATTGTTAAAGAAAGATGTTGCCTGGATATGGGGACCTCCACAGGAGGAGGCCTTAGCACGAGTCAAGTCCATGCTGGGATCCGCTCCGGTGTTGGGGTACTATGACCCCTGCAAGAAGACTGTGGTTAGCGCAGATGCTAGTAGCTACGGGTTGGGAGCGGCCCTTCTGCAGCTGAATGAGGGTAAACTACAGCCTATTGCCTATTGTTCTCGCACCTTAACAGCAGCAGAGAGACGTTATGCACAAATTGAAAAAGAGTGTTTGGCCGGAGTCTGGGCCTGCGAACGCTTCCACCGTTATCTGGTGGGTTTGGAGGAGTTCAGTCTGGAGACTGACCACAAGCCACTAGTTCCTCTTATTAATTCTTATGATATCGACAAGGCGCCTCTGAGATGCCAGAGACTCTTAATGAGACTACTTAGGTTTAATGTTAGAGCTGTGCATGTCCCGGGAAAACAGCTGGTGGTGGCAGATACCCTCTCCAGACTCCCGCTGGCTGCTGAGGGCGATTCGTCGACAGAGTCGGACGTGAAGGTGTATGTGGATTCGATCTTAGCCTCCAAGTCCATCTCTTCGGGGAGATTGGAACAGATTAAGAGAGAGACGCACCTGGATGTTGTCCTTCAAGAAGTTATCAGCTATGTAAGAGACGGCTGGCCGGAGAGTCGTGCTGCGTGGTGGTCTCTGAGTGCGTTCCAGTCCGAGAGAGCGTACCTTACTGAAATGGACGGCTTAGTGTTTTTTCAAGACCGCATTGTTATTCCGAAAAGTCTGCGTCAAGACATGCTATGGCAGATTCATAAAGGTCATTTGGGGGTTTCCAAGTGTAGGGAGAGGGCGTCGTCTGCTGTGTGGTGGCCTGGGATTAGCGCTGACATTGCTGATTTCATCTCGAGATGTGCCTTCTGCAGAGAACGTCGACCTACACAGAGACGTGAGCCTTTACTTTCCACCCCCCTACCTGCGGGTCCTTGGCAGAAGATAGCTGCGGATCTGTGCGAACTAAAAGGGAGGAAATACTTAGTTGTTGTGGACTACTACTCCAGATACCTTGAGCTCGCACCACTGGGTGAGGCGACCAGTGCTACTGTGATCGTCCGTCTGAAAAGCATGTTTGCCAGGTGGGGTATCCCGTCGGAGTTGGTGAGTGACAATGGTATGCAGTTCGCCTCTAAAGAGTTCGCTTCTTTTGGGAAGGATTACGATTTCCGTCACACGACTTCCAGTCCGCATTACCCGCAGGCTAATGGAATGGCGGAGCGAGCGGTTCAGACCGCTAAGTTTATTTTGGGGCAGGCGGAGCCTTATTTGGTCCTGATGGCGTATAGAGCGGCTCCTGTTCAGGATACAGGGTGTAGCCCTGCTCAGCTGATGTTGGGACGGCCGATTCGTACTACTTTGCCTTCTGTGGATGCTTCCCTGCCGGCTTCCCCGGTCCTTCCGGAGGATATTCGGAGGAGGGACGAGGTGGCGAAGCGGAACTACAGGTTCTTTTACGATAGGCAACACACTACTCGCCCACTATCGGTGCTATACCCGGGGCAGAGTGTCCGGGTTAAGCTAGATGATGAGACGAGGTGGAGAACCCCGGCTACAGTTGTGGAGCTTTCTCCGGAGCCCAGGTCCTATGTGATCCGCACGGAAGGAGGAACTGTCGCTCGCCGCAACAGAAGGCATCTTCAGCCGGTACCCGAGGAGTTGAGTGCTGAGACCTCGACATCGCAACAGCCAGACTCTCCGGTTTTACGGAATGGGTCTACCCTGCAGGTGGTTTCTGGGCATGATGTACCGCTGCTTCCAGCGGAGCCACAGCCACCCTCTCAAGGACTTGGTGATGGTTCTTGCAAGATGACTTCGAGTGGTAGAGTTGTGAGGCCTCCGGAACGTTACCGGGATTAATGTTTAGCTAGAGCAGCGATTTGAAGAATGGGCAGAATAATCCCAAAGTCACTGCGGACTAGGGTAGTCTACCCCGATGTCCAAGTTAGCATTGTTTATCTACTTGTATCTTTACATTGTTTATTTTGTATGTTTTACTGTTAAAAGGGGGAGATGTGGTGAGAGCGGAGTCACATGACAGGAAGGGTGGGGGCGGTACCAGGCAGTGTCTGCTGGGATGCCATGCTAGCAGGACGTACTGTATGTGTCTCCTCTATCCGATGTTATGCTGAATAAATCAACAACTATAAACCAACCCACGGAGTCTACTCTTTTCATGACAGTTTCTTTGCAAACAGCGTTTCATTTTCATAGATTCATACAAACGGTTTTGCTAATTTATCCACCTCCCTCGTCTGCGGTCTCGGCTGCTTTGGCTGTGTGCGATTGGCTCCTGCTCGGGCTTTTTCCGTGGTTTTCGCAGGTTAATCCAGATGTTTTTGGGGGTTTTCGGCTTGCATTCGGTGAGTTTTGCAGTTAGTTTTCGTCAGGTTTGCGGCAGCCTTTCCCTGCAATTCGGGGGCCCTGTGGTGCTTGCTGAATACACCGCAGGGTCACCGAAATGGGATCGGCAAAAGGAACCGAATTGAAGAGAACGAAAAGTCACCGAACGTGCGGTGACTTTTCGAATCTCTTTGGATAACCCTGCTAGAATTTTTCATTCTCCAGTCATTCTCCAGTCATTCTCCTGCTTTTCACGCTCTCTGAATAACCCTGATGGTGTTTTTATACAAAGCTAATTTCAATGGTTTAAAATACATTTTTGCTCATTTGTGTCATTACAGATTAAACTCAAAAAATCTATTTTCCATGAATCCCTGCTAATCTAACTTGTGTCCATCATTGTACATGTAGTTCCCAAACATCTGGCGGGTCAAGGTTGCTGACTCCTGCTTTAGAGGATATTATCTACCTCCTGATTATCTGAACCAATTTTTGGCTTGGGAATATCTTCTTATTAATATATATATGTATTAATTAATATATTTCTTCTGGCACAGGTATCCAGCTATAGGAAACAGTTGGATACATGGCGCCTGATGATGTGCTTCTCATAGAGCACTGAGGACTAGCTACATGTATCTTTATTTATTATGTCTCATGTTTGTGTTTACCCCATTGTAAAGTGCTACGGAATATGTTGGCGCTGTATAAGTACCTGTAACTGTAACACTGATTTATAAGGAATTAGCAAACCAAAACATGAGTATACAGTGGCAAGAAAAAGTATGTGAACCCTTTGGGATTACGTGGAGTTTTGCATGAATTGGTCATAAAATGTGGTCTGATCTTCATCTAAGTCACAACAATTTGAAAAACACAAATGTGTTTTCATGTGTTTATTAAACATGACATGTAAACATTCACAGTGCAGGGTGGAAAAAGTATGTGAACCCCTAGCCTAATGACTTCTCCAAGAGCTAATTGGAGCTAGGAGTGAGCCAACCTTGAGTCCAATCAGTGTGATTTTATTGGATGTGTTGCTGAAAGCTGTCCTGCCTTTTAAAAACACACACCAGTTTTGAGTTTACTGGTCTCAAGAAGCACTGCCTGATGTGAACCATGCCTCGCAGAAAAGAGCTTTCAGAAGACCTACGATCAAGAATTGTTGACTTGCATGAAGCTGGAAAGGGTTACAAAAGTATCTCCAAAAGCCTTGACGTTCATGTGTCCACGGTAAGACAGACTGTCTTCAAATGGAGAAAGTTCAGCACTGTTGTTACTCTCCCTAGGCGTGGTCGTCCTGTAAAGATGACTGCAAGAGCACAGCGCAGGATGCTTAATGAGGTAAAGAAGAATCCTAGAGTGTCAGCTAAAGACTTACAGAAATCTCTGGCACATGCTAACATTTTTGTTGACACATCTACAATAAGGAAAACATCAAACAAGAATGGAGTACATTGGAGGACACGGAGGAAGCCATTGCTGTCCAAAAAGAATATTGCAGCACGTTTGAAGTTTGCAAAAGAGCACCTGGCTGTTCCACAGCACTACTGGCAAAATATTCTGTGGACAGATGAAACTAAAATTGAGTTGTTTGGAAAAAACACTATGTGTGGGGAAAAAAAGGCACAGCACACCAACATCAAAACCTTAACCCCACTGTAAAACATGGCGGAGGGAGCATCATGGTTTGGGGCTGCTTTGCTGCCTCAGGGCCTGGACGGATTGTTGTCATTGATGGAAAAATGAATTCCAGAGTTTATCAAGACATTTTGCAGGAAAACGTAAGACCATCTGTCCGCCAACTGAAACTCCGCAGAGGATGGGTGATGCAACAGAACAATGACCCAAAGCATACAAGTAATTCAACAAAAGAATGGCTTCAACAAAACAAAATACGCCTTCTGGAGTGGCCCAGTCAGAGTCCTGACCTCAACCCGATTGAAATGCTGTGGCATGACCTTAAGAGAGCGATTCACACCAGACATCCCAAGAATATTGCTACACTGAAACAGTTTTGTGAAGAGGAGTGGTCCAAAATTACTCCAGATCGTTGTGCAGGTCTGATCTGCAACTACAGGAAATGTTTGGTTGAGGTTATTGCTGCCAAAGGAGGGTCAACCAGTTATTAAGTCCAAAGGTTCACATACTTTTTCCACCCTGCACTGTGAATGTTTACATTTTCTGTTCAATAAAAACATGAAAATATATAATGTTTGTGTTGTATTATTTTAAGCAGACTGTGTTTTTCAAATTGTTGTGACTTAGATGAAGATCAGAGCACATTTTATGACCAATTCATGCAAAACTCCACGTAATCCCAAAGGGTTCACATACTTTTTCTTGGAACTGTAAATAACCATGCCCAAGGCTAATCTATAGCAGCCCCTTCGGGAATAACAAGTACTGGTCAATTGAACCCTGGATCTTTTTACAATGATAAAATGTGAAAAAATTACTTTACACAATGTAAATTATTGAAATTTGAATGAAAATGTACATTTATTTTACATTTTTTCTATACCATTTGGACGAGTCATGCCATATACACATAATATATATTATGAATCAGCTGAAAATTATACATAATTTGTCTAGGTATTATAATAAAACATTATTTCAAATCGTGTTAAAACTTGATAAACACAAAATGGTGAAAATGAGCTCAGCACACAGGAGTGAATTGGCTAAGCAGCAAAGGGGTTAAATACAATTTTTACTAAATTTGTTGTTGATTTCACCTCCAATTAGTAGAATAGGAGACGTCTTTTATTATTTTCATTTCGGCATTTTTTGCCGACGTCCAATAACTGCTTTGGCACCTTCAACTTTGGCAAAATACAGTGACCATTTGCTAAATAGGGACTTCTCCATATTTTCAGCAAACAAGGATCACCGATGTGTGCCAGAAACCAAATGACCAAAATTTTGTGACTAGAGCCTTATGAAGTCTTTAAAGTCACATAAGTAACACAAAATTATCAACAGTCCTTCAGGTGTGGACATTACTGACATGAAACTGGGAAATATGCAATGAAACAAACGTGAGATTTAAAAGGATTTTAAGCAAGTGGTGGCAAACAGGGCTCGAGTCCTGCGGGAACGCAGAGGAACGGCGTTCCCGCACTTTTCCTGCAGCGGGAACGCTGCAGGAACGCCCTTTGTCACTGCCAGGCATTTCCGCTTGACCCTGGAGGAGTGTGATCGCGGCTGCTCCCGGCCAATACGCACGATTCTACAGCTCTGCGTGTGATTGGCTGGTGTTAATCACATGCCCAGCTGCCGGCACGTGCGCTCTGTGTGTGAGGTCACACCTAGCGCGACCTGAGCCAGGAGGATCATTAGTGAGAAAATGACAGCTGGAGTCTGGAGAGGTACTGTCTCTGCCCCATTGCCGGCTTATCCTCCATGTTGGCCAGCGCAGCGTCAGGCTCATCATCCCGGCCAGGAGGAGACACATCCTAGTCCCGGCAGTGTCACGCTACCCTGCAGCCACCTCACTGTGCAGTCTCCCTGGGACTGTGTCTCCTCCCCCACCCTCCAGGCAGCGCGCTGGCTCTGGCATGATGGTAATGCCAGGCAGACCTCGGGCCGCCTAGCTTGCCTACAGGGGCGCAGTGTAAGTTTGAGCCGCGGGCAGCTGCAGGCACGCACAAGGGGGTTTTCGCGCTGGCTGCTGCACATGCTGCCCATGCTGCCTGGCAGCCCCTGCGTCATAAAAACACATTCCCTGAGGCATTAAGGGGCAGTTCGCAGGCAGCAGGAACCCAGCATTTAGAAAAACAGTGAATTGTGCATTGCTTCCAACATCCCCCGGTCAGAAAGCCGTCCCAGAGGTCTGGGCCCTGTCCCTCTGCCTTCAGTTCCGGGTCAGCGATTACATCTCACGCTGATGCCGGAACGTCATTAAGAGAGGACGCAGCAAAGGATCCTGGAACTCCTCCACGTGCTGCAGCCGGAGCAACAGCGAGCAAGGTAAGCAGAACAAAAAAAATCGAATCTAGATTTAAAAATGCTCCGTCTGCAGCCCTGACTTTCTTTCTGTTTCCAGCTCACCCTCTAGGTCTCTCTCCCTTTCTCCTGCTCTGTCTCTTTCTCCTGCTCTGTCTCTTTCTCCTGCTCTGTCTCTATTTCTCCTGCTCTGTCTCTCTTTCTCCTGCTCTGTCTCTCTTTCTCCTGCTCTGTCTCTCTTTCTCCTGCTGTCTCTTTCTCCTGCTGTCTCTTTCTCCTGCTGTCTCTTTCTCCTGCGCTGTCTCTTTCTCCTGCTGTCTCTTTCTCCTGCTGTCTCTTTCTCCTGCGCTGTCTCTTTCTCCTGCTCTGTCTCTCTTTCTCCTGCTCTGTCTCTTTCTCCTGCTCTGTCTCTTTCTCCTGCTCTGTCTCTATTTCTCCTGCTCTGTCTCTATTTCTCCTGCTCTGTCTCTATTTCTTCTCCTGCTCTGTCTCTATTTCTTCTCCTGCTCTGTCTCTATTTCTTCTCCTGCTCTGTCTCTATTTTTTCTCCTGCTCTGTCTCTGGACAAAATAGGCCACTACACACCGGAGGGGGGGGGGGTGGTTGTTATCCACTAAACTGTCCCACTGTAATCAGAGTATTGGCCAAAATTCAGGATACATATTATCCATGTATATATGCAGGTGTATCTCCTATCTCCAAACATGTATTGTGCAACCAAACTCCAGCCAGAAAATACCAGGAGCAATGGGGGGGGGGGGCGCATGCAAGAGGGCTTTTAAATAATGTCTGCAGTATATACATCCAACAAAAACAAAGTAAGGCTGGATGGAACTTTGGGTAGAAATCCCCACCTTATTTAACCCTCTGTATTCATATCTCACCTAGGGTTACTAGGTCGTCCATGTTTTCTTGGGCACATACTACTAATTCATAAGCGTTGAAGGTGCTGCCCTGCAACATGTATCATTTATTTGCAACATGGCTAGGGAAATCAGTTGCCTAATTAAGGCAGGTCACCTGGGATACTGCAGATTTCTTACCTGCAGCATATTAATTCCACAGACTGCAGGGTTGCACTTTTCATGCACTGCCCATCCATAAATTATGACTCCCAAGAAAACATGTCCTGGCAATCCAAATCTCACTCCTGACGGTATGGCAAAACTAGAAATGCTTTACTCTTGCACAAAAAATGCACAAGCAACGTCACACTGACCTATTGCTAGTGTGACGTGGCGCATATGCACATTGTCTTTTTTTGTGTATGAGAAAGGAGCGTATAAGAGTGTGTGTATATAATATATCCCCCCCGTAGTGGAATTCTTGGGTGAGTTCCCTCACTTTTTTTCCCAGGACTTGACCCCTGGTGGCAAACCTTTGAATTGGAACTACACGTCCCATGATGCTTAGTCACACAAAAGACTGACTGAGCAGTAAGGGAAATGAAGTTGAAAAATATCTATGGCGTTATGGTTCATGCTCAATGCTCTGAGATAAAATCAGAGGGTGAGAGAGAAAATTAGAAGGGTTAACTGCTAAAAAATAAAAATGTGTGTGTCTGTATATATACAGTATATAAATGTTACGGGTAAAGCCCGAAGTGCGGTTAATCCTAAAATTACCCAGGTAATCCTGACATTACCCAGGCGTCATTAGCAAAAGTCCGGACTTTTAAATTTCGGACTTTACCCGGGTAATCTGCAAAGTATCCAGAGGCCTCTGGGTACTCCGGTTTCTGCACTGTTTTAACTGGGTAATTTGCACATTACCCTAGTGTTGCTGGATAAAGTGTGATGTGCAATGTTTCATTGTACTTTATCCGGGTAATCTGCAAAGTATCCAAACGCCTCTGGGTACTCGGCTTTTCTTGGGTTTTCAGCAGGTTACTGAATTCCGAGGATTACCCGGATAAAGCTGCAAACTGTTATCTGACTGATAACAAATTTGTGTTTTTTTGTTATTTTTAATGAAATTGTATGCACAGTCACAAACCCCACTAAATAACCGTCATGTAACTCTGTGCGTTAAGTGTCAGAAAATTAATTTATGAAGATAAAGATATTATATAAAGAGTAACCTGATGGTTATTGTTTTTTCCAATTTAAGATTTTTATTTTTTGCAAAAGGTCACAAACCGACCACCATAGTTGACCTCGCAGGGTCAAATAATGCACTCTTATAATAAACACTTGTAACATAAAGAAGTGGGGTCACGTGAAAAATCATCAAAGTCGAAAGGGGGGGGGGATTAAAGCAACAAAAGAAAGTCTCAATATCCCCAGCCGGGGAGTGTCATCAGAGGTGGGTACGAGAGGACCCAAAAAACATCAAGAGAAAATAAAAAACAGTCTCAGGTGTCCTATCAACCTGTGTCTCTAAAAGGGGGTACTTGCTTGGATGGTAGCTCGACCCACAGAAGGCCGATTCGTGCTGCCCAGGTCACCTCAACATCGGGGGATCGAGGTGTCTCAGGGATCTCCGCTTCAGCCTCCTTTGTTATAGGTACTAGACATGTGCACAGCACAAAATTTCGTTTTGAACTAATGGATTAGTCCTAAAATGCAATTTATTTAGTTGCTGAAGAAATTCGTTTTCAGTTCTTTAGTATGAAAACTAATTTCATTCATCCGAAAACCAGGGGATACAATTACTATTGTAGTGGCTCCTCAGAGGGCTGAGATCGCTGCTTGTTACAGTATCACTCACTCTCAGCACAATGTGTCAGGCAAAGCTGTTACAGTAACTGACTGCTACTCATCACAGCGCTCTGAGTTTCAGTAAAACTAGTAAATAATATTTTTATTTATAAGAGGTTAGAACAATATTATTTCCTTATTTTACTGAAACTCTGAGCGCTGTTACAGTCAGTTACTGTAAAAGCTGAGCCTGATACATTGAACTGAGAGATAATATAACAAGCAGCCGATCTCAGCGCTCACAGCCACTGGATTTAAAGGGCTAAAAAAAAGGCTCCTCTCTGTAAAATGTATAGAACATCCTCCTGCATTAATTAATACCCCTCTCTGTATAATGTATACAACAACCACCTGCATTAATTAATGCCCCTCTCTGTATAGAACATCCTACTGCATTGGCATGTGGAGGGTGCAGAACTTCGGAATGCAATGCTTATCCAGCACAGGAGAGGGAACTTTTACTTAAACTTTGTATCTCTGTGGGGGAGACACAGGAATATAAAAGCAGGGGAGAGGGAAAATATTAACGTAAATCGGTCTGAAAGCTCAGAGAAGAGATGACTGGTGCAAATTGATTTTTAAAATAAAATAAAGCACTTTAAATCTAGGGAAAACATTCAAATAAATCACACTGAAGGCTCATAATGACAGAGTAACTGTGAGAGCTGGATAATAAATGTATCAGGCATAAAAAAACCTTTATAACAAGCCACACTGGGAGAGGAGAGGGACTTTATATAAAACGTGTATTATAGATGAGGAAAGGGGGATAGTGCTCCTGGATAATATAAAATGTATCAGACCTAAGCCCCTATTATGCAGAGTGGGAGGGGAGATAACACACGTTTTATAAAGTCCCTCTCTTCTCCCAGCACTGCTTGTTATAAAGGGGTTTTTACTATCCAGCCCTCCTCTGTCATTAGCTTTCAGTGTGATTTATTTGAACGTTTTCCTTCTCCAGCTGCTTTTATCATCTTGTCTGCCTCATAGACATGCAAGGGTTAAGTAAAGGTTTCCTCTCCTGTGCTGGCTGTCTGTGCTGCGAGTGAGTATTCTGGAGCTCTATCACTGTCAGATTTTCGGGTAGGGGTCGGGAAGGATTACGCATACAAACCTTTTCTGTAGCTTTGCGATGTTGCACTTCATTACTGGTCGCCTTCACTCATCAATGTAATATCACAAAAATGACTGAAACTAAAATGTAGTGCATTTTATTTTAGTTTCTTTCGTTTTTTGTACTGAGCAGTTTCGTACCTCTTGAGTCATACTAAAACTAAATTATCCCAAAATTCGGACTAAATCGTTTTAGTACTAAAACGAATGCACATGTCTAATAGGTACCACCGTTTTGTCCGGCAAGACGGACCTCATCTGGAATGGGGGTATCCGCTGCACACAGGTCACGGGTGGTGCAAGAGTGGTCGGGGCCCCCCCGTAGAACGTCGCTGCCTCCTCCACTCTAATCACAGGCTCACCAGAAGGCGTGATCTTTCCACCGCTCGGCCTCGGATCCGCTCCCGGACTTGGAAGGTCAAGCAGCGGCACAGCCAACAGACCCGGTACATCAGGCTCCGGCAAAGTTGCAACGTCGTCCTCTGGGACAAGTATGTCCTCTTCCGGCATGCGCGGGTGGGAAGCCGTCCCGCAGCCTCCCAGTATGGCCATCATCCGGCACCAGGTCCCCTTTGTGAGTGGGCTCAGGTCGTCCCCCTCCAACAGCACCAAACAGGCCTCTAGGGCCTTGATCGCGGCCATTTTTACTGCGGTGGGGGGAGGGGAAGCGACCCGGTGCCCAAATTCATCAGTCCTCAGCCATCTGTCCCGATCAGTCAGCGGGAGACAGGGGCCCTCCGTCTCCGTAGCTCCCTTCACAGTCCCAGCATGGGAGGTACCTACAGGTGGGCACAGCAAGCGGGTAACCGGTGCCGAAGGGTAGGCCCCAAGATGGCCGCCGGCAGCGACCTCCATCAAGCAAACCGCCCGGCACGCGGCTGTCTCAGGTCCGGTGGGGGGGCAGAACTGGCCCCGGACAATACACCCCGATGGCCAGCCACTCAGGGCTAGTAGCATGAATTCTCGGCGTCTATAAAGTGGCTTAAAGATCCCTTTAGAGAGAGGACGGGTCGGGGGTCCACAGACACGCGTCCTCTCTCTTCAGCAGCCGGCCACGCCCCCGATGGTTATTGTTTTATAAACGATATATGAGCACATATGACACATAATAAATATCATGTAACTCTTTCACATTCATATAAGAAACATATCCTGTTAATCTGTATATTCATTCTATCCTTAATACACAATGTTTGTCTTTTGCCATTTTCATTGATAATATCCATAGATAATCGCAAAATTCACTTTTACCCAAGCGGGGTTGGATGCTCTGCAGATTACCCAGGTGAAGCTGTGGTTAGTCCTCAGATTACCCGGGTGAAGCTTCAGACTTGCACATTATCCGGGTAAAGTGTGAATTTTTCAGCTCTTCCACACTGTTACCCAAGGGCAGTTGGTTAGTTCTAAGATTACCCAGGTAAAGTCCTAAATTTACATTTTTTTTGCAGCTTTACCCAGCGGTTTTGGGTAATGTCAGGAATACCCAGGTAATCCTAGGAATAACCGCACTTCGGATTTTACCTGTAACATATATATATATATACACACACACACACACATAACTCTCAGATGCTCTCCATCAGCCATTATTTGAAAGCATACACAATGGAAGTGAAACCATGAATGTTTGCCACCACAAGGGGTTAAATTTGAGATCTCTATGGACCTGGAGCTGAAGATTTTGTTGGGCTTTTTTTGGAATTTAGTGAAATGAAAAGATATTTTAGGTTATATAATGGTGCAGATATGGATATACACTATATTGCCAAAAGTATTCGCTCACCTGCCTTGACTCGCATATGAATTTAAGTGACATCCCATTCCTAATCCATAGGGTTCAATATGACATCGGTCCACCCTTTGCAGCTATAACAGCTTCAACTCTTCTGGGAAGGCTGTCCACAAGGTTTAGGAGTGTGTTTATGGGAATTTTTGACCATTCTTCCAGAAGCGCATTTGTGAGGTCACACACTGATGTTGGACGAGAAGGCCTGGCTCTCAGTCTCCGCTCTAATTCATCCCAAAGGTGATCTATCGGCATGAGGTCAGGACTCTGCAGGCCAGTCAAGTTCATCCACACCAGACTCTGTCATCCATGTCTTTATGGACCTTGTTTTGTGCACTGGTGCACAGTTATGTTGGAAGAGGAAGGGGCCAGCTCCAAACTGTTCCCACAAAGTTGGGAGCATGGAATTGTCCAAAATGTCTTGGTATGCTGAAGCATTCAGAGTTCCTTTCACTGGAACTAAGGGGCCAAGCCCATCTCCTGAAAAACAACCCCACACCATAATCCCCCCTCCACCAAACTTTACACTTGGCACAATGCAGTCAGACAAGTACCATTCTCCTGGCAACCACCAAACCCAGACTCGTCCATCAGATTGCCAGATGGAGAAGCACGATTCGTCACTCCAGAGAACGTGTCTCCACTGCTCTAGAGTCCAGTGGTTGCGTGCTTTACACCACTGCATCCGAAGCTTTGCATTGCACTTGGTGAAGTATGGCTTGGATGCAGCTGCTCGGCCATGGAAACCCATTCCATGAAGCTCTCTGCGCACTGTTCTTGAGCAAATCTGAAGGCCACATGAAGTTTGGAGGTCTGTAGTGATTGACTCTCCAGAAAAGTTGGCGACCTCTTCGCACTATGCGCCTCAGCATCTGCTGACCCCGCTCTGTCAGTTTACGTGGCCTACCACTTCGTGGCTGAGTTGCTGTTGTCCTTCCACGTTCTTATAATACAGCTGATAGTTGACTGTGGAATATTTAGGAGCGAGGACATTTCACGACTAGATTTGTTGCACAGGTGGCATGGTGGCACAGGTGGCATGGTGGCACAGTTCCACGCTGGAATTCACTGAGCTCCTGAGAGTGACCCATTCTTTCACAAATGTTTGTAAAAACAGTCTGCATGCCTAGGTACTTGATTTTATACACCTGTGGCCATGGAAGTGATTGGAACACCTGATTCTTATTATTTGGATGGGTGAGCGAATACTTTTGGCAATATAGTGTATCCAACGAGGCAGTTACTTTGTGATTAATTTTTCATTCAGATTTCAATCATTTAAAGCGTGTAAAATTATTTTTCCCATTTTATCATCCAAACCTTTGTGGTTTTCTTTATAAGGAATTCTTGTTAATAAAAAGTGAAATGGGAGCCTGTTACTGCATTTTTCTTAGAAAATATACAATTTTAACCAAAAAATGAAAAAAAATTCTATTTCCCTTGTGTTTTGGAGGATGTGTTTTATGAATAATATGACTATCAGGGTTATTCAGAGAGAGGTGAAAACCAAGAGAATGACTGGAGAAGTGAAAATTCTAGATCAAAATAGCCAAGCCAGAAAAATTCTCCCATTTATTTCACTTTCCAAATTGGTTATTTTGACCTAGAATTTTCACTTCCCCAGTCATTCTGGTTTTCACCTCACTCTGAATAACCCTGTATGTATAAAACACTGTCCTTGCTCCCAGCATGGGAAATGAAAAGGTGAGTAATGGCAGTGGTATTGCTCATTTTATATGTGACAAATGGACAATGCCATCGCTTTGGATCTAAAAATAAATAAATAAAAGTTCGTTTTTTTTCTTTTTGTTTTGATTTTACATGCAGGGTTAATCAGAGAAAGGTGAAACTCTGGAGAAGTTTTGGAAAAGTGAAAATTATTGCAGGTCTATTCAAAGAAAGATAAAAATCAGGAGAACTGGAAAGAGAAGAGAACAATCTAGACCAAATAGCCGATTTGGAAAGTGAGATAAATGGGAGAATTTTTCTGGTTTGGCCATTTGGACCTAGAATTCTCACTTTTCCAAAATTTCTCCAGAGTTTCATCTTTCTCTGAATAACGCTGAAAGTCATGTTTGGTATTAATGCAAAGGCCAGGCTCTGACCTGTCCAATCTGTCCAATGATGCCTCACTTGACCTTGTGAGGTGTAAAAATTAGTGACGCAGCAGTCCAAAGCCCCCCAGTGCTCTTCGCTGCAGTGCGGTGGTTTAGATTTTTGATGTAACAATTCTGTGTTAGAAAGAAAAAGAAAAAATAAAGATATATTTATTATTTTATTTTTATTGTTACATAAAGCCTGATCATGTTTGGTATCAATGGAAAGGCAGTGCTATGGCCTTTCCAGTGATACCTCGCATGACCTTGTAGCTTCTATGGAGTTGGAGATACAGGGGTCCAAATGTCCATCAATGCATATGTATAACAAAGCAGATATACGTAGTTATCCTTTCTCTGGGCCTATTCTGGGGCATAGGCCTGGAGCTGCTGCTCCATCAGCCCCTATGTTAATCCGGCATTGGATACTACAGTGCTCCGTTAGTGAGAGCAGAAAAAAATTACATCTGGTTTTAAAAGTGATGTAGTCAATAAAATAAACACTAGCAGGGTAATTCAAAGAGATCCGAATTGCTTGAGAAAGGTAACCGAACGCTGAAAATCAGCGCTCGGTTACCTTTCTTGGCCATTCGGCTATCCTGGCGAATTGCCTGCACATACGGTGCCTGTTCGGTGCCTGTTCGATGGCAGTGAAATCCCCATAAAAAAGCAATGCTTTGGCTATTCAGAGACCACAAACCAGCAGTGAAAGGTTCCCGAAATGCCCTGCCATTCGGTGATTTCATGCGGCAGATTTATTTAGGCGAATCCCATAGGCTTCAATGTTAAACATATTCCCGTTTTAATTCAATATCTAATAAACCATTCATTATAAAATTCTGCAGTAAAGAGTCTCTTTATTTATAGATTTTTTAGGATATTTTAAGCATTTTTCTGTATTTTTTTTTTTTTTTTAAAAAGTCCGATTTTTTTTAAAAACTTCTTTTTTAAGTTTACTTATTTTTTCTGTAACAGCCCTTTATATTATCATTCCTTGGACCTCATATTTAAATTTCAGACATTTTCGCTCAGTAGTTTCTTTGCAAACAGCGTTTAACTTTTCAAACATTCAAGCAAACTGTTTTCCTAATTTATTCACTTCACTCGTCTGCGGTGTCGGCTTTTTCCAGTGGCTTCGCTGTGTGTGATCGGCTCCTGCTCGGGTTTTTCCGTGGTTTTTGGTGGGTTAATTCAGATGTTTTTGCGGGTTTTTGGCGTGCATTCGCCGGGTTTTGCGGTTAGTTTTCGTCGGGTTTACGGCACCCTTTCCCTGCAATTCGGGGACCCTGTGGTGTTTGCTGAATACACCGCAGGGTCGCCGAAATGGGATCGGCAAAACAAACTGAATTGAAGAGAACGAAAAGTCACCGAACGTGCGGTGACTTTTCGATTCTCTTTGAATTACCCTGTAAAATTCCAAAGTTCCCATGGTAATAACACATCCTAAAGTCCAGCTGCAGTTTTAGGGATCTCCTACTTTTTAAGGTATTTGGCCGCCATACCTTTCTGTAAACCAGTATCACCAGCCCTGTCCCCAGAACCCACTAACAGGCCAAATTTAAAGAAATACCTTGGGAAATACAGATTGAAACCTGCAATGACTGAGCAGCAAATCATATCACCTGTGCTGTGCGTCAGATACCTGACCTTTACTCCTTGAGGACAGGTTTGGGAATGACAGATACACACCTATCTGCAACTCTCACGGACATTCCTTCCGCTCTTAAAAACGCTCGTCTGACCCCAGCCTTGGTCACAGCAGAGCTAGAAAAAATACTCTATTGGAAATGTAAAAGTTTGAAATAAATTTGTAAATTTTTCAGGTTTCCTGGTTTAGAGAATTAGACCCTGATGAGTTTCAAACAGACCTTGAAAATATATTGTATTGAAAAAAAATCCCATATGAAGAAAAAAATGATTTATTTTCAGAGATGCAATTACATTGCTTTCCCAAGTCATTCATATGCAATCCTTCATTTTCATTATACGGCAAGATTTCCCTCTCTGCATATGAAATTAAGAGAAAGCTGTAGGAGTTGAGGTGTTGTGAGGACAAGATCATTTTCCAGAGGCATTGAGGTACATTCATAAATTATATTATCTACTGAGAACTGAAGTGAACCTCACAGATGCTGGTGAACTGAAAGAAACCCCTTCTTCCCGCTAATATGTATCTGAGTGATAGAGTTAAATTCTTAATCTCCCAAGAGTAATTATCAGAACCTACCAAAAACACACAGGCCACATCCACTAATCATCTTATTTTACCATAGTTGCAAAAAAACTGTATATTGCCTAGTAGAGGTTTTGTGGGTCGTGGGTAGGTTCTAGAGGTCACTGCAGTACCTCCACACATGTAACTGATGGCCATTTGCCTGGGCACATTACTGTCACGCCGTCCTGGGGCCCCGGTGGCCAGCAGCACTTTCCTCGCTGGCTGGCCGCGAGTGAAATACAGGCTGATTGCGATCACGGGTCGAGCATGCCGATGGGCACGGCGTGATGACGTGGCACCCGCCGAGTTTAAATTCATACACCTGAGCCCTGGTTCCTTGCCCTGATGTGGTTTAGTCACTCCTCTCAATGCGTTCCTTATGTTTCATATCTGACTGATTACCTGTGTACCGATTTGGCTTGTCTGACGTTTCTCCTGGCTATTAACCCTTTGGCTCCTGGCTGACTACCCAATCTGGCATATGACCTCTGGCAAACCTCTGACTACCTAAACTGGCTCACAAACTCTGGAACTTGGTTAGCTCCCCGATCTGGCATCCGACCCCGGTATATCTCTGACAACCTGACTGGTATTAACCCCTGGTATCTGGCTCACGAGCAACCCTGGTATCTGGCTTAAGAGCAACTCCCTGGAATCTGGCTCATGAGCAACACCTTCAGGGTTATCCAAAGAGATTCGAAAAGTCACCGCACGTTCGGTGACTTTTCGTTCTCTTCAATTCGGTTCCTTTTGCCGATTGCATTTCGGTGACCCTGCGGTGTATTCAGCAAGCACCACAGGGTCCCCGAATTGCAGGGAAAAGCTACCGCAAACCTGACGAAAACTAACCGAATGCACTATGAAAACAAGCAAAAACATCTGGATTAACCTTCGAAGAGGAGCCGAACAGGAGCCGAAAAGGAGCCGAATCACACAGAGCCGAAGCAGCTGTGACGTCGAGGAGGCAGTGAATAAATTAGAAAAACCATTTGTATGAATCTGGGAAAAAGAAACGCTGTTTGCAAAGAAACTACTGAGCGAAAATGTCTGAAATTTTCACAGGAGGTCCAGGGAATGATAATAAAGAGGGCTGTTACAAAAAAAATAAGCAAACTGAAAAAAAAAAAAATCGGACTTTTAATTTTTTTTTAAAAAATTCAGAAAAATGCTTAAAGTATCCTAAAAAATCTATAAATAAAGAGACTTTTTGCTGCAGAATTTTATAATGAACGGTTTATTAGATATTGAATTAAAACGGGAATATTTTTAACATTGAAGTCTATGGGATTCTCCTGAATAAATTTGCTGAATTAAACCACCGAATGGCAGGGCATTAGGGGAACCTTTCACTGCTGGTTTGTGTTCTCTGAATAGACGAAGCAGTGCTTTTTCATGGGGATTCACTGCCCTCGAACAGGGACCGAACAGGCACCGTATGTTCAGGCAATTCGACAGGATTTGGCGAATTGCCTGCTCTCTGGATAGCCGAATGGCCAGGAAAGGTAACCGAACCCTGATTTTCAGCGTTCGGTTACCTTTCTCAAGCAATTCGAATCTCTTTGGATAACCCTGCTTGTATTAACCCCTGGTGTCTGTTATTCTGTTTGCATATGGTAAAATGTAGATTTTCCAGCCACTTAAAGGACCGGCAGTGAAGGATAGCTTGTTTACGTGCAGGGATCCGACTTTATAAATATCCAGAAGGTACGTGACACTGAGGATATCAAACTATCTCCAAAACTATCCACATCTACAGGGTTATTCAGTGCTCTAATCCCGAAAACTGCCTAAAAAAATCCTAAAAAAAACCTAAAGAGACTTTTTACTGCAGATTAAAAGAATAAATGGTTCATTCAATAAAAATGGGAATATTTTTAACATTGAAACCTATGGGATTTCCCTGATTAAACCTGTTGAATGAAAGCAACGAACATCAGGGCATTTCGACAACTTTTCATTGTTGTTCAGTGTTTTGTGATTAGATTGCTTCTCTATGGGGGAGTTCACTGCCGTTGAACAGCACCATATTTTGCTGGCTATTCAACAATATTTGGTGAACTGCCTGCTTTGTGAATCCACGAAAATGCACCATATGGGGAAATTCACTGTTCGGTGCATTTTCAGGGTAAGTTCGGATCCCTATGAATAACCCCTCTAGTCTTTATAAAGTTGACTGTATGGGCCAATGGGGAAAGTAAAAAGTACCCAGATAGAGTCAGGACTCAGCAATGCAAAAATTGAAAAAAAATTGTTTCTGTAATGCATTAAAAAGGTTTATATTTTATGCTCCTAGATCAGAAACATTGATGAAATAGTTAGCTTTACAACATTTTTCTGTATGAAAAGAGCCATCTCTTTGCAAGCATTCTGATGAACAAAATGATGCGATTGTATGTGTTTTGTTTGTGTAGTTGTATGTCCTTATTGTTTTGTTCATAAACAAAATATTCTAAGGTTTTGTTTCTGAAGTATTTTGTTACATGATAAAATGGCTCGATCTTTTTAAAAAAAGTTGTAATTTCTTTGGTTAATAATATCAAATGAATTAGGTGCCTTTTTTCTGTGTTTAATGATTTCCTATAGAAGGAGAATACTCAGCCTTGTCTCTGGTATGGAGTGTGTTTTGTCTCGCAGAACATGTTTGCAATTGAAAATACAATTTTCATATTTGTTTGCTAAGAAAACACAATTCTAATGATTGACATTATCATTCCACCATCGAAAGGGTGGCAAAACAGGTTCCCAGTGCCTTAAAAAAACAAAGTGTTTTGGTTGCTATAAAGAAAAATGACAATGTAAGGCATCTTCCTGACAGTTCTCAGTTGTAGCGTTATAAACCGTGGGAAAAAAAATAATATAATCATTTATTGCTCACAGAGTTTCCCCTCCTGTTTTAATCAAACCCCTCATGGGCATTGGGTGGGAGACAATTCAAGTTCTTGGATCACAGGCACAAGATGTGAGATTGAGTTATTCAGGGTTATTCAGAGAAAGGTGAAAACCAGGAGAACTGTCAGGAGACAAGAACACTCTAGACCAAACAGCTAATTTGGAAAGTGAAATAAATGGGAGTATTTTTCTGGTTTCGCTATTTTGACCTAGAATTTTCTCTTCTCCAGTCATTCTCCTGAGTTTCACCTTTCTTTGAATAGACCTGATAGTAGGGGCCTGTTTCCCTCAAAGAACCAAAAAATGTATTATGTTACAAGTTAGGTTTAGCCCTTGAGTAGCGATGAGCTGTTCGGGTTCGGACGGTTCGGAGTTCGACCTGAACTTTGGCAGTTCGAAAGTTTGCGAATTTCGAACTTTTTGGGTGTGTTTGGTTCGAGTTCGAAAAAAAAAAGAAATTTTGAAAAAAGTATAGAAAATGCTTAAAAAAATACTAAAAAATCTAGAAATAAAGAGACTCTTTACTGCAGAATATTATAAGCAACGGTGTATTAGATATTGAATTAAAAACTAATGTGTACGTGGAAAGATTATCAACTCTAAATGACCTCTGTTCACAAACGGGCATAACACCAGGTGTTTTTAGTCTGGTAATCAATTTGATACATTGTACACCATACTGAGGGTGGGGTGGTGTCTGCTTCTGATTGAGATTTGAGAATTAATTTCCCTAAAACATCCTAATATGCTGCATTTAACCCTTTCGCTGCTGAGGCTTTTCACACCTCTGTGCTGAGGTCATTTTTACCGCTTTCGCTCATCATGTTTAACCGCGTTTTGTAGCCATATTTTGATATATGACCCAGACATATTATATATCGTTCTTTCCGGCAGACTTGGCAGATTCATAATATGTCATTATTATATGTATACGTTATGTCATGTCTGTATATGATAACAAAAATGCAATAAAATTTGAATTTTCAATAATTTATTATGTGTAAAGTGTTTTTTTTCACATTTTAACATGCGATCGTTTGCGGTTATATTTTGTATGGGGTGCGCTTGATAAAAAAATTAGAAATGGGGTCTCGTTACATTTTTTTTTGGGGAAAATTTCGCTTTTTTTAACAAACGCACCGCATACAAAAATCGTTAGTGCAGCATTATTGTTCACATTATAATTGAAATGGGAACAATATTGCTGCATTAACAAAAAAAAAAAAAACTTGCTTATTTATTTATTTTTTCTTTTTTAAAAAACATTTTTCATGCTCATGTTTGGTATCCTTGGAAAGGCCATGCTCTGGCCGATCCAACGATATCAAACATTAACTCCTAGCTGCCACGGATTGGGAGATAGGGGGTTCATTGGAACCCCCTATCTCCACCATTGGTGGCAGCTAGGGGTTAACTCCAGGACTGGCGTCATCGTGCTATGCACGATGACGCCAGTCCTCAGGGGGAGTTCCTGGGGGCTTGGCCGACATCCAAGATGTCGGCCAGCTCCAGGAGAGGATCACGATCCGGCACTTTTCAGCGCCGATTCGTGATCCGGCTCCCCAGGGGTTAATCACAGCCACTGTTTGGAAGGGCAGGCTCTGCCCTTCCAAACGGTGCCTGGATTAACCCTCTGCCCCCCAGTGATCGGGAGGGAGAGAGGTCCGAAGGACCTCCCCCCCCTCCTTTCAGGCACTTCCTCGGCACATGCGGGGGGCGCCTGAATTAGATGTCATTGCGCCGCCGCGATGTCATCTAATTGCTCCGCTGGGGTCCCGGAGTGCTGGGCTGACATCCAAGATGTCAGCCCGCACTGGGGGGCGCAGCAATCTGCCGGAATCCGGCAGATTGCTGCCTCCTGTGCATGGACGCGCTCAGCGCGTCCATAGCACAGGAGAACCACTTGGCTGGACACGCTGAGCGCGTCCATAGCAGCCAAGTGGTTAACTGGTGTTTGAAAAAAATTCAAAATAACATCTAAGGCTAGGGTCAGATGAGCGCATTTTGTACGGACTGTGCGTCCGTGCAGTACGGATGTACTTACTGACTGACAACAAGGTAGTGGCCAAACAGTCCGTTTTTTTCACTGATGTATTTTTTGACTGATGTAGCAGGGAAAATAAATTAAAATGAAAAAACATTCTGTCCGTCAAAAATGCTGGACGTATAAATGCAGTCCATCTGACCTCGTTTCATCACTCACATACAAAGTTACACGGACGTTGCAGACGTGGCGCACTCCGCACGTCTGTTCTAGCAGTATTACGTTCTTGCCTAACCTGCGTCCATTTGCTGCGTCCGCCATTCATCCCCACTTCCGTGCGGACGTACTTCATGTGTGGGGCTCCATTGGTCAGAATGCTATGCTGCCACGGACATACAAATGTGTGGCAACACGGTCGTGATAACTGCGCTCGTCTGACCCCAGCCTTAAGCAATGTTATTTTTCACCTCGGGATTAAACATTCACAGGGTTATTCAGAGAGCGGTGAAAAGCAGGAGAATAACTGGAGAAGTGAAAATTCTAGGTCAAAATAGCCAAACCAGAAAAATTCTTCCATTTATCTCACTTTCCAAATCGGCTATTTGGTCTAGATTGTTCTCTTCTCCTGCCAGTTCTCCTGGCTTTCACCTCTCTCTCAGGGTTGTTCAGAGAAAGGTGAAAACCAGGAGAATGGCAGGAAAAGAGAACAATTTGGACCAAATAGCCGATTTGGAAAGTGAGATAAGGCTAGGGTCAGACTAACGCATTTTCCACAGCGACCGTCAAAAAGTGCGTCCAAACGCATTGCCTTATTTTTTCACGGAATGCGTGAAAACGGTCATACGATGCGCATTTTTGTGCGTGATTTTTTACGGATCCAAACCAGGAAACTTTGGGTGTCTGGACGTTATGTTGGCCGGACATGAGCAGGGTCTGACGTCTCCAAATCACGCACACACGCCGCTAGTGGACGCAGCGCACTTTGTACGTCTGTACTAGCGGTTCTGCGTTCTTGAAAAAATGCGTTCATTTTCCACTTGCGTTGCGCAGCCGGACTTTCGTGCGACCGTACTTCGTATATTGGCTGTCATTGCCCGTCATTTGCTGCTAGTGCGGCCGTGATTAAGTGCGCCTAAACGCATGTTAAAAATTCGCTAGTATGACCCTAGCCTAAATGGGAGAATTTTTCTGGTTTGGCTATTTTGACCTAGAATTTTCCATTCTCCAGTCATTCTCCTGCTCTACACCGCTCTCTGAATAACCCTGACAGGGTTATTCAGAGAAAGGTGAAACTCAGGAGAATGACTGAAGAGAAAATTCTAGGTCAAAATAGCCAAACCAGAAAAATTCTCCCATTTTTCTCACTTTCCAAATCAGCTATTTGGTCTAGAATTTTCCATTCTCCAGTCATTCTCCTGCTTTTCACCGCCAAAAAATCAGTAAACTTTTTCTGCGTGTCCGAAAATGTCTCCTCTTTTCATACAGACTGCCACCCCAAGCAGTTGTTTATGGATAGATTAAAGGAAAAGCATTTACCGTCATTTGAAATGTCATTTTTTGGTTTTTACATATTTCTATACATCCTAGAAATCCGCCACTTCATGGGCAGGTTATGGGGACCTCCTAGGCACGATATTTGAAGGAATTTTTTGTTTTTATTTTTAACCCTTATTTCATGGAAAACTCACTGTCCCTTTAAAAGTTTTTTTTTAACTTTTTGTCCTTGTTTCCTGTCCCCCAGGGCACTACCCAGACCCCCATACACTTTTTATGGCAAATATCTAGCATATATGCCCTCTTGGAGGGCACTCTAAAAACCGAATTTTCAGCCCCATTGACTTGTATGGGGTTCGAGTTCGTGTTCGGATCCGAACATTTGGAAAGTTCGGGTTCGGCTTCGAACCGAACTCGGGGAGTGTTCGGCTCATCCCTACCCTTGAGCTTTGGATGGACCCCGGTGTGTTGAACACACTGTGTTCCCTTAATATAGAAACCACAAAGGCTATGGTCAGACGAGCGGTATTAAGAGGGGAAGTAAGGTCCGTGAGAGTGGACGTTCCTTCCACTCGACACTCGTCTGGCCGCCTCGCTGAGCGCAGTTAGTGTGCTCAGAGCTCCAATGCTTGATCCTCCTATGGAGGATTGAACTTTGCAGCCCCGTCAACGTTCGTCTTAGCACTTCAACGGGGAGGTTTGCTGCACGGGCGCAGCACAGACGCTGTTGTGTGCGCGCAACAGCATGTGGCGGGCCCCGTCGCAGCATCACAACGCTGCAACAGACGCCGGAAGGCACGTCAGTATGGGTGCACAAAGTGCGCTCGTCTGACCCCAGCCTAAGTGTAAAAACAGAAACAAGTGGAAGTGATACCACTATGAAAAAAGTTCCTCAAATTACTTAAACCATGCAATTAAAATATACATTTTTAAAGAGCATTAAAAGAAAAGCATAATCCGTGTTCTATTATCACAAGACAAGGTAAATGTAAACTTCTATAATGTGTAGGTTATGTAGAGATTAACTCATGTGATGTCCTTCTTTTGCATCTAATGGACTTCCACATAGATAATCATTGAGTTCAGAAGATAATTCAAAGTCTACAAAAAAACGAAACTATAAAATTGTGCATTTTGTTATTGTTATGAATATAAGTTTTAGTGTTTACATTTGTGAATACATTTGAAAAGTTTATTGTAATAAGCCTGGATGGTGCAAGAGGTCTGCGCCTGCATTTTTTTAAAACTTTTCGAATAGTATATGAAAATTGTGTATACTGTACATGTCGTGGGAATCAAGCAGGGCCTGACAGCATACACATGAGAAATTTGTAAAACATGAGGGGGGGGTGTCTCATAAAAAGTCTTCAAAATGTCAAAAAACGGGGGGACAATAAAAGTCAGCAGATACATTTCTTAAAAAATAAAAAGTCAGCTTTCACTCAGTATCATAATAATAATAAAATATATATACAGTCAGGTCCAGAAATATTGGGACATCGACACAATTCCAACATCTTTGGCTCTATACACCACCACAATGGAGTTGGAATGAAACAAACACAATGTGCTTTAACTGCAGACTTTCAGCTTTAATTTGAGGGTATGTACATCCAACTCAGGTGAACGGTGTAGGTCTTACAGCAGTTTGCAGATGTGCCTCCCACTTGTTAAGGGACCAAAAGTAACGGGACAATTGGCTTCTCAGCTGTTTCATGGCCAGGTGTGATATTCCCTCATTACTCCAATTACAATGTGCAGATAAAAGGCCCAGAGTTCATTTCAAGTGTGCTATTTGCATTTGGAATCTGTTGCTGTCAACTCTCACGATGAGATCCAAAGAGCTGTCACTATCAGTGAAGCAAGCCATCATTAGGCTGAAGAAACAAAACAAACCAATCAGAGAGATAACAAGAACATTAGGCGTGGCCAAAACAACTGTTTGGAACATTCTCAAAAAGAAGGAACGCACCGGTGAGCACAGCAAAAGACCAAGGAGACCACGGAAAACAACTGTGGTGGATGACCGAAGAATTATTTCCCTGGTGAAGAAAACACCCTTCACAACAGTTGGCTAGATCAAGAACACTCTCGAGGAGGTAGGTGTTTGTGTGCCAAAGTCAACAATCAAGAGAAGACTTCACCAGAGTGAATACAGAGGGTTCACCACAAGATGTAAACTATTGGTGAGCCTCAAAAACAGGAAGGCCAGATTAAAGTTTGTCAAACAACACCTAACAAAGCCTTCACACTTCTGGAACAAGATCCTATGGACAGATGAGACCAAGTTCAACTTGTACCAAAGTGATGGGAAGAGTATGGAGAAGGAAAGGAACTGCTCATGATCCTAAACATACCACCTCATCAGTGAAGAATGGTGGTGGTAGTGTCATGGCGTGGGCATGTATGGCTGCCAATGGAACTGGTTCTCTTGTATTTATTGATGATGTGACTGCTGACAAAAGCAGCAGGATGAATTCTGAAGTGTTTTGGGCAATATTATCTGCTCACATTCAGCCAAATGCTGCAGAACTCATTGGACGGCGCTTCACAGTGCAGATGGACAATGACCCAAAGCATACTACATAAGCAACCAAAGAGTTTTTGAAGGGACAGAAGTGGAATGTTATGCAATGGCCAAGTCAATCACCTGACCTGAATCCCATTGAGCATGCATTTCACTTGCTGAAGACAAAACTGAAGGGAAAACACCACAAGAACAAGAAGGAACTGAAGACAGTTGCAGTAGAGGCCTGGCAGAGCATCACCAGGGATGAAACCCAGCGTCTGGTGATGTCTATGCATTCCAGACTTCAGGCTGTGATTGAATGCAAAGGATTTGCAACCAAGTATTAAGAAGGGAAAGTTTGATTTATGATTATTATTCTGTCCCCTTACTTTTGGTCCCTTAACATGTGGGAGGCACATCTGCAAACTGCTGTAAGTCCTACACCGTTCACCGGAGTTGGATGTACATACCCTCAAATTAAAGCTGAAAGTCTGCAGTTAAAGCACATTGTGTTTGTTTCATTCCAACTCCATTGTGGTGGTGTATAGAGCCAAAGATGCTAGAATTGTGTCGATTTCCCAATATTTCTGGACCGGACTGTATATATATATATATATTTTAAAAAAAGTCGGCTTAAAATGTCCTCATGTAATAGCGCTATAAGAAAAAACATCAGCAAAATGGGACAGCAAAACCATCCATAGGAGAGCCCCTCAAAAAGTGAGGAAATTCTCAAAGAAAAAGAAAAAAACCCAACCAAAACCTCCCCAGCCAGGGAGCTATAACGCGGTGAGAGCAGGGGAGTCCCGTATAACAAAAAGCATAAAGAAAAAGATATCGAAGGGATCCCATCAGCCAGTTTTCCAGAATGGGGGTTCTCGCAGGGCAGGTAGGGCACAGTAAGGGAGGCCGTAATACGCTGACCATGTCAGCCCACCGCCACTCGCATTCAAGGCGGGTGCAGGTATCGGGGTCAGCAGGGGCACCACAGCTTTGAGCAAGGCCCCAAGATGGCCGCTTGTATATCACACCGGCCGGAAATCACACAGGGCTCCCAGCCCAAAAGTGGCCAAGTTCCCAGGAAGCTGCCAAAAGCGATCAGGAGCCTCAGAGCCAAGGGGTACATGGGCTCAGCCCTTTAACAGGATCTCAGGGGAGCACCACAGTAGGCAAAAGGAGCCTGGAGGTAGGCCTCAAAATGGCCGGTGACTGCGCCCATCTGCCGCAGAGATGGCCGGTAAAGGGAAGTCTCAGGTCCGGGGGTGGCAAAATGGGTCCCGGACGACTCATCTCCGGTGGCCAGCCACTTAGGGAGTATAAGTGCAAAGAATCTGCGCAGAAAGGTCAGCTTAATGTCCCGCAAGGAGCAGGCAGAGACGGAGCTCCACCAAAACACGTCCGTCCTGCTCCCTTCACAGCCAGCCACGCACCAATGGCTTGTTCTAACGTAGTTTATTCTGTGTGTGTCTGTCCTGTGTTTTAGCAATCCAGCTAATCTAAAGACCGGCAATGTAGGTAGGCAGTGTCTGCGTGTAGGGATCAAGGGGTACTGTGACAATAATAATTCTCTTATTAATCATGTCCATGTGTCCACTCTAATTCCATAAATCCCAACAGTATGAAGATCAAGGAATATAAATCCACTGTTAAATGGATTCTAAAATAAGAATATATTTGATTTCAAAACTAGTTTTTCCCTCTTCTGCATAAGTGTATCCCTGGGGGATAGATGTCTTTTAGCATTTTAAATTTTTTGCAAAAGAATTCATACTAAATTTACTAAGAACCTAAATGACTTCAATAAAAAGGGCTACGTTTTCCAAAGCTGTCAGTGAGAATAAATCTTTTGGTTTTGTTCTCCGCTTCTTTCTCTGGTCTGTCATTTGCAATCTATTATTTATTATAAGCACTGACTCCCTTATGCTAATTATATCATGTCTCGAGCTGTATTATTTAAAAATACTTTAGGGGTGGAGATGAACACCGTTACCCATAAAATAGTGTATAAACAGTCTACCGTTAAGGCTTTGTTCCCGTGTGGATGTTTCTTATTATATTCATGAGTTAAAGGGATACGCTAAAGGAAAATAGAGTTTCCTTTTCTTGCCCTTAAATAATTGAGCAGAAGCTGCTGACAGCCTCTGCCCAATTCTTTTTAATTTGTTTTGGTTATTTTACTCACCGATTATCCCTGACGTTTTTCTGCGGAATTTGCATTCGTAGGCAACTTGTGTAGTGTAGAAACCACAAATTGCACACTGCTACAAGGCTACAAGCAGTCAGGGCTGGAGCAACGATTTCTCCTACCCTAGGCAAAAAAAACATTTTGTAGCCTCCTCTTTCCCCTGCTCCACAGTATTTCCGCACCAAATATTGTCCCTATTCCCCTTATGTCTCATACTCTCGTGAGATCTTCTCTCTGTTTCTTTTGACCTCGGCTTGCCTCCTTATCAATGTGTACCTCTTAAGTCCCAAATCCTGGCATGTGTTTTCAAAATTGTCGGTCTCTCCTGTCCTTGTATTTGATTTATTATTTTAACCTACAGATCCTGACCATCTTAAGGACCAGTTTTATTAGGGGTTTTTTTTGCTATTCTCCTACCCCTGGTTAGGTCAACTGAGGGTGTCAGTGTTACCATGACAGCAATCTCCCAGGAATAAAAAAAATCTACTGGAGATTAAGTTGGAAAGGGCTCAAGAAACACAGAAGTTCAACTGAAAGTGGCGCGGATCATGCAATTTGATAATTGGTAGAATATACATTGGGTCCAAATGAACAATATAAGAATATCAAATGATTTATAGGGGTTTAAGTGACACCAATTAAATATTAAATGGAAGATGAAGGAACCCAGCACTCCAATCTGTAAAAGGATCAGTTTCTTAAGCTGGGTGCAACATTGCATCTGATGCAACAGCCTTTCTCAAGCTCTATACCCTGGGTACTGAGCTTGAGTAAGACTGGCCGTCCACTGGAACTGTAGTTGGATGACCAACTTGGTCGTCTGCCTACAGACAACGCCGTCGCGGCCGATCATTGTTGTCCACTGGAAGCATCTGTGGATGACCCAGGTCAGCAGACAGACAGGCCGTCGAATGCAAAAAGAGCAAAAAACTCTGCTGCGAGGGAAAAATAAACACTGCAGCTGGGAGAAGAAAAACTTTCTGAAACTCTGTTTCAGCACCAAGGACAGCCTCGTCAAGCGCTGCTGAAGCAGGAAAAAAACTTTGCCGAAGGCTGCAGGGGGGGAGGATAAACCCCCTGTCCCTGATGCTGAAATAATTTATAGCACCAAGGATAGCAACGCTGAATGCAGCCTGGCTGAAGGAAAAGAGGGGGGAAAGCTGCGTTTGGTGAGCGAGAAAAAAAACCACGTCTTTTTTACTGTATAAAGAGACTTGTTGTTGCGGATGAAAATAATAAACGGTTGAATAAAATTTAAAAAAAATGCTGCTGTTCCTTTTTCCATATTTTGTTTTCAACCCCAAATGGGAAGTGGTTGGTACGTGTAAAAATAAAACTCCCCATTTTTCTGCCTCTTAGCTGAAAAGCAGCAAGTGAGCATGCAGATGCTCAGAGGAGCGGCTTTTAGTTACATTGGTTAGGTACTCACTCTACCAAGAGGTGCCTTGATGGGGCGAGTGAGCTTATGCTTCAATGGCCATTCGAGCAAACTAAAACCTCTAATTCTGTTTTGTTGCACATGAAATTGTATAGAAACGAGCGCAGATGACATCTTATTTTACTGTTATGTTTTATACATGAACTGGGTTGTTACTCCTGGTTGTTGCAGCCGCTCTGGTGAGTATGGGCGCAACGCCATTTTTTCTGTATGTATGTCAATTAAATAGCAGTAGTTATGTATCTTATTAAAGTATTATCGTGTCTGGTTTGGTTTCATAAAATTACTTAAATCTCATTTTAATATAAAATACTTTAAATGGTTTAACTCAGTCACAAAACGGTTATTTGTTTGTACTTGCTCTAAAGGCCAAAACTTGCCAGCCCTTCCCTGGTCTGGTGTTATTGTTAACCTTTTGTCTATCACTAAGGAATTTGCAGGGCAAAACAAAACCTCTAGTAACACAATTTTTGCCCTCCAGTTCTGAAAGTTATGCGGCATGAGAACACGTCTAGGCACAGTGAAATATAGAGTGACTTCATAAAGCTTATTCCTCACATGACAGCAAAGGAAGGCGACCAGGAATAGATTTGTTGTACCACCAATTCCTCACCAGTTGTTTTCCATAAGTACCATATTGAATAATGTCTTAAACACAATCCCATCTTCTACTTCATCATTTGCCCAGAGCCTGAGCTCCTTCCATTAAGCATGAACATAATTTAGTTTGGATGCTGAGCTGATAGCCAGGTTACCAGTGGGCTTTTAGTCACTTTTATGAAATATGTATTTTATTTTCTTATAATCCTCTGAATCTATTTCAGGACGGGAAAATTAAGGTCAGGTATTTCACCTCTACATTCATTTGCTATGCTGAAAAGATAAATACGGATCTTTGCTTAATGCCATATGCCTGCAGAGAATGTTAAGTACAGCTAAACCGAGAGCTTCCTGTAATATCAAAAGGTAATTCCGTTTGGTGCACCATAGCTGTAAAAGCAATTCTTTAGGATTTCTATTTAGACATTTTTAAGGATTATACCATGAACTGGGAATGCTAGGGGAATACATTGAGGGTTATTCACAAAGCCCCAAAATTGAGTCCAATTTTGATGCTTTTAATTTCTTCACATTTTGACACACTTCGACGATCCCATTTCACCAAAAATATGGTGCCTTCACTATTCACCGAATGTTCTCTGTATTGCACTGAAAATGGAGTCGCTGAAGCAGTTATCGGACACTGGGAAAAAGTTAACCCCCTAATATGAGGTTAAATCAATAGAAATGCAGTAAAAATGTATCTAAATAATAAAAACGGTCCTTTAAAAAAATTATAAAAAGGTCTGTTAAATTTTTTTAAAAAAGTCTATTAAAAAATAAAGGTCTTTTCAATAATACAAAAAGTCTATTAAAAAATAAAGGTCTTTTCAAGAATTGAAAAAGACTTTTAAAACATTTTAAAAAAATAATTAAAATAATGGTCTGAAAATTTTTTCAAAAAAATATTACATTAATTACAGTAAATCCTATTTAAACCTGTCGAATTGAAACACCATAAATCAAGTCATTTTGTTGCAATTTCTGAGCAATTTGGCATTCTGTGGAAATATGAATACATTAGTTCTCTATGAGACAGTTACATAGTTACATAGGCTGAAAAAAGACATGCGTCCATCGGGTTCAGCCTTTCACACATCACCTACTGCTGTTGATCCAAAAGAAGGCAAAAAACCCAGTCTGAAGCGCTCGCCAATATGCAACATACTGGGAAAAAATTCCTTCTTGACCCCAGAATGGCAGTCAGATTTCTCCTTGGATCAAGAAGCTATTACCCACATATTAAATATTATAACCCTTAATATTCTGTGTCTGCAGGAAGTCATCCAGTCGCTTTTTAAAAGTCTGTACGGTCTCTGACCCAACCACATCAACAGGCAGAGAATTCCACAGCTTTATTGTTCTCATCGTAAAATAACCCTTCCTATGCTTTAGGCTGAATTTTCTTTCTTCCAGTCTAAATGGATGACCCCTTGTCCTGTGTATAGTCCTGTTAATGAATAGGTTATCAGACAATGGTTGATAATGGCCCCGTATATATTTATATAATGTTATCAGATCCCCTCTAAGGCGCCGTTTCTCTAAACTAAACAGGTTTAAGCTTGTTAGTCTTTCCTCATAACTTAACCCTTCCATTCCCCTTATTAATTTAGTTGCCCATCTCTGCACTTTTTCTAGCGATATAATATCTTTTTTTAAAACAGGTGCCCAAATTTGCACGGCATATTCAAGGTGCGGTCTGACCATTTATTTATACAGAGGCAAAATGATGTTTTCATCCCGAGAGTGAACTCCCCTTTTAATGCATGCCAATACTTTGCTGACCTTGGCGGCTGCTGTTTGACATTGCACATTGTTACTTAGTTTGAAGTCTATGATTATTCCCAAATCCTTCTCCTGCTTGGATTTACCTAACTCCGTACCATTTAGGGTATAAATTGCTTGTGTGTTCTTCACTCCAAAGTGCATAACTTTGCATTTATCTAGATTAAATTTCATCTGCCATTTAAGTGCCCAGTCCCCCAATCTATCTAAATCCGTCTGCAGCGAAGTAACATCCTGCTCACATTGTATTACTTTTCCTAGTTTTGTGTCACCTGCAAACACTGATACATGGCTTTCAATACCTATCTCAAGGTCATTTATAAATAAATTGAATAGTATTGGTCCTATAACAGACCCCTGAGGGACACCGCTTACCACTGATGTCCATCTTGAAAATGTACCATTTATGACCACTCTCTGTACCCTATCTTTTAGCCAGTTTTCTATCCAAGAATAAGTATTTTCATCTAGACCAATTTTTCTTAATTTAACTAGTAACCCCCCTTGATCTATACTTCTACTTACTTCCTCATAGAACGTAATTAGGTTAGTCTGACATGATCTGTGTTTCATGGAACCATGCTGATTTTTGCCAATTACATTATACCTCCCAATAAATTCCTGAATATTATCCCTTAGTAACCCCTCAAATACTTTCCCAGCCACAGATGTTAAGCTCACAGGTCTGTAATTCCCAGGCACAAATTTTAAACCTTTCTTAAATATAAGGACCACGTCAGCTTTTCTCCAAACCTCTGGTACGATTCCTGAAAGAAAAGAATCTTGAAAGATTAAGAACAGAGGTTTACATATTTCAACACATAGCTCTCTCTGTACTCGTGGGTGAATTCCATCTGGCCCTGGGGCTTTATTCACATTCACGTTGTTTAATTGCTGCAAAACCTTGTCCTGAGTCAACCAGTCACTTTGTATTAGTTTTTATTAATGAATTGCATGTCTCCTGTTATAGGTTTATCTTTCATAAATACTGAAGAAAAATAATCATTCAAAATTTCTGCCTTATCTTGATCTTCAGTTAACAATAACCCTAACTCAGATTTTAGTGAACCTACATTTTCACTCTTGGGTTTTTTAGAATTTATGTACCTAAAGAATCTTTTAGGCTGGGATCAGACCAGCGCACTTTTAACGTGCGTTCTGGCGCACATAATTACGGCCGCACTAGCAGCAGATGACGGGCAATGACGGCCAATATACGATGTACGGTCGCACGAAAGTCCGGCCGCGCAACGCAAGTGGAAAACGAACGCATTTTTTCGAGAACGCCGAACCGCTAGTACTGACGTACAGAGTGCGCAGCTGCGGCATAGCGGCGTGTTTGCGTGATTAGGAGACGTCAGACACTGCTAATGTCCAGCCTACATGACGTCCAGACGCAAAAAGAGTTTTATTGACGATCTGAAAAAATCACGCACGAAAAATGCGCATCGTATGACCGTTTTCGCGCACTCCGTGAAAAAATACGTCAATTCGTTCGGACGCACTTTTTTACGTTCGCGTGTAAAAATGCTTTCGTTTGACCCTAGCCTTAGGGTTGGTCTTGCTCTCTTTGGCTATTTCTTTTTCATTTTCTAGTTTAGCCCATCTAATCGCTTTTTTACTTGCTTTATTGGCTGCCCTATATGCTTTATAGGATGCATCAGATTTATCAGATTTAAAAGCTTTAAATGCCTTCTTTTTATTTTTCATTTTCTAGCTTAGCACATCTAATCACATTTTTACATGCTTTATTGGCTGCCCTATATGCTTTATAGGATGCCTCAGATTTATCAAATTTAAAAGCTTTAAATGCCTTCTTTTTATTTTTCATTTCCTTAGTTACGTTCCTACTAAGCCACATTGGTTTCAGTCTGTTTCTTTTATATTTATTAACCAGTGGAATATATTGTGACGTGTACTTTTCTAGTGTTAGTTTAAAGATATTCCACTTATCCTCAGTGTTTTTCCCGTGAAAGAGTTTCTGCCAGTCAATGACATTGAGAGCTTCCTTTATTTTAATAAATTTGACCTTTTTAAAATTATATGTTTTAGCATGCCCCTTATGAATGTGTTTTTTTGAGTTTATTTCAAAAGTCACCATATTACGGTCACTGTTTCCCAACTGTTCCCTTATATTAATATTTGAGAAAAGATCCACATAATTTGTTATAACCAGGTCCAGACAGTTATCCTCTCTAGTTGGTGTTTCTACCAGTTGTGTCATGAAGGTATCATTTAAAATGTTCAGAAACCGGATTCCCTTTGCTGAATTACTAGTCCCACTATCCCAATTAATGTCCGGGTAATTAAAATCTCCAATAATTAAAGTGCTACTATGATGTGCAGCCTTCCTAATTTGCTCTAACAGTTGTCCTTCCTCAATTTTTCTGCCAAATCACACCGAATTGCAGTGAAATGCATTTGCCTGTAGTTTTGCGAAATTGCAGATAAGTGAAATTCATTGTTCGGTGGCAAATTCGGAGTTTAGTGTATAACCCTCAATGTGTCTTGAAAGGGACTCTCTGCATGGTGTGACCTCAATCGTCTCTGTGTGATTACACTGTGGTAAACTCTCTGCTCCCTCTGCAACCTCTGAGGGGGCTCAGAGGGTTAACAACCAAAAGCAGGGGCTTAGTGCTGCCCAGAAGCTCTGCTCATGGAACTCTCGGATCTGGTTTCAGGACTTGGAGATTTATTAACAAACATTACATACATATTACGGCCCCTATTACATACCTAAAGCTAACGGTAGAGCTCACCTGCGTGAGCACTACCGTTAGCTGTGGTATTAGCAAGCTATTATAATCCAAGTGCAAACGGGTTAAAAAGCCCGTTTGCGTTTGGTACCTTGCGCTTCTCAGCGCGAGGTCACTGCACTTTTGCGCTCCCTATACTTAACATGGGGAGCGCAAAGCGTTAATCAGCGCTGGATTACAATGTCCCAGCGCTGATTAACGCCTGGCTCTGGTCATGAAAAGTTAACCAGAGCCAGGACCTGGTGTTAGCGGATTCCGCTTCTGCAGAATCTGTTAACAACAGCTTTAAAAATAAAAAAAACCCTGATGACAGTCGGACGCCGCAGCATGCTAAGAGAGAAGATGCTGGGGCGCGATGTACACTTTGCCTTATGGGTGGACAGAGGCTGAGGCTACTGGCCCCGCTTCGTCGATAGACTCCGGCATGATACCCATCTTTCCCCCCACCTGGCTGACACGTTTCTCTTTTTTCTTTACAACCCTTTTTTTTTGGGTTGTCTCGGTTCACCATTATGGCCCCCCGAGTGCCTGGGCCTAGTGCCAATTGTCCCTTTGGCCCCCCGCGGTCCTTTGGACTCAGGGATTAACCAAGGATGGCACATTTTGGGCATCTGCCATTTCCCTCCGTTTCTCTCCTTCCCCCTCCTTTTTTTTTTCCCCCTTTCTCTTTTTCTCACCCCCTCTTCTCCCTACCCCCCCTCTCCTTTTAGCTTGAATTACTTCGGTGGTGCTTCTAATATGCAGTACGTTCCGATACTTCATTAACGTTGACGACGGCTTTTATTTATGAGTTTTGGGTTCTCCTACCTTGACGAGACCCTCACCTGGGGATGTTTTCATATTAAAGGGACACTCTAGGCAACATGACCACCTAAGCTTTTTTAGGTGGTCATGATGCCCTGAGTATGCCCTCGCCTTTCCCCCCTTCCTCCGCTCACCCGATCGGCTAAAACAGCTGAGAGACGCGGAGTAGTTTACTCCGCCCTCCCAGCTGTCAGTCAGCAGAGCGGGATTCATATTTCCCGCTTCTGCCGACTATTGCCGAGTAGGATACGTCATCGCGCTTTCAGCGCGATGACGTCTCCAACTCGCCGCAGTAGCTGGCGGGAGTGAGCCGTCAGCTGCTGTGATTAGTGTTACGCGCATCATCTTGCGCGTAACACTAGACGAGGAAGGTGGAGCGGTCAAAGAAGGTGGAGCGAAGGAGGAGCAAACAAGCCGAGTTCTCTGCTAGGTGCGACAGACGAGAGAGGACAGCGCCCAGCCCGAACTTGAAGAGCAGCAGAGTAAAGAAGTCTCATTTACACTTTCTTCTCGGTTAGTTTTTGCAATATATATTTTTTTTTTAACTAAATTTTTTTTGATTAAGTGGTATAATTTTTTTTTTATTTCACTTTTTGTTAAATACTCCTATGTTTATGTAAAAACTTTTATTAATTCTATTAAATTTCTGGTAATAAACGTATTTAAATTTTTAATTTATTAATTACTTATTACGTTTGTAATATAAAATAAATATTTTTTATGTATTTTTGTGACACACTTGTCACTCTCCAAAAATAATACATCCACACATTTTTAACCTTCCCGCAGCCTGCCTAGGCCCTTCTTTGCAAGCAAAATTTACGCTGTGTAGAAGTGGCATCTCCACAATCTATTTTGAGGTGCAAGCAGCAAAATTAACTCTTTATTAAAGCCAAAGCATTTGAGTCCCCCCCCCACTCCACCAAGCCTCATTGTCCAAAAAGAACATGTTTTTAACGAACACAATACATGAGTCATTCATCAGTCTCTATATAGATGGCAACCAGCAGGGTAAGCACACATTGGTACAATGGACTTATGATTTGACGAGATTAATACACAGATAAATCTTTTATGGTTTGGGAAGGGTTGGTGAGACAAACCAAAGGAAAAAAATACAATACAGTTCATGCGTTTTTTGTGCTTTAAACTAATCTACTATTCATAAGGTCTAAATTGTTAGACAGGCTACTTTTCCAACAATTAAAATATTCACCATGAAACTGCCTGTTTTGGAAAACTCTAAATTTAAAAGGAATACAGAGGTACATGTAGATGGGGCTAAAAAAAAACCTACTTGTCCCAGTTGTCTGGTGATACAATTTACACATCCCTGCATCTTCTAACTGAATAGTATGTATTAAAACGTACAGTTAATAATTAACCACTGCTGTCCCCATCCGCTCACCCAACTACTTGCAAAAAAAAACTTTATGGACGCACAGGCTTTCAATGTACTAGGCGTAGGTGACGTGCACCGCTCTTCCTCACTCATTTCACATTGAGTGTGCAGAGTGCATAGAATAGATGACGTCTCCACCTCTCCTCAATATTTTGCGGGTGCAAGACAGTGGCAGCACCCGCCAGCTATGATTAGTGCATTGTGCATGTTTTGCCTTGCACATCACTATTCAAATTTGGTTTTTAAAACAGAGAGCACTGCAAAGTTTGCATCTATCCTTCATTGTAATTTTTCATCTATCCTTCTTTGTAACTTTTTTTCATGTATCTTTTTTTGAAACTTTGCATGTATCATTCATGTTCATCTTACATGTATCCTGTATTGGAATTTTGCATCTGTCCTGCAATGGATCTTCCCTTTTTTTTTTGTATACGTTAAATTATATTCCAACTAAATCTATAAAATTTTTCGGTGTATTTAAAAACCAGAACTAAACCATGTCGGATGCCAGAATTATGATGGGAGAAGAACAAGAGAAAGGGGTGTCACTTTGCACAGCTTTCCAAAAGATGTTCGAAGAGCAAAAACCTGGCTACAATCCACAAATGACCACTTTGAGGATATCGATGAGACAGTAAAATTTTTAACACAAACAAAAGAAGGCCAGAGACTTAAAATTTGCTCGGATCATTTCACTCAAGATTGCTTCAACATGTTAGAAAAAAGGAAGTTGTTATCTAAAAATGCAATCCCAACCATTTTTAAAAAAACCACAACATCAATTTGTGTTTTGGACATTCCTCAAATTACAAATCCTTATTCAGGAATTAGTGCTTCTGGGCCATCTATTTTTTTTACAGAAGAGGCAGACAGACCAACAATTCATCATGACGTTGCTGCGATTTTGATAGAAGATCATGACTACACTACGGGCTCACAATATAAAATACCAAACAAACAGATTTTGTCTTCTGGTTCGCAAACATCGGTTTTGACGCTAAACAAATCTGTTTCGACAAAAAAAGGCTTTGCGCAGAGGACTGTTTCAACGCAGACAGAAAAAACCATTTTAAAAGACGCGTTCACCTCTACACGTGATATTTTGTCAACTAGTGATGCATGGTGCTGGGTTGACTCATCGGAAGAAATTGGAACAGAAATGCCTGTCGTGCAAACTATAAACACTGGACAACTTGCTTTGTGTGTTGAGGAAGATTCATTACCTGCAACAGTTACCGTGGATTTTGAAATTCAAACGCTGGAGGATAATTATTCACCAGTTTCAAATGTAATGAAATTGTCACCGATTTCAAACATGCCGATTAGTGACATCTCAACAACTCTGGACACATCACAGTTCGATCCTCTCTATGTCCCTGACACCACTGAAGAAAGCATAGATGTCGGTGAAAAGTCCTTGCAATCTGAACCAACTATTGAAGATTATGTTTTAGAGAAAAAGTTTATTGTTTTTGAATCAAATTTAGATGAACTTTTGAAAAAAATCAACAAATGCACAAACATAGTTCCTTGTGACGCTCCGATTATGTCATTTGAGAAAGAAACAACAGGGTGTTTAGTGAGGGTTTATTCCATATGTGAGGAAAATCACAAATGCTTTGTATGGAAAAGCCAACCAATGATTGGAAGGAGATCCATTGGCAATATATTGGCCAGTTGTGCAATACTTTTTAGTGGATCGCATTTTGAGAAAATGAATGAATATTTTAAATTACTTGGAGTGCCTTTCATCTCGCGATCTGTACATTACGTCTATCAAAATTTTTTTTTATTTCCAATTATTGATAATCATTATGAAAGCGAACGAATCAAGATCACCGACAATTTAAAGGGCAAAGCAATTTGTATCACTGGTGATGCTCAATGTGACAGCCCAGGTTTCTCTGCAAAGTATTGTACCTACACATTCATCGAATATGACTTCAAAAAAATTGTTGATTTTTCAGTAATCCAAGTGAGTGAAGCCACATCATCAGTTGCCATGGAGAAAAAAGCGTTTATGCGTTCACTGGACAAAATATTATCCGAAGGATTTCAAATTATAATTATTGCTACGGACAGACACGTTGGCATCCGTAAATTAATGCGCAAAAAGTATGGCCATATAAGGCTAGGGTCAGACGAACGCATTTTTCACGTTGCCCGTGAAAAAGTGCGTTCGAACGAACGGACGTATTTTTTCCCGGAATACGCGATAGCGGTCATACGATGCGCCTTTTCGTCCGTGATTTTGTACGGATCATCAATAAAACACTTTTTGCGTCTGGACGTTATGTTGGCCGGACATTAGCAGCGTCTGACGTCTCCTAATCACACACACACGCCGCTATGCGGCCGCAGCGCACTCTGTACGTCAGTAGTAGCGGTTTGACGTTCTCGAAAAAATGCGTTCGTTGGCCACTTGCGTTGCACGGACGAACTTTCGTGCGGCCGTTCGTCGTATGTTCCCGGCATTGGACGTCATTTGCTGCTAGCACGGCCGTGATTTCGTGCGGCTAAACGCACGGGAAAAATGCGTTCATCTGACCCTAGCCTTAATCATCAATTCAACATCTGGCACTATGCAAAATCGATGACTAAGAAATGGAAAAAAATGTCAAAGCCAAACGCTTCTAGAGAGCTCGCCCCATGGACAACTTCCGTAGTAAATCACTTGTGGACATGCTGCTCTATTTGCAAAGGGGATACAGAACTACTGAGAGAACGCTGGAGATCATTACTGTATCATATTGTAAATGAGCACTCCTGGGAATCAGATGGAGAGGAAAAACACTGTGACCATGCACCGATATTAGAAAATGAAGTTAGAATGCGTAAGTGGATACAGAAAGGAAGTGCAAATTATAATAAAGTGGTTTCATTTGTGACAGATCAACGAATGGACAAAGACTTACAACACTTGTCATACTTCTGTCACACAGGCAGTGGCGACTCTAGGAACAATATTTAGGGGGGGCACAGAAGATACCGCAGTCAAAACTGGGGGGGCACTAATAATTTTCACCACTAAATCATACCACTGAATAAAAGTAAGGGCCCTATCACCTGGTGTGAGCTAAAACACCATCACTAAAGGAAAAATTTAGTGCGAGTCGCTAAAACTTACAGGGTTATTCAGAGAGAGGTGAAAAGCAGGAGAATGACTGGAGAATGGAAAATTCTTGGTCAAAGAATCGGCTATTTTGACCTAGAATTTTCCATTCTCCAGTCATTCTCCTGCTTTTCACCGCTTTCTGAATAACCCTGTTAGTGCCTGACGACCTACTAACAGATCACCTTGTCTGCAGTAGTCCATGAACAAGGTCGTTTGGCGCACGCTAGGGAAACTCTAAGACCCAAGTTGAGACCCAGCGCTAATGCGGTTGTGTAAAGGATAGAACGTTTTTTCTTTTCCATACCTATCCCCCACCCTCACAAGCTTGAATATGAACACATCCAGTGAATAACCTCTCACCCCTGCATTATTAAAATCCTCCACGGTGGCCGTATCATCCATGTTTTGATGCACACATATATTAAGGCTGATGGGCATTGCATGATAAATGCCTCCCAGCAGCATGTTGAATCATTACACTGCATTTAATAGATCCAAAAGGAAGGCCAGGTGAGCGACAAAAATTTCCCTGCTACAGCATATAAACAATACATGTTTCAGGGCAAGACTTATCCATGTGTTCCTTTAAACATGGTCCACACAGTCACCCTAATAATCAACTGCTTACATACTATGAATAGCCGCCAGCATAAAATGTTTAAAATTAGGCAATATATTAGAATTAGGATATATGTGGATAAAGGATACATTTATAATAGAGCCGACTGCAACAGCAGCGACATTGCTGACCATATCCATTACTATGGTGTATGGGGCCAAGAGAACACCTGTGTTGCATTCCTTTCAATTGCCTGTTAATTTTGGACGAGGACCTGTTTTTTCGGAGTTAGCACCCTGGTTGAGCAGTAGGTAAAATGTTGCAATTAGTGCACCTCAAAAAATTTAGTGCTGGCACCAAGTGATCTGTAAAGATATCTAGCACTCCCCGTGTTAAGTATAGGACGCGGAAAGTACAGTAAGCTCGCGGTACAAATCGCTAATAGCGACGCACTAAGTGATTTTTCCCATTTGTAGCGGGAGGCAAACGATCTGTTGGTCAGGCGCTAGACTGAATTAACCTGGCACTAACGCAAAATCACGCCGACGCAAGGGTTAGCTCACACCAGGTAATAGTGCCCTAAATAAGTATATATAAATAAGATTCCAAAACCCCAGAGTAATGTGATGTAATGATACCTTTTTATTGTACTAACCTGATACTTAAATTCAATATTTTATTTGCTGCAATTCGGCAGTTTCCGCTGAATGTCTGATAACTGCTTCAGCGACTCCACTTTTAGCAAATTACAGTGACCATTCGCTAAATAGGGAATTCACCTTATTTTCTGTAAAATAAATTCCCCGAAATGTGACGGAAAGCAGAGGATCTACAGATCATTAGACCCTTTAGATTCTAACTTCCATAATAACCCCTAAAATGCCATAAACCCAGGGAAATACAATAAAAATAATAAACAATGTGGCATTTAGCTACCCCTTAACCCCTAAAAACATGAAATGAATACACTGAGGCATGTAGCCAACCCATTAACCCCTAAAATGCCATTAATCAAGGAAAAAACAAATGTATACTGTGAGGGATGAAGCCTGCCCATTAACCCTTAATATACAACTAAACCAAGGCATAAACTAACGTAATACACAATGTAATGTATAGTCTGAACATTAACCATTTCACTGCTGAGCCATTTCAACCCTGTGAAAATGTTTAAGTGCACGTTTTTATTTTATGTTTTATGACTTTTACATCACACTGAATATAGTCATGTTGGGTATCATTGGAAAGGCCAGAATCTGCCCTTTCAAATGACACCTAGTTCATCCATATACGATGCATAGCTACGGAGATACGTTGGTCCGAAGAAGTGTGGGAAGCTGGATGCTGATTTTTGGAGGGGGGGCACATGGGGGGGCAAGAAATAACCTAGGGGGGGCAATTGCCCCCCCTTGCCCCCCTGTAGAGTCGCCTATGCACACAGGCGATTTGGAAGTCTACCACAGCATGGTTCTGAAGTACCGTCCAAAGAGAGTGCACTTCACTCTAAATGGAATGATTGCACGAACCAAGTTGACAGCATTGGCGCATAATTTCAATGTTGGACGTCAACAAGCCACTGTAATGAGAGCTCAAACAGGGACGAGCGAAGTTGGCTCTCTACGTTTCAAATTTTTTTTCAAAAAGAACTAAGCAGTGGCAAGTTAAAAAAATTTATGAACCCACGATGACTATACACTTATTTACAATGATGTCTGATGTACTGAAATATGCCTCGAGAGAAATTGACTTGCAGTGGACGCCAATAAAAACAAAAATTCCTCCAAACATTGCCTCCACCCAGGGCCGGCGCTAACGTAAGGCGGCACAGGCGGCCGCCTTACTGTCTGGCGTCCTGCCAGTGTGAGGGGCGCCGGCCCGGGGTGTAATCGGATGACCGACCCCCGAGATTTGGCCCGGGGGTTGAGGGACCCAGATGCCGGGCAGCGCGAGAGCGCCTGCCCGGTCTTGAACAGTCCGTCCTGTGAAGTGGATGCGGCTGTGTGCGTGCGCAGCCGGTCACGTGGTCCGGCTAATCAGGTGGTACTGAGTCTCAGTACCACCTGACTGGCCGGACCGCGTGACCGGCTGCGCACGCACACAGCCGCATCCACTTCACAGGACGGACTGTTCAAGATCGGGCAGGCGCTCCCGCGCTGCCCGGCATCTGGGTCCCTCAACCCCCTGCCGGAGCTGGGGCAACAATCCAGGTGAGAGCTGGGAGCAAATCCATGACCTGGGGGCAAACCATGACCTGGGGGCAAATACATGAGCTGGGCAAATACATGAGCTGGGCAAATCCATGACCTGGGGGCAAATCCATGAGCTGGGCAAATCCATGTGCTGGGCAAATCCATGACCTGGGGGCAAATCCATGAGCTGGGGGCAAATCCATGAGCTGGGCAAATCCATGTGCTGGGCAAATCCATGACCTGGGGGCAAATCCATGAGCTGGGGCAAATCCATGTGCTGGGCAAATCCATGACCTGGGGCAAATCCATGAGGGCAAATCCATGAGCTGGGCAAATCCATGACCTGGGGCAAATACATGAGCTGGGCAAATATGAGCTGGGCAAATCCATGACCTGGGGCAAATCCGAGCTGGGCAAATCCATGTGCTGGGCAAATCCATGACCTGGGGGCAAATCCATGACCTGGGGGCAAATCCATGAGCTGGGGGCAAATCCATGTGCTAGGCAAATCCATGACCTGGGGGCAAATCCATGAGCTGGGCAAATCCATGACCTGGGGGCAAATCCATGAGCTGGGCAAATCCTTGAGCTGGGGGCAAATTCATGTGTGAGCTGGGGGCTCTCTGCTCCTCTAGATTGTAAAATCCGGGGTGCCCTCTGCTCCTCTAGATTGTAAAATCCGGGGTGCCCTCTGCTCCTCTAGATTGTAAGCTCCTGGGTGTCCTCTGCTCCTCTAGATTGTAAGCTCCTGGGTGCCCTCTGCTCCTCTAGATTGTAAGCTCCTGGGTGCCCTCTGCTCCTCTAGATTGTAAGCTCCTGTGAGCCGGGCCCTCTGCTCCTCTAGATTGTAAGCTCCTGTGAGCCGGGCCCTCTGTAAATTCTCGTGAGTCGGGCTCTCTGCTAAAACACCTTATTTTCTGTAAGTGCCCCTCCCGAGACTAGTCTCTGGATCCGCCCCTGCCTGGGATTGGAAGGGGGCAATGAGAGGGAGGGGACAACAAGCACCACGTGGTTCCCTGCCTGGCCTTGCTTCCCGAATCCAATCACAGGCGAGCGGGAAAGGTGCGTGTGCACGTGTGCATCACATGCCTGGCCAGCGCCAGCGGCCGCTCGCACCAGTCGCCTCGAGACGTGACGTCACGTGTCACACGAGGGGGACGCAGAGAGCGACGGTGGCGGTGCCTAGCTTAAGCTAAGCCTAAAAAATTGTTGCTACTAAAAAACCTACTACCTGGTCTGGTCCCTGATTGTCCCTGGTGGTCTGGTCTCTCGTCTCACTCCCTCCCTGACTGCCTGAGAGTGTGGACTGAGTAGAACTAGAACGCCAGTGGGCGACGGGGGGCCTGCAGTGCCAAGGTGAGGCAGCAGAAGTCAGCAGGCAGCAGTGAGCAGTGCTGTGCACACTGTCACAGTCAATCAGACACAGTCAGCTGAGCAGAGAGGTAAGAGACTCGCTGGGGGAAAATTTATACCATAAATAATACCCATATGAGCAGCTGGGGGCCGCAAATATACCCATACATGAGCTGGGGGCCGCAAATATATACCCATACATGAGCAGGGGGCCGCAAATATACCCATATGAGCAGCTGGGGGCCGCAAATATATACCCATACATGAGCTGGGGGCCGCAAATATATACCCAAATATGTTGTTCCTACAGTCTGACAAATGTAACTACTGCCTTTCCAGAAGAAAGACAGTGTTTATATAAGTCCATAAAGACAGCACTGGTGGCTGTCCCCCCAATCAGTGACTCACTACGCTGCTAAAGGTTGTCCTTGCAAGACCAACTTTAAGCATCCTTTAATCTCTGCGTGACGACACCGAACACTCACGATAGAGATTATTATGCATCTCTATCCTGATTGGCTTGACATGATGGGGGGGGGGGCACCAAAACAGACCTTCGCCTGACTAGGCAAAAAAGCTTGCACCGGCCCTGCCTCCACCCCGAGACCAACAACAAGTACCTTAGTTGAGAAGCATATGTCACGCTTTGTGCAATAAATAATTTAAAAAAATGGTTACAATGTTCTATATTTTTGATCGTTTTTATCTAAAGTTTTATTCATCTAGAAATTGCAATTTTGTTAGATTACAATGTGTGTTATAAGTAAATTATATTATATTTGTTACTTTTTATTTAATTTTTAAAAATAAAGTTTTTTTAAATTGCGTATTATAATTGTATTTTTTTAATTGATTACAATGTATTTATTTATAGTTAAAATGGACAGAGCACTCAAAACAGTATATGTAGGTTGAGTGTTCTGATTGTCATGCGCGTTATGACACTTCACCTTGCTCTGCTGGTTGTCGGTTTTTGTATGTGTAATACAGCCCTACGAGTGGCAGCCTGTTGCAACAACCACTCATAAATAGTACAGTGCATAGTGAATGCACTGTACTGTTTTAATCAATGGGTTTTTTTGGAAATTGTAAGCACCTTTGCATCAGTGTGTTCAAAAAATTTATAAAGGAAAAAGAGGTAAATTTTTTATTTTCAATATTTTAATATATTAATTTAAAAAAATTAAACATAGTATTTTTAAATATTGAAAAACAATACCATTTATAATAAAGTATATATAATTCTGATTATCACACGATTTATTAAAAAACTTTTTAAAATTTTATAACAAACAACTAAAAAAAGTCAACAGCATTGCCATCAGCATTGGCATCAATAAATCCAAGATAAATGTTGTCAGGTGAAGGAAAAGCTTCACGTATATGATGCACAACACATGACGGAATGGGCCGCCTTCTTCTGGGTCCTAGTTATCCGTAAACCCACATGGTGAATGCCCTGTATGTGGTTTTCCGGAAATCACTAAAATGAGCAAAATATAATTTTTTTGGGGTTTAAAAAAAAAAAAAAATTCTAGTAAGGTCCAAAAATATACAAAGACTAATGTAAATATTTTGCAGTACGTTGATATATACTGGCCAGGTGCATTACATTGAATGTGTTGCTCTGTAATACAGCTTTTTACATTATTTTGTAATGCCCTAATAAAAAAGCTGTACGTAATAAATACTCACCTTTCCTCCATCTGTGAGACTGAACGTAATCGTTTCCGCTGAAAGCTCATACCATAACGATACAAGTCGATCACATTTTCACGGTCAACCAAGCGTTGATTGACGTAAACGTCTTCACAAATACACTGTGAGTTTTCGAGAAATTGTTCTTTTATTTTTTCTATTTCTTGGCAGCATATGCTTTCTTCTATTGTTGGCATTTGATGGCATTTTCCACACAAACACCAATCTGTGTTAGACAGTCTTTCTTCAACAATTGGTTGTGGCACATCAAGCACATCATTATATCTTGGATCAGTGCGATTAGGATCCAGATAAACTGTAGGTTGATTAACCATTGACTCTATCAGCGCCAAACGCTATCAAGAAAAAAAGTAAAATTTCAAGGTGAATAGTTCAACTTTTAAATATTTAATAAAAAAAATAAAAATAAAAAAAATACCCGTCTCTCAAGTTCTTCTACGCGAACAATAGACTCGTTGTGTCTCTCCATTGTAACGTTTCTGTTAATGACAATTTACTTTCAAAAATATATTGTTTCATATAACCTTATGTACAACAACCTCTCAATATCAGTCTCCTTACACTTATTGCCATTCCATTTTGCAAAGACTGCACTTTCAGTGTGCTGTGTGCTGTCATGCGAGGCAATCAGTGCAAGCGAATGCTGTTTTCTGCAGACACTTTACACCGCATATTTTTTATTTATAAATGTATATTTACACAAATCTATTTAGTTGGTTATTGAAAAATCCATGTTTATCTGTCCTCCCTCTTCTTCTGATGCTGCACGACCTGCAGCATCACTTTAGGGGGCAGCGCCAATGCAGCGTGCCGTGCTAGTGTTTAGAATGTTGGCAGGCACGCTGCAAAGCGCCGACATCATGGCTGTTTGGGAGGGAGAGGAGTGCTTACCGCTGGGCTCGCTATTAGCTCCGGTGACCGTGGTCTGGTTACCGGAGCTGAGGGAAACTAAGTCCACTGTGCATCATGTCAATAACGGGCCCCTACCAACCGCGGGCCCTCGGCCAGTGTCCGAGGGCCCGACGGGTCAGTCCGCCCCTGGAATATACTTACCTATATATATAATGTGCCTGGCTGTTTTTTGTTGTCGGGCACAGCGTGACAGGTTGGTGAGAGGGTTGTGTGTAGGGCGTTACTGAGGGGAATGTTTAGACAGTGGTGGGAGTGGATATTTCGAAGAGCAGGCGGGGTGAACTTCAGCTCACCCCGCTGCTCGTGAACGCGCACTGTTCCGCGCATGCGCTGAGTTAATTAGCATGATTCCGCTAGGATTCACCTCATTGGCTGATGAGCAATAAAGTGGTGCATGCGCTGTTTGGACGTAGACCTTGTGCCAACTTCCGGCTTGAAGTGAAAGAGGAGGGAGGCGCAGGAATAGAAAAAACCCGCGGTGAGAAAATGCCTCCGTTTTAAGGTAACTAGAACATATATATATATTAAAAAAAAGGATAACGACTAGGTAGTGCTGTAGCATTCAATATTGAAAAAAAAAGGGTGGGTCATTTTCTGGCTAGAGTGTCCCTTTAATGTTCTTAGCTGACTTCCATTATCATTTGATGTCTCTTTGCTGTATGTTTGCAAACGCAGTCTTTTTGCCATTTTACGTTGTCTTTTTTGTTTTTATTTGTATATGCTGTTGTTTTGAGGATATGGTTTGGCCCTGCGAGGCCATTCTCACTTGCATTGGTCATATGTCACTCTTGCAAAATTCAAAAATAAAGAATTTAAAAAAAAAAAAAAAACAGATACTCACCCTCTGTCCCGGGGCGAGGAACGCGGCTCCGGTCGCCTCCTCCGGCCGGCGGGAGCAGGGAAAGACAGGGGGAAAAAGTCCCCCCTGTCTCTCCCTGCGTATCAATATGCCGACCGGCTGGATCTCGCGATGCGAGATCCAGCCGGTCACGTGACTGGCAGAGAGGACCTCAATGGAGTCCTATGGACTCCAGTGAGTGGATGCTCGCGGCTGCGCTCAGCGCTGCCGCAAGTATCCCGATTTTTAACGCTCGATAACAATGCAGGCAGCATTGTTTACGCCTGCATTGTAATCTGGCGTTAAAACGCGGGCACAAGGGGGGAAACTGCGGGCACAGTTTTTCCTCCCCTGCGCCCGCGTTTTAACGCTAAGAGAGTAATGGGGGCCTACATATATTGAATGGTATAAAAGCCTTGCTGCATTGAGAGCACCTAGATTGGCTGGAGTGGTCAGCCTCCCTGCAGTTACGTGACATGCTAAGCTGGAAGCTTGTTATATCCTGCAAAGCTCAGAGCGATGATCTTCGAACAATACCAAAACACAACTCTGTAACTTGGTATGTTCTGTTAAACACTCATAAGCACCAATCATTATTATTAATTCAATGTTCTTCCACCTAGGACATACCTGAAAACGAGAGAAATCTCAATGTATCCTTCCTGGTAAAATACTTTATAAATAAATAAATTATTGTCATCAGTTATCTAGCGCCAACAGTTTCCGCAGCGCTTTCCAATAACCAAAGGGAACGAGATACGGATAAATGGACATAGGATGGAAACAAGAGCTGTAGAGGGCCCTGCTCATAGGAGCTTACAGTGTAGAGAGATTGGGGTTGAGGAAGACAAGGGCCCTTTTACTGGACGTCAGGATTATTAGTGCCAGCGGTTCAGGAAAGGTGGGGCCATAGAAACGGCTTCAATCGTGTCTGAGTGAGTGAGCAGAGGGATGAGTTGCATCAATGATGTGGAACGCTAATCTGAAGAGATGGGTTTTGAGGGATTTATTGAAGGCCTGAAGATCAGAGGAAAGTTTGACAGGGTGAAGTAAGTCTTTCCACAGGACCAGAGCTACCATTTCAAAGTCTTGGAGGCGAGAGTTGGCAGTGTGGGTGTAGACAGAGTACAGGCGGAGATCACCCACCGACCGGAGTTGTCTAGACAGGATGTGCTAGCGGAGTAATGCAGACATGTAGAGATGGGTTGAGTTATTGAGTGATTTGAACATGATCATCAGTATTTTAATTAGTGTGAGTTTTATTGTTGTGGAGCTCTGTGAAATTCTCATATACAGTACACATTACTGTGAGTTTTATTGCTGTGAAGCTCTGTGATTCGCTCATACACACTGTATATTAGACAGTCTCCTAGAATAAAAATATACTAAGAAAGTAAATGACAATTGGATTTTGGTTTTAAATAAGAGTGTTTCTTCTCATATCATCGAGTGTGTCCTGTACACTCTTTAGTCATTTTGTTGACAAAAAGGGATTATCGGTTGACAACATGCAAATCTCACCTATCTTGAATACACACAGGACATTAATGGATCATGGAGTTAGGAGTTTAATGTGCTGAAGAAAATTTTCAAGGGCGCAAGTAGCAGCCACTTTTAATAAAGTTCTCGATTTCGACATAGAGCTGTGTTAACATAAAATCAGCTCAACAGTGAGCGCTGAACAAGACCCAGCACTTATCGGATTTTAGCTGCCCTTTCATAGAAAAACAAACATATTGTGTTGTTTTTTTGGGGTTTTTTTGAGATGCAGCAGACTGGGTTTCCAGGCTTTGGATTAAATCTTTATTTCACCTTCTGGAAATTATATAGAAAAGAGAAGAGGGAGAAAAAAAAATGCCAAAAGCTTTATCGAAAAATATGCATTAGTTTGCCCTGACATCTGTAGCTCAGGAAGAGAGCTGAACGCTTCACAATCCGTACACAATACGCTATTATGTGTCTTTACTAAAGTGGCGGCTAGTGGAATAATGGCCAGGCTAGAATGGAACTGACTTTTAATGCATCCAGCAGAAGGGGCTCATTTCTCATGCATAGCTCTCTAAATGGCGTAAGAGTTACAACCAGCTGAATATCACAAGGCTGTATATATTAAACATAGGCAGCAGTTATTCCTTGGTTGTGCAGCGAAGCTTACCTTACCATAATGTGTCATTTCCCTAGTTCGGTTCGCATGATACGGTATTGTTATTTCCCCTTTTTCTTTATATTCTGTATCTTTCTTGGTCATAAGCTCTTTGTTCAAGTATTTAAGGGTCTTGATTGAGCTAAATACCTGAAACATGGTGCTGCCCATAGCCTGCTCTTTCTAAACTGGGTGCTACCAGTGCCACCACCTTCTCAGAAGTTTGTGATGCCCGTAGTACTTCATTATCATTGGTCCACCAAATATTGCTGGCAGATAACTGTTTTGTAGTTGGAGTAGATCAAGCATCACGTCACAAGGTTTGATTTCCAAACATTCAGTTACTTATGCAGCTATAGGACCCACCCAACTCCAACAAGAGGGAGAGGGTTACACAGTGTGTAATGGAAATACCTTTTCACCACTTTATAATGGAGAGGGCCCCTGTGTCTCTATTTAATAGAGAAGGTTCCTGCTTAGAGACTATATTTATTTGACCCCATTTTACTATCTATTGTCCCTGTTGCCTGGGAGATAAAAATGCTTGGTGTACAGGAATATAAAGTAATGAAGAGTGCACTAAGTCACATATAAATTTATAGCTATATCTTAAAATCACAATATACTAAAAGGCATTTCCCTATATACTTACACATTCATAAAAAAAGCAATACAACCTAGTATAATGTGCTAAAGCCACTCTAATAAAACAGACAGGATCACTCACATATACCCATTTTCTACACAATAGAGTATAAAAAAGGAGGAACAGATTGCAGCAGTGAAAAGCAGCGAAGAGCTGGCAAAGTTCTTTTACATTAGTAGGCAGGTTGCTAAATATAAAAAAAGAAAAATAACATAGTGTAAAACCATTTATTACAGTATATTAGTGTAGATAAAAAATATTAGACATGCGCATGACAAAAAAAAATTGTTTCGTTTTGGATCATTTAGTTCTGGGGTTTTTTTCGTTTCAGGTCGTTCGTTATGTTACCGTGATTCGTATTTCAGACGATTCATTAATTCAGGTCCATTCGTTTTTATTGTTAATTCGTATTTCGGGTTGATTCATATTTTGTTTTTATTAGTTATTTTGTTTCTATTAGTTATCGGAATGTGATGCAGATTAATTAATCACTTAGATTAGGGTAAAAAAAAAAAAGATATGTAATCCCCCTGTCCTTGCTGCGAAATCATAGGCGTGTGCTCGGGGTGTGACTGGCCCCTGGCACACCCTAATGCAGGACGCGGAACACTCTGGGTCCCGGCTGGCCGAATCCCATGGACAGCCGCCGGGAACCTTCACCACCGCAGGCCTGGCGGCAGCCTCTGCTTCCCTGGCTGTCCAATGGCTGTGTGGTGCTGCATTGTGATCTGTGCTTCGCGCACAGACCGCAGAGCACGTCCCACAGTGAGTGACTGGACTCAAGCGCCGGCGATCGCTGATGACCTGTCACCTGACCGCCGGCACTCACTGACTGTTTCAGAGCGCCGGCGGTCAGGTGACAGGTAACCTGTGATCGTTGGCACTCAGCTCGCATCCAGTCACTCACTATGGAACGTGCTCTGTGGTCTGTGCGCGAAGTACAGATCACAATGCAGCACCCCACAGCCACCGGACCACCAGGGAAGCAGAGACTGCCGCCAAGCCTGCGGGTGTGAAGGGTCCCAGCGGCTATCCATCGGATGTGGCCAGCCAGGTTCCCCCTCCTTGACCACCAATATTCAACCCCCTCCCTGCAAAAAGAAAGGTAAGGAGGAGAGGGGGCAACTTTTGTATATTTCAAATATTTATACACACCACACATTACTGTGATACGCTCATACACACTGCACTTTAGGCTAGGGTCAGACTGGGGCAGTGCGAACACGCGTGCAGGCGCACTAAATCACGGCCGTAGTAGCAGCACATGACGGCCAATGACGGCCAATATACGCAGTACGGGCGTACAAAAGTGCGTCCACGCCACGCAACCGGCAAATGAACGCATTTTTGGTCCAACGTGATACCGCTAGTACAGACGTACAGAGTGCGCTGCGGCCGCATAGCAGCATGTGTGCGTGATTAGGAGACGTCAGACGCTGCTATTGTCCGGCCTACATCACGTCCCAACAGCCAAAGTTTCCAGGTTTTGTTGGAGCGTACCTGCGACTGTTGAAAATGTCTGGAACAGAGATCGATGTGGAGAGGCTGATCAGCGCTGTGGGGGAGCATCCAGAGATATGGGACACGGCCTGCGAGAGGTACAAAGACAAGGTGAAGAAGGCCAGCGCATGGGTCGTGGTGTCCCGTGTCGTGTACCCTGAGTATGATACGTGGTCAGAGAGAGAGCAGAATATCCAGAGTGAGTATTTGATTATTTTATTCATAATCCCATACATGTAAGTCACAATAATAATACAAACAAATATTTATTCATTGAGGTGAAATCTCAAATGCTCCCCAGCTGCCAGGGCACCTGACCTTCATCGCTAGTAAAATAATTAGACAGAGCATCGCGAAACCTGTTGCTGTATCTATTCACAGCTATTATGTCATCGTTCACATCATCTTCAAGACCGACAACTGTGAGGGTATCATCAAAATTAAAACCATCCCTGGCACGCACATAATTATGTAGGATGCAGCAGCATTTGACTATATCCACACAGAATTCAACCTGTACATCCAGCGGTCTATGTAAAATCCTCCACTTGTTGGTCAGTATGCCAAAGGTACACTCGACATACCGTCTCGCCCGCGACAGCCTGTAATTAAACACCCGCTTCTTCACATTCAGGTGTGTCCCTGAGTCAGACCCGTCTTTAATATTGATTGGACCCTGGGCAAACATCATTTTCTTGCCCCCCCCCACAAGCCAGCCCTCCGCATAATTTTGCTATCCACCCCCAACATTCCAAAAAAAACAAAAACACACAAATACATAAGGGAATTGTCTCACAAACAAGTCCTTAGATTGGTCTGTAACAGTACGTACAAGCCAATTATATCCTCGTCTAGGCTCTTTCACATCATATATTTCCATTAACAGTTATATGTTTTTGGGAGAAAAAGCATGTTAATATCTTAATAACTTTCAGTAATAAGGTGCAAATGAACATTATTATGTTTCAAGTGTAAAACAAATAGCTATATAGTCTAGTCATAACACAAAAAAAATAATTATATGTACCCAGCACAGACCCCCCAGAAATGTATGTACCTAGAACAGGCCCCCAGAATTATATGTAACCAGCACAGACCCCACCCCTGAAATGTATTTCGGGGGGGGAATCTGTGCTGGATACATATAATTCTGGGGGCCTGTGCTAGATACATATATTTCTGGGGGTCTGTGCTGGAAATATGTAATTCATATATGTACCCAGCACAGGCCCCCCAGAATTACATAAATCCAGCACAGACCCCCCAGAAATATATGTATCTAGCACAGGCCCCCAGAATTATATGTATCCAGCACAGACCCCCCCACAAATATATGTATCTAGCACAGGCCCCCGGAAATATATGTATCCAGCAATGACCCCACAGAAACTTACTTACCCAACACAGACCTCAGGATCAGGTGACCTGTGTGTTCCTCCAACCACCAGCATTCTCCTCCATGCAGCTGCCGGCTTCTGAAGGCTGTGACGCGCTCTCGCGAGATCTCACCTGTAGCCCATGTCACAGCTTTCACAGGACGGAGGCCACGCGAGGGAGAACGCTGGCGCTCGCAAGAAGACACAGTCGAGGGGGCTGCTAGCGGAATGCTTTTAATGCATTCCGCTAGCAGCGGCGGCCGACGTCCACGGTTTATGCGGGCCCAAGGTGCAGCTGCTTTAGGCCCCTCAACAATTACTGGGCCCAGGGCAACTGCCCCTTTTGCCCTGCGTTAAAGACAGCCCTGCCCTGAGTAGGGCCGTAGGAGACGTGTGGATAGTCCGAATGCTTCATCACCCACGAAGGCATTGGGGACTGCCACGTCACTGCCAGGCAATGGTGCGGCTCTGGGGATGTTCAGGGACCCACTCTCGATTTCATTCCACAGTGTGGAGTTCCTGAACAGTGTGGAGTCAGAGTCCTTGCCGTATGAACCGACATCCACATACACGAAACTATAGTTGGCATCTGACACCACCAGTAGGCCAATGCAAAAGTAATGTTAATAATTTTGATACAGTGAGCCACTGTGCGGTGGCTTCACTATGCGGACATGTTTGCCATCCACGGCTCCCAGGCAGTTTGGAAAGTTGTCTCTCTCCCAGAATGCTGCAGCAATTTCTACACATGCCTTGTGTGTCGGTTTTGGTAAACATTGCTCCTTCATGGTTTCCCATATGGTTTGGCACACCTTGCGGACGATCTCACCAGCTGTTGATCTGCCAATGCGGAAGTTGTAATGCAGATCCTTCAAACTGCATCCACTAGCAAGATACCTAGAAGACAAAACAAGAATGTTTGAATATGATCACATACCATGAACACAAGCTAATGTCACACTCATCATGTTTTGCAGCACAAGAGGCAATGAACAAATGGCGCACAGTACGCGACAACTACACGCGGGTGCAGAAGAAGCAAGCCATGGCTGCGCGCTCTGGAGCTGGTTCCAAAAAGGTCCGTGGATACATCTACACAGAGCAACTGTCGTTCCTCCGAAGGACCCAGGAGCCGCGCAGTAGCATCAGCAGCATCGACCAGCCATCGACCTCCGGCTCACAGGTCCAACACATGGTGCCAGGAGGTTCTGCCAGCTGCCAGGAGGAGGTGAACCGGGGTGGTGCAGAGTCGCAAATGGAGGAGGATGTGGAGACAGAACAGGTGGCAATTACGGCAACAACGGTCACCACCAGACCTGCACAGAGGAGAAGGGCACCAGCTACAGACCTGGAGCAGGCCATGGTTACCTTCATGGAGGCTCAAACCAACCATCCACACCAACGCTGCATGCTTGCGGACTCGGAGGACTTGTCATTCTTTAATTCCTGTCTGTCCCTCCTCAACCAGATGAGCCCGGCTCAGAAGGTGGAGTACCGTCGCAGATCTCTGGCAATATTTGACGACATCCTTTCCCGTCCCCAACAGGCAGCCGTTTATTACAGTGCTGTGCCACAATCCGCCAATGCCAGTGGATCTTCCCTCCCCAGTGAGGTGCTGTCCACCCACCCAGCCATGCCCCCTGGAGCCAGGCCACACACAGAGTCGGAGTCCTGCTCTAGCCACACCACCGGCCCTCATGACCCAGATGCTCGTCGGTATCATGATCTGTGATACATGTCATGAATATGTTTTAGTTTTGTTTGTCATTATGTGTTATTTTGTTTGATGTTTAATATATCCTGACCTTCAGTTGACAAGTTATAATATATGTCCAGAATATCTTATTGTTATTTTATTTCATGTTTCATATTATATAATTATTTTGGTCTACATTGTTGTCAGAGTCATTTATGATTATGTACGTGTGATGTGATGCCTGTGTGTGTGTGTGTGTGTATGCATGTGACAGTGGGCATGTGACTACAGACATGATGCACTCATGTCAGATGACTGGTAGCGATGTCATGTATGCAGGTGTTTGACAGTACGTACCGCAAAGTGATGACCAGCATCTCCTCCGGTGGTATGGCGGCCCTCATGTTGGTGTCCCTCTTGGTCAGCGGCTCGCGTACCCGCAACAACAGTTCATCAAAGGAGGGGATGGACATCCGCATGTAATTGAAGAACTTCACGGGGTCCCTCTCTCGCAGTGGCCTGTACAGCGTCACAAAGTGTCCATGCGTGGGTCTGGCAGCGTTAATTTGATGAACCCAGGTTCGCCGCTTTCTCTTCCTCTTAAGGTACAGGTACCCCATTGCAGCACACACAAAGACTTGTACAGGATCCATCTTTGAAAAACGCCACCATACCCAAAATGGCTTTTTATAACCCTTCCCCTTATTTTTTCATTCATCAATTAATTAGATTCATCGGATTTTTCTATTTTTTTTACAGCTCCATCATGAAATATGTCCAGAATTGCGCATCGTCTGACCGCTTTGGCGTATTCCGTAAAAAAATGCGTTCGCACGCACCAACGCACGTTTTGACGCTAGACGTCAGAAATGCGTTAGTCTGACCCTAGCCTTACTGGGGGTTTTATTGCTGTGGATTCTGTGATACACTCATACACACCGCACTTTACTGGGGGTTTTATTGCTGTGGACTTTGATACTCTCATATACACTGCACCTTACTGTGGTTTTATTGCTGTGGATTCTGTGATACGCTCATACACACCACACTTTACTGGGGGTTTTATTCCTGTGGATTCTGTTATACGCTCATACACACCGCACGTTACTGGGGGTTTTATTGCTGTGGACTTTGTGATATGCTCTTAAACACCTCACTTTACTGGGGGTTTTATTGCTGTGGATTCTGTGATACGCTCATACATACTGCACATTGCTGGGGGTTTTATTGCTGTGGATTCTGTGATTCACTCATACACACTGCACTGTATGACTGTGTGTGTAAATGCTTGTATTTGTCTTTAAACAGACTGCTGTGCATAAAATTTGGCACCTGTGTATTTATTTATTTTTTTAGGATTTTTTGAATTTTTTCGGTGAGGTTTTCTGTTTCCTAATTTATTTTAAAACAAGGCCTTTTTTCTTTGCTGAACGCAGCAGTCTTTTATTCTTTCCTTCAGTCTGGCTGTGTTTGGCAATGTTCATGTTTCAGTCTGGCTGCGTTTGGCATTTTTCAGCACCATGGATAGCTCTGGAGCCCCGCAGGGCTGCTGTCCTTGCTTCTGAATCCGCATCATGGATTGTTCCGGAGCCCCTTGGGGCTCCGTAGCTATCCATGGTGCTGATATATATACACATATAAAGCTGTTACTGCCTACATGTGCACCAAAATGAATGGGAGGGCACCCTGGGGAGGGTGACAGAGGGAACACTGGGAGCTGTGGACAATGACAGAGGGCACTCTGGTGGCTGGGAAGGGTGACAGAGGACACACTCTGATTTCTCTGAACTGTAGATGATGTCATATATTGGCAAATAAACCTTGAGTATGTTTACAGTGAAAGGATATTGGGATAAAATATAAAGTCTGTTTATTTTATATTTTACAACAAAATAATGGGCAAAGTAGAATTGCACCTTTTTATTACATTTGCAAAATATGATTTTTGTTGAATTTGTGAACAGAACTGAAAATAAACTCCTTCTCATCTCTTTTTATTTTACTTTCTAGTAGATTCTTCTCTCCGTTTTTCTACTTTCTTCTCCTCCCTCTCACATCACTGCGTGCTGGGAACAGTAGGAGGAGTGACGCCAGCCAGCCCAGCGTCATTGCTGGAGCAACTGGATCGCTCAACCAATTGTTCTGCATAAACTGGAGCTTCTGTAGAGCGATTGAGTAAAGCAATGCAGCGGCTGAGGTTGAGCGCGCACCATGTCTTAAGTTGTAGAGGATGTGCAGCGGGTCTCACCGCTATGGTGGCCGCAATATGAGACTGCATCTCTTTTACAGACAGTGAGGAAGTGGTGAACCAGCATTCACACTGGCCCACTGAGCCATCAGCCATCGTGAATTTCCTTGTAGTCCCATTGGCCAATACATGCCTGCTTGTAGGCAGTATATCCCATTGGTACACCAAAATCAGTGATGAATTAACACAAACATGTGACAAAAACAACATATGTAAACATTCAAAGTACAAGGATGCCTCTAGAATATCCTTGTACTTTGCATGTTTACACCTGCTGTTTTAATCACATTATTGTTTAGTCACATGATTATCTGTTAATTCATCACATGATTTTGGTATACCAATGGGATATACCTTGGTTACTACATATAGCCTGATAGTGAATATGGTAGCATGCACAATTAAGGACTAAGGACCAAAATGTTACAATATACTGCTTTAAATGGAATAAAGATAGCATGATTTGCATTAGACATGAGCATTATTTTTCATACAAATACGATTTTATCCGAAATTTCAGCAATTCATATGTCGGAAGTATTTCTGAAATACGAATCGCATGTAGACATCATCCAAAATGAACCAAATCAATATATTATATAACAAATCAATTCAGATGAATTCTGCACCACAGGCAAATGGACAGGGACAAAAGGTGCATTTCGCCACACTTTGGCGGTCTGTACATAGTACATCGTATTGCATTGAACTACACCGCATTGCACCATACATCCCTGTCAATTGACCTGTGATGCTGCTAATCTATTATATACAGCACTACAGGAAAATTGACAAGGAGGTATGGCAGGGGCGGATCCAGGGGGGGGCAACGGGGCAATTGCCCCCCCCCCCCGAGATTTGAGCCGGGGACCCAGATGCCGCCGGGCAGCGCGGGAGCGCCTGCCCGATCCTGAAGAGTGCGTCCTGTTAAAGGTGAGGCGGCTGCGTGCGTGCGCAGCCGGTCACGTGGTCCAGCTAATCAGGTGGTACTGAGTCTCTGTACCACCTGACTGGCCGGACCGCGTGACCTGCGCACGCACGCAGCCGCATGCCTTTAACAGGACGCACTCTTCAGGACCGGGCAGGCGCTCCCGCGCTGCCCGGCGGCATCTGGGTCCCCTCAAGGCCTCAACCCCTGAACACCGGAGCTGGAGGCCTGGAGCAATATCCAGGTGAGTGCTGGGCAAATCCATGTGTAAACTGGGGGCAAATCCATGAGCTGGGGCAAATCCATGACCTGGGCAAATCCATGAGCTGGGGGCAAATCCATGACCTGGGCAAATCCATGAGCTGGGGGCAAATCCATGACCTGGGCAAATCCATGACCTGGGGGCAAATCCATGAGCTGGGGGCAAATCCATGAGCTGGGGGCAAATCCATGACCTGGGCAAATCCATGACCTGGGGGCAAATCCATGACCTGGGGGCAAATCCATGAGCTGGGGACAAATCCATGACCTGGGGGCAAATCCATGACCTGGGGGCAAATCCATGAGCTGGGCAAATCCATGACCTGGGGGCAAATCCATGACCTGGGGGCAAATCCATGAGCTGGGGGCAAATCCATGACCTGGGCAAATCCATGAGCTCGGGGCAAATCCATGAGCTGGGCAAATCCATGTGTGAGCTGGGGGCAAATCCATGTGTGAGCTGGGGCAAATCCATGAGCTGGGGCAAATCCATGTGTGAGCTGGGGCAAATCCATGTGTGAGCTGGGGCAAATCCATGAGCTGGGGCAAATCCATGAGCTGGGGGCAAATCCATGAGCTGGGCAAATCCATGTGTGAGCTGGGGGCAAATCCATGTGTGAGCTGGGGCAAATCCATGAGCTGGGGCAAATCCATGTGTGAGCTGGGGCAAATCCATGTGTGAGCTGGGGCAAATCCATGAGCTGGGGCAAATCCATGTGTGAGCTGGGGCAAATCCATGTGTGAGCTGGGGCAAATCCATGAGCTGGGGCAAATCCATGAGCTGGGGGCAAATCCATGTGTGAGCTGGGGGCTCTCTGCTCCTCTAGATTGTAAACTCCTGGGTGCCCTCTGCTCCTCTAGATTGTAAACTCCTGGGTGCCCTCTGCTCCTCTAGATTGTAAGCTCCTGGGTGCCCTCTGCTTTTCTAGATTGTAAACTCCTGTGAGCCGGACCCTCTGCTCCTCTAGATTGTAAGCTCCTGTGAGCCGGGCCCTCTGCTCCTCTAGATTGTAAGCTCCTGTGAGCCGGGCCCTCTGTAAATTCTCGTGAGTCGGACTCTCTGCTAAAACACCTTATTTTCTGTCAGTGCCCCTCCCGAGACTAGTCTCTGGATCCGCCCCTGAGGTATGGTGCATTTCAGCACAGGTTGGTGCGATTCGATAGCATTGAAATTGTCCCATGAAGAACTATTGAATGATTCCTCTATCTGAAGACTGCTGAATTGCACTGAAGTGAGGCATAATGAATCTCTGAGTAATTGTTCAGAGTCGCAGGGTGTATGTTCATTGCTTTCAGGCCCACCTGCCAGCCAAAAAATAGATAGCATAGTTAGATACGAATAGGTAGAGAGACAGATTTAAAAATACACAGATTATAAATACAACAATATGAAAAATATCAACACCGTTAATAAATACATAACAATAGATATCTTATATATACCGATGTCACTATCTTTGAGACCAATCGAGTTAGCAAACGGTCTCAGAGTGGTCGCCCGTGATGGATCAGATCTGTGCATACACGCAGCTCCGATCCATCATTCTGCACAGGTGCTACGAGACTTGCATATGTAAAGTTCGCAAGTCCCGTTGCAGTGTGCAATTTACATTTGGGGCAAAATAAAATAGGCCAAAATAAAATAAATATTTCTATTTCTATTCTCCTGACCATTGGCTAACTATATCTTTCTTAGCTACATTTACCCAGCCATTACAAGGACTGGTCTTTGGATGAGGCTTTCTGTTTATCTTTATCCTGCCCATCTACGTGTTGTGTCTTATATTTCACCATGAGACAGATAAGAAATGTTACGTCATGTGACTTACTTCAAGTTCACAAAGCCCAGTGTGACACTGAGCATTGCCAGTCTTGTGCATGCAAGCTACTCTGCTTTCCTCACCCTTCAAGGGGGTAAGACGAGAAGGGAACGTTTGTGGGAGACCTTAATGGTACAATACTCCCTCCCCTGAAAAACCATCTGAAATGACAGATCCATCCCTGCCCTAAACCTGAAGTAAAACACCACCGTGATACAAGCAGTGGCAAACAAGCCGTAGATAAACATTCAACTTTAATCTGTATGCAGGGCTGGCCCAAGACACTGGGTCCAAGGATGAAATGCTGCCCCTCCCCAAAAAAACCACATGGCGGATATGAGCGTATCACCGAGCACCACAGCAATACATTCACACTCATACACGCTGCACATTATTGTGAGTTTTATTGTTGTGAAGCTCTGTGATACAGTAATGTGCAGTGAATGATTGAATTACAGAGCACCCTGACAATAAAACTCACACTCATACACCACACATTAGTGTGAGTTTTATTGTCATGGTGCTCTGTAATATGTTGATACACCGCACATTACTGTATCACAGAGCTCCAAGCCAATAAAACTCACAGTAATGTGTGGTGTGTATGAGTATCATAGAGCTCGACATATCACGCCACACAGTCACACATACACACACACACATGCACACAGTAACACATTCACAAATTTACTCACACATCCCTGAACAGGTGTAAGGAATCCAGGACAAGCATACGGAGACGCCAGCGGAAAGCTAATAGCCAAACCAGTGCTTCTGGTATCTGAGTACTGTTTCACACTAAAGCTGATTTATAAGCCTGGTTTTCCTTTCTAGGGGCTAAATTACGATCCTGACATTAAAACGGGAGCAGTATGGAGAAAAAACTGCGCCCGCAGTTTTCTCCCTACTGTCCCCAGTTTTAACGTGGGATTACAATGCAGGCGCCTAAAAAGCTGCCTGCATTGTTACCACGCGCTACGCCCCTGGATGCTCACGGCAGCGCTGAGCGTCACTGCGAGCATCCACTCGATGGAGTACATAGGACCAGTGGCGTAACTAGAAACCTGAGGGCCCCGGTTCAAGAATCCATGAAGGGCCCCCCCAACCCACCAACCCCCCCAAAAAAGATCCATATTTTTACCTTTTTTTTTTTCTGCAATATAAAAAAGATAGTATTGCCCCCAGCTCACATGGACATATATTGCCCCCAGCTCACATGGACATATATTGCCCCAAGACCACACATGGATATATTGCCCCAGCTCACACATGGATATTTTTGCCCCCAGCTCATGGAAATACTGCCCCAACACATGGATATACTGCCCCAACACATGGATATACTGCCCCAACACATGGATATGCTGCCCCAGCTCATGGATATACTGCCCCAGCACATGGATATACTGCCCCAGCTCATGGATATACTGCCCCAGCACATGGATATACTGCCCCAGCACATGGATATACTGCCCCAGCTCATGGATATACTGCCCCAGCTCTGCCCCCAGCTCATGGATATATTGCCCCAGTTCTGCCCCCCCCAGTTCATGGATATATTGCCCCAGCTCTGCCCCCCAGCTCATGGATATACTGCCCCAGCTCTGCCCCCCCCAGCTCATGGATATATTGCCCCAGCTCTGCCCCCCAGCTCATGGATATATTGCCCCAGCTCTGCCCCTCCAGCTCATGGATATATTGCCCCAGCTCTGCCCCCCAGCTCATGGATATATTGCCCCAGCTCTGCCCCCCCAGCTCATGGATATATTGCCCCAGCTCTGCCCCCCAGCTCATGGATATATTGCCCCAGCTCTGCCCCCCAGCTCATGGATATATTGCCCCAGCTCTGCCCCCCAGCTCATGGATATATTGCCCCAGCTCTGCCCCCCAGCTCATGGATATATTGCCCCAGCTCTGCCCCCCAGCTCATGGATATATTGCCCCAGCTCTGCCCCCCAGCTCATGGATATATTGCCCCAGCTCTGCCCCCCCAGCTCATGGATATATTGCCCCAGCTCTGCCCCCCAGCTCATGGATATATTGCCCCAGCTCTGCCCCCCAGCTCATGGATATACTGCCCCCAGCCCAGCTCTTACCTGCTCTGCTGGCCCCAGGCCCAGGGCAGGCTCCGTCGGCGTCTTCTCCTCCGGCGTCTTCTCCTCCTTGGCGAGCGGCCGCTGGAAACATCCAGCTTGGCCGCTCGCCGGAAACCACCTGATCAGCGCGAGGTCTCGTGCGCTGGTCAGGTGGTTTCCCACGTGAGCGGCCAAGCTGCATGTCAGCGGCCGCTCGCATAGGGAGAGGGACGGCCAGCACGCGGTCACAGATTCCGGCGCTTTTTGCCGGAATCTGGCGGCGGCGCTGGGCCCCCCTCCAGTGGCGGAAGGCCAGGGCCCGGTCGCAACTGCAACCGCTGCGACCCTGGTACTTCCGCCACTGCATAGGACTCCATTGAGCCAGGCACCGACGGTCACATGACCTGTCGGATAGAGCCGCGGTCCTCGCCGCAGGACAGGAGGTGAGTATCTGATCACTTTTATTTATTTTTTTGGCTGGTGTTAACGGATTCTGCAGAAGCGGAATCCGTTAACACCAAGTCCTGGCTGTGGTTAACTTTCAGTTAACTGCGGCCGGACGTTAATCAGCGCTAGTAGATTGTAATACTAACGCGGATTAACACTTTTTGCTCCCCATGTTAAGTATAGGGAGCGAAAAGTACAGTAACCCCACGCTGGAAAGAGCAAGGTACCAAACGCAAATGGGTTACTTAACCCATTAGCGTTTGGATTGTAATATGCGGTAGCCACCGCGGCTAACATTAATGCTCACGCAGGGGAGCGTTAACGTTAGCACCTAGATTGTAATTTGTCCCTACATGTCTCCATTCCAGGATCATGACTCCCTAACCAGCCATTTCACTCTCCATTAGAGAACCAGGTATATTCCATTTACCCTGAGTCCCTCTCCAGAAACGGGAGTCACGCCCTTAGCAGAATGCTTCTGTATTGAGTAGTTTCCTACCTAAGGAAGTACAGCCTGTCCTGAATCTCCAGCCTCCTTTACAACCCCAGCTACCAAGCCTTCTACGCTTAACCCAGGCTTCCAAGCCTTCTACGCTTAACCCAGGCTTTCAAGCCTTCTACGCTTAACCCAGGCTTTCAAGCCTTTTACGCTTAACCCAGGCTTTCAAGCCTTTTACGCTTAACCCAGGCTTTCAAGCCTTCTACGCTTAACCCAGGCTTTCAAGCCTTTTACGCTTAACCCAGGATTCCAAACCTTCTACGTTTAACCCAGGCTTCCAAGCCTTCTACGCTTAACCCAGGCTTCCGGAACCTCCTACGCTTAACCCAAACTTCCAAGCCTTCTACTCTTAACCCAGCCTTCCAAGCCCTCTTCACGTAAACCCAGGTAACTACAGCTTATCCTGCAATATCCAGTCTCTACTGCAATACCCAGCTTCTCCTGCAATACCCAGTGTCTAGTTTCCTTCTATCTTCCTCTGTATCTCCACAGTCAGACCTTTTTTCTTCTGTCTGCCTCTGTATCTCCACAGTCGGGAGACTAATACTCTTTATGCTAATAGTCTTATTGGATTAGTTGTTGGACACTCTTCAGCATTTTTTTTTATCATGGGCAATTCTTGTACACCAGGGCATATTTTTTTGAATAATATTTGAATAAGAAACATGCAATAAAATATATAGTGAATAGAGTTTAATACAATACTTCTGGTGTTCATTGTTTTTGTAATTGTTTATATTTTTTGGTATATATGTAACACTGGTACACATTTCAATACTCCATCTAAACAGGAGATAGTATGAGAGATGAAGGAGTTTACTAAGGATGTTTTAATTGTGTCACATGGTTTTCTATCAATGAGCAATTGTGCCATTGATTATACACTCCTTTTCTCTCTATATACTGTATATGTTCTTTGTGCACCATGTATCCAGACTTGACAAAGACCTTTGTGTCGAAACGTTGTCTTTTGCTGCTCACTGTGGAATAAAATCCTCTTTACTTTACCACATTAAGGAGTCGATAACTATTTATTTCTGAAGTATAGAGATGTGTAATTCGTTTTGTTCCGAATTGAAATTCGGACGAAATTCTGCATTTTCGTGGTTTGGGAGCATTTCTGAAAACAAAATATCAACCACCTGAAATTTCGGATCAATTCGATTCGATGATTCAGATCATTTCGTCAATTCGGATCATTTTAGCCAATCCGGCTCATTTCGCCGATCCGGCTAATTTTGGGTGATTCGGATCAGCTGGTTTTTCGCTCTTTTATAGGAGTTATTTCGTTATTTACTTCCCATTCTTAAATAAGCAATAGTTTACTACCAATAGAATATAAGTTTCTTTACTTAATTATTCTTTTAGGATATTTTAGGCATCTTTTGGTTGTAATTATAGGTTTCCTAACTTTTTTTTAAAGAAACAAGGCTTTTTAACACAGAGGTTTCAATGCAGCATATGAATCCGCACACTGCCGGGCAGCGCCTCTCTGCAGTATAATTAATGCAGCATATGAATCTGCACACTGCCGGGAACTTCCCAGTAGTGTGTGGATTCATATGCTGCATTAATTATAACTCATAAAGAACAAAAATTTAACTGATCAAATAATGAATCCATTCGAATCAATGAATCGATCTCCAGGGAGGTGATGCCCGGCAGTGTGCGGATTCATATACTGAATTAATCTGCAGTGAGGCGCTGCCCGGCAGTGTGCGGATTCATATGCTGCATTGAAACCTATGGGTTAAAAAGCCTTGTTACTTTAAAAAAAGTTAGGAAACCTAAAATTTCACCCAAAGATTCCTAGAAAATCCTAAAAGAATGATTAAGTAAAGAAACTTACATTCTATTGGTAGTAATCTACTTCACATTCTTAAATAAGCAATAAAAAAATGAAATAACTCATAAAAAAGCAAAAAACAACTGATCCGAATCACCTGAAATGATCCGGATCGGCGAAATGATCCAAATGGTCGAAATGAGCCGAATCGCTGAATCAATCTGAATCATTGAATTGATCCGAATCACCGGAATTGAAATGATCCAAAACTAAAGAAAAACTGTCCGAAATGATCCGAAACGAAAAAAAAACACCCGAAAAAAACAAAACCAAACGAAACAAAAAAAAATATGCATGCATAACCCTACTGAAGTATTCTGGAATTGGAATCGTGTCCACGCCGACTGGTGGAATTTTTGCTGGGTGCAACATATGCTCGATTCTTATTTCTCTGTATCTCCACAGTCAGCCCTTTTCCTTCTGTCTGCCCCTGTATCTCCACAATCAGCCCTTTTCCTTCTGTCTGCCTCTGTATCACCACAGTCATGCCTTTTCCTTTTATATCCTTTCAGGGTTATCCAAAGAGATCTGAATTGCTTGAGAAAGGTAACCGAACGCTGAAAATCAGCGTTCGGTTACCTTTCCTGGCCATTCGGCTATCCAGAGAGCAGGCAATTCGCCAAATCCTGGCGAATTGCCTGCACATACGGTGCCTGTTCGGTGCCTGTTCGAGGGCAGTGAAATCCCCATAGAAAAGCACTGCTTCGGCTATTCAGAGAACACAAACCAGCAGTGAAAGGTTCCCCTAATGCTCTTCCATTCGGTGGTTTAATTCGGCAAATTAATTCAGGAGAATCCCATAGGCTTCAATGTTAAAAATATTCCCAATTTAATTCAATATCTAATAAACCCTTCATTATAAAATTCTGCAGCAAAAAGTCTCTTTATTTATAGATTTTTTAGGATTCTGTAAGCATTTTTCTGATTTTTTTTTTTAAAAGTACGATTTGTTTTTTGGTTTTTTTCAAGTTTACTTATTTTTTCTGTAACAGCCCTTTTTATTATCATTCCCTGGACCTCCTGTGTAAATTTCAGACATTTACGCTCAGTAGTTTCTTTTCAAACAGCGTTTCTTTTTCACACAATCATACAAACGGTTTTGCTAATTTATTCACCTCCCTCGTCTGCGGTCTCAGCTGCTTCGGCTGTGTGCGATCGGCTCCTGCCCGGGCTTTTTCCGTGGTTTTCGCAGGTTAATCCAGATGTTTTTGCGGGTTTTCGGCGTGTATTCGCTGGGTTTTGCGGTTAGTTTTCGTCAGGTTTGCGGTAGCTTTTCCCTGCAATTCGGGGACCCTGTGGTGTTTGCTGAATACACCGCAGGGTCACTAAAATGGGATCGGCAAAAGGAACCGAATTGAAGAGAACGAAAGTCACCGAACGTGCGGTGACTTTTCGAATCTCTTTGAATAACTCTGTATGTGTATGCATGTATCAGTTCAGCCATCCCCAATATTAGCTAGACATGTGCACAGCAGTATTTTTCATTTCGGATCTTTTCAGGGCGTGGGGTTTCGTTTGGGATCATTTCAAATCAATTTTCCGATCATTTCGGATCATTAGCGATTCGTTCTTTTGGACCGATTCGAAATTTTGGATCGATTCGTTTCCATTTTATATTATTTTATAATGAATAAAAAACTATTTAGTAAGTGTAAAAAAACAAAATAACAAAAAAGATACAGGGGACCCTGTGAGATGTCCCCATTAACCCTTTGCTGGGACATACGCTGTGCCCTATGAGATGCCCAATGCCTATTAACCCTTTCTTTGGGACATACCCTGTGCCCTATGTGATGCCCAATGTTCATTAACCCATTGCTTTGTCTTGAAATGCATAGATTTTTTTTCATTTCGGATCATTTTGATTCGTTCTTTCTGACTGATTTGAAATTTCGGATTGAGTCGTTTTCCATTTTATAATGAATAAAACCAAAAAGTGTAAAAGAAAAAAAAAGATACAGGAGACCCTGTGAGATGCCCAATGTCCATTAATCCATAAAAGTGGTGACAGTACTTTGGTATCCAACTACCGTCCGATATCGTTGCTCCCTGTAATGTCAAAAATTTTGGAAAAATGCGTCTACACACAATTACGTGATGATTATCAATATTGGAACTACTTAACCCCAGATCAATCAGGCTTTCGTCCAAATCACTCCACTGCAACCGCCCTTTTAAAAGTCTGCAATGATATCCAAGCTGGCATGGAACAAGGAAACCTAACTGGAGTCATCTTCCTTGATTTTGCCAAAGCCTTTGACACAGTAGACCATGGCATCTTGTTAAAAAAACTTAAAGACTCTGGTATTGGTGATCGCACGCTAACCTGGTTTCAATCATATGTATCTGATCGGTCGTAATATGTGTCCATTTCTGGCAGCTCCTCCCTCCCCCTCCCAGTCACGTGCGGTGTACCCCAAGGCTCAATAGTCGGCCCCCTGCTATTTACAATATTCATAAATGATCTGCCCAACGTCTGCAAAGCCTCAACTGTACATATGTACGCAGGCGACACCATAATCTATACCAGCCAACCAAATCTCCCGCAGCTGAAGGCCGTGCTGCAAGAACAATTCACAGAGGTAGAAAAGTGGATCAAACACAATAAACTTTTCTTAAATACTGACAAAACGGTAACGATGCTCTTTGGAACAGCACCTAAACTACATAAATTGCAATATCCCCATCTATGTGTGGGGACAAACTCAAATTGCACGCCGACCACAGTCACCTCTCTCAAATATCTAGGTATGTGGTTAGACCCAAATCTATCCTTTGGCCCCCACATCGAAAAACTCTCATCTAAAATTTACCCCAAACTAGGTGCCCTGTACATAAACAAATCCTGCCTGAACCCTACAGTAAGAAAGCAAATTGTACAACAAATGCTTATGCCGGCTATTGAATATGGAGATGTAGTGTATGCAGCGGCCCCGCAAACACACCTTCAGAAACTTACCACATTGTGTAACTCATGCTGCCGCTTTGCGCTACAATGTAACTACATTACCCACCATTGTGACATGTTAAAAGAGCTAAACTGGCCGTCGCTGGAGTCTAAACGTACCCTTCACCTTTCCAACCTGGTGTTTAAGAGCTTTTCTGGGAAGCTGCCACCCTACCTGAATAGACTGCTTCTTCTAGCAGTTCCCTCATCCTATAACCTCCGATCCAGGACCAGCACCTTACTTGCAATACCACAGCACAAAAAGAAAGTGGATCGATCCTCATTTTCCTACAGAGCACCGCAAATATGGAATAACCTCCCAGACACCATCAAATCTTCCCCCAGTCTAAAGTCACTCAAGAGCTCCCTATTAACATACCTCAATACGGAATGTACCTGTAAACATGTAACATAATGACTATTTCCTACATATTTATTTAATGATACTCCGTATATTTTTTAATATCTTGCATTGTATTAATTTGTATTTCTGTAACAACTTTAACATTTTAATGTTCTTGAACCCAGGACGTACTTGAAAACGAGAGAAATCTCAATGTATCCTTCCTGGTAAAATACTATATAAATAAATAAATAACCCTTTGCTTGGGACATACGTTGTGCCCTGTGAGATGCCCAGTGTCTATTAACCCTTTGCTTGGGACATATGCTGTGCCCTGTGAGATGCCCAGTGCCCATTAACCCTTTGCTTGGGACATACTCTGCCCTGTGAGATGCCCAGTCCCCATTAACCCTTTGCTTGGGACATAAGCTTTGCCGTGTGAGATGCCCTATGCACATTAACCATTTGCTGGGACATACGCTGTGCCCTGTGAGATGCCCAGTGTCCATTAACCCTTTGCTTGGGACATACTCTGTACCCTGTGAGATGCCCAATGCCCATTAACCCATTGCTTTATCTTAAATTGCAAAGATTTTCTTTTTCATTCGATTCGATCTTTTGGACCGATTTGACATTTCAGATGGCCTATTTGAGGCCCAGCAGCACCTGGGCCTAGTCGAGTCCCCAGTGGCCGTTCCATGCCGCGGCCTTCGATAGGGTGGCAAAATGCCACCCCTGGCAAAGGACCGCCTTGAGCCATGGCCCCATTGGACCCATGGACGTATATCAAAATTTGGAAAAGTGCACTTTTCTATTCCTGATGCCACATCTCCTAAAAGTGCTGCCCCAGGCCTAGGCTTTGTCGACCAGTTGCAATTCATCACTGTAGGTTTGGTTTGTGTATCAGAAGTATGTCATGGCCAAAGGATCTTTTTTTTCTTTCTAAATGTGGCAAAAGGGGGCAACATATCTGTTATGTGATATGTACACAATAAAGCAGTACTCCGGCAGACTGTCCTGGAAATTTGTCAGGTAAAGTATTGTAAGAGGAAATGTAGATACTGCTGGGAATTCAGTCTTGCATGTCTGAAATCTTGACAACTTTTAACAACAGATTGGATTAAAGTTCTGTACGTGTAGAAAAAAAATCCTCCCCGTAGTCTCTAATATCCCAGACCATCTACTCTCTGAACTCAAGAAGGTTGCTGATGAAAAATTACTTTTGTTGAAACAGCTTAGGGATTCCACTTGTCCATAAATATTCATGTGTCCTCCATCTGCTCCTCTTTCTATAAGGCCGGGGGTCTCTTCCACATGTGCTTAGACTGAAAAAATCCTGATCTTCTATTCTCATCACATCCTCCACTTTATGGAAAGAGAGCGACAGCTTTGCTGTTATCATCCTTAAATACGTCCTGTCAAGTGGAACGAGGCCCTGGAGGAAATGAGGGGAGAAGCCTTTCCTAAATTTACCCTCTGCGACTTTCATTGGGCAGCAAGGGTAAAGATGTACAGTATGTTCAGAAGCAGAACCAAAAAACATATTTCATTTGTGGTAGCAAATTCCACAGTGTTGACAGTAGAAAGAAAAAAAAGAAAAAAAAAGTCCTATCCAGAAATATTGTCATATAATTGTCATATATTTTATGTGTGTGTTTGTATATGTGTGCACGTGTGTATATATATATATAATATATATATATATATATATATATATATACACATACACACAGTCAGGTCCAGAAATATTGGGACAGCGACACAATTCTAACATCTTTGGCAACACCACCACAATGGAGTTGGAATGAAACAAACACAATGTGCATTAACTGCAGACTGTCAGCTTTAATTTGAGGGTATGTACATCCAACTCAGGTGAACGGTGTAGGACTTACAGCAGTTTGCAGATGTGCCTCCCACTTGTTAAGGAACCAAAGGTAATGGGACAGAATAATGATCATACATCAAACTTTCCCTTCTTAATACTTGGTTGCAAATCCTTTGCAGTCAATCACAGCCTGAAGTCTGGAACGCATACACATCACCAGATGCTGGTGATGCTCTGCCAGGCCTCTACTGCAACTGTCTTCAGTTCCTGCTTGTTCTTGGGGCATTTTCCCTTCAGTTTTGTCTTCAGCAAGTGAAATGCAAGCTCAATGGGATTCAGGTCAGGTGACTTGGCCATTGCATAACATTCCACTTCTGTCCCTTCAAAAACTCTTTGGTTGTTTTTGCAGTATGCTTTGGGTCATTGTCCATCTGCACTGTGAAGCGCCGTCCAATGAGTTCTGCAGCATTTGGCTGAATGTGAGCAGATAATATTGCCCGAAACACTTCAGAATTCATCCTGATGCTTTTGTCAGCAATCACATCATCAATAAATACAAGAGAACCAGTTCCATTGGCAGCCATACATGCCCACGCCATGACACTACCACCACCACGCTTCACTGATGAGGTGGTATGCTTAGGATCATGAGCAGTTCCTTTCCTTCTCCATACTCTTCTCTTCCCATCACTCTACTACAAGTTGATCTTGGTCTCATCTGTCCATAGGATCTTGTTCCAGAACTGTGATGGCTTTGTTAGGTGTTGTTTGGCAAACTCTAATCTGGCGTTCCTGTTTGAGGCTCACCAATGGTTTACATCTTGTGGGGAACCCTCTGTATTCACTCTGATGAAGTCTTCTCTTGATTGTTGACTTTGGCACACATATACCTACCTCCTGGAGAGTGTTCTTGATCTGGCCAACTGTTGTGAAGGGTGTTTTCTTCACCAGGGAAAGAATTCTTTGGTCATCCACCACAGTTGTTTTCTGTGGTCTCCCGGGTCTTTTGGTGTTGCTGAGCTCACCGGTGCGTTCCTTCTTTTTGAGAATGTTTCAAACAGTTGTTTTGGCCACGCCTAATGTTCTTGCTATCTCTCTGATGGGTTTGTTTTGTTTCTTCAGCCTAATGATGGCTTGCTTCACTGATAGTGACAGCTCTTTGGATCTCATCTTGAGGGTTGACAGCAACAGATTCCAAGTGCAAATAGCACACTTGAAATGAACTCTGGGCCTTTTATCTGCACATTGTAATTGGGGTAATGAGGGAATATCACACACACCTGGCCATAGAACAGCTGAGAAGCCAATTGTCCCATTACCTTTGGTCCCTTAACAAGTGGGAGGCACATCTGCAAACTGCTGTAAGTCCTACACCATTCACCTGAGTTGGATGTACATACCCTCAAATTAAAGCTGACAGTCTGCAGTTACAGCACATTGTGTTTGTTTCATTCCAACTCCATTGTGGTGGTGTATAGAGCCAAAGATGTTAGAATTGTGTCGATGTCCCAATATTTCTGGACCTGACTGTGTATATATATATAATGACAACGCACTGATTAGTCACAACATTGAAACTACCTGCCTTATATCGTATGGGTCCCCTTCGTGCTGCCTAACCAGCTCTGATGCGTCGAGGCTCCACAAGACCACTGAATGTGCTCTGCAATAACTGGCACCAACACATTAGCAGCAGATCCTTTAAGTACTGCAAGTTATGAGGTGGGCCTTCATGGATCAGATTTGTTGTTTCAGCACATCTCACAGATGCTCAATCAGATTGAAATCTGGGTAATTTGGAGGCCAGGGCAACAAGTCGTGTTCCTCAAACCAATCCTGAACATTGTTTTGCAGTGTGGCAAAGGTGCATTATGCCACTGAAAGAGGCCACTGCCATCAGAGAACACCACTGCCATGAATGGGTGTATATGGTCTGTAAGAATCTCTAGGTACATATCAATTGCTCATTCTAGCATGACCAGAATAGTTTTTTCATCAATTTGAGCTACAGTAGCTCTTCTGTCAGACCAGCAGGCTAGCCTTTGCTCCCCAAGTGCATCATTGAGCCTTGGGCCCCCATAACCCTGATGCTGCTGCACCAGTTTGCCCACCATGCACCACTTTAGGTAGGTACTAACCACTAGCAATCAGTATTTGGCCCTTATTAAAGTCACTCACATCTTTTCACCCATTTTTCATGCTTCAAACACATGAAATCTAAGAACTGACTGTTCAATTGCTGCCTAATATATCTCACCCCATGCTAGGTGCCATTGTAACCATATAATCTCTGTAATTCACATCACATGTCAGTGGGTTTAACCCCTTACACCAGGGGGCTGTTGGGAGGCAACCAGGCTTAAATGTCACACACCTTAAAAGCACGCCCTGTGGCTTTCCTGAAATTTTCTGGCCCGCCTCTCTTCCCATCTGAGTTCAGGCAGTCAAGTTGCGGCCAATGACAGTGATTGGTCATTAGGAAGGGAGGCAAGCCATAGGCAAAGTATCACCTGTGGAATTAAGAGGTTAATGTTGTGGCTGATCATTATATACACTGGTGTGTTTTTAGATCTGGTACTGTCCCAGGAACTCCAAATATTGCTGTCCTCCTTCCACCCTTCTCCTAATCTAAATGTATAAAAGGAAAAGACCTGACTAACTGACTCATCAATGCCCAGCTCAAACAGTTTAACCTAGGAACGTGAAATTTTGAAGGTATGTTGTTTTTATGATGTAGGCATCTACTAAGGAAGTATTTTTTTGCAATTCTGTTCCTAGGGGGAAGAAATTGGCTTGTGAATATTTTTTATCAGTATACCAATATTTCAAAAAACCAAAGATGTTATAGGCGTGAATATTGGTATTTACAATTTTCGTGGAAAAAAAATGTGTTTTACCATTTTTTCCAAAAATCCAGATAAGGGGGTTGAAAAAGGGGGCTGAATATTTTAAAACAGATACGTATATCTAAAAAACCGAAGATGTTACATATGTGAAAACTAGTATTTACATTCTTCTTGAAAAATAAAAAAACATGTGTAGCGCTGGTTTAAGGAAGTGGGTGGGCTGAACCGAGAGACATCCGCAGCCTCGTGCAGAGGAGATCCAGTGCACGCCAAGGGGTGATTAGAGCAAGACGCACGTGAGACAAGGAGTGATCGTGACCAGGCCGGAGCGCAGGTGTGTCACGTTCCCACGTTCCAACCCTGTCTTCCTGCCCTCTGTATTTGTATATTGTGTTTTTTCCCTTGTGTTTCTGTTGCTGCCAATTCCTGGGTGGCCTCCCAGGGGTTAATTGGTGTTCTGTGTGCTGCTCACCTGTTGATCCTTGCCCTGATTCCCCTGCCTATATTAGAGCTATGTACCCATAAGACAGTGCTGGGTCATTTTCCTTTGCCTGGTCTCCTTGCATCCTGTGTCCTGAAAGCTCCTTGCTGTGTTCCGGATATCCTCCGTTTGTTAATCCTGGTTCAGTTATTGCCTCTTATTTCTGTTCCAGTTTATGTCAGTTCCTTCTGTGTATTTTGTTCTGTCTATTGCTGTATTTTGTTTTGCTGTTTATGTTCCATTCAGATTCCCCGGTTACTGATTTTGGCTTGGCTGACTTCCCTTCTGGTTCTGATTCCTGTATCCTGTATGACGTACTCTCTCTGGTTATGACCTTTGGCTTTCCTCTATGACTATTCTATGCTATATTCCTTGCCTGTACCGTTTCCAGGTAACCCTGTCATCTGCATATAACAAAAGACTCTGTACGGCTTCAAGGTAATACTTTCCTTTAGATTAGATCCGGCTATCCTAAAGACCGGTCTTTCAGTGCAGGGAATCTTTGGTATTGCCGTACAGAGGTCTTTTGTTAACCCTTTGCTTTCACCTGTCCTTGCAGTTTACCCTGCATCTCTGCATATAGGGGCTTCTCTCAGGAACCAAGGCCTCACCTTCCTGCGAGTTATTTCATAGGGATATATATACAGACCGACCACTTCCAAGGATCGGAGGGCAAGTATAGGGTGGTGCGTGCCTGGTGGTACTGCCACCGTGACAAGGTGCTGCTTTGCGGAGCTGGAGATCGGCCCAAATCACTTGCCAGAAGACCTATTAACCTATCAGTGAGAAGTTTAAAAGATACAGAACTGCAGAAGGACCCCGAGTGAGGAGACCGCGATTGATCTAGCGGGAGTGCAGGCGGTGAGCTGAGCATCTTGTGGCAGAAATGGACAAGCAAGACAAGCGGATTCGGTGGCACAGAGTCCCAGTCAAGTCGAGCGGAAAGACGTCCTGGATCGAGCAGAGCGCAGAGTATCTGGCGGATGGGTGAGAGGCCTTCCCGGCCACAGTGAAAATAATAAAGCACGCTGCAGTTTGTCTAAACCTACAGGGCCCCAACGTGACTAGTCGAAGACACGTTGAAATCATTCACTGGCCAGTTGAATCTAGTATCCGGGTACCAACACACGCATACATGTACACCTTTTTGGGACACAACCTGTATGGGACTCACATTTCAGCAACGAAGGGGTTAAAATTCCTTTTTCTTTTCCGCTGCGCATTTCTCGCATTACGAACTTCTGTAAATATATATGTATACCGTGCTGCTCTATATATGCCAGCTTATTTGAGATCAGTAAACTATATAAGTTATAAAATCCACAACAATGCTGGTGTATATTTATTCCCTAGTGCGGAGAGACTGACCCGAGGTTTAAATTCAGCGGCTCCTCCGGGGGTGAGCTCTAGACGTGGGGGCTCGTTTCCGGGATCCAGTCTCTGGAAAAAACGCATTTAAAGGGTTAAATATGGATGCGGACACTACTGCCAAATGGTGTGAGGAGCAAAGTAGTCAGAATTATGTATAGTCATGGATATTCCTGCAGACACTTGGGCCGAAGATCAGATTCGCCGGGCCATGGCCGAGCTGACACCAGATCATCGGGGGTTGATCCTGGACATTAAAGCGAACCCAGATACCTCTCACACGTATGTTCTTTTCAAATGGAGAAAGGGTGTTCCAGTGTGTTTTCAGGGCGTGAGCGTGAAGCTGACCGATGAGGTGGAAGTTCAACTGATTCAGCCAAGTGCGCCACGTGGCGATCCCGCGAGTGTTCCCGCGCCCAGTCCGCTGGCCATGATTGGGCCTGAATTTACAGTGGCTATTGGAGATTTGCTGGCTAAATGTCAGAAAACAAGCCCTCCGCACACTAACTTTGGTTATCAACGGTTGAGAAATTTTACAGGAAACGTGCCAACTCCGGCGGGAGAAGAAACCTTCGAAGTATGGGTAGAACAGGCGATGCAGGCTCTGGATGAGTGGGACATCCCCGAAGCACAGAAGAAGCAAAGAATTACTGAGAGCTTAAAGGGACCTGCGTCAGAGGCTGTAAGAAACCTAAAATTTAGTAAACAAGACTGCACTGCTTTAGATTACCTATATAATATTTAATATGTGGGTAAAAGCTTCTTGATCCAAGGAGAAATCTGACTGCCATTCTGGGGTCAAGAAGGAATTTTTTCCCAGTATGTTGCATATTGGCAAGCATTCAGACTGGGTTTTTTGCCTTCTTTTGGATCAACAGCAGTAGGTTATGTGGGAGAGGCTGAACCCGATGGACGCATGTCTTTTTTCAGCCTATATAACTATGTAACTATGTAAACGTACTACAGGAAGTTTTTGGGCGAACTGAAAGGGCTGCGGAGCTCGTGTACCAGTATGAACATACTTACCAGCGGAAAGGTGAGAAAATGACTGAATACATGAGGCGCCTAGATAAGATTCTGCACCAGATACTTCTTAAGAAAGGGGCCGAACCGGCCGAAATAGATAAGATCCGAATTGTCACGGTGGCCCATGTCCAGGGAAATGTTGCACCTGAGCCCCATGTCAAGGGAAATGTTGCACCTGAGCCCCATGTCTGGGAAAATGTTGCACCTGAGCCCCATGTCTGGTAAAATGTTGCACCTTCGCCCCATGTCCAGGGAAATGTTGCACCTGAGCCCCATGTCCGGGGAAATGTTGCACCTGAGCCCCATGTCTGGGGAAATGTTGCACCTTCGCCCATGTCTGGGGAAATGTTGCACCTGAGCCCCATGTCTGGGGAAATGTTGCACCTGAGCCTCATGTCTGGGGCAATGTTGCACCTTCGCCCCATGTCCGGGGAAATCTTGCGGCCGTCACAGCAGCTGATATCCAGAAAGCCTTATTCCAGGGTACTGTGTACTACAGGACAGAGAATGGTGCTGCCCGCGAATCAGATGCAACATGCAGGAAGGACAACCAATCGCAGCACATGACCAGCTATCCTATAGCAGAGCAGGGCGTCTCCTCTGAGCACCAATAGGTAGTGCTGTGGCTCTATTTAAAGGGATTCCTTTCTCTTAGCAAGTTGCCCTAGCGTGGTTCCTGTTACTCCTAGTGCCTTGTTGTTATTTCTTGATTCCTATTCTGACTGATTTCCTGGTTTATACGATCCCGGCTTGTCTCAACTTCCCTGTATTCTGGCGCCCTGATTTCTGGCATAGTATAAACGGACCTCTATTTCCTTAACCCCTGCCTATGTGTGTTTTGTTGGTTTGCCCTGCTTAACTAGGCCATTATTAAGGACCAGCTAGCTAGAGCATTGTGGGTTACTTTATTCTGAGGTTGTTTTTCTTTGCACTCCACCACTTTATTTGTGTTCATCGTTCTCAGTATTACTGAGCATAACCCGGCCATTTCTAAGGACCGGTTGGTCAGGGTCTGTTGGCTTACAGTCTGCAAGCGGGGTTACCCGATCCTGACATTACGCTAGGGCCATGGACCCTGCAGACGTAGGTCAGCAGCTCGCTGCATGTGCCTCTCGTGTCGATGAATTAGACCACCGCATGGATGCCTTTGCTCAGGCTATACAAACTATTCTTGTCCGTACTGCCTATTTGCAGCCTGAACCACAGGTGGCGACCTCTGCCCCGGTCCTGCAATCCCACACACCTGAGGTTGCTTTACCTGCCTCCCATGTATCCATGACTTCTCCAACTCGTTTTGGTGGGGATCAGACTGGGTGTCGTGGCTTTTTGACTCAGGTCAGCATTCATTTTGAACTAAACCCTAGAATGTATGTTTCAGATCGTGCCCGTGTGGGATTTATGATAAATCATTTGTCTGGTAGAGCCCTAGCATGGGCTAACCCATTGTGGGAAAATGATGATGCCATGGTCTATAACTACCACAACTTTGTACGTGCTCTCAGACGCACCTTTGATCCTCCTGGTCGTTCCAAGAGGGCTGGGAGATCCCTGCTCAGAATTGAGCAAGGTTCCAGGTCTGTTGCAGATTATGCCATAGACTTCAAAACCCTAGTAGCAGAGGTTGATTGGACTAATGATTGCCTTGTATTGCTTTTCCAGGAGGGCCTTTCTGATACTATCCTAGATGAGATAGAGGATTTGATCGATTACATGATTGATATTGATAACAGAATCAGGGATAGAGCTAAACACAGAGAGAGACCCAGAAAAAGCATTGCTAGGGTTCCTACACGAGGTTCCGTTAGTCCACCATCTCGCACTTCACAGGTCTCTGATACCAACTGGTCTCCCGCTGCCCTTAAAGCCTTTGAGGATTTAAAAACGGCCTTTGCCTCTGCACCTATTCTAGCACATCCTAACCCTTCTAAACCATTTATAATGGAGGTCGACGCATCAGAATCTGGTATAGGGGCAGTACTTTCCCAGAGAGACACCTGGGATGCCCCACTTCACCCTTGTGCCTACTTCTCCCAGAAGTTGTCCGACTCAGAGAGAAACTATGACATTGGCAACAGAGAACTCTTGGCTATTATAATGGCTTTGAAAGAATGGAGACATCTGTTGGAGGGTTCACAAATTCCAGTGATCATTCTAACTGACCACAAGAACCTAGCCTACCTGGCAGACGTGAAGCGACTGTCCCCCCGCCAGGCCAGATGCTCGTTGTTCCTAAGTCGCTTCAATTATTTGATCACCTACCGCCCAGGGTCACGTAATACCAAGGCGGATGCTCTTTCCAGACAGTTTGAGGAAGAGGAACTGCCTCACACCGAACCGGTTTCTCTCATACCCAGTACTCATATAATCGCCACTGTGTGTATGCAAGTGTCTTCTCAGCTGATCGAGCGCATTCTGTCCTATCAGAATGCCGCCCCTAGCTCTCTACCTCCAGAAAGATTGTATGTAGGAGAGAACGAGAGAAGGGAGTTATTACAAGTTATGCATGCATCAAAGGTTGCAGGTCACCCAGGAGTCAATAAGACCATTCTCGCCGTTTCTCGTCTATATTGGTGGCCCACTCTTTGTGTTGATATCCGAGAGTTTATTGCATCCTGTAATGTGTGTGCCCAGAATAAGACCCCTGCTGATCTTCCAGTGGGTCTATTACAACCTCTCCCTGTGCCTTCGAGACCATGGACCCATTTATCCATGGACTTTATTGTGGACCTACCCCCATCTGAGGGTAATACCACCATTCTCACTGTTATTGACAGTTTTTCTAAAATGGCCCATTTTGTTCCACTGAAAAAACTTCCTTCTTCAGAACAGCTAGCCGGTATATTTGCTAAGGAGGTGGTACGGTTACATGGGATACCGCAGGAAATAGTCTCAGATCGTGGTACTCAGTTCATTTCCCGATTCTGGAGATCCTTCTGTAAAGAAATGGGTATCAACTTATCCTTTTCTTCTGCCTACCACCCACAATCTAACGGTGCTGCTGAACGTACCAACCAGTCCTTGGAACAATATTTACGGTTCTTCATCTCCCACCAACAAGATACTTGGAGTTCCTTATTACCTTGGGCTGAATTAGCTAGGAATAACGTGGTACATGACTGCTCTGGTCATACCCCGTTCTTTGCGACCTATGGGTTCCATCCTGCTTTATTACCTGGCACTCTGTCTGAATCACCCATTCCTGCACTTAACGATCACTTACAACTCCTACGTCAGTCCTGGACGCGGATTCAATCCGCTTTGCAAAAAGCTTCTTTAGCCCATAAGAAGTTTGCAGACCGCCACAGACGACCAGGACCTTCTTATGTCCCTGGTCAGGGTCCTCCGACACATTAATCCTGTCTCTTATGCCTTGGAGTTGCCTAAGTCCTTGAGAATCCCCAACTCCTTCCATACCTCCCTACTCAAGCCCCTTGTCTGTAACCGGTATACCACTCCCGTGAACCAGCCTCCTCCTGTCCAAGTTCAGGGTCAGGAGGAATACGAGGTGCAGGCCCTCATCGATTCCAGGTGGTCTAGAGGCGGATTGCAATATCTTGTGCATTGGAAGGGGTACGGCCCGGAGGAACATTCCTGGGTTGCTGCCTGTGATGTTCATGCCCCGGGGCTGGTCTCCGCCTATCATCACCGCTACCCTTATCCCCCTCGGGCCTGCCGTCAGGAGGGGGGTGCTGTCACGGGGGCCCATGTCCAGGGAAATGTTGCACCTTCGCCCCATGTCCAGGGAAATGTTGCACCTTCGCCCCATGTCTGGGGAAATGTTGCACCTTCGCCCCATGTCTGGGGAAATGTTGCACCTTCGCCCCATGTCTGGGGAAATGTTGCACCTTCGCCCCATGTCTGGGGAAATGTTGCACCTTCGCCCCATGTCTGGGGAAATGTTGCACCTTCGCCCTATGTCTGGGGAAATGTTGCACCTTCGCCCCATGTCTGGGGAAAAGTTGCACCTGAGCCCCATGTCCAGGGAAAAGTTGCACCTGAGCCCCATGTCCAGGGAAAAGTTGCACCTGAGCCCCATGTCCGGGGAAATGTTGCACCTGAGCCCCATGTCTGGGGAAATGTTGCACCTGAGCCCCATGTCTGGGGAAATGTTGCACCTGAGCCCCATGTCTGGGGAAATGTTGCACCTGAGCCCCATGTCTGGGGAAATGTTGCACCTTTGCCCCATGTCTGGGGAAATGTTGCACCTTCGCCCCATGTCCGGGGAAATGTTGCGGCCGTCACGGCAGCTGATATCCAGAAAGCCTTATTCCAGGGTACTGTGTACTACAGGACAGAGAATGGTGCTGCCCGCGAATCAGATGCAACATGCAGGAAGGACAATCAATCGCAGCACATGACCAACTATCCTATAGCAGAGCAGGGCGTCTCCTCTGAGCACCAATAGGTAGTGCTGTGGCTCTATTTAAAGGGCTTCCTTTCTCTTAGCAAGTTGCCCTAGCGTGGTCCTGTTACTCCTAGTGCCTTGTTGTTATTTCTTGATTCCTATTCTGACTGATTTCCTGGTTTATACGATCCCAGCTTGTCTCGACTTCCCTGTATTCTGGCGCCCTGATTTCTGGCATAGTATAAACGGACCTCTATTTCCTTAACCCCTGCCTATGTGTGTTTTGTTGGTTTGCCCTGCTTAACCCGGCCATTATTAAGGACCGGCTAGCTAGAGCATTGTGGGTTACTTTATTCTGCAGGTTGTTTTTCTTTGCACTCCACCACTTTATTTGTGTTCATCGTTCTCAGTATTACTGACCATAACCCGGCCATTTCTAAGGACCGGTTGGTCAGTGTCTCTTGGCTTACAGTCTGCAAGCGGGGTTACCCGATCCTGACACGAATACAGCAGATCCTGAGGGGCGCTAAACCTCTAGATCCTGTGATGCTACAGCTGAGAACCAGAGAAGGTAACCGAGAATTGAAATACCTGGAACTGATCCGAGCTGTCAGAGGTAAAGGCTCTATTTGAAGAGAAATCCCTTAGGATGGGAGAAAGAGTTTACGCACAACCTGTGAGGCATAACGAGTGTATGCGAGCGGAAGATGATTCGCTAGACACCTATGGATCCGAAGTGGACGAACAGGAGCATCTGGTTGTTTCTAAGTCCACAGAGAGTGCTGCAAGAGAGCAAATTCTTCTTACATACAGTGAAATTCACAAAACTGTTAAGAAAGTGCAAGAAGCTTAAGCTGAATTGCAACAGGCACACACGGACCTGTGCCGAGTGCTTTTGAAGGTGGCAGAGACACAGACACATATGCAGAAGTTCCTTACTGATATGCGGACAACTGGAGTTGCTGTTGTTTCTGGCCAGGGTCCTCCAACTGAATCACCACAAGCAAGTGCGTCTCCATCTTCAAATAAGAGATGTTTCAGTTGTGGAGAAATGGGTAATTTCGGAGCGCAGTGCAAAAGCCGAAAGCCTGAGAAAAACAGGGTAGAAGAGTTCTTAAAAGCCTTGGAAGGGCTGCTATCTACCTCACCGGCGGGAAACGCCAGAGGGCCCAAGGAGCAAACTAGGTGCCCAATAGTTAAAGACCGCTCCAGAAATCCTACCAGGACTGAAAGAGTCACTCCCTTAGCATCCGGTCCTACGTCATGGGGAAGCAATGCACACCCAAAACCTACACGGGTCAAGAAGAAGGCCAGGGTACAGCAAACAGGGTCTAAACGTCTTGCTACTACGACAAAGTTTTCTGACCAGCTGATAGAGGGAGTCTACACCAAAGCTCTGTTGGACTCAGGGGCTCAAGTGACACTGATCGACCGAGACTTCTATGAGAAGCACTTGAAGCATTTACCTCTACAGGAGCTAAAGGAACTTGAAATCTGGGGTATCGGGACTGAGAAACTTCCATATGACGGATATCTACAGGTGAAGCTAGAGATCGGATCCGAAGTCATCGGACAGTCTGGGGGTTGTGATGCATTGGCCATTGTGTGTCCTCGACCTTCGGGGCTAACAGAAGTTCTATGACAGTGGGGACGAATACTGATCTGGTGCGACGTCTCCTGACCCCTATAGTACTGGAAGAAGGTTCTACCAAGGGAGTACACCCGATGTTGCGTCCAGTCTATCAGCGAATGGTCGGAGAACAGAAGGCACCTGCCGAAGTGGGGCGTCTGTGGAGATTAGGAGGAACAGAAAAGGTTCTACAATCAGGAGAAGTGGCAAGTTTCCGGGCTTCAGTCAAGTTGAATGGATCACAACCAGGTCCCTATGTGGTACTGGAAACTGATTTTAAATCATGGGAGTGAAGCCGGAGTCTAAATAATCTCCACCAAAGCTTTGAAACGAACACGAGAAAGAGTCTCAGTCAATGTATGTAATGTGTTGGATTCTCCAGTGATCCTGAAAGCACGAATGCCCATCGGGCAAGTGGCGTCCACTACGCCTCTCTCTCCTACTGATTTAGGAGGGGGAGCAAATAAAGATATTCCAGCTGACAGGTTCTATCCCAAAGACGCTCCCATCTCGCCTGAATGGAAGAAACGTCTTCAGTCCCAGGTCCTAAAGTGGAGGGACTTGTTCTCAAAGGATGAGTTCGATGTGGGCCTGGCTAAGAGTACTGAGCATCGCATTCGACTGCAGGAAGATAAGCCGTTTCGAGAAAGGTCAAGACGAGTTCCACTGGGAGACTTGGATGATCTAAGAGAACAGCTGAATGAACTGCAAAGAACCAAGGTGATTCAAGAGTCCAGGAGTCCGTACGCTTCTCCCATAGTGATGGTTCGGAAGAATGGTTCTGTCAGTCTATGCATAGACTATCGCACGCTAAATCGGAGAACCATCCCCGATCAATATGCCACTCCTCGGATAGAAGATGCCTTGCAGTGTTTGTCTGGAGCAAAATGGTTTAGTGTACTAGACCTGCGAAGTGGGTATCACCAGATACCAATGCATCCTGAAGACAAAGAGAAGACTGCGTTCATCTGCCCACTGGGGTTCTTTGAGTTCAACCGAATGCCTCAAGGCCTTACGGGGGCTCCAGCCACGTTCCAATGGTTAATGGAGAAGACAGTCGGAGATATGAACCTGATCGAAGTACTAGTGTATCTGGATGACATAATCGTGTTTGGAAAGATGCTGGAAGAACATGAGCAACGGTTGGAAAAGGTCTTGAAGCGGCTCCATGAAGAGGGGTTGAAACTGTCTCTGGAGAAGTGTCAATTCTGTTTGCCTTCCGTCACGTATCTGGGACACGTATCTGGGAAATCCGTCGACTCCAGGGCCAAGGAAGGCTCGAGAATCTATCCAAGGAGAATGGACTAGTCAATGCGAAGGTGCTTTCGTGAAGCTGAAAGAGAGTCTAACTCGAGCTCCTGTCTTGGCCTACGCTGATCCTCATAAGCCATACGAATTGCATGTAGATGTCAGCCGAGAGGGTCTAGGGGGAGTCTTATACCAAGAATATGGTGGATTGTTGAGGCCTGTAGCCAACGTGAGCCGGAGCCTTACGCCTTCGGAAAAGAATTATCCTACCCATAAGTTGGAGTTCCTCGCTTTGAAGTGGGCGGTGGTCGACAAGTTGAAAGACTATCTGTATGGAGCCGAATTTGTGATAAAGACGGATAACAATCCTCTTACCTATGTCCTTACTACTGCGAAGCTGGATGCAACTGGACATCGGTGGTTGGCCGCTCTGTAAGGGTTTAGGTTCAGCCTGAAGTATCGCCCTGGAGTGAACAATCGAGATGCTGATTGTGACGGGACGGCCGCCACTATACCGTAGCGCGGTACAAAATTTTAAAAAGGTTGTTTTAGTATGGTATATTAAAGAATTCGTTAGGTTGTGTTTTTATAAGTTCCCCCTGTAATTCTCCCCATGGTTGACCTGTTCCCCGCCTGTCCCCAGCCCCGGGAAGACGCCCGGTCTGTGAATGCCTCGAGCCGCCGCTGACTGTCTCTGCCAAGCCGCCCAAACTTGCCCACCTTGCCCCGCAGCGTGGAAACCACGCAGAAGAGCGCTTCTTGGCCAGTGGACTCCTAAAAATAGGTGCTTACGGGGGTGCGAATTATAGAATGAAACACCCCGAGAAACCCGAACACCGACCAGGGATCCCTCGCTGGGAGCGCGGCCGGCAACCAGTGACTCTTGCACGGGTACAGCCGCAGGACTTTCCCCCTTCGCAGCTCGGGCTCCGTGGATCCGATCCGGGCGCTTTTTGGACTGAACTAGCCCCCGGACCCGAGCTACCAGGCTGTACCCCCAGCATGCCGCCGCTCCCAGGGGATCACCCCGAAATCCCTGGTAAAACCCCAAACTCGGGCAGAAAGCCACAAGGAGCGCTCACACCACAGGGGGGGCCGGGCGCTGGCCAGACAGGGAGAGGCTCTGGGTGGGGGGGAACAGACGAGCTGGCACCGAGACCCGAGATAAGGGCTGCCCACCGCAGGGGTTCCCCCAGGTTAACCAAGGCAGATTGGGCTATGGCTTGAGGTACAAACAAAGATCACCGCAGGAGGACTGGGGGCGGGCCAGGGGAGAACAATGGTTTCATTCCTCATAAATACCCCTGTATTCTCCATGTTAAAATAAACTCATTCCTGTTTGAACCTTTACTCTTGCCTCGGCTAGTAATTGGGGATAACAGGGCTTGGGGAACCGCGACGCTGCAAGGACCGTGGAAAGAAACGCTGGACCACCGCCGAATCCCCACCGCCCGCTACCCCTGACTCTACACCCCCAGACCAGCTCGGCGCTGACGGCGGATCTACCCGGGCAGGGTAGCGGGGATCCGCTACATTGGCTGGCAGTGCTGGGATCCGGCTGAGACCAGACAAGCAGGGGGAGATACAGCCGCTGGCTTGACCCCGGTCTCAGACACCCCTGGGTTCGAGAGGTGGACAGTACCAGCAACGGCGGTGACCCCGTATGGCACAGCGCTACGAAGGGCTGAAGCGCACGGTCCTGAAAGAACTGTTAAAAGCCAGAGGCAAGGCGCCCGGAGGCAAGGCAAAAGCGGTCATCATCGGAGAACTGATGGAGGACGACCGCAACAGCGTGGCTCCCTCTGAGGGCTCCGAGACCTCGGAATGGAGGCGAGAGGTGCAGTGGCGGCTGGCCCTATACGGAAAGGACCCCTCCGCCGACATCATTGGGAGGGTCCTGGCCGACCCAGACAAGCTCCGCCAGGCAGAGATGCAGCAAAGGTCCGGGGGGTCACTGTCCCCCCCAAGGCAGTACCGAACCCCCCAAACAGAAAATACCGTTCGCAGCATTCAGACTCTTCCCAGAGGGGAGCGAAGACATCGACGGGTTCCTGCAGGATTTCGAGAGGCAATGTGCCCTGCACGGGGTGGCTGTCCGAGACTGGGTACCCATCCTGGCGAGCAAATTGACAGGCAGGGCGGCTGAAGCCTATCGGGCTGTGGCGGACGAAGACTGTATGGTGTACGAGCGGGTCAAGGAACATCTGCTGGCCCGCTATGCACTCACCCCGGAGGCGTATCGAGTTCGATTTCGAGCCTTAAGAAGGGGCACTCAGGACTCGTATGCGGAGTGGGGACACAGGATGCACCAGGTGCTCCGCAGCTGGATACAGGGGTGCCAAGCTACCCAACCGGACCAGATCGTCCAGCTGCTATTACTGGAGCAGTTCTACAACTACTCTCCTCCAGAGGTCCGAGACTGGGTGCGAGACTGGCGCCCCCTCACCCTGTCTGAAGCCACCCACCTTGCCGACGAGTACAAGGACGCCAGGTGAGTAGCCCCTCTGGCCATCTGAGCCCCATCTCCCCGCTTCCATCCAGCACCACAGTTACGCCCTGCTCCCCTCGAACGAGCACCCAGGCCACCGGCACCCTCCACCCCTCGGGTAGGACCCTGGTGCTATGGGTGTAACCAGATCGGACACATGAGAGACCGTTCTCCCCTGAACAACCAGCGTCCGGCACCGTCCCGGGCAGCGCACCCACCGAGCCGAGCTACGGCATACTGCTGCCATCAGGAACCGGAACTCACAGCCACCCTCGAGGAAGACTGGGGCATCCTGCATGAGGCCAACCCCATGCAAGCAGCCGCGCAGGACAACCGTCAACACCATCGCCAACAAGTTCGGGTGAATGGACAACTTGCCAGTGGGCTGCGAGACACCGGTGCAACCCTTACAATGGCACAGCCCCATCTTATCTCCGCGGCTGCTTCAACCGGGCATTCGGTGGCCGCCAGAGTCGCTGGCGGCCATGTGTATTGAATCCCTACGGCCCACGTCCATCTAGATTGGGGCACAAATGCCCAGGACATGGAGATCAGGGTCATGAAGAATCTACCGTCCGAGGTCTTACTTGGCAACGACCTGGGATTGCTGACCTCCACCTTTGAGGACCCTCATCCTGGCGGGGTATGACCCGTTACCACCCGCAATCAAGCACGGAAGACTCCACCCACCGACTCCGAGGGGACCACGGTAAGCCAGACCAGACCAACAACCCCACTTGGCCCTGACAACGCCCCTGCCCTGACCTGGGATTCCCCGACGAACTTTGCCCAAGCCACCCGGAACGATATTACCCTTGCCCCATACCGACAACAAGCAGGGAGGGACCCGGGAGGGCTAGGGGAGGTGAGATTTGCCTGGGACCAAGGGAAGCTGTACAGGACATCAGGGGGACGAGCCAGGGAATAGACCGAGTACCCCACAGGCAGCTGGTAGTGCCAGCGAAATATTGGCGCGATCTGTTAAGGATCGCGCATGATATTCCCCTTGCGAGCCATCTCGAGCACCGGCGGACATTGCACCGTCTGACCCAGAGCTTCTTTTGGCCCGGATTATCAGGGGAAGTTAGGGACTACTGTCGGACATGTGGGGTATGCCAACGAGTAGGGAAGCGGGGGGACGCCAAGAAAGCTCCCCTGAGACCATTGCCCATAGTGGGAGAACCTTTTAGACGGGTGGTGGTGGATCTGGTAGGACCCTTGGCAGTGCCTAGCCCTACGGGCAAGAAGTATATCTTGACCGTAGTGGACTACGCCACCAGGTACCCCGAAGCCGTGGCCCTCCGGGATATCCACGCAGAGACCGTTGCCGGAGCTCTGCTGCAGATCTTTTCCAGGGTTGGATTTCCCCAGGAAATCCTGTCTGACCAGGGCACACAATTTACGGCCGAGTTGACCCAGCAGCTCTGGAGGCTGTGCGAGATTAAACCCATGTACAGCTCCCCTTACCACCCGCAGACCAACGGGCTCTGCGAGCGGTTCAACGGGACCCTCAAGCAGCTTCTCCGCACCTTTACCATGTCCCATAAGGACTGGGAACGCCATCTGCCCCACCTTCTGTTCGCGTACCGGGAGGTACCCCAGGAAGCCACAGGCTTCTCTCCCTTTGAGCTACTGTATGGCCGGAGAGTCCGTGGCCCCTTGGACTTGCTCAGGGACCACTGGGAAGGTGCTCTGGTCGAGGAGGGGACCTCGGCCATAGATTATGTGCTTGAGTTTAGGGACCGGCTGCAGGAATTGACCGCCCTGGTACGGGACAATCTCCAAGCGGCCCAAACCAAGCAGAAGAGGTGGTATAATGAAAGAAAGAAACAGTGAAGCGCCTTCAGGAAGAAGGATTAAATGTACACGCTACACATTGAATGTGGGGGTTCTCCTAAAAACCTGGAAACATATATTGTGGATAGTCAATGGAGCGCCAGCGAACTGGATGTACGGTCAATCATTACACATGTCCAATAAACGTCTTCTAATCCATTCAGAAGAAACTCCTATTCCAGATAAGAAGAAATTGCTGCAAAGAAGAGGAGGCAAGATAGCGCAGTATGTCGATTCACCATAAAAGGAAAGCAAAGCGGTTGTAGTCCTACTCACATTCTGTTGAGCCCAACCTTGGCTCTAGGATGGATAACGATTATGGGTCTTCAAAGGATATTCAGGTGCCCATATACCCGCAACAAGGTTCTTCAATCGCTTTTCCCTGCAGTGGATCAAAAAAATACCAACGCACTACCTAGTGCAATATCGTTTAAATGTAATGGTAAAGTTGGTACTTATATATGGTTACACTCACATGTTAATGAGCCGCATTGGCTCCAAGATGTCGCATGGGAATATTAAGGTAATTCCAAAACCTTCTCTAAATCACGTTACAGGAAGCAGCAGTGGTTAAAATAAAAACAAATTTATTAATACATAAATTATATTACCAGAACGCGTTTCGCTCCTCAGAGCTTCTTCAGCTGGTATCACTGGTCTTATGTCTGCTGCTTCCTTATATACTATTAGACTGTCCCATTTAATCATTCACAGTTCACATCGAATCACAATCATTGAAACAATTAACACAATTTAAAAAGCCAATTAAAACACTTGAAACAAATTAAAAACAATTTAAAAACAATTGGGATCACATGTAACCTTTTATCTATCAATCTCATTAATGCCTGTGCTTCTATGGTGCCTCTAGGGGTGGAACGCTAGGTTATTAGCCTTAATTAGATGGGAAAATTCCTTTTTTTTTTTTTTTTTTTTTTTTAAATCTTTTTTACTATATGGCGTTTAAACAGCGGGGCGCACATCACTGCGCATGCGCAAGTATCCAACGTATCAAATGGCTTCATTGAGCGCAGCTCTAACTGCGCATCTTGCGCACAACATCTAATGCGCATAGGTCACAAACTAATGGAGCCCCGCATCGGTATATATATCGCCCCATACTAATTAACACTTTCAGATGGAAATTTACCACCACAAATCAAGCGGATCACATCACTGGGGGCCAAAACTTGACCTGGTGAATGACCCTGCGCAACCCGCACCAAACATCCCGCGCGCACCGCCCACCGCGCACAAGACCGGCGCACACACTCTGCATCAGCATATACGTCGCCACCAATGGCACCCGACGCCATCAAAAAGGTGATGGCAACACTATCTCGGCCACATCAGCTCATATGACACCCCAATATGTGAAATGGAGCGAAACCACCACTCCCACAACTGGGAGGCACAAGGGCTCCACACACACACATCCCAAAGGTGCAAAATTAAAGTGACTAAGCTTCTATAAAACCATATTCACTATGTAATCTACACACAATCTGCATAAGTAAGGCCATATTGGCTAAAGTGTTGTTTTAAAACCATATTAAAGTGCTAGGACAATAACAAATGACAATTTGCATATCATTATCATATCATTTTTTGATCCACTGCAGGGGAAAGCGATTGAAGAACCTTGTTGCGGGTATATGGGCACCTGAATATCCTTTGAAGACCCATAATCGTTATCCATCCTAGAGCCAAGGTTGGGCTCAACAGAATGTGAGTAGGACTACAACCGCTTTGCTTTCCTTTTATGGTGAATCGACATACTGCGCTATCTTGCCTCCTCTTCTTTGCAGCAATTTCTTCTTATCTGGAATAGGAGTTTCTTCTGAACGGATTAGAAGACGTTTATTGGACATGTGTAATGATTGACCGTACATCCAGTTCGCTGGCGCTCCATTGACTATCCACAATAGAAGAGGTGGTATGACCGGTCGGCTAGGGTCCGCACCTTCCAGATAGGGCAGAAAGTGTTAGCACTCCGACCGGTCAAACAAAATAAGTTGCAGGCAGCCTGGGAAGGACCCTACAAAATCATAGAAAAGATCTGCGATACCACCTTCACCGCAGCTAGATGCTCAGATGAAAGGATACACAGAACCTTTCATGTGAACATGCTAAAACCGTTTTTCCAAAGGGAAGAGGCAGTAGCCGCCATCTGCGCGCCGGACGCAGGGGATCTGGAGGATCTCCCCCTGCCGGTACTGCCCGGGGATCCAAGCGCCCAGGGGATAGCCGATGTCCGGCTAGGCGAGGGGCTCACCCCCCGCCACAAGGAACAGGCTCAGCAGGTGCTACAGGAGCACCGAGACCTGTTCTCATCCCATCTCGGCTACACCTCCATAGCCCTGCATCGGGTCGATACCCAGAGTCAAGCCCCTTTGCGGCAGACGGCGTACCGAATCCCCGATGCAGTGAGAGACGGGATGCAGAAAGAGATCCGTGAGATGTTGGACCTAGGGGTAATAGAACCCTCCGAGAGCCCCTGGGCCTCCCCGGTGGTTCTAGTACCCAAGAAGGATGGCACTACCAGGTTCTGTGTGGACTATAGGAAGTTAAATGACCACACTGTCACTGACGCCTACCCCATGCCCCGAGTCGATGAACTCCTAGACCGGATTGCCCAGGGAAGCTTTCTCACCACCATTGACCTATGTAAGGGGTACTGGCAGATTCCCCTTGCCGAGGAAGGTGTGCTGAAATCGGCATTCATCACTCCGTTTGGCTTATACCAATTTCGGGTTATGCCATTCGGGATGAAGAATGCCCCGGCCACTTTCCAACGCATGGTGGATCGGCTACTAGGGGGGATGCAAGACTTTACCAGCGCCTACCTAGATGACATAGCCATCTTCAGCAACACCTGGGAGGAACACTTACAACACTTACGGGCCGTACTGTACCGCCTTGGCACCGCCGGTCTGACCATCAAACCAGACAAGTGCCACGTCGGCATGTCCGAGGTCCAGTACCTGGGCCACCGGGTGGGCTGCGGAAGGCAGCTCCCAGAACCCACCAAGGTTGAGGCTGTTGCCCAGTGGCCCACTCCCCGCACCAAGACCCAGGTGTTGGCTTTTCTAGGTACGGCAGGATACTACCGCCACTTTGTCCCCAACTACAGCACCATTGCCAAACCCCTGACTGACCTGACCAGCAAGAACCTTCCCCGACAGGTACTGTGTTCCCAGGAGTGTGAAGAAGCCTTCCAGCAGCTCAAGCGAGCTCTGGTGGGAGCCCCCGTGTTGACTGCTCCTGATTCCACTAAACGTTTTGTTGTCCACACAGATGCATCTATGTTCGGATTGGGAGCAGTACTGAGCCAGGTCGGTGAAGACAGGCACGACCACCCGGTTGCCTACATCAGCCGGAAACTTTTACCCAGGGAGGTAGCTTATGCGGCCATCGAGAAGGAGTGCCTGGCCCTGGTATGGGCCCTGAAGAAATTGCAACCGTATCTGTATGGGCGCTCCTTCACGGTCCTCACGGACCACAACCCCCTGGTATGGCTGAACCGGGTGGCCGGGGACAACGGCAGGCTCTTGCAGTGGAGCCTGGCCCTCCAATTTTACCATCCAGTACTGGCCTGGGAAGCAAAATGGCAATGCGGATGGACTATCCCGCCAGACTGAGCTTGAAACTTAGGGTGGGTGGAGGCCATGGACATCCCCAAGCGGACCCGAAGAGGGTCTCACCGGGTCTGCCATCTGGAAACTTGGGGAAGATGTGTGACGGGACGGCGGCCACTATACCGTAGCGCGGTATAAAATTTTAAAAAGGTTGTTTTAATATGGTATATTAAAGAATTCGTTAGGTTGTGTTTTTATAAGTTCCCCCTGTAATTCTCCCCATGGTTGACCTGTTCCCAGCCTGTCCCCAGCCCCGGGAAGACGCCCGGTCTGTGAATGCCTCGAGCCACCGCTGACTGTCTCTGCCAAGCCGCCCAAACTTGCCCGCCTTGCCCCGCAGCGTGGAAACCACGCAGAAGAGCGCTTCTTGGCCTAAAAATAGGTGCTTACGGGGGTGCGAATTATAGAACGAAACACCCCGAGAAACCCGAACGCCAACCAGGGATCCCTCGCTGGGAGCGCGGCCGGCAACCAGTGACTCTTGCCCGGGTACAGCCGCAGGACTTTCCCCCTTCGCAGCTCGGGCTCCGTGGATCCGATCCGGGCGCTTTTTGGACTGAACTAGCCCCCGGACCCGAGCTACCAGGCTGTACCCCCAGCATGCCGCCGCTCCCATGGGGATCACCCCGAAATCCCTGGTAAAACCCCAAACTCGGGCAGAAAGCCACAAGGAGCGCTCACACCACAGGGGGGGCCGGGCGCTGGCCAGACAGGGAGAGGCTCTGGGAGGGGGGGAACAGACGAGCTGGCACCGAGACCCGAGATAAGGGCTGCGCACCGCAGGGGTTCCCCCAGGTTAACCAAGGCAGATTGGGCTATGGCTTGAGGTACAAACAAAGATCACCGTAGGAGGACTGAGGGCGGGCCAGGGGAGAACAATGGTTTCATTCCTCATAAATACCCCTGTATTCTCCATGTTAAAATAAACTCATTCCTGTTTGAACCTTTACTCTTGCCTCGGCTAGTAATTGGGGATAACAGGGCTTGGGGAACCGCGAGGCTGCAAGGACCGTGGAAAGAAACGCTGGACCACCGCCGAATCCCCACTGCCCGCTACCCCTGACTCTACACCCCCAGACCAGCTCGGTGCGGATGGAGGATCTACCCAGGCAGGGTAGCGGGGATCCGCTACACTGATGCTTTGTCGAGAAGACCCTACACTACAGAATGGACTCTGTTAACTCCAGATGGGGTGCAAGCTTTATGTCAAGGAGCAGAGCGCCGGGTCAAGGGAGGGATTGAAGCAGAAGCCATAGGAGTCATGGCTGCGGCTGTTCCAGAGTTCTACTGTAACCCTACTCAGCTGAGAGATGAAAGGTTGCCTACTTTTTCGAAACAGGACCTGAGAGCTGACCAGGCTGGAGATCCTCTGATCGCATTGACCATGAAGGCTCTAAACGCGAACCAACGGAAGATTCTTCTGACAAATTCCCCAGAAGGGGCCAGATTGGTCTACAAGGAGTGGGAACGGTTGAAAATGTTGGATGGGGTGGTCTACTGAAGGGGCCCCTCAAGCAATGCTGGAGAGACTCAACAGTTGTTCCTTCCCACCAAACACAGAGAGGGTGTGCTACGGTCATTACACGATGACTATGGACATTTAGGAGCAGAGAGAACTTTTAAGCTGGTGCGCGACAGATTCTATTGGCCCTGCATGAGGCCTGAAGTTGAAAGTTACTGCCACTCATGTCTGAGGTGTATCCAAAGGAAGACTCTGCAAACCCGAACTGCTCCATTAAGCCACCTACAAAGTCAAGGACCCATGGATTTGGTGTGCATTGACTTCCTGTGCTTCGAGCCGGATGCTAGTGGGCAGGGAAATATCTTAGTGGTGACTGATCATTTCACGCGTTATGCCCAATCTTTTTCTACGAGAGACCAATGTGCTACTACGGTGGCGAAGGTTTTAAATGGAGAAGTTTTTTGTTCACTATGGACTGCCAAGGAGAATACACTCAGATCAGGGTAGAGACTTTGAGAGCCGGCTTGTTGGGCAATTACTGGAACTGCTGGGAATTCAGAAAACCCGAACTACACCATATCACCCTCAAGGTGATGCTCAGCCAGAAAGGTTCAATCGCACTCTGCTAAATATGTTGGGGACATTGTCAAACAGAGAGAAGCAGAGCTGGCGTCGTCACATAGCCACACTAGTACATGCATACAACAGCACGGAGAGTGACGCTACTGGATACTCACCGTACCGTCTCATGTTCGGAAGGGAAGCTCGACTGCCGGTTGATTTGGCGTTCGGGTTCTCTCTGGATCAGACGTCTGTAGCCTCTCATAGGAATTATGTGGATAGACTCCGGAAGAATTTGGCCTCTGGGTTTGAACAAGCCCATTTGACCTCTGGGAACAGGGAACAGGAATAAACGAAACTACGATTTGAAAGTTCGGATACAGGATCTACAACCCGGTGATAGGGTTTTTTTGAAGAACTTGGGTGTTTCTGCCAGGCATAAGTTGGCGGACCGATGGAGTTCTCAGGACTACATTGTCTGCTAGCAACTGCCAGGTCTGCCGGTTTACCAAATTCGACCTGATGGGAAGGCTGGGCCTCTTAAAAACTGGCACCAAAATCATTTGCTACCTCTGAAGGAAGCTGTAAGGATACCAGTTGGAGACAAACTTTCTCTGCCGAATCCGCGTCCGCCTGCTCCACGTTTGACTCCCGTTACTCGGTTTCAGCAGACACGAGTTGTTGAGGAAAGCGAAGGGGAAAGTGAAGAAGAAAGTTTTTGTCTGAATTGGGTGCGCTCACCAGAGCCTGAAGAAGTCATCCCAGTTGCCGAACGGTGGGAAAGCAATCTGAGGCCTGAGGCTCCAGAATTCCAGCTGGACATTCCTGAAACTTCTGAAATTCCTATAGTTCCTGAAAATGCGTCCTATGACTACAGTTCTATGCCTTCATTGGAAGGATCATACTCCGAGGCGATGTCTGTTCCAGTTTTGAATGAAAGACCTGAACCTGTATCTGTAATACTTCCAACTGAAGAAGAGCTGATTGAGCCAGAGCCAAAACGTTCTGTCCGACCCCCTCAAAGACTCACCTAGTACTCACCAGGACATAGCACTGAAGAGGCTTTTACCACAGTGCGAAGGTTGACCGAAGTGTCTATGTTAGCTGAGGTAGCTAGAAGTATGAGTAAACTTGAAGATGTATACCTAACCCATTGTATGTTTGCTGCTGAGCCTATATATATATATATATATATATCAACTGATGTAATGTTGAAATGTAATGTAACTGTTATACTTCCTTGGAGAGACCCAAGAGTTCTAGGAGGGGGAGAGTGTAGCGCTGGTTTAAATCCTGCCGCTGTAGTTACTTGTTTCTGGCCACCAGGGGGAGATGAACACAATGTAAACTGATACTGGACACTTTCGGACTATGTTTTCCAGCATGCTTTGGGGTAGAAACAGGAAGTGGGTGGGGAGAACCGAGAGACATCCGCAGCCTCGTGCAGAGGAGAGCCAGTGCGCGCAAGGGGTGATTAGAGCAAGACGCACGTGAGACAAGGAGCGATCGTGACCAGGCCGGAGCGCAGGTGCTGCTTTGCGGAGCTGGAGATCAGCCCAAATCACTTGCCAGAAGACCTATTAACTTAACGGTGAGAAGTTTAAAAGATACAGAGCTGCAGAAGGACCCCGAGTGAGGAGACCGCGATTGATCTAACGGGAGTGCAGGCGGTGAGCTGAGCATCTTGTGGCAGAAACGGACAAGCAAGACAAGCAGATCCGGTGGCACAGAGTCCAGCGGAAAGACGTCCTGGGTCGAGCAGAGCGCAGAGTATCTTGTGGATGGGTGAGAGGCCTTCCCGGCCACAGTGAAAATAATAAAGCACGCTGCACTAAACCTACAGGGCCCCAACGTGACTAGTCGAAAACACATTGAAATCATTCACTGGCCAGTTGAATCTAGTACCCGGGTACCAACACACGCATACACGTACACCTTCTTGGGACACCACCTGTACGGGACTCACATTTCAGCAACGAAGGGGTTAAAATTCCTTTTACTTTTCCACTGCGCGTTTCTCGCATTACGAACTTCTGTAAATATATATGTATAACGCGCTGCTCTATATATACCAGTTTATTTGAGATCAGTAAACTATATAAGTTATAAAATTCACAACAGTGCTGGTGTATATTTATTCCCTAGTGCGGGGAGACTGACCCGAGGTTTAAATTCAGTGGCTCCTCCGATGGTGAGCGCTACACATGTATTTTACCATTTTCAGAGAATCCAATTGAAGGGTGAATATTTTTTATCAGTATAACTATCAGGGTTATTCAAAGAGCTCCGAATTGCTTGAGAAAGGTAACCGAACGCTTAAAATCAGCGTTCGGTTACCTTTCCTGGCCATTCGGCTATCGAGAGAGCAGGCAATTCGCCAAATCCTGGCGAATTGCCTGCACATTCGGTGCCTGTTCAGTGCCTGTTTGAGGGCAGTGAAAACCCCATAGAGAAGCACTGCTTCGGCTATTCAGAGAACACAAACCAGCAGTGAAAGGTTCCCCTAATGCCCTGCCATTCGGTGGTTTAATTCGGCAAGTTTATTCTTCAGAATCCCATAGACTTCAATGTTAAAAATATTCTGGTTTTAATTCAATATCTAATAAACCGTTCATTATAAAATTCTGCAGTAAAGAGTCTCTTTATTTGTAGATTTTTTAGGATATTTTAAGCATTTTTCAGATTTTTTTTTTGTAAGTTTACTTCTTTTTTTCTGTAACAGCCCTCTTTATTATCATTCCCTGGACCTCATATGCAAATTTCAGACATTTTTTCACTCAGTAGTTTCTTTGCAAACAGCGTTTCATTTTCACAGATTCACACAAACTATTTTGCTAATCTATTCACCTCCCTCGTCTGCGGTCTCAGCTGCTTCGGCTGTGTTCGGCTCCTGCTCGGACTTGGTTTTCGGCAGGTTAATCCAGATGTTTTTGTGGCTTTTCTGCATGCATTCGGTGGGTTTTGCGGTTAGTTTTCGTCAGGTTTACGGCAGCTTTTCCCTGCAATTCGGGGACCCTGTGGTGCTTGCTGAATTCACCGCAGGGTCACCGAAATGGGATCGGCAAAAGGAACCGAATTGATGAGAATGAAAAGTCACCGAACGTGCGGTGACTTTTCGAATCTCTTTTAATAATCCTGTATATTTCAAAAATCAAAGATGTTACAATCGCGACAATTTACAATCTTCTTGAAAAATAAAAACTACGTATTTTACCATTTTCTGAGAATCCAGTTGATACACTGGATCAGCAGATCAGAGGGATGCTGTTACTCACACAGAATGGAGTCTCTATGCAGCTCCTCTCACAGCCTGGGCACGCACACTACTTCACTGCTCCAGCAAGTCTGCTTCCCACTCACAGGCTGGGCTCGCACACACCCTCACTGCTCCAGCATGTCGGCTTCCCTCTCACAGTCAGGCCTCACACATACCCTCAATGCTCCTGCGTGGGAGAAACTGTGATATTATTGTCGAACATAATATATACTGCTTCCACATATACATTATCTCATAGAAGGGAGTAGACCCCTCACATTTTTGTAAATATTTTATTATATGTATTCATGTGACAATGCTGAAGAAATGACCTTTGCTACAATGTAAAGTAGTGATTGTACAGCTTGTATAACAGTGTAAATTTGCTGTCCCCTCAAAATATCTCAACACACAGCCAATAATGTCTAAACCGCTGGCAACAAAAGTGAGTACGCCCAAAGTGAAAATGTCCAAATTGGGCCCAATTATTCATTTTTCCTCCCTGGTGTCATGTGACTCATTAGTGTTCCATGTACAACAAAACTGAGGTTTTTGTTTGTTTCAATGGCCATTGCAACGTAAGCTCACTCGCCACTTCACGGCACCTCTTTACAGAGTGAGTCCCTAACAATTGTAACCAAAAGGCCGCTCTACTGAGCAGCTCCAAGCCCTGTATTTTTCTGTATTTATGTATATCATCCTTGTTACACCAGTCTGTCGTTCTGCAGCTGTTCCTCTTTCCATGTTTTTGTTTTTAATCCCAAATGGGAAGTGTTTGGTGCGTGTATAAATAAAACCCACCATCTCTGCCTCTCCTTGGCTGAAAAGCAGCAGGAGGGGCTTGGAGCTGCTCAGTAGAGCTGCCTTTTGGTTACAATTGTTAGGTACTCACTCTGTAAAGAGGTGCCGTGAAGTGGCGAGTGAGCTTACGTTGCAATGGCCATTGAAACAAACAAAAACCTCAGTTTTGTTGTACATGGAACACATAGAAACGAGCACAGATGACACCTTTTTTCCTTGTTATGTTTTATACATTAACTGGGCTGTTACTCCTGGCAGTTGCTGCCGCTCCGGTGAGTATGGGCGCGATGCCATTTTTTCTGTATTTACTCATTAGTGTTACAAGGTCTCAGGTATGAATAGGGAGCAGGCATGTTAAATTTGGTGTTCTCGCTCTCACTCTCTCATACTGGTCACTGGAAGTTCAACATGGCACCTCATTGTAAAGAACTCTGAGGATCTGAAAAAAAGAATTGTTGCTCTACATAAAGATGGCCTAGGGCAGGGGTCAGCAACCTTGGCTCCCTGATGTTTGGGGGAAATACATCTCCCAAGATGCTCAGTCACCCATTAGGCTGACTGAGACACATGGGAAATGTAGTTGCCAAAACATCTGGGAGCCAAGGTTGCTGACCCCTGGACTAGGCTATAAGAAGATTGCCAAGACCCTGATACTGAGCTGCAGCATGGTGGCCAAGAACATATAGCGGTTTAATAGGACAAGTTCCACTCAGAACAGGCTTCGCCATGGTCGACCAAAAAGTTGAGTGCATTGTAATGATTCTATATGCTGTTGGGTACCATTTATCATGCAATGCCCATCAGCCTTAATTAATATATGTCTGCATATAAACATGGATAATACGGCCACCTTGGAGGATTTTAATAATGCAGGGTGTGAGGGCTCTTCGCTGGATGTGTTCATACTTATACAAGCTTGTGGAGGCAGGGGATAGGTATGGCCCAGCACTCTGCACTGGAAAAAAAGTGTTCTATCCTGTACATAACCGCATTAGCGCTGGGTCTCAGCCCAGGTCTTAGCGTGCGCTAAACGACCTTGTACACAAACTCCCACGGACAAGGTGATCTGTGAGGTCATCAGGCGCTAAGTTTTAGCAACTCGTTTTTCATTGCTAAATGAAATTTTTCATTTAGCAATGGCGTTTTAGCACACACCAGGTGATAGGCCCTTAGTTTTTTTCATTGGTATGATTTAGTGGTTAAAATTATTAGTGCCGGGGGGCGTGGCCGGCTGCCGAAGGGAGCGGACGTGTTCTGTTGGAGCTCCGCACGTCTGCCACCTTTGAGGTCTATTTATTACTCCCTCTGCTACGCGAATTGGACCTGAAGACCCCGGCTAGCTGGCCACCGGAACCGAGATGTCCGGAGGCCGTTTTGTCCCCCCCTCCGGACCTGAGAAGCCCCTTGCGGCCGCTGGATGGCAGACAACACGAGGCACTGGCGGCCATTTTGCGGCCTTCATTCCGGCTCCTACGGCCTTTCCGCCTGTTCATCCTGCTGTTTCAGCCCGTTGTGAACCTGTGCTGGGAGCTGGGGAGATGGTGGGCCCACGTCTCCCCGCTGCCCAGGCTGGATGTCTGCTGGGAGCAGTGGGCGGACTGGAGGGTGATCGGCGCGATGGACCCCCCCCTTTAGGAGGTACAGACGTCTTCCTTGCAGGCCTGGAGGCCTGTTTGAAGCTGTTAGACGGGGAGGACGTGGACGGTCCCCTAACCAAGGGCGTCTGGCACCGGATGATGGCTGCTCTGCGGAGTTGTCGGGAGGAGGATTCGGAACTGGCGGAGGTCGGGGCCGCGTCAACGGAACACACCGCTGAGGCCTGTATTCCGGATGCTGCAGAGGGCCACAGAGAGGTTGGCGTCCCTGCTGTGGTAATAGAGACTGACCCCCGCGGGCTGGCAGGAAGGCAGCCGCAACCTGGGCCTATCACCCCATCCCCGGCTCTGCTCCTGAAGGAAGTGGAAGAGGCAGCGGCGTTTTACGGGGGGGCTCCGACCGCTCTTGCACCACCTGGTGAACCGTGCGCGGTGGATTCCCCCACTTTAGATGAGGTCTGCCTTGCTGAAGACACAGTGGGGTTTACGGCGAAGGAGGTTGGAGCGGAGATCTCAGAGGCACCTCGGCCCCCCGAAGATGCATCGGCTTGGGCAGCGCGAGTCGGCCCTCCATGGATCGAGCTGCCTGCCAAGCAAGTACCCCCTTTTAGAGACACGGGTTGATGGGACGCCTGAGACTGTTTTTATTTTTTTTATTTTCTTTTGATGTTTTACGATCCTCTTATACCCACCTCTGATGATACTCCCCGGCTGGGGCTACTGAACCCTTTTTTTTTTTTTTTTTTTTTTATTATTTTTCTTTTCTTTTTCTTTTCCCCATCTCTTTTTTCACTTCTCGAGACCTTGCTGATTCCCTACGAACCCCCCCCCCATGTATTAGGTGCTTTTGACTGCAGACTTTCGTTGTTGTTGCCCCCCCCTAATTTTTATTTCCCCCCCTCCCCTTCCCCCCCCACTATGACATATTGTTACTTTGAAGCCGAGATTCCCCCATCCCTTGATAGTTGTTATTGCTCTGTGTTCCCCTGAGACATATCCCCCCCCTTATTTCCTTTAAGCTGAGACCCCCCCCTTTTCGGGGGATGTTTGTTATTTTCCACAAGTCGTACGTATGCTATGGTTGGCCCTGCGTGGCCCTTGCATTAATATGTTTGAATATATGCTGACTTCTTTACAAAATAAAAATCTTAAATACAAAAAAAAAAAAAAAAAAAATTATTAGTGCCCCCACAGTTTTGACTGTGGTATCTTATATGACCCCCTAAATATTGTTCCTAGAGTCGCCAGCCTGTGTGTGGTGAGGTCCTCCATCCAGGTTAGTTAGTGCTAGGGTTGCGCATCTTCTCTGGTCTCACGATTCGATGATGCATCACGATTACTGCCCAAAATTAGGGATGAGCTGTTCGGTTCGATGTGTTCGGAGTTCGATTCGAACATCGCCAGTTCGTATGTTCGTGAACTTCGAACATTTCCGCGTGTTCGCAGCATGTTCTCCCACAATGCACCATAATGGACCACAATGCACTTTTCCACTGGCCTGAAGCTTGTAATTGGCTACAGCATGCACCTGACCACAGTTTAGGTGCAAGACTATGCCAATCACAGCTCAGAGACCTGATTGGGCAAAATTTGCCCAATCATGGGCTCATAGAGCTAAGTCCCGCAGCACACTATATAAGGCTTCACACAGCCTTCAGCACGTGTTTTTTGAGAGGAGATTGTTGTGTTAGTGTGTGTTCTCACTGCCAGTCTGCCAGCAGCTATTGGGGGGGGGGGGTCATTTCTACAAAATATCTGGGAATTGTTGTAATCTTTGTGTTCTCACTGCCACCAACTATTTTGGGGGTCAGTCATTTATACAAAATATCTGGGAATTGTTGTAGTCTTTGTGTTCTCACTGCCACCAGCAATTGTGGGGGTCTCATTTCTACATAATATCTGGGAATTGTTCTAATCTTTGTGTTCTCACTGCCACCAACTATATTGTGGGTCTCATTTCTACAAAATATCTGGGAATTGTTGTAATCTTTGTGTTCTCACTGCCACCAACTATTTTGGGGATCAGTCATTGATACAAAATATCTGGGAATTGTGGTAATCTGTGTGTTCTCACTGCCACCAACTATTTTGGGGGTCAGTCATTTATACAAAATATCTGGGAATTGTTGTAATCTGTGTGTTCTCACTGCCACCCATCAGGGGGTCTCACTAATTTATAGGAGGTTTCTGGGAATTGTAATCGGTGTCTTCTCACTGCCAGCTATCAGGGGGTCCCACATACTTCTAGCAGGTTTCTGGGAATTGTAATCTGAGTTATACCAGAGTTCAGGAAATCTTTAATCTTTATAATAGAGTTGAATCAGAGTTCTGTATATCTCTAATCTATATATCACTCACCATGTCAGAAAGACCAAAAAGGACAGGCAGACACTCCCAGACACAGATAAGAGGGCAAGCAGCCTCTGTGTCGGGAGGCTGTGCCTCTGGTTGTCGTGGACGTGGTACATCCTCTGCAGGGGCACGCTTGTCCCTTCTAACTGGTGCTGGCCGTCTTAAGCAACAGCAACATACAGAGGATTTGGTGCATTGGCTAACCAGGCCATCCTCATCCTCCGAGTCCTCTGTGTAACGGTTAGCCCCTGCTTGGGCCATCGTGGTGGCTTGGAACATGAGATGAAGCCCTTAAGGCAGGTGAGTAACTGACTGGACACAAGGACAGACGGATTTCTCCAAAACAAGGAGCACCAAAAAACAGAACAGAATTGCCACTAAGCTCCGAAGGCTTCAAGACCGACAGACAACTTAGGACACTCAGAAACACAAAGCTACACTTGACAATCCGTGAAGGGAGCAGGCTGCAGGACAGTAAACAAAACAGACAGACTATACTAAAAGAGGTCCTTATAAGCGGCCTCTGAATATAATACTAAACTAAGACAGACAAGGTACATAAAACATGAAACATACAAGAATCGTCAATCAGGCAGAGATTGGCAACAGATCAGAAATATATGGTACCAGGGGGGAGTAGAAGGGATAGTCAAAAATAAAGCCGAGGTCAGAACCAGAAAACACTTGAACAGGAATGCTTTGCAGCAACTCAGGAAACACGAACCAGACAGAACCACCATCAAACTCCACAAACAGTCAATGAGGCTCTGTGCTGCTGGGAATATATAGGGAGTGGGTCTGTGTGATTGGGCCATGTGACCCCAGACCAAGAGATCACAACAGAACCCCAGATCAGCCCTAAACAGCACAGCCAGACACACCATAGGGGAAAAACAAACATGAAGACCCTTCACCACCAGGGGGCAAGGCCGAGACGTGACATAACCCCCTCCCTTACGGGTGACCTCCCGGGCACCCAAAACATGGCAGACAGAATCAGGAAACCAGATCACGAACACCAGTCGCCAAAGTCCTTTGAGGTCCCACTCAGAGTCATCATCCTCCTCCACAAGATGCCCCCGTCTATGAGGGTTCCTTTGAATGGCAACCCAGTGGTCCTTCCTGAACACCAGTCCAAAGGGTGACTGCACATAGCCCTCAGGGACATGACGGGGTTGGGGGATCTCGGCATCAGTCAGACTGGACATAGAATCAGTTGGACTAGGGTTAGTCACCTTTTTACGTCTTCTCCTTGAACGAGATCTAGAACTGGTGACCACCCCACACGACACGGCAATAGTAGGGGCAGACTTGGTTATCTGTTTAACATCACACGATTGAAACCTCTCTACCCCACAAGTGGGTTTGACAGCAATGGGCCCACTGCAAGACGTGGGCACAGTGGTCACGTGACTTGACTTGGATACGACTCCCTTGCAACTCGACTTGGACAGACTTGACAACTCGCCTTTAACTGGCACACCGTTGGAACAGAGGACATTGCCAGGATATGATACAACTGGCACCTCACCATTGTTACAGATTTCACCTGGAGGAGTGCACTGTGGACCCTCCGAGTCATCGGAATCCTCCTCAAAACACCTGAGAGCATTAGGGTCTTTCTTGATCATGGCCCAGTGTGCTTCACGGAACAACATCCCGCATGGGGATCGTATATAACCTTCGGGTACAGGGCTAGAATTTGTAGCACCAGTCAGTTTGGATGTCACTCCATTAACTGGCAGGACTGGCAAATAACCAGAAACAGACATACCTGGCAGCGTGCCATCAGGGGCTGACATGAGGGGCTCTTGGCCCAAACCAGACATGAAGGACTTAGTACCCACCTGGGACAAAATTGGCATATCGCCAGAAACAGGCATTAGGGGCACATTGCCCGAATTACACATGAAGGGCTTGGGACCCACACTTGGCAAGACAACGGTAGGAACAACACTGGACCCACTGTGGGACAAGGGCACAGTGGTCTCATGTGTTAATGTGAGCACATTGGTCTCATAACCTAACGAGGCCTCAGCTGTCTCGCAGAAAGACATGGGCACTGTTGTCTCGCAGAAAGACATGGGCACTGTTGTCTCGCAGAAAGACATGGGCACTGTTGTCTCGCAGAAAGACATGGGCACGGCTGTCTCGCAGAAAGACATGGGCACGACTGTTTCGCAGAAAGACATGGGCACGGCTGCCTCGCAGCAAGACATGGGCACGGCTGCCTCGCAGCAGAACATGGGCACGGCTGCCTCGCAGCAGAACATGGGCACGGCTGCCTCGCAGCAGAACATGGGCACGGCTGCCTCGCAGCAGAACATGGGCACGGCTGCCTCGCAGCAGAACATGGGCACAACTGTCTCGTGGATCGGAATCGGCATGACTAGCAGCTCGCTAGTAGAACCAGGCATGAAGGTTTCATGTTTAGATACAGGCACTTCGGCCTCATAACAAAGCATAGGCACGGCTACCTCGTAGCTCAACATCGGCACAACTGACTCGTCAGCAGGCAGGAAGGGCTCTGGGCCCACGACAGGCGTGAAGGGCTCTGGGCCCACCTGGGACAAAACCGCTGACACACAGCTTGGGAGGGGTACAGCTGACACACAGCTTGGGAGTGTTACCGCTGACACACAGCTTGGGAGTGTTACCGCTGACACACAGCTTGGGAGTGTTACCGCTGACACACAGCTTGGGAGTGTTACCGCTGACACACAGCTTGGGAGTGTTACCGCTGACACACAGCTTGAGAGTGTTGCCGCTGACACACAGCTTGGGAGTGTTGCCGCTGACACACAGCTTGGGAGTGTTACCGCTGACACACAGCTTGGGAGTGTTACCGCTGACACACAGCTTGGGAGTGTTACCGCTGACACACAGCTTGGGAGTGTTACCGCTGACACCTTGTCAGACAGAAACAAAACTGGCCTCCCGCCAGGAACGGACATAGGCACAATACAATGTGCAGAACAGACAGGTTTTTCTTTATGCTGTGTACCTGTAACAACAGCGCCACCCTGGACCCTTGTGGCATCAGTGCCACCCTGGGCCCTTGTGAGACAGGAACCACGCTAGGGCAACTTGCTAAGAGAAAGGAAGCCCTTTAAATAGAGCCACAGCACTTCCTATTGGTGCTCAGAGGAGACGCCCTGCTCTGCTATAGGATAGCTGGTCATGTGCTGCGATTGGTTGTCCTTCCTGCATGTTGCATCTGATTCGCGGGCAGCACCATTCTCTGTCCTGTAGTACACAGTACCCTGGAATAAGGCTTTCTGGATATCAGCTGCTGTGACGGCTGCAACATTTCCCCGGACATGGGGCTCAGGTGCAACATTTCCCCAGACATGGGGCTCAGGTGCAACATTTCCCCAGACATGGGGCTCAGGTGCAACATTTCCCCAGACATGGGGCTCAGGTGCAACATTTCCCCAGACATGGGGCTCAGGTGCAACATTTCCCAAGACATGGGGCTCAGGTACAACATTTCCCCAGACATGGGGCTCAGGTGCAACATTTCCCCAGACATGGGGCTCAGGTGCAACTTTTCCCCATACATGGGGCTCAGGTGCAACATTTCCCCAGACATGGGCCACCGTGACAACTTGCTGCCACCAAAGGCACAATATTTGGCTGCACTGACGCCTATATTACCAGATTCATATCATTTTAATTTTTTGGACCGCAGGGTCCAACCTTGCACTCTTCCACAATACCAGAGAGGGGTTATGGTGTGACGGCACTGTTGCCGACACTAAAGGCCCAATTTTAAAGCACCTATTGTTACTTTCATCCAAAGCCTGCATAAGTTTCACCATAATTTAGCCCACAAATCACTAAACTTGTTCTGCGTGTCCTAAAATGTCTCCTTTTTTAATACAGACTGCCGCCCCAAGCAGTTGTTTATGAATAGATTAAAAGGAAAACCGTTTACCGTCATTTGAAACGTCATTTTTTTGTTTTTAAATGTTTCTATACATCCTACAAATCCGCCACTTCTCGGCCAGGTTATGGGGACCTCCTAGGCACCATATTTGAAGGAATTTTTCGTTTTTATTTTTAACCCTTCTTTCATGGAAAACTCACTGTTCCTTTAAAAACGTTTTTTTAAAAAACTTTTTTCCTTGTGTAGCGCTCACTCCCGGAGGAGCCGCTGAAAATGAACCACGGGTCAGTCTCCCCGCACTAGGGAATAAATATACTCCAACACGCTGGACAGTTTTACAATTTAAAAGATTTACTAAAAGGTTTGCAGCTCTTAAGACACGGTATATGCAGGAATATTTACAGTACTTTCGTAACACGATAAACGCGTAGCGGTAAAAGAAACGAAAACACGAGGACTTCGTATTTTCGGAAAAAACCCTGACCGAGCAGAAAATTAAAAGATACGAAATTCGAGGAAAAACCCCGTAGCGAGACACAATAAAATACACAGTTCTCGTATCACGGTGAACGCGCAGCGGGAACAAAAAAAGGAAAAAATGTTCGGAATGTAGCTTTAACTTTGCCCCCTTGTCCCGGTTCGGAAAAGGAAAATGAGTCCTGCACCGGTTAAATCCCAGAACATGAGGTGATATGTATTTGTGTGTGTAGGGTACCCGGGTACTTCTCAACTGGCCAGTGAGTTTACTTTAGCGATGTCTTCGACTAGTCAGTTGGGGCCCTGTGGGTTTTAGAAGGAAACAGCAGCGTACGCTCTTATTTAAACACGGCCTTGGGGCCTCTCACCCATCCAGCGCAAGCTTGAGATTCGGCTGGCCCAGGACGCCTCTCCGCTCGATGTTGCCGGGGGATGCCGACCACCGGATCTGTTGTCTGGCCCTCTGTCTGTCAGCCGCGACTCATCCAGCTTACCGCCTGCTCCCCGCTTCGATCGACCGCGGTACTCCTCACTCCTGGGGTCTTCTCTCCTTCAGCTGCACTTGAATAGCATAGAGGGTGAGGTCTGTGTCCCGCAAGCTGAGTGAGTCAATCCTGAAGGCCCGATCCACTCTGTCTGCGCTCCGGCCTATCTTTGGTCTCTCTCTTTACGTTGTGCATCCGCTCTCCTTGACTCCCTGGCGCGCTCTGCCTGTTCTCCACGAGGTGCAGGATGTACAGCTCTCCACAAACCCACCCACTTCCTGTTTCTTCGCAAAGCATGCATGGACATGTAGTTCAAGTGTCCAGGGTCTTTAATCGTGATAGTCTCCATCTTGTGGCCAAAAATGGGTACTGCCACAGTAAACTTTAACACATCGCTACACTCTCCCCCTCCTAGAACTCTTGGGTCTCTCCAAGGAGGTACAACAGTTACATTATCCTTTTACAATTTGCACACAGTTTATACAGCATATACAGGTTCAGCAGCATACATGCAGTGGGTTAGAAACACTTTCTCAAGCTGATTCATGGTCTGGGCTACCTCAGCTAACATAGCAGACACTTCGGGCAATCTCTGCACAGTGGTGATGGCCTCTTCAGTGCTATGTCCAGGTGAGTCATAGGTAAGACGCTGGGGCGGCCGAATAGAGCGTTTTTGTTCAGGCTCCCTCCGTTCCTCTTCAGGTGGAAGTACTATGGGCGTTGGCTCAATTTCTCTTTCTATCACTGGAGCAGACGTTTCTTCAGAGTATGATCCCTCCAGTGAAGGCATAGAACCGTAATCACCTGAATAAGCTTCCGGAGCTATCGGGATCCCCACAGCCTCAGGGGCTTCCCACTGAAATTCAAGCGGCTCAGGGATATCAACAGTCTCAGGGACTTCCAACAAGAATTCAGGAGCCTCAGGCCTCAAATTACTCTCCCATCGTTCAGGAACTGAGGTAATCTCTTCAGGCTCCGGTGAACGTATCCAGTCCAGACAGAAACTTTCTTCCTCACTGTCCCTTTCGCTCTCTTCGACAGCCCGGTCTGTTGAGACCGAGTAACAGGAGGGACACGTGGAGCACGCGGATTCGCCGGAGGAAGTTCGTTTTCCACTGGTACCCTCACAGCCTCTCTCAATGGTAACAAGTGATTTCGGTGCCAATTCTTGAGGGGACCAGCCTTTCCATCAGGGCGAATCTGATACACCGGCAGACCTGGCAGTTGTTTGCAAACAATGTAAACCTGAGAACTCCATCTATCCGCCAGCTTGTGTCTCGCAGCAGCACCCAAATTCTTCAACAGAACCCTATCACCGGGTTGTAAATCCTGTACTCGAACCTTCAGATCATAGTTCTTCTTGTTCCTTTGCTCCCTGTTACCTGAAGTCAAACGAGCCTGTTCAAACGCAGAAGCCAGATTCTTCCGAAGTCTATCCACATAGTTTCTATGAGAAGCTACCGACGTCTGGTCTAGAGATAACCCAAATGCCAAATCAACCGGCAGTCGAGCTTCTCTTCCGAACATAAGACGGTACGGTGAATATCCAGTGGCATCACTCTCCGTACTGTTATATGCATGCACCAGAGTAGCTATGTGACGACTCCAACTCTGCTTCTCCACATTAGACAAGGTCCCCAGCATGTTTAGCAGCGTGCGATTAAACCTTTCAGGCTGAGCATCACCTTGAGGGTGGTATGGCGTAGTTCGAGTCTTTTGAATTCCCAACAACTCCAGCAATTGCCCGACCAATCTACTTTCAAAGTCTCTTCCCTGATCAGAGTGTATTCTTCTTGGCAGGCCGTAATGAACAAAGAACTTTTCCATCAGCACCTTCGCCACTGTCGGAGCGCGTTGGTCTTTTGTAGAAAAAGCTTGGGCATAACGGGTAAAGTGATCAGTCACTATCAGAATGTTCCCTTGCCCACTAGCATCCGGCTCTAAGCACAGGAAGTCAATGCACACCAAATCCATGGGTCCCTGACTCTGTAGATGGCTCATTGGAGCAGCTCGGGTTGGTAGAGTTTTCCTCTGAATGCACCTCAGACAGGAATGGCAATAACTCTCAACTTCAGCCCTCATGCAAGGCCAATAAAACCTATCTCGCACCAACTTAAAAGTTCTCTCCGCACCCAAATGTCCATGCTCATCATGTAATGATCGCAACACACTCTCCCTGTGTTTAGTGGGGAGAAATAACTGTTGAATCTCTTCGGAATTGGTCGAGGGGCCCCTTCGGTAGACCACCCCATCCAACATCTTCAACCGCTCCCACTCTTTGTAAACCAATCTGGCTCCATCCGGGGAATTGGTTAACAGAATCTCTCGCTGGTTTGCAGTCAGGGCCTTTATGGTCAATGCAATCAAAGGGTCTCTAGCTTGATCCGCTTTCAAATCCTGCTTGGAAAAGGTAGGTAGATTTTCATCCCTCAATTGCGTAGGGTTACAGTAGAACTCAGGAACAGCCGCGGCCATGACTCCTATGGCCTCCGCTTCAACTCCTCCCTTGACCCGGCGTTCTGTTCCTTGACACAAAGCTTGCACCCCGTCTGGAGTTACCTGAGTCCATTCTGTAGTGTAGGGTCTTCTCGACAAAGCATCAGCATCTCGATTGTTCACCCCAGGGCGATACTTCAGGCTGAACCGAAACCCTGACAGAGCGGCCAACCACCGATGTCCCGTTGCGTCCAGTTTCGCAGTAGTAAGAATATAGGTGAGAGGATTATTATCCGTCTTGATCACGAACTCAGCTCCATACAGATAGTCTTTCAACTTGTCCACCACTGCCCACTTCAAGGCTAGGAACTCCAGTTTGTGAGTAGGATAGTTCTTCTCAGAAGGCGCAAGGCTCCGGCTCACGTACGCTACACGGCCTCAGCAATCCATCATACTCCTGATATAGGACTCCTCCCAGACCTTCTCGGCTGGCATCCACATGTAGTTCATACGGCTTGTGAGGGTCCGCATAGGCCAGAACAGGAGCTCGGGTTAGATTCTCTTTCAGCTTCACAAACGCACCTTCACATTGACTAGTCCATTCACCTTGTATGGACTCTTTAGCTTTCCTTGGTCCGGAGCGGAAGGGTTTCGGTCAGAGACCTTACAGCCTTCTTCGGTGGTTTCTTTCTGTAGGAGTTTGTTCAGCGGCTGAGCTATCTTTGCAAATCCTCCCACAAATCTTCGATAGTATGAGCAGAATCCCAAGAAAGATCTAAGTTCAGTGACGTTTCGAGGTCTAGGCCAAGAAGCTACGGCCTCCAACTTTCGAGGATCTGTCGAAACACCTTCTGCCGAGACTACGTGTCCCAGATATGTGACTGAGGGTAAACAGAACTGGCATTTCTCCAGAGACAATTTCAACCCCTCTTCATGGAGCCTCTTCAAGACCTTCTCCAAACGTTGCTCATGCTCCTCCAGAGTCTTCCCGAACACAATTATGTCATCCAGGTACACTAACACTTCGATTAGATTCATATCCCCGACTGTCTTCTCCATCAACCGTTGAAACGTGGCTGGAGCTCCCGTCAGACCTTGAGGCATTCTATTGAACTCAAAGAACCCCAGTGGACAAATGAACGCAGTTTTCTCTTTGTCTTCAGGGTGCATCGGTATCTGATGATATCCGCTTCGAAGGTCTAGTACACTGAACCACTTTGCTCCAGACAAACACTGTAAGGCATCTTCAATCCGAGGAGTGGCGTATTGGTCGGGGATGGTTCTTCGGTTCAGGGTGCGATAGTCTATGCACAAGCGGACAGAACCATTCTTCTTCCGGACCAGCACTATTGGAGATGCATATGGGCTCCTGGACTCTTGAATCACATTGGTTCTCTGCAACTCATTTAGCTGTTCTCGCAGATCATCCAAGTCTCCCAGCGGAACTCGCCTTGACCTTTCACGAAACGGCTTGTCTTCTTGCAACCGAATGCGGTGTTCCGTACTCTTAGCCAGGCCCACATCGAACTCATCTTTCGAGAATAATTCTTTCCACTTTAGAACTTGAGACTGAAGACGTTTCTTCCACTCAGGTGAGATGGGGGGCGTTTAGGGTAGAATCTTTCATCCGAAATCTCTCTTTATCCACTCCCCCTCCTAAATCAGTGGAGAGGGGTGTAGCAGACTCTACTTGCCCGATAGGCATTCGTGCTTTAAGGACTACTGGAGAATCTGTCACATTGCACACACTGACCGAGACTCTTCCTCGTGTTCTCTTCAAGGCTTTTGTGGAGATTATTTCAGGAATTACTTCGACTCCGATTTCACTCCCATGACTGACATCGGTTCCCAGCACCACATAGGGGCCTGGTTGCGATCCGTTCAACTTGACTGAAACCTGGAAGCTCGCTACTTCTCCTGCTTGCAGAACCTTCTCTGTCCCACCCAGTCTCCACAGTCTTCCCACCTCAGCAGGTGCTTTCCGTTCTTCAACCATCCTCTGATAGACCGGTCGTAACATGGGGTGCACTCCTTGAGTTGACCCTTCTTCCACTACGATGGGGGTCAGGAGACGCCGCACTAGGTCCGTGTTCGTCCCCACTATCAGAGAGCTTCTGTTTGCACCCGAGGGTCGGGGGCACACAATGGCCAAGGCGTCACAGCCCAGACTGTCCGATGACTTCAGATCCGATCTCCAACCTTACTTGCAGATACCCGTCATAAGGGAGTTTCTCAGTGCCGATACCCCATATTTCCAAATCCTTCAATTCTTGCAGAGGAATGTGCTTTAAGTGTTTCTCATAGAAGTCTTTATAAATCAAAGTCACTTGAGCCCCTGAATCTAACAGAGCTTTGGTGTAGACTCCCTCCACTTGGATTGGCACAATCGGAGAAGGACCTATCAGCTGGTCAGGAAACTTGGTGGAGGTATCCGGACGCTTAGACCCAGTTTGCTGGACCCTGGCCTTTTTCTTGGCCCGTGCAGGTTTTGGGTGTGCATTGCCTCCCCATGACGTAGACCCGGATGCTAAGGGAGTGACTCTTTCCATTCTGGCAGGCTCAGCAGTTGGCTTGACTTTGGGCCCTCTTGCCCTCTTAGTTTTAAATTGGTTCTTGGAGCGAGATTCAACTTCTGGGCACCTAGGTTGCTCCTTTACTGGTGCCCTCTGGCGTTTCCCGCTGGTGGAGTAGATAACAGTCCCTCTAGGGCTTTCAGCAGCCACTCAACTTTATCCTTCTCAGGCTTCCGGCCTTTACACTGCGCACGGAAATGGCCCATTTCTCCACAACCGAAACATCTCTTCCTCGAAAGTGGAGACACGGTTGCTTGTTGCGGTTCTGATAAGAGATTTGAACCAGACGCCACGGCAACTTCAGTCGTCTGCATACCTGTTAGGAACTTTTGCATTTCCCCCTGCATCTCGGTCACCTTCATCAACACCCTGCACAATTCAGCGTGCGCTTTCTGCAGTTCAGTTTGAGCTTCCTGTACCTTCTTTACAGTCTTGAACAACTCGCTTCGTTCAGAAGAGTTCGATTCTTTAGCAGCCTTTTCGACGAATTTAAAACCGACTAACTGCTCCTGTTCATCCAGGTCAGATCCATAGGTGTCTAACGAGTCGTTTTCAGGCTGCAGACCGTCGTTATATCTTGCAGGTTGTGCATAAGCCCTTTCTCCCCGCCTGAAGGATTTCTCTTCCAGCAGAGCCTCCTCCTCTCGTACAACTCGGATCAGTTCCAGGTACTTCAACTCTTGATTGACTGCTCTGCTTCTCAGCTGCATCATCACCGGATCTAACGGTTGAGAGCCCCTCAGGATCTGCTTTATTCGTATCTTATCTACGTCAGCCGGTTTGGCCCCTTTCTTGAGGAGTATTTGGTGCAGAATCTTATCCAAGCGCCTCATGTAATCAATCATTCTCTCACCTCTCTTCTGATAGGTGTGTTCGTACTGATATACTAGTTCCGCTGCCTTTTCTGTTCGCCCAAACACTTCTTCAAGAACGTTCAGATAATCCAAAGCAGTACAATCTTTCTACTCAGTTTTAGGTTTCTCACCGCTTCTGACGCAGGTCCCTTTAAACTCTCGGTGATCCTTTGCTTTTTCTGGGCCTCAGGGACGTCCCACTCATCCAGTGCCTGCATCGCCTGTTCCACCCATTCCTCAAAGGTTTCTTCTCCGCCGGAGTTGGTACATTTCCTGTAAAGTTCCTTAACCGTCGATAACCGAAATTAGTGTGAGGAGGGCTTGTTTTCTGACATTTAGCCAGCAAATCTCCAATAGCCACGATAAATTCAGGCCCGATCATGGCCAACGGACTGGGCGCGGGAACACTTTCGGCTTCGCCACGTGGCGCACTTGGCTGAATCAGTTGGACTTCCACCTCATCGGTCAGCTTCACGCTCGCGCCCCGAAAACATGCTGGAATACCTTTTCTCCATTCGAGAAGAACATGCGTGTGAGAGGTATCTGGGTTTTTCTTAATGTCCAGAATTAACCCCCGATGATCTGGTGCTAGCGTGGCCACGGCCTGGCGAATCTGATCTTCGGCCCAAGTGTCTGCAGGAATATCCATGACTATGCAACATGCTAACTGACTACTGTGCTCCCCACACCATTCGGCAGCAGTGTCTGGATCCATATTTAACCCTTTAGATGCGGTTTTTCCAGAGACTGAATCCCGGACGAGCCCCCACGTGTAGCGCTCACTCCCGGAGGAGCCGCTGAAAATGAACCACGGGTCAGTCTCCCCGCACTAGGGAATAAATATACTCCAACACGCTGGACAGTTTTACAATTTAAAAGATTTACTAAAAGGTTTGCAGCTCTTAAGACACGGTATATGCAGGAAGATTTACAGTACTTTCGTAACACGATAAACGCGTAGCGGTAAAAGAAACGAAAACACGAGGGTTCGTATTTTCGGAAAAAACCCCGACCGAGCAGAAAATTAAAAGATACGAAATTCGAGGAAAAACCGCGTAGCGGGACACAATAAAATACACAGTTCTCGTATCACGGTGAACGCGCAGCGGGAACAAAAAAAGGAAAAATGTTCGGAATGTAACTTTAACTTTGCCCCCTTGTCCCGGTTCGGAAAAGGAAAATGAGTCCTGCACAGGTTAAGTCCCAGAACATGAGGTGATATGTATTTGTGTGTGTAGGGTACCCGGGTACTTCTCAACTGGCCAGTGAGTTTACTTTAGCGATGTCTTCGACTAGTCAGTTGGGGCCCTGTGGGTTTTAGAAGGAAACAGCAGCGTACGCTCTTATTTAAACACGGCCTTGGGGCCTCTCACCCATCCAGCGCAAGCTTGAGATTCGGCTGGCCCAGGACGCCTCTCCGCTCGATGTTGCGGGGGATGCCGACCACCGGATCTGTTGTCTGGCCCTCTGTCTGTCAGCCGCGACTCATCCAGCTTACCGCCTGCTCCCCGCTTCGATCGACCGCGGTACTCCTCACTCCTGGGGTCTTCTCTCCTTCAGCTGCACTTGAATAGCATAGAGGGTGAGGTCTGTGTCCCGCAAGCTGAGTGAGTCAATCCTGAAGGCCCGATCCACTCTGTCTGCGCTCCGGCCTATCTTTGGTCTCTCTCTTTACGTTGTGCATCCGCTCTCCTTGACTCCCTGGCGCGCTCTGCCTGTTCTCCACGAGGTGCAGGATGTACAGCTCTCCACAAACCCACCCACTTCCTGTTTCTTCGCAAAGCATGCATGGACATGTAGTTCAAGTGTCCAGGGTCTTTAATCGTGATAGTCTCCATCTTGTGGCCAAAAATGGGTACTGCCACAGTAAACTTTAACACATCGCTACACTTGTTTCCTGTCCCCCAGGGCACTTCCCGGACCCCCATACACCTTTTATGGCAAATATCTTGCATATATGCCCTCTTGCAGGGCACTCTAAAAATTGAACTTTTGAGTCCCATTGATTTGCATTGAGTTCGGTTCGTGTTCACGTTCGAACTCGAACTTTTGAAATTGTTCGAGTTCGAATGCGAACCGAACACGGGGGTGTTCGGTTCATCCCTACCCAAAATGTGCCCATGGTTTTAGACTCACAGAATCACACACTCACTAATACAGACACACGCACAAAGATTCAAACAAATGCACTCACAGATACACACAACATACGCTCAGATTCACTCACTGATTAATTATTAAAAATCCCTCCTTCCATGCACTTTCTTTCCCTTTTTTCCATTGTCATCTTCTAGTCTCCACTCCTTTCATCCCCTTCATCCCCCTGTCATCTACATTTTCTCCCTGTCACAGAACCCCGTACTCAGAGACTGTGGACTGTACTAAAACCTTGCTCCTCCGCTATTCCCCTCATTTAAGTCATTGGTCTGTTTATGTTTTAAATGTTAAAAATTATCAGGGTTATCCAAAGAGATTCGAAAAGTCACCGCACGTTCGATGACTTTTCGTTCTCTTCAATTCGGTTCCTTTTGCCGATTGCATTTCGGTGACCCTGCGGTGTATTCAGCAAACAGCACAGGGTCCCCGAATTGCAGGGAAAAGCTGCCGCAAACCTGACGAAAACTCACCGAATGCACGCTGAAAACAAGCAAAAACATCTGGATTAACCTTTGAAAAAGCCGAACAGCAGCCAAACAGGAGCCGAACAGGAGCCGAATCACACAGAGCCGAAGCAGCTGTGACGTAGAGGAGGCAGTGAATAAATTAGAAAAACCATTTGTATGAATCTGGGAAAATGAAACGCTGTTTGCAAAGAAACTACTGAGCGGAAATGTCTGAAATTTTCACAGGAGGTCCAGGGAATGATAATAAAGAGGGCTGTTACAAAAAAAATAAGCAAACTGAAAAAAAAAAAAAAAAAAATCGGACTTTTAATTTTTTTTTAAAAAATTCAGAAAAATGCTTAAAGTATCCTAAAAAATCTATAAATAAAGAGACTTTTTGCTGCAGAATTTTGTAATGAACGGTTTATTAGATATTGAATTAAAACAGGAATATTTTTAACATTGAAGCCTATGGGATTCTCCTCAATAAATTTGCCGAATTAAACCACCAAATGACAGGGCAATTCGGGAACCTTTCACTGCTGGTTTGTGTTCTCTGAATAGCCGAAGCAGTGCTTTTTCATGGGGATTTCACTGCCCTCGAACAGGGACCGAACAGTCACCGTATGTGCAGGCAATTCGACAGGATTTGGCGAATTGCCTGCTCTCTGGATAGCCGAATGGCCAGGAAAGGTAACCGAACGCTGATTTTCAGCGTTCGGTTACCTTTCTCAAGCAATTCGAATCTCTTTGGATAACCCTGTATGTTTCTGTTAATTTCCCCATTAGAACATAATCCAAATGCCCTAAGCTTTTTCCTTGTGTTCCCTGACACCAGGGGAAGCCTGATTTTGAATCTCCAGCCAATCACCTTCCAAGAGCAAGGTTTGAAACCCCAGCCAATCACCATCCATACTTCCAGAAGCTAGACGTGCCAACCAATCCCATTCAAGGACCACACAGCATTCACTGTAATGGAAACATTTGCAGAAACTTTAAACCCCAGAGCCCTGAAAACCTTTGCCCCAGCAGGGTTTTCTTTTGTTGTTAGGGTCCCCCTCATGGGAGCTGCAGTTGGGGTGTATTTCAGGAGGGAGCTCCATTGGGAACCCAAGTTTCTGAGGCTTTCTTGGACCCAGGGTCTCACACAGCAGCAGCCATACGGCATCACCTGGGGTACCTTCCACACGCTGCTGCTCTGGCCCCTGCATGCGGATCTGGGCACTTTTTGGGCTGTTACACCATAGGGATCCGAGCTATCAAACAGAACCCCCGGATTGCCACTGCTCCCCTGAAATTCCTCCCAAACAAGGACCCTTGCTCCGTATGACTGCAGTTACAGTTATTTATAAGGTGCCACTAAGTTCCATAGCGCTGTACAATTTTAGAGACAGAATAACCAATATACATACAAGTAAACCACACAGAACAGTAGGAGAGAGGACTCTACTTAAGAGCTTACAATCTGAGAGGACCTGATGGAGACCATGGTAAACTGCGTTGCTGGAATGTCAGGGTGGGCTTGGATGTTAATTGTTGTTATCTGACTGTAACAAATAAAAGTCTGCTTAACCCAATATGACCAGTGTCGTCTGCTTTATTGGAAGAAATTAAGAACTGACACTGAGCGCTGCTTGCGGAGGGAGCACAAGAAAACGAATCACGGCGGCCGAGGGAAAATATCTGACCTGGGCTCTCGTAAAACTCCCCTTCCCTTCATTCCATGTAAATTCTCTCCCTTCCAAGTCCATCTCCCTCCATTCTTTTCATTTCCAGTCCACGCCCCCTCCCTTTTCAGTTAATTTCACCCTCCATTTTAATTTCCCCCTTACGTTCATGTTCATTTTCCCCTTCCTTTTATGCTCATTTCACCCCTCCTTTTATGCCCATTTCACCGTCCTCCTATGTTAATGTCACCCCCTCTTTCATTCCCTTCCCTCTTTTTATGTTCACCACCTCCTTTTTCATTTCCATTACCTTAGTTTGAAGTGAACCTAGGAGCCAGCAGCAGGGCTTTGCTTCGCTCCTCCACAGCTGCACATGGATAGAGCGCTAGGAGGAAGTGATGTTATATGATCACTTCCTCCCAGCGCTGCAGAGTAACGTGACTGGCTGGGAGGAAGTTCCTTCCTGCAGCTGTGCCTCCAATTCAGCATTGTTGATGACAGTGTAGCGCTCACCCCCGGAGGAGTCACTGAATAAACCTCGGGATAGTCTCACCGCACTTGGAATTATTACACACCAGCACTGTTGTGTATTTTCTAGTTTTTATATACTTTACTAAAGGATAAAGTGTCATGAAATATAAATGCGTGTTGAATGAATTTACAGGATGCGTCACGCGGGAAAAACACGCGGCGGAAAAGAACGGTTAACCCCCACAGTTCTGGAGTGTAAGTCCCATAAAACAGCTCAAAATATATATATATATATATATATATCGTTTAGGGCAGGGCTCAAAATTTCAAGTACCAAGCTACTAGCCAGACCTTAAAAGTTACTCGCCACCAGTTGCCCCACATACCCTGCGCTAAACTTCACCCCTAAACACTCCTTAAATTATCTTATGAAATTTCACCATTAAAGGTTTTATTCAGAATAAAGTTACAAAAATAAATAACATTAATACCCAGGCATCAGCCCCAGATAAGTAGTATCATCCATGAAGTACAGACTCCTCTCCAACAGTTTTTAGGACCAAATTATTTTGTGGTTTATGCATCCGATATATCAAGTGCAACCTAATACTCTCATTATTCATAGGCCAGGTTATCACTAGAGGTTAGACCCCAAAGTCAGGTTTCCCCCTTGGATGCTTATACAGATGGATCCATTAATATTTGTGAGCGATACTTCCATCCCCGTTCTTTTTTTGCTCCTTCTGTATCACCAATTTTTCTTTATAGATTTATTTTGCATACCCTCAAAAGCCTATGCCTCCACTTCACCAATTATGGCCCCTCACGGGAGTTGTAGTAGCGGCACTGATTTTGGCGTCACTTCCGGTGCACTGGCATCTTAGCAGCTTTTTACTTTCCCTTAGTTTACACCAGGGGTGGGGAACCTTTTTTTCCTGCCATGGACCTCCCTTTAATTAATTTCTCTCCCCACTTTAATTTCTTCCTCCCTTTAATTCATTTCTTTTGCCCAATGAATATGTAATTTCTGTCTCCAATTCATCTCTCTCCCCATTTATTTCATTTCTCTCTCCAATTCATCTCTCCCCATTTATTTCATTTCTCTCCCCATTTATTTCATTTCTCTCTCCCCATTTATTTCATTTCTCTCTCCTCATTTATTTAATTTCTCTCTCCCCATTTATTTCATTTCTCTCTCCCCATTTATTTCATTTCTCTCTCCCATTTATTTCATTTCTCTCCCCATTTATTTAATCTCTCTCCCCATCTCTCCAATTCATCTCTTTCCCCATTTATTTCATTTCTCTCCCCATTTATTTCATTTCTCTCCCCATTTATTTCATTTCTCTCCCCATTTATTTCATTTCTCTCTCCAATTCATCTCTCTCCCCATTTATTTTATTTCTCTCCCCATTTATTTCATCTCTCTCCCCATTTATTTCATTTCTCTCTCCAATTCATCTCTCTCCCCATTTATTTCATTTCTCTCTCCAATTCATCTCTCTCCCCATTTATTTCATTTCTCTCCCCATTTATTTCATCTCTCTCCCCCCAATTCAGCTCTCTCTCCCCCCAATTAATTTCTCCCCAATTCATCTCTCTCCAATTCATCTCTCTCCCCATTTATTTCATTTGTCTCCCCATTTATTTCATTTCTCTCCCCATTTATTTCATTTATCTCTCCAATTCCTCTCTCCCCATTTATTTCATCTCTCTCCCCATTTATTTCATTTCTCTCTCCAATTCATCTCTCTCCCCATTTATTTCATTTCTCTCCCCATTTATTTCATTTCTCTCTCCAATTCATCTCTCTCCCCATTTATTTAGTTTCTCTCTCAATTCATCTTTCTCCCCATTTATTTAATTTCTCTCCCCATTTATTTAATTTCTCTCCCCATTTATTTCATTTCTCTCCCCATTTATTTCATTTCTCTCTCCAATTCATCTCTCTCCCCATTTATTTCATTTCTCTCCCCATTTATTTCATTTCTCTCCCCATTTATTTCATTTCTCTCCCCAATTCATCTCTCTCCCCATTTATTTCATTTCTCTCCCCATTTATTTAATTTCTCTCCCCATTTATTTCATTTCTCTCTCCAATTCCTCTCTCCCCATTTATTTCATTTCTCTCCCCATTTATTTCATCTCTCTCCCCATTTATTTCATTTCTCTCTCCAATTCCTCTCTCTCCCCATTTATTTCATTTCTCTCCCCATGTATTTCATCTCTCTCCCCATTTATTTCATTTCTCTCTCCAATTCATCTCTCTCCCCATTTCTCTCCCCATTTATTTTATTTCATTTCTCTCCCCCCAATTAATTTCTCCCCAATTCATCCCCCTCTCCCCCAATTCATCTCTCTCTCCAATTCATCTCTCCCCCAATTCAGCTCTCTCCCCCCAAATTCAGCTCTCTCTCTCCCCCCCATTCAGCTCTCTCTCCCCCCAATTCAGCTATCTCCCCCCCAATTCAGCTCTCTCTCCCCCCCAATTCAGCGCTCGCTCTCCCCAATTCAGCTCTCTCCCCCCAATTCAGCTCTCTCTCCCCCCAATTCAGCTCTCTCCCCCCAATTCAGCTCTCGCTCCCCCCAATTCAGCTCTCTCTCCCTCAATTCAGCTCTCTCTCCCCCCATTCAGCTCTCTCTCCCCCCAATTCAGCTCTCCCCCATTCAGCTCTCTCCCCCCCATTCAGCTCTCTCTCCCCCCCATTCAGCTCTCCCCCTCTCAATTCAGCTCTCTCTCTCCCCCCAATTCAGCTCTCTCCATTTCACCCCCCTGCTGTTTATTTCATCCCCCCTTACCTCGCGAATAGTAGAATGAGGGGGCAGGGATTATCCACACTCTGAGGCACGCTGGATCCTCCTTCACGCTGTGCCTGGAAGATGAGGTGAAGCAGGAAGCAGCATGAATCACTGAGTGGATAATCCCCGCCCTCTCATCCTGCAGTGTGGAGGAAGAAAATCCAGAGAGCCAGTAAAGTCTGGTAAAGGGGCTGCGGGAGAGAGAATTTGCAACCCCCCCTAATTGTTTTCCTTACAGGGACATTCTGTAGCTGGCAGAGAAACTAAGAGGCTGCTTAGTGGCCGGTCAGCGTGCCGGAAATGACTCAGGCAAAGTCTGGCTGGCCCTGAGCACGTTGACGGCAGGAAAAAAAAAAAACGCCGCCGCTGGAATACAAAGCGCAGGCAGCACGATGTAATTTATCGTGCTGCCTCCGGGGGCATCTCCACTCGCCAGCAGTTAATTTCCTCTCGCAAAATGCGAGCAGGCGAGTGGAAATTTTGAGGGCTGGTTTAGGGTACCCGGGTAGTGTTCGACTGGCCAGTGAACGAAAAGAACAATCTTCAACTAGTCACCGTTGGGCCCCTGTGAATTTAAACAATATTGCAAGCGTGCGTTGCTGTTTTGGAACTGTGGGCCTGGAGGCCTATCACCCATCAGTCAAACAAAACTGTCCAGGACTTGATGCCTCAACCAAAGGATCTTTCTCCGCTGTGTACTGGGACTCTGTGTCAACGAATCTGCTCCCCGCTTGCCAAATCTCTGCAACTGGAACCATCAATCCACCACCTGCACTCCCAATCGATCGGCGCGGCCTCCTAATGCGGGGTCCTGCTGGAAACAGCTTGTCCTCCAAATCTCTCAGCGCTGGGTAGGTAGGTCACAGCACGATTTCTGTCCCGATCTCCAGCACCAGTAAGACAACGTCTGCACTCCGGCCTGGTTGCGATCCCTGACAGCTCCAACGTGCATCCTCCACCTTTCACTGCTCCGATCACTCTCTGCGCACCAAACACGAGGTTCCCCAGTATATCCTCCTCTTTGTACCACCCACTTCCTGTCCTCACGCAAAGGGTGCTGGGAGATGGAGTCTGCTTTGTCCAGCATAGTCCACAATGTCTTCACTCTGTCTCCCTCTAGTGGCAGCAATAATTCAATGCACCAGTACAGTTCTTAAAGCAGCGCTACAACAGCATCGCACTCCCATTTAGATTTGACAGTCCTGGTTAGTTCTAATGTCGGCATGGAGCCGACACCAGCACCTAAAAGGGATTGCCAGTGTCCGCTCCATGCCAATTCTAGCATTCTCATGACAGCTCAATTTTCACTTGCCCTCTCCTAGTTTCTACTCGCAAATTGCGAGAGGGCGAGTGGAAATTTTGACCCCTGGTATATATATTTAAAAGCCACAAGGGAAAGTGGAATTATGTGAGAGTTATATGGAGCAACAGTGAGTGTTTCTACAGTGTGGAAGCTGTGCACGTACCTGGTTGAATTTAAAAAATCCAACTCCTCTACTACAAGTACTTGACTTCTCCTGCATCAGGCGAGTGACTGGGCGGGGCAGGGCATGCAACAGACAGTGCAGGCTGAGCGGATTCATCTGTACGCCTGCTAACTGTCAACTTTCCTTCACCCGCCATTTTATTTAAATAAGCTTGACCGGCCCGACATATGCAGGCAGAGTACGTGGCGTGACACATCACGAGTGTAACGTTGGGGGCTTCCAGCCTCTCCAGTGTGCTTGAAGGCCGCATGTCTGATGCTGCTCGCTGACCAACACCCGGTTTAAATAGAGACAGGCAGGGAGGTGGCTACATGAGGCGCGGCTTGAGAGGGGGGCGCGGTCTGGTGAAGCTCTTTAAAAACCCACAGTTCCATCTAAGCAGTGCCAGATCATGGTTATCCATACCTGAGCTCCCTGTACCTGAATTCTCTCGTGATTTAACCTGTTATTGACCTCTGCTTGTTTTCTGACCATTCTGCCTTCCGTTGCCCTAGACTATTTTCCTTGTACTACGCTGCTGCACTGATATCGACCCGGCTATTCCATTTGACTATTCTATTCTCTGTATTCCTGACTCTGGCTTGTCTGACTACTCCCGTGTTGCTGACCTGGTTTTGTATTACGACATTGTCTTTGCCTAACCCTTTCTGTCTAGCTAGTATACTTATACCTGGCCAATTTTTAAGGACCAGACAGTTAGGGATTGTTCTACGGCTACTCTATTGGTAGCTTTTTGGCTCTGTGGAGTGTTGGGCTTTAAGGGCTGCGTGGTGGGATCCGGGAACCATGACAACGAGTTGAAAGCCTCTGCCACGCAGGCCTGACAAACTGGCCTGCTACATGCTGCCAGTCCGCTCGGGCCACACTCACTCGATGGCACCCCCTATCAATGGCACCCCCCAATCGTTCATTGGTGGTACCTAGAACGCCCCACCCAGTACACCACTGGTAACCCTGATGCCTTCTGATTTATGATTTTTGTGAGTGCAATTACATTGTCAGTGCAGACTGCAATAAAAACAGAATAAGTCTCTGTCTTAATTATACACTACATGCTGTGGCAATTGCCCTGTTTTTTCTATATATATTCTGTGCAATAGTCATTGTTTAGATCTTTATTGTTCCTGTAAATTTGGTGTGTTGTTTCATCTCATGGAAACTGGTCTGAGACACTTTGTGCTCCACAAATGTTTCTGTGCAAAGTCTGGATAAATGAGTCAGATGTGAGCCCGCATGCAAATAGACCCTGAAGACTGACATTCTGCACATAGAATACGGCATTCCAGATGGGATACATTTTGCCCAATGTTGTCTTTACTAAATTGTGCATTTTAACGCCGCCTACCTCAAAAACAGTTTTTAGTGATTTTTGGGATTCATATCTCCATAATGTGACTTGTTATATATGCAAAGCAGACAGCTTTAACAGGAGATGCAGAGCGAAATTAGATGGCCGTATGTTTGTTTTACTTTGCTCGATTTTGCAGACTTTCTCTATTTCTTTCATTGTTTGAGATCAAGTCTCCAGCTGCCAGGCACAAGAGAATACACTAACTATCACGGTAAATCAAATCACTCTCTTTTGTTGCTTACTGCAATTTGAAAGCGTGGATTACGTTTTTTTTTTTCTCCAGTGCTATTAAATGATTGCGCTCAGAAATCTAATTAAGCCGAGACGCTCTCTAGATTTAAACAAGTGAGTCGGAAAGAAGGAAGAAGAAAAAAAGAATCCACAAATGTAGTCGATTTACCTGATATAGTTACTTCTCATAATGAAGGCTTTGTTTGGCTAATTCCAAAAGTCCAAATTCTTTAAGATTGCTTCATTGCACTGCGTCTGACTACTGGGGGGGGGAGGTTGTGTCAACGAAGGCTTTTAATGTGTCAGTAAAACACTAAAATTTATTTAAAGAAAAGCAACTGTACTGAACCTCAAGATGGCAAATTGTTTTTTGGTTGTTTTTTTTACATGTTTTGCTTACATTACCCCATTTTAATAACTGTATTGTTTTCGGGTTTTTTTTTACAGAATGCTCTTAACAATCCTTTACCTTTATTTTCTTCATTTTACCTTGATTTTACTCCACATTCATCTCCATCTCTTCTACATAATATAAAAATGATTCCACTTATTATTTGCCTTAACTTATTTTATTTCCTCTGTGCCCCCCTATACGTACAGTGAGAGAAAGGGGGGTTTGTGACGGTCCTGAGGATGAGCAACAGCACTAGTGGCCTGCTCTACGGTGGGGCCCGGTCAGATCTCACAAGGTTTTAGCTTGCTTGTGCCATTACAGGGATGAATGCTCCATATGCAAATCAGTCTGCTCTCACCCAATGAGGGTGGCCAGTACTGATTGCCTAGGACGTCATCCCTGCACGAGAGGTGCAGCAACCCCCGACGATCGTTTCGGCCTTGTTAGGCCTCGTCAGGAGGGTATAGCTGACACTTAGGCACATCAAGCAAGGGGTCCATGACTGGATGACCCTGTAAACTTATAGTGCGAGAAAGGGGGGTTTGTGAGGGTCCTGAGGATGAGCAACAGCACTAGTGGCCTGCTCTAAGGTGGGGGCCCGCTCAGGTCTCACAGGGTTTTAGCTTGTTTGTGCTAATACAGGGATGAATGCTCCACATGCAAATCAGTCTGCTCTCACCCAAAAAGGGTGGCCAGTACTGATTGCCTAGGACGTCATATACGTACATGTACAGATTCTCGTCTATTCATCCCCCAATCCTCTCTTAAGACTTCTGCCTAGTTTGGACATATCCTCGTTGTACTGTATTCTCTTTTTTCCCCTTGCAGTTTGAATGTTATCTGTCCTATAGGATTAAATATATTTTACATGCCATTTTCGAATTATTATTTAATTGGGCATAGCAGTATCCTGTTTCATGGAAAAAAAATGCCATGTAAGTATCTTCTTTAATTTTGTCATTTTTTTACAATCTCATAGTGAGTCACAAAGTCAACACATCATGATGAAAAAGATGAGCAGACAGAGTACGAAACTGAATGCCGTTGCATCAATTATATTTTATTTTTATTAATCTCCCCCCAAATTTATTAAAGTATTATTACCGTTTATGATGGAACAAAAGTTGCCAGATTCTATAAGGTGCATAAACACATCAACAGTAGGTTAATAGAGATATCTCTTGTATCCAAGTAAATCCTACTATGTACCCTGTCCTAAATAGGGATGTGCGTTTCGGGTTTCGGAATTTCGGAATTTTCACGAAATTTCCCGATTCGTGTTTTCGGATGCGGCCGATTTTCCGAAAATTATTAGATCCGAAAATGGCAGATCCGAAAAGTTTTCCGAGCCGAAACCAAATATTTTCGGAATTTTCGAATGGACTTGAAATGTGTCAAATCGAAATTTATTGCTTTGAAACGAGGAGAACAGACGTTCCAAAAAAACGAAAATTTCCGAAATCACGAAAAGTCGATACAAAAAACGAGCAAAGTGACACGAAAATACGAAAAATGGTCGATATTCCGAAGACATCTACAATTCCGAAAAACGAAAATTTCCGAAATCACGAAAAGTCGATACAAAAAACGAGCTAAGTGACACGAAAATACGAAAAATGGTCGATATTCCGAAAAAAAATGTACACGAAAAACGAGTCGAGCCGAACTGAATCGAAACAGAAATCGGTCGAAACGAGCCGAATCGAAAAGTTTGAAAATCCAAAAAATAAAATCGAATCGAACCGAAAAAGAAAATCGGTGCACAAGCCTAGTCCTAAATAAATACATTTATTTTTTAACAATAGAAAGGAACATGAAAGCACAATTACATTTACACAATCTTGCAGCATTACTATAGAGCAGTGATTCTGAAAGTGTTCGGTGTATATTTTATATGCGGCGGGGATGTCACTGTGCATGTGCAGTGGCCATCGCACATGATTGGTCACGGCCCATTTTTGTTATGGCTGCCAGTGCATTTTTAATACATATGTACAGTATATATGGTGCGCTGATCAGGCGTCGAATAAGCATGGTATGTCACTGAAAGAATGTAGTATTTGATATACAGAACAGTCATTTGATATAACTAGGTCAAGCGAACCCAAAGTCTGGAGCCACAGGTAGTTGGATCATGTCTGGATATTCCTGTAAGCATGTAACACTCATAAAATCACAGCGAAATGTGAAACAAATCATTTTCCATGTTTACTAAAGGAAATAATTACACAATGTCTGAACATATTGTGTACTTAGAAAGCTCTGGTTGTGGTTAGACTTATTTAAAAAAACACATCTATTTACTTTTAACTTTAAACAAAGGGGAATTCTGTCCAAAATGTAATCGATCCTAAATGTTCTGAAAACTGTGCACTTATCCTTCGACCACCAGATTTGGGGGACTCTGATTTTGTTGGAGAATGGTATCCATTATATTGTGCGAATGTGAATGTGTGAATCGCAGAGTTGTACTTGTCAGAGTCGGGTTGGGTAATCATGCAGGAAAATATTGGATAAAACAGGAGTATTAGCAGACTTCCCCCTGAGCAAGTAGCAAATTTTTGAACCCTCACCAAACAGGGCTTGGTCAAAATACAAGCTTCCTTGTGATTCAGTAGTATTCATTGATTCAGAATTTCTTCAACCTGGTCCAAGTCCCTGCTCTACATCATGGGCCCTATTACACTCTTGATATTAAGATAACTACTGCAGCCATTATTCTTAATGGCTTCAGCTGTTCTCCTAACTTCTAGAGTCGTTATTCCAACCTTGCTACAAGCTTTGCTTGAGCTTGGAATATAGAGCCTCCATACTGTAAATTAACTATAGGGTTTTTTCAGAGAGAGCCAAGGTGGCCCCCAAATTTAACCCGACACTGAAATTCAGTGTACGGTGCCAGTTCGTGGCCGTTCAGCTATTCAGAGAGCAGGCAGTTCGCCTGTTCGACGGCAGTGAAATCCCCCATAGAGAAGCAATGGTTAAGGCCGTCGTCAGACGAACGCAGTTATCACGTCCGTGTCGCCGCACAGTTTATCGTCCATTGTACCATAGAGTCAGGAACAATAGAGACCCACACACGAAGTACGTGTGCACCAAACTGCGCACGCACACTGTACGTGCCAAACGGACGCAAGTTAGGCAAGAATGTAAAACCGCTACCACGGCCGCGCAGAGTGCGCCACGTCCCCGTAGTGTTCTCCGTGAGTGATGAGGAGATGTCAGACACCGCGCATTTGCAACGTCCAGCACCTTTTCATATTTTTATAATTTTTCATTTTAATTTTATTTCCCATAGTTCCCTTATCTTTGTACGTCCGTCAAAATAACACACGGACCGTGTGGTGTCTACAGTATCTTCCGTCAATATGTCTGTCCGTTATGCACGCATGCAGAGTGCGCTCAGACTGTGTTCATCTGACATTAGCCTAATCTATTTAGAGAACACCGAACAGCAGTGAAAGGTTGCTGAAGTGCCTCGCCATTCAGTGTTTTCATTTGGCAGGTTTATGCAGGCGAACCCCATAGGCTTCAATGTTAAAACATTTCGGGCTCTATTACATTCTCCACGCAAATTCGCATGCGCAGCGCAATTTTTTTGCGCATAGCGTTAAATTAACACTTGTATTACAATCCAAGCGCATTTTTTCATCTGTCAAAAAATATCGCGCGTAAAAAAGACGTGCAAAAACGCGCGCACATTAACGTTGAGCGCAGAAATCGGTGGGCAATCAGAATTAAGAACCACAATTGTCTCCCGTTCAGCTTTTGCGCATGCCAAAATCAATCTGAGTATATATGCTGCAGCAATAATAAAAGCACGCACAACTTCTCAATTTTATTGTTTGGGTATGTGTAGAATGTGTAACTATACTTCGCTGTGTTTTTTTTTTCGGGCTGGTGTATTTGGTTTCGGCCAGGACGTTCAGAATTGCAGTTACCACCAGCTATTAAAAGACGTTAAAATTATGCGCGCAAACGACGTTTGTAAAAATTTGCGCATCGATTGTAATACCATCCACGTACCAGTGCACGAACGCAATTGCGCTCACAATGTTAAGAATGGGATGCGCGCACGAACTTGCGCTCGCACAGGGTTCGCGCAGGGTCACTCGCGTTAGATGTTAACGCGTATGGTTTGCGCGAACGTCGTTATATGATGTTCAGCGCAAAGGGTTTTGCCCCTTGCGTTAATGCGTTTTAGCGCATGCGCACATTTTTGCACGAAGAGTGTAATAGTGCCCTTCCGGTTTTATTTATTTACTATTTATTTATTTATAAAAGATTTTACAAGGAAGGATACATTGAGATTTCTTTCGTTTTCAAGTACTGTATGTCCTGGGTTCAAGAACATTCAATTGTTACAGTTGTTACAGAAATAAAAAGTAATAAAATGCAAGATATTAAAAAAAAACCACAAATATACAGATTAACAGAAAATAAATATAGTGACTATGTTACATGTTTACAGGTGCATTCCGTATTGAGGTATGTTAATAGGGAACTCTTAGTGCCTTTAGATTGGGGAAGATTTGATGGCGGCTGGGAGGTTATTCCATAATTGCGGTGCTCTGTAGGAAAATGAGGATCGAGCCACTTTCTTTTTGTGCTGCGGTATTGCAAGTAAGGTGCCGGTCCTGGATCGGAGGTTATAGGATGAGGGGACTGCTAATGGAACCGCAATGGAACCAGAAAAGCTCTTAACCACCAGGTTGCAGTAAAAAGTCTTTTGCTTACAGATTTTTTTTGGATCTTCTAGGCATTTTTCAGCAAAATATTTTTTCCGTTTTTTTCTTTCTTAAAGAGTTTTTTTCTCTTTTCTGTTACAGACCTTTTTATTATCATTCATAGGATCTTATATGAAAATTCCAGGCATTTTTTGTTCAGTAGTGTTTTTGCAAACAGCGTTTCAATTTTGACACTTTCAAGCGTACTATTTTTATTGATTTTTTTACCCTGTTCGTCAACTTGTCGCCTTTTTTCCGGAGGGCTGCTCTGCGCTGTCATCGGCGGCTTGGTGGCTTTTTTCGGCGTGATTTTTGCGGCGGTTTCTGCGGGTTTTCGATGAGTGTTCTGCGGGTTTTCCCTGCACTCTGGGGACCCTGCGGTGAATGCTGAATACACCGCAGGGTGGGGGACTTTGATTCCCCGAAGTGCAGGGAACTGCGGGGAATGAGAAAGCACCGAAATGTTGGTGACATTTCGGTGCTCTCTGAATAACCCCTTATGGTTACACAAAGGGAAGACTTTACTAATTCTGACTCTGCTGCCATTTAGATACAGATTGAGATACTCTGCAATGCTCCTAAGCATGTGCATTTCGGATTTCAGAGTTTTCTGCCTTCTGAGGATGTGGAGGAGACAATGCGCCAACCTGAAGAACTGAAGGAGGAGAGGTAAGGATAGGAGACATGGGAGTTGTAACAACATGCAGGCGAAGCTGACCAAAAATCCCAGAAGGCTTTCTAGCTGGGGATGATTGACAGCCATCAAGACCAAGATAAACGCAGCACAACAGGACCAGTTAGTAATTTAATGTGGCCATGGTGCCTAAAGTGAATCCCTTAAAGGATTTCATATACCTATACCAGCTTTCATTACAGTTCAGCATGAAATTTTTTTAAATATTTTATCTTCCTGCAGCTTTAAAAAGGATTAAGGAATTCCTTTAGGCAAATTCAAACACTCCCTGTCCAGGGCATAGCTTTATTGTGGTAACCTTTGTATTTAACAATTTTCCATTTCCTTTAGAGCTGTTTGGACAAGCAGAAATGCTTTGAATGACACACAATAGGGGAAGCTTGGTCGTAGCAAAGCAAGTATCCTCAAATTCCATATAACTGTAAATTACATTTTACATTTACTGTTTTCATTCGTTACACTTTTAAGTGTCCAGTAATATTGTATGAAAGATGCACTATGTATGAATGTTTGTGAAATAAAAATAAATATTCTCGCCTTTGGGAGGACAGTACAATGAAAATCCCTCTTTTGGCTGAAAGGTTGGCAGTAGGGATGTGCGTTTCGGGTTTCGGAATTTCGGAATTTTCACGAAATTTCCCGATTCGGGTCTTTCGATTCGGCCGAAAATCCGAAATTTTTTAGATCCGAAAAAGTCGAATCCGAAACTGTTCCGAACCGAATCGAAAAATTTTCGGAATTTCGAATGGACTTGAAATGTGTCAAATCGAATCTATTGCTTTGAAACGAGAACAGACTTTCCGAAAAAACGAAAAATTTACCAAATCGAAAAATTTTCGAATTTTCGAATGGACTTGAAATGTGTCAAATCGAAATCTATTGCTTTGAAACGAGAACAGACTTTCCGAAAAAACGAAAAATTTACCAAATCGAAAATTTTTCGGAATTTTCGAATGGACTTGAAATGTGTCAAATCGAAATCTATTGCTTTGAAACGAGAACAGACTTTCCGAAAAAACCGAAAAATTTGCCAAATCGAAAATTTTTCGGAATTTTCGAATGGACTTGAAATGTGTCAAATCGAAATTTATTTTCCCTCTATTCATGATTTCAGTTCCATTCGGGATTTCGGTTCCATTTCGGTAAGTCTGGACATCGTATATTTAACTAGTATCGGTTATATCGCTGAATCTGTAAATTTTTTTTTGTTTCCAATGATCCGATCAGAATATTCGTATTTTGGCCAGATCCGATTCGTCCGCGGGTCGCGCATGCGCGCACATGTCGTAACTTTATTGAGCCAGTTTTATTGACAACTTTTTGAACAAAATATTGTTTTTATTATTCTTCATGATGGCCGCTGCCAGAGAGGAGACCTCGTCATCATCTCATGATGAAGTTGAACCACCTGCACCCAGGAAAAAACGGGCCCAAAATATGGCGTTTGAGGAGATGTTGGAGATGGTCCGCATCTTTGATAGCAAAGATTACGATTGCCGGAACGGACCTTACCGCAGGAAGAATAACGCCAGAAAAGATCGTATCCTTGACAAGCTACGCACCACCATTTTGGAGATGTTTGGGAAGGACCGGACAAAGGACCAGCTACGGAAACGCTGGTCTGATTTAAAAGTACGCGAGCAGGAGCAGCTGAAACGCATCCGCCGCGTCATAGCGAAACGTAAGTGTCATGTTATATTGTAAAGCGCTGCGCAAACTGTTGGTGCTGTATAAATCCTGTATAATAATAATAATGTGCTTGCATGTGCTAATGTGCAAAGAAATACGTTTATTTATCTAGTCCCTTTTTTCATGCAATATGATTGTGTATAGCTTTGCGTTTTCACGACTCGTCATACATGCAGTTTTGCCATAGCTCTTCTTTTTTGTGATTTTACGTATTCGTGAAAATTGTGATATTTGATGTATGTAGATGAAATTACAATGCTGGATTTCTTTTGGCACTGTGTGTGTAGTCTGTAGTGTGCTGGGGGGGGGTTGTTGTGATTGAGTGATGCATACGAGAAGACCCACAGCTTGCCCAATATTGGCTCCCACCTGCGCATCAACAAAAATCTCTGCGTCTCTGCTAAGTGATAGGATGGGACATGTAGTTCTTCTGAAAGTGCATCCAAACAGAGCTGCCTTCAATACATCCTCAGCAGCTGCTGCAGCAGTGTCATTGAATGCTTTAGATGCAAATTTCAAAACAAAATGGTGGATTTCTGTTGTTGTTTCTGCAATATCCACAGTTTTATTAGCAGAAACTGAAAGTGAAACTGAGGCTGAGGCCTTCTATAAAATAACTAAAAGCAGTCACACAATGCGTTTTGTACGCACACAACACAAATAATAGTTTTTATTGAATAAACGTAATGTTTACTTCTGAAAAAATATATAAATGAACGGTAATATATGTCTGTGCAGAGGAAATAAATAAATATTTTGTGACTTTAGAACTATGAGATGGGAGTAGTGGGGGGTTAGCTGGTAGTGGGTAGTGGAGGGGTGTCGCAATACTTTCGGCAATATATTGTATAGATATACCATTTTTTCCAGTCTGCATTATTTACGTGTTATATTTTTTGGATTGGCAGAAGACAGGAAGAAGGCCGCCGAATCTGCCCGGGCAGGGACCAGTGCCCCAGCGGGAGGAGGGGGAGCCACGGGCGTCCACCAGCGCTGGTATATACTGTTTTATTTAGCAACGACTTTTGGTCAAAAACAGAAACATTTTTTGTTTACTGTATTTTAATTTTTTTTTTTATGTATAGCACAAGGGAGCAGGAGGAGGAAGAGGAGGAAGAGGAGGACCAGGAGGAGGGCGAAGGAGAGAGGCAGCCGGTGCAGCAGGAGGCCGCCAGTCCAGGTTTTTTTTTTTACTGTTGTATTTTGCATCGACTTTTGTTCAAAAATAAATCAGTTTTGTTGTTTACTGTATTTTTTATTTCTTTAATTTCTTACATATAGCACTGGATATGCAGATGGTGGTGGGGGAGGAGTCGGAGGAGTCGGAGACTCAGGAGGCCGCCAGCTCTGGTATATACTACTGTTTATTTTTTCAAGACTTTCAGTCAAAAATAGAAACCTGCTTTACTTACTGTATTTTCCTTCTTTCATTTATTGGATATATCGAAGAAGCCAGACCGAGCAATCAAGAGGCGATTGGCGAATTAAGGCTGGCTGTCAGAACACTGGATGCCATCCAGGAACTGCTGCAGGAACTCCGGGAACACCTTAATAACACCGCGGACATCCTGGAGCGGCAGTAGGACAGAGACAATACTCAAGTCAATACGGATGTGCCTCAGCTGCTCCTGCTCGCCTGCTTTGAGGTCGGACCAGCGTTTTCTGATCTGGTCCTTCGTCCCGTCTTTCCCAAACACCTCCAGGATGGTGGTGCGCGTAGCTTGTCAATGATACGATCCTTCCTAAAATTATTCTTCCTGCCGTAAGGCCCTTACTGCAGTCATAATCTTTGTAATCAAAGATGCGGACCAGCTCCAACATCTCCTCAAATGCCAGTAATTCTAAAAGTGAACCAATACTCTGAACGCCTGGCTTGGAAGATGGCCGCCATTGTATGTTTGTTTGTGTTGTTTGTGCCCCTGTTGGGCAGTTTGCCATCCTTGGCATGTTCCCTTCCCTTCCCCATGTTGTAAATAAATTTTCTATTTTTTCTATATTTTCCTGTTTGTGTGCGTTGCTTTACGTTAATAAGTTAATTATGTATTGCTTGGTTTCCACACTGTTAACCACGTCGATGCGGAGGACGCGCTGAGCGCGTCCTCCGCATGGCTGCTGGTATGCGGAGGACGCGCTGAGCGCATCCTCCCTTTGGGGTCAGCGTTCGGCCGGGTTCCGCCGATCGCTGGCCCCCCGGTGCGGGCTGACATCCTCGATGTCAGCCCAGCATCCGGAACCGCCGCCGGTGAAATTAGGTGTCATCGCGACAGCGCGATGACACCTAATTCAGGCGCCCCCCGCATGTGCGGAGGAGGCGCCTGAAAGGAGGGGGGGAGGTCCTTCGGACCTCTCCCTCCCGATCAGCGGCGTTGCGGGGGTTAACCCAGGCACCATTTGGAAGGCACAGCCTGCCCTTCCAAATGGTGCCTGGCATTAACCCCTGGGGAGCTGGATCGCGAATCGGCGCTGAAAAGCGCCGGTTCGTGATCCTTTCCCGGAGCTGGCGACATCTTGGATGTCGGCCAAGCCTCCGGGAACTCCCCCTGAGGACTGGCGTCATCGTGCATAGCACGATGACGCCAGTCCTAGAGTTAACCCCTAACTGCCACCAACGGTGGAGATAGGGAGTTCCTTCGGACCTCTCTCCCTCCGATCGGCGGCGTTGCGGGGGTTAACCCAGCACCATTTGGAAGGGCACAGGCCTGCCCTTCCAAAGGTGCCTGGCATTAACCCCTGGGGAGCTGGATCGCGAATCGGCGCTGAAAAGCGCCGGTTCGTGATCCTTTCCCGGAGCTGGCCGACATCTTGGATGTCGGCCAAGCCTCCGGGAACTCCCCCTGAGGACTGGCGTCATCGTGCATAGCACGATGACGCCAGTCCTAGAGTTAACCCCTAACTGCCACCAACGGTGGAGATAGGGAGTTCCAATGAACTCCCTATCTCCCGATCCGTGGCAGCTAGGGGTTAAAGTTTGGTATGGTTGGATCGGCCAGAGCATGGCCGTTCCAACGATACCAACACTACAGTGAAAAAGTTTTTTAAAAAAAATTTAAAATAAAAATATTATTAAAAAAAATTATAAAAATTAAATAAACATTTTTTTTTTTTTTTTTTGGTTCGTTAATGCAGCAATATTGTTCCCATTTCAATTATAATGTGAACAATGATGCTGCACTAACGAGGTGGTGGGGCAATATCCACGAGGAGCTGGGGCATGTCCACGAGGAGCTGGGGCATATCCACGAGGAGCTGGGGCATGTCCACGAGGAGCTGGGGCATATCCACGAGGAGCTGGGGCATGTCCACGAGGTGCTGGGGCATGTCACGAGGAGCTGGGGCATATCCACGAGGAGCTGGGGCATATCCACGAGGAGCTGGGGCATGTCCACGAGGTGCTGGGGCATGTCCACGAGGTGCTGGGGCATGTCCACGAGGAGCTGGGGCATATCCACGAGGAGCTGGGGCATATCCACGAGGAGCTGGGGCATGTCCACGAGGTGCTGGGGCATGTCCACGAGGAGCTGGGGCATATCCATGAGGTGCTGGGGCATATCCACGAGGAGCTGGGGCATGTCCACGAGGAGCTGGGGCATATCCATGAGGAGCTGGGGCATATCCATGAGGATCTGGGGCATATCCATGAGGATGTCGGATGTCGGCCAAGCTTCCGGGAACTCCCCCTGAGGACTGGCGTCATCGTGCATAGCACGATGACGCCAGTCCTGGAGTTAACCCCTAGTTGCCACCAATGGTGGAGATAGGGGGTTCCAATGAACCCCTATCTCCCGATCCGTGGCAGCTAGGGGTTAAAGTTTGGTATTGTTGGATCGGCCAGAGCATGGCCGTTCCAACGATACCAAACACGAATGTGAAAAAGTTTGTAAAAAAATTAAAAATAAAAAAATATTTAAAAAAATTTATAAAAAAAATAAACAATTTTTTTTATTTTTTTTGGTTCGTTAATGCAGCAATATTGTTCCCATTTCAATTATAATGTGAACAATGATGCTGCACTAACGATTTTTGTATGCGGTGCATTTGTTAAAATCGTGTAATTTCCCCCAAAAAAAAAATGTAACGAGACCCCATCTCTAATTTTTTTAACAAGCGCACCCCATACAAAATATAACCGCAATTGCTCCGCGTTAAAATGTGAAAAAAAAACACTTTACACGTTGTAAATTATTGAAAAATCATATTTTATTGCATTTTTTGTTATAATATAAGACAGGTCATGACGTATACATATAATAATGACATATTATGAATCTGCCGAGTCTGACGGAAAGAACGATATATCATATGTCTGGGTCATATACTAAAATAAGCCTTCAAAACACGTTTAAACAAGATGAGCAAAATCGGTAAAATGAGCTCAGCACAGAGGCGGGAAATGCCACAGCAGCGAAAGGGTTAACAAAAAAACACGATAGAATCGCCAGAATTATCGTATCGACAGAATGAATTATCGGATCCGAAAAACAAACCAAAAATTTATTATAAAAAATATATAAAGTAGTATTAAAAAAGTAAACCATAGTAGTTTTCATCAAAACGAATAGAGTTAGACAGCTGTTTGAAACGAGAACAGACGTTCCGAAAAAACGAAAAGTTCCGAAAAACGAAAAATTGCCGATATGCCGAAAACCATGTACAATTCCGAAAAACGTAAAGTTCCGAAAAACGAAAAGTTCTGAAAAACGAAAAATGTGCGATATGCCGAAAACCATGTACAATTCCGAAAAATGAAAATTTCCGAAATAACGAAAAGTCGATACAAAAACTTAGTAAAGTGACCCGAAAATACGAAAAATGGTCGATATTCCGAAAAATAAATGTACCCGAAAACCGAATCGAATCGAACCGAATCGAAACAGAAAGCAGTCGAAACGAGCCGAATCGAAAAGTTTAAAAATTCGAAAAATCGAATCGAATCGAAAAAAAAAAATCAGTGCACATCCCTAGTTGGCAGATATATGCAATGATTGACTTTTTGATTTATCGCACCATTCTAATAAACGTATAAGTGATTGCTATTTAAATTAAGGAGGATGACAAAAAAAAATTAGATTTTAGGCTAGGGTCAGACTGAGGCAGTGCGAACGCGCGTTCTGGCGCACATAATCACGGCCGCACTAGCAGCAGATGACGGGCAATGACAGCCAATATACGAAGTACGGTCGCACAAAAGTCCGGCCGCGCAACGCAAGTGGAAAATGAACGCATTTTTTCGAGAACGTTAAAACCGCTGGTACTGACGTACAGAGTGCGCTGCGGCCGCATAGCAGCGTGTGTGCGTGATTAGGAGATGTCAGACGCTGCTAGTGTGCGGCCAACATAACGTTCAAACAGCCGGATTTCCCTAGACTTCTTTTCACCCATCGTCATGAAATACGTCCAGAATTGCGCATCGTCTGACCACTTAAGCGTATTCCGTGAAAAATGCGTGCGCACGCATCGACGTACATTTTGACGGTGGCCGCAGAAAAATGCGCTCATCTGTCCCTAGCCTTAATGCCTTCATACCCCAAATTACAAATAATAATGTGAATAATTGGGAAAACAATCTACACCCCTAAGCAAATCGAAGAACTGCTTTCCCAACAGAGCTCCTTTGCTACACTCCCTGTATGCAGCAAGGAACTCTGGGTAGGACATGCAAATGATGTCCACAACGTCTCACGTTTTTTGAACTAAAGCAGACATCTGATGCCAAAAGAAAAAGTGTTGTGTATTCCATTTGCACATCCTACCCAGAGTTCATTGCTGCATATGGAGAGTGCAGCAAGTGAGTTCTATGGCCAAAGCAAGTTTCTGGTTTTCCTGGACATTTAGATGTTTTTCACAACTGTTTATATTATTTCATATTAGAATATTCTTATACAGGACAACACGTTCTTACAGGGCCTTGGCTATTACATTCCTGATGCTAACGTTAGCGCTCACCTGTGTGAGCGTTAACATTAGCATTGGTGTCCCTAGTGCAGGCGCACCATGTTACAATCCGCACGCTAATGGGTTGAAAAACCCGTCAGCGATTCGGAGCTTGCGCTTTTCAGCGCGAGCTTACTGTACTTTGCGCTTCCTATACTTAACACGGGGAGTGCAAAGTGTTAATTAGCGTTAGTATTAAAAAGTCCTAACACTAATTACAGTCCGGCTGCGGTTAACCCGAAAGTTAACAACAGCCAGGACCTGGTGCTAACGGATTCTGCTTCTGCGGAATCCGTAAGCACCAGCCGAAAATCCCCCAAAAATCAGATACCTCCTATCCCGCGCAAGAAAGGTGGCTCCATCCGCCTCTTCTGGACACCAGGAGCAGTGAGAGACTGGGGGGAAAAGTTCCCCAGTCTCTCTCTGCGGATCACTACGTTGACCTGTCGGATCTCGCGAGGTGAGATCCTGCAGGTCATGTGATCGGCAGTGTTAGCCTCAATGGAGTCCTATGCAGGGCCGGCCCAACCATGGAGCGGTTCGGAGCAACCGCTCCAGGCGGCAGATTTTGGGGGAGCGCAATATTTTGCAGCTGAGCCCCTGCAATGCTTTTTAAACAGTGCCGCTGCGCTGGCCTCCAGTAGCTGTTCAGCGCAGAGTTTCCGGACTAACTCCCAGTCTGGGCACCATCTGCTGGCATCACCGGACCATTGCATGCTGGGAGATGTAGTTCTAGCCTGGTTTACTGCATATTGCAAAGAACCAGTTTAGAACTACATGTCCCGGCATGCCACCAGGCGGCGCCCAAACAGGGAGTAAACCAGGAAGTTCATCACTGAATTTCAGAGATGGGGAACAGTGCCTGGGAACAGTGAGAAGCAGGTGCTGGGCAGCATATGGAGGCAGGAGTCTGACTGCAGACAGAGCCTGCTGGTAAGTTTCCCTCTCCTTCCTACACTCCCATCTCTATCCCCATCCCTCCTGCACTCACATCTGTGTGCGTGTTACTGTGTGTGTGTGTTACTGTGTGTGTGTGTACATAGATGGATGTGTGGAGCTCTGTGATACACTCACACACCGCACATTACCATGAGTTTTATTGCTGTGGAGCTATGTGATGTGCAGTGTGTATGAGTGTATCACATAGCTCCACAGCAATAAACCGCACAGTAATGTGCAGTGTGTATGAGTGTGAGTTTTATTGCCGTGGAGCTCTGTGATATGCTCATACACACCGCACATTACTGTGAGTTTTATTGCTGTGGAGCTCTGATACGCTCATACACACTGCACATTACTGTATCAGAGCTCCACAGCAATAAAACTCACAGTAATGTGCGGTGTGTATGAGCGTATCAGAGCTCCACAGCAATAAAACTCACAGTAATGTGCAGTGTGTATCAGCGTGAGTATTATTGCTGTGGAGCCCTGTGATATGCTCATACACACATGGAATTTCCACAGAAATTTTTCCTGGGGGGATTTTAATGGCATCCATATTCTGCCTTTTTGACAATGTCATGAAGGGGACAATCATAAAATAAAGTGTAGTAATACAAAGGCTGCGAAACATGATGCAAGTCTAATAGAAGAATAAAGGTGTAAGTGTCTGATCTGAGCGTTGCATTTTCTAGTCTGTTAACTCCATTCAATACACCACACTAGTCGCACACCCAGGATCAAGGCATTAAAGGAAGTGTTTAAGGCCATCTCTGTATACAAAGAGTCAGCCCTGTATACACAAACCATGACCCCCCACACACAGATACTGGCACACACACCAGTCCCCCCACTCCAAATTATATATATATATATATATATATATTATATATATATTGTGATAAAGTACACGTATGGTCTGTGACGGGGTGTATATTCCCTCTAAACTGTATAGGGAGGGATATGATATTTAGCTCCAGGGGGAGCATTTGTACTATATATGGAAGCCCAAGAGGTTCTTTTACTCTCCTCACACTGTTCAGTTGGAAGTAATTTAGCAGCAGTGAAAAGAAATCACTGCCTGCTTTTTCACTCTGAGGGAGGTGCCCGTGGTGGAGAGGAGAAAAGTGTTTTGGTTCCTGGCTGAAGCTTGATTGCTAACATAACAGTTCTAAGGTTGGTGAAACCTATGTTTGTTTAGTTTAGAAAAGAAGCCCTGATAGTAAGGGACCTTTAAGTGAGTCAGCGCTCAAAGGAGCTAGAGTTTGTTTTTTAGGGATGTGTTTGTTTTGTTTTTGAATGCTAACACTGCTGTCTGCTAAACAGCAGTTAATTCAATAAAGGACTTGTTTATGAAATCCCAAGAAGACCGTGCTTTCTTAAGGATATAACACCCAAGGCGGGTACAAGGATTATGGTGGAGAATGCGGGCAGAAAGCACATAAATGATCTGTGGGTATGTGAAGCTCCTGCTAATCTGCATATGGAAGATATTTTTTCTTTTTCTGTGACCTGCTGACTTTTTTGGCTCTGAGGATACATTGTTATTACTTGCCTTTGGAATAGGGATGGAGGACCTAATGAAAGCTCTGGTGCAGGCGACCGCTGTGCAGCAGGAGACAAATCGCCTAGTGCCTGCACAGGTTGAAAACCTAAGGGATGCTCAGCAGGAAGACAGGGCTATCCTTGCCAATGTTTTGCAAAGACTGATATCGACACCTGAAGGGAGCCCTCCTGTGGACCGAGCTGTCCGTATCCACGCAACCGACTTTCTGCATAAAATGTCAGAGGCGGATGATACAGAGGCTTACCTCACAACTTTTGAGAGGGTCGCTGCCTGGGAAAAATGGCCATTTGAATAGTGGGCTGGGCTGCTGGCTCCATGCCTAAGTGGGGAATCCCAGAGGGCCTATGAAGATTTGCCCTATGACCAGGCCCAAGACTAAACACGGCTAAAGGATGAGATCTTGACTCGTATAGGCATAACTCCCGGGCTTAGGGCCCAAAGGTTCCACAACTGGACTTATGATATGGGGAAACCTACACGAACCCAGATGTACGAGTTACTGAGGCTTGCTCAGAAATCGCTGAAACCTGAGGTCAACCAAGCTGCTGTAATTGTGGAAATGGTCATCATGGATCGCTTTCTCCGTCATTTGCCGACAGGACTACGGCAATGGGTTAGCCAAGGGGACCCAAAGGATCCAGAAGGAATGATGTGCTTGGTTGAAAGGTACTTGACCACTAAGGAGCTACACGGTATCGATCCTCAGCCTAAAACCAAATCCCCTAACCACCGGACAGGTGGAAAAACTGGAAACAAAGGACAGAACCCTGTACCCAGCATGAGACAATGGGACTATAATGCTGGAAGGTACCCAAAACCCCCGTCTCAGCCACGGGATCAGACTGAGAAACCAGTAATCTGCTTCAGATGTCACGAACCAGGACATTTTGCCCGTGACTGCCCAGGAGGCGAAGAGCCCATGCAGTGCGATGTGGGTGCAAGGGCTCCGCATAGGACTGTGTTAATTTGCTCAAAAATGTGTGTGTGACTAGCGCTGTTGATATGACACATCTAAGACTGATAAGTGTGGAAGGAAAGCATGTGCAAGCGCTGCTTGATTCTGGGAGCGAAGTTACTTTGATAAAAGAGGTTCTGCTTCAGTCAGAACACTTAGATGCCAAGCAAATGCTTGATATTGTATGTATACATGGTGACACCCACTCATACCCCACAGCGGAGGTTGAGTTTGCCACTGATGTTGGACGGGTCAAATACCATGTAGGGGTGGTGCCCCTGTTGCCCTATAATGTGGTATTAGGCAGAGACTTTCCCCATTTCCGTTACATGTGGGATAACTCCTCGGGCCCTCAGGAAGTGACCTCTGAAGAGGTACAGGAGCTGGACAGATGTAAAATGTTTCCTTTCAGTGATATTGACTGGGAACCAGGTAGAGAACAAGAGGCACCCCTCGCGTGCCTGGGTAATGAGGTAGAACCACCCCAGAATGAGGCTCCTGTAGAACAGTTGGATTTCCAGGATCTGGGAGTCCACTGTGGAAACTTTAGAGCTGCCCAATGGGAGGATGCAACCCTGAAAGCGGCAAGAGAAAATGTGCAAGTAATGGAGGGTAAAGTCGTAGACCCAGAAAAGCCTCTAGGCTTCCCTTATTTTAAAGTGGAAAACAATTTGTTATATCGAGTAGACAAAAAAGGGGAAGAGGAGGTGGAGCAGCTGCTGGTTCCACAGTCCCATAGAAACACTGTTTTGGAACTAGCCCATAGCCATGTGTTAGGAGGGCAACTGGGGACCGATAAAACCAGAGAGAGAGTTCGGGCCCGGTTCTATTGGCCTGGTATATTCTCGGCCATAGAGCGGTTTTGCAAATCCTGCCCAGAATGTCAACTAAAGGCCCCACATAAAGGCTTCCGCAATCCACTGGTACCCCTTCCTGTCATAGAGGTTCCTTTTGAGCGGATCACAATGGACCTAGTAGGGCCCCTGCTTAAGTCCGCTAGGGGACATCAATACATTTTAGTTGTTGTTGACTATGCAACCTGGTACCCCGAGGCAGTGCCACTACAGAATGCCAACTCTAAGAATATAGCAAGGGAGTTAATAATGATGTTTAGCAGGATGGGTATACCAAAAGAGATCCTCACAGACCAGGGTACCCCATTCATGTCCAAACTTATGAGTGAGTTATGTAAAGTACTTAACATTACTCAGCTAAAAACTTCAGTGTACCATCCTCAAACAGACGTACTGGTGGAGAGGTTTAACAAAACACTAAAGGCTATGTTGCGTAAGGTGGTAGATAAAGACGGGAAGAACTGGGATCATCTATTACCATACCTTATGTTTTCCATTAGGGAAGTCCCACAGTCTTCCACTGGGTTTTCACCGTTTGAATTATTGTACGGCAGGCATCCCAGGGGCATTTTAGATGTTGCCAAGGAAGCATGGGAACAAGAGCATACCCCCCACCGAAGTATAATAGAACATGTAGTTCAGATGCAAGAACGGATGGAGGCTGTAATGCCCATAGTTAAAGAAAATATGGAAAAAGTTCAGAAAGCCCAACAAGCCAGTTACAACAGGAACGCAAGGCTGCGAGTATTCAAACCAGGAGATCGGGTTCTGATCCTTATCCCCACGGTTGAAAGCAAATTCCTAACCAGCTGGCAAGGTCCATACGAAATCACTGAGAGAGTCAGTGATGTAAACTATAAAGTGAGACAGCCGGGTAGACGTAAGGCAGAACAGATCTACCATATAAACCTAATTTATATTATTATATAAGCCATGGGTAGAAAGGGAGGTCCTCATGGTGACCAAAGGCAAACCTACGCACATTGCCCATGGGAATGATCCAGAGGTCTATATCGCCGAAACTCTTGCTTCCCATCAGAAACAAGAAGTTAAAGTATTTGTATCCAAAAACAGAGAGGTGTTTTCCCCAGTACCAGGGAAAACTCACATCATCAAGCATGATGTCATTACGGAACCCGGAAAGAAAGTCAATCTGAAGCCCTACAGGATACCCGAGGCTAGATGGGAAGCAGTCAGAGCAGAGGTAAAAAAAGATGCTTAAGTTAGAGGTCATCGAAGTGTCACAAAGCGAGTGGAATAACCCGATCCTGTTAGTGCCTAAACCAAATGGGGAAATACGGTTGTTCTGTCACTCACAAATTTCTAAGCATTTAGTTTATTAGAGTACTGTTTCTTTAATTGAGCGGCCATTACTGATGCCATGCAGTACAGTTACTTCCTGGTAGAGCCAGATTCAACCAGCATAGCTACCAGTGAGTCAAGCAGAAAGCAAGCTCCACAGTTCTGTTACTCAGGCCTTGTTTATAAGTCTGTAAGTAGAACCTTCATGTTTTTAGTTATGTATATATTTTTAGCAACTCAAAGCACTGTTAGATTAGTTTAGTAGTGTTTGAGTGTCTTCACATTAAGTTAAACTTCTGTTAGCCAGTAATTTACATCTAGGTAGCATGCCTGTCACTTATTTGTGTAGATTTGCATTCCTAGACTAATATATTGCCATAATTCCGTATTTTCCACAGTTTTACAAAGTTTAAAGATCTGAAAAGTAAAGATACAAATAAAGTTCAGTAAAGACTTTTCTTCAATCCTGCTTCCAGATTTTTATTATGTTAGCTGTCTGCCAAGCTTTGTACCTCAGACACACTGTGAGGGCAGAACAGTAAAAAGACTTTATACACAGCAGACCTAATCAAAAGAAAAGTGGATTCTTTCTACACATCTATCTCTAACTTCCTCAAGCATCCTGCAAAGTAGTAATCTGTCTCACCATGCAGCACACAGAACAGCATGCTACTCCAGCCATTCCTCAGCTTTCAGATGCAGAGCAAAGCACACTCAGCACACCAAAGACCAGGTCACGGTGCACAAGCTCCACAGTCTCTAGTAAATCAGATCTGACATCAGCTAGTGCTAAAACTGCCAGGTCCAAACACACTAGTTCAAGACACTCAATCTGCTCCACCTGTCGACGGCGAGTGCTGCTGCCATCAAGGCACGTGCAAAAGCAGAAAAAGCATATGCAATGGCTGCCTATGCAATACGCGAAGCTGAAATGATAAGAGAACAGGGCTACATAGAGGAAGAACAGCATAAGAATGAAGCTGAAACTACTAGAAGAAAAGCAGAGTTAAAAGCATCTCTACATATTCTTCAACACGAGAAAGCAGCTTCAGCAGCAGCTGAAGTTCTCATGAAAGCAGTAGCAGAAGCTGAAGTTCTCATGAATGCGGCAGAAGAAGAGTATCAAGAAACATTCCCTGTCATAGAAGAACAGGTGACACCTCTCAGTGCAATTCATCGTACCAGGGAGTATGTTCAGTTACACACAACCGTGTACACCGATCAACAAACTGACAATGCATTAAAACTATCAAAAGCCCCTCTAGCAGACGGCTACCTAGAATCACCTAAAGTCTGCAAAGCCAAAACAGAGTTCCAACACGACAAGCCAAATGTTTACGAACCCAAAGACCAGTTAGCCAGCTCTTCCAGACATCAAATCAATAACGACACGATTCCTACCCAGGCACACACCAATGTGGGCTATAGGAGAGTTATTTACAATGAGGAAAACACACCATATAACCAGATCAAGCCTGACCTAACAACCCCACCGTCCTATCAGCCACAGCCAAGCCCGGGGTCTGTTCCCAGAGTACGTTCACCTGAGGCAGCTGGAATTTCAGATGTAACGAAGTACCTGATACGCCGTGAAATGGTGAGTTCCGGTCTCCTGAAGTTTGACGACCGTCCTGAAAATTATTGGGCCTGGAAGTCATCTTTCCTTAGCAGCACCCAAGACTTAAACATGACAGACAGAGAAAAAATAGATCTACTCTCTAAATGGCTCGGACCAGAATCTTCCGAACAAGCCAAAAGAATTAGGTCCGTACACGCTCACAACGCAACAACAGGACTCGCTATGGTGTGGCAGAGATTGGAGGAAGGTTATGGATCACCAGAAGTAATTGAAGATGCACTCCTGAAGAAAATTGAAAATTTCCCAAAAGTAACAAACAAAGACAATCAGAAGTTAAGAGAGCTTGGAGACATACTCCTGGAGATGGAATCAGCAAAAAATGGTGGACACCTACCAGGTCTCTCATATCTAGACACTGCACGTGGGGTCAACCCTATAATAGTGAAGCTTCCTTACAACTTGCAAGAAAGATGGGTTACAGCAGCGTCAAAATACAAAGAATGCTATCAAGTGGCATTTCCACCTTTCTCCTTCTTCACTAAGTTCATAACGAACCAAGCGAAAACCCGCAATGACCCAAGCTTTGCCTTTTTGAACCTGGGAAACCCAAACTATAGCAGAACAGAATCACTGCAGCCGAACAGGGAATCAAGGACAACGGTGTCTGTACGGAAGACAGAAGTACCACCTGAGTCTGAATACGTCAACAATAGAATCGCAGAAAAGAAAATTGAAGATCCAGACGATCAGTGTCCGATACACAACAAACCTCATCCTCTGAAAAAATGTCGCGGTTTCAGGATCAAGACAATCGAAGAACGTAAGTCCTATCTTAAAGACCATTACATCTGCTTCAGATGCTGTGCTTCAACTCAACATCTCGCAAAAGATTGTAGGACAGCAATACAATGCAGAGAATGCCACAGTGACAAGCATCTTTCTGCAATGCATCCAGGCCCAGCACCATGGGCAGAGGAGAACGTAACCACCCAAGAAGATCATGGTGGGGAGCAAAAAGAGGACGTAGCACCAGCAATAACGTCAACGTGTACAGAGATCTGCACAAAGACATTTAGTCCTAGATCATGCTCAAAGATATGTTTAGTAAAAGTATATCCTGAAGGTCACAGAGAGAAAACTGTGAGAATGTATGCAGTATTAGATGAGCAGAGCAACAGGTCTTTGGCCAGAACAGAGTTTTTCAACATCTTCAACGATAGTGGAAATCCGGTTTCATATACCTTGAAGACTTGCTCAGGTATTATAGAGACATCAGGGAGAAGAGCAACCAACTATATCATCGAGTCAATAGATGGAAAAACACAGTTGTCCTCCCCAACTCTCATAGAATGCGATACGATACCAGATGATAGATCAGAGATCCCCACGCCCGAAATTGCACGTCGACATCCTCATCTGAGACAAATAGCAGAAAAGATACCAATACTTGACCCAGACTCTGCAATCCTCCTCCTACTTGGAAGAGACATACTGAGAGTACACAAGGTTAGGGAACAGTACAATGGGCTACACAACGCACCATTTGCGCAACGTCTCGACCTTGGATGGGTTATCATTGGTGACGCGTGTCTGGACGGAGTTCACAAGCCAACAAAAGTGAATGTCTACAAAACGAACCTGTTGCAAAATGGACGCACGTCATGTTTGAGCCCTTGTACAAACAACATGCAAATCAAAGAGAGACTAGTCCTCTCGAAGCAACACCAGAAGCATCAGGTCTACATGGCGACTACAGCTTCAACAGAAGATACAGATAGATTAGGGTGCAAGGTGTTCGAAAGAACACAAAGTGATGAGAAACAAGCATTATCTGTGGAAGATAACCTCTTCCTTGAGATCATGAGCAAAGAAGTCTTCATAGATGAATCAACAACTGGGTAGCTCCTTTACCTTTCCGTTTACCACGATGTCACCTCCCGAATAACAGAAGACAAGCAATGAAGCGTCTCCTTTCCATGCAATGCACTCTGAACAGAGTGACCCGCATTAGGAAGTCCACCATCCAGAACAGTGGCATTACATCAGTACAGATAAAAATCCAGCTGACCACGGGACTAGACCTATAACAGCATCTGCCCTACAACACACTAACTGGTTCTCAGGTCCACCCTTTCTAAACAGGAGAGAGAAAGGAGAGAGTGCTCAGTCAGAGACCTTTGAACTTATAGAACCAGATGATGACAAGGAATACGACCACAAGTCACAGCGTTAATTACTAAATCTACCGGAGGTAGTCTAGGCACGTACAGGTTTGAAAGATTCTCAAGTTGGAAGTCACTTACTCGAGCAGTAGCAAAACTTATTACTTTAGCCAAATCTTTCTGCAGAGCTACAAACACTGACAAGTGTGATGACAATCATCTCGTACAAGCTAAAATCAACATTATCAGATGTGTACAACAAGAAGTTTTCAAAGAAGACATCAAGTGTCTTACTAAAAGAGAAGAGCTCCCCAAACATAGTTCACTTAGAAAACTGAACCCTATCTTGGATGAAAACGGAGTCATGAAAATTGGAGGTCGTATGTCAGCAAGTGACATAACTATTGAGGAGAAACATCCCTACATCATACCCAAGAACCATCACCTTTCGTTGCTATTGATAAGACATTATCATGAACAAATTGGTCATCAAGGACGCCACTTCACTGAAGGAGCAGTCCGGTCATCTGGATTCTGGATTATAGGAGGTAAACGACTAATCTCCAATGTAATTCATAAATGTGTAATTGTAGAAAAATTAGAGGAAAACTTGAAGAACAAAAGATGTCAGACTTACCCATAGATAGACTTACTTCGGAACCACCATTCACGCATGTTGGATTAGATGTCTTTGGTCCTTGGAACGTCTCCTTTCGTCGGACCAGAGGACACAGCACAGGGAGTAAGCGTTGGGTCGTTCTGTTTTCTTGTATGAGCACTAGAGCAGCACACATAGAAGTGATTGAGTCCTTGTCTACGTCAAGCTTCATCAATGCCCTGAGAAGATTTATTTCTATCCGAGGACCCGTAAAGCAACTTCGCTCTGACTGTGGTACGAACTTTGTAGGAGCTTGCAAGGAACTGAAGATTAACACGGAAGGCTCTGAGATGGATACTTACCTTCAAGAACAAGGATGTATTTGGACCTTTAATCCTCCGCATGCATCACATATGGGAGGAGCTTGGGAAAGGATGATCGGAGTCGCTCGGCGTATTCTAGATTCCTTGCTTCTAAAAGCTACCTCTACACGTCTTACACATGAAGTCCTGACCACACTCATGGCTGAAGTCATGGCCATCATGAACGCTCGACCTTTAGTTCCAGTATCCACAGATCCTGAAATGCCAGAAGTATTGACACCCGCGATGCTTCTGACTCTGAAAGTCAAACAACAACGGCACCTCCTGGAGATTTTGAACTCAAAGATCTTCATACCAAGCAGTGGAAGCAAGTGCAGAGTCTTGCAGACACATTCTGGAGACGATGGAGACAGGAATATTTAGTGACGCTCCAGCCACGCAGGAAATGGCAAGCTGACAAGCCTAACTTACAAGTCGGAGACGTTGTCTTACTGAAAGACACTCAAGTTCATAGAAATGAATGGCCTGTTGGACTTATTATCAAAGTTGTACCTAGTGTTGACAACAAAGTTAGAAAGGTAGAAATTAAAGTCATGAAGGAAGGTACTCCAAAAGTTTATTTTAGGCCTGTTTCTGAAGTTGTCTTACTTCTCAAAAAGGATACATAGTTGCATAATGTTATCATCCAAAGTGGGGAGTGTTCTGTCACTCACAAATTTCTAAGCATTTAGTTTATTAGAGTACTGTTTCTTTAATTGAGCGGCCATTACTGATGCCATGCAGTACAGTTACTTCCTGGTAGAGCCAGATTCAACCAGCATAGCTACCAGTGAGTCAAGCAGAAAGCAAGCTCCACAGTTCTGTTACTCAGGCCTTCTGTTTATAAGTCTGTAAGTAGAACCTTCATGTTTTTAGTTATGTATATATTTTTAGCAACTCAAAGCACTGTTAGATTAGTTTAGTAGTGTTTGAGTGTCTTCACATTAAGTTAAACTTCTGTTAGCCAGTAATTTACATCTAGGTAGCATGCCTGTCACTTATTTGTGTAGATTTGCATTCCTAGACTAATATATTGCCATAATTCCGTATTTTCCACAGTTTTACAAAGTTTAAAGATCTGAAAAGTAAAGATACAAATAAAGTTCAGTAAAGACTTTTCTTCAATCCTGCTTCCAGATTTTTATTATGTTAGCTGTCTGCCAAGCTTTGTACCTCAGACACACTGTGAGGGCAGAACAACGGTTCTGCAACGATTTCCATAAATTGAACGACATTTCTAAGTTTGATGCTTACCCTATGCCTCGGGTGGATGAACTGATAGAAAGATTGGGTAAAGCCCGATATCTTAGTACATTGGACTTGACCAAAGGATATTGGCAGGTGCCCCTGACCATGAGAGCCAAGGAAAAGATGGCTTTTTCTACCCCTGAGGGGTTATACCAGTATAAGGTGTTACCATTCGGGCTGCATGGTGCCCCAGCCACCTTTCAGCGCATGATGGATAAGATACTCCAACCCCATAGAGAGTATGCAGCTGCCTATCTGGATGATGTGGTAATTCAAAGTGCGGACTGGGAAACACATCTGTTGAAGCTTCAGGCAGTACTGGATAGTATACGGACTGCTGGTTTGACAGCTAACCCCGCTAAGTGCTCTTTAGGCCTAGAAGAGGCTAAATATCTGGGGTACACCATTGGGCGGGGGCTCCTTAAGCCACAACAGAGCAAGGTAGCAGCCATCTCTGGTTGGCCACGTCCGGTAACAAAAAAACAAGTCAGGGCATTCCTGGGCTTAACGGGATATTATCGCAGGTTTATTCCTGACTTTGCTACTATTGCTAACCCCCTGGTTGAGCTCACCAAAGGTAAAAGCCCGGTTATGGTTAAATGGTCCCAGAAGCAGAGTGTGCCTTTCTGATCCTGAAAGAAGCTCTGTGTGCTGATCCTGTGTTGGTGGCTCCGGATTTCACCAAATCGTTTGTAGTACAGACCGATGCGTCTGATGTAGGCCTGGGTGCAGTGCTTTCTCAGGTACATGGGAGAGAGGAACATCCAGTCATGTACCTGAGCCGCAAACTAAACCCCCATGAACAGAGATACTCCGTGGTGGAGAAGGAGTGCCTGGCTATTAAATGGGCTTTAGAATCCTTGAGGTATTATCTGCTAGGGCGGCGGTTTACACTGGTTACTGATCACGCACCCTTAACGTGGATGAGGCAGAACAAGGAAAAAAATGCCAGGGTGACTAGATGGTTCCTGAGTCTCCAGCCATACCAGTTCACTATGGCCCACAGGGCTGGTACTGCCCAGGGTAATGCGGATGGCGTCTCCCGTGTTCACTGTTTATGGTCTGAGGCCGCTCACCCCGATGGGCCTGAGCTGGGGGGAGGGATATGTGATAAAGTACACGGTATGGTCTGTGACGGGGTGTATATTCCCTCTAAACTGTATAGGGAGGGATATGATATTTAGCTCCAGGGGGAGCATTTGTACTATATATGGAAGCCCAAGAGGTTCTTTTACTCTCCACACACTGTTCAGCTGGAAGTAATTTAACAGCAGTGAAAAGAAATCACTGCCTGCTTTTTCACTTTGAGGGAGGTGCCCGTGGTGGAGAGGAGCAAAGTGTTTTGGTTCCTGGCTGAAGCTTGATTGCTAACATAACAGTTCTAAGGTTGGTGAAACCTATGTTTGTTTAGTTTAGAAAAGAAGCCCTGATAGTAAGGGACCTTTAAGTGAGTCAGCGCTCAAAAGGAGCTAGAGTTTGTTTTTTAGGGATGTGTTTGTTTTGCTTTTGAATGCTAACACTGCTGTCTGCTAAACAGCAGTTAATTCAATAAAGGACTTGTTTATGAAATCCCAAGAAGACCGTGCTTTCTTAAGGATATAACACCCAAGGCGGGTACAAGGATTACAATATATATACAGTGGCAAGAAAAGTATGTGAATCCTTTGGGATTACGTGGAGTTTTGCATTAATTGGTCATAAAATGTGCTCTGATCTTCATCTAAGACACAACAATTTGAAAAAAACAGTCTGCTTAAAATAAAACACAAACATTATATGTTTTCATGTTTTTATTGAACAGAACATGTAAACATTCACAGTGCAGGGTGGAAAAAGTATGTGAACCTTTGGACTTAATAACTGGTTGACCCTCCTTTGGCAGCAATAACCTCAACCAAACATTTCCTGTATTTAAAGATCAGACCTGCATAACGATCTGGAGTAATTTTGGACCACTCCTCTTCACAAAACTGTTTCAGTGTAGCAATATTCTTGGTATGTCTGGTGTGAATCGCTCTCTTAAGGTCATGCCACAGCATTTCAATCGGGTTGAGGTCAGGACTCTGAATGGGCCACTCCAGAAGGCGTATTTTGTTTTGTTGAAGCCATTCTTTTTTTGAATTACTTGTATGCTTTGGGTCATTGTCCTGTTGCATCACCCATCCTCTGCGGAGCTTCAGTTGGCGGACAGATGGTCTTACGTTTTCCTGCAAAATGTCTTGATAAACTCTGGAATTCATTTTTCCATCAATGACAACAATCAGTCCAGGCCCTGAGGCAGCAAGCAGCCCCAAACCATAATGCTCCCTCTGCCATGTTTTACAGTGGGGATGAGGTTTTGATGTTGGTTTGCTGTGCCTTTTTTCTCCACACATAGTGTTGTGTGTTTTTTCCAAACAACTCAATTTTGGTTTCATCTGTCAACAGAATATTTTGCCAGTAGTGCTGTGGAACATCCAGGTGCTCTTTTGCAAACTTCAAACGTGCTGCAATATTCTTTTTGGACAGCAATGGCTTCCTCTGTGGTGTCCTCCCATGTACTCCATTCTTGTTTAATGTTTTCCTTATTGTAGATGTGTCAACAAAAATGTTAGCATGTGCCAGAGATTTCTGTAAGTCTTTAGCTGACACTCTAGGATTCTTCTTTACCTCATTAAGCATTCTGCGCTGTGCTCTTGCAGTCATCTTTACAGGACGACCACACCTAGGGAGTAGCAACAGTGCTGAACTTTCTCCATTTGTAGACAGTCTGTCTTACCGTGGACACATGAACATCAAGGCTTTTGGAGATACTTTTGTAACCCTTAACCCATCAGAGAGATAGCAAGAACATTAGGTGTGGCCAAAACAACTGTTTGGAACATTCTCAAAAAGAAGGAATGCGTCGGTGAGCTCAGCAACACCAAAAGACCCAGGAGACCACGGAAAACAACTGTGCTGGATGACCGAAAAATTCTTTCCCTGGAGAAGAAAACACCCTTCACAACAGTTGGCCAGTTCAAGAACACTCTCCAGGAGGTAGGTGTATGTGTGTCAAAGTCAACAATCAAGAGATGACTTCACCAGAGTGAATACAAAGGGTTCACCACAAGATGTAAACCATTGGTGAGCTTCAACAGGAAGGCCAGATTAGAGTTTGCCAAACAACACCTAACAAAGCCTTCACAGTTCTGGAACAAGATCCTATGGACAGATGAGACCAAGATCAACTTGTACCAGAGTGATGGGAAGAGAAGAGTATGGAGAAGGAAAGGAACTGCTCATGATCCTAAGCATACCACCTCATCAGTGAAGCATGGTGGTGGTAGTGTCATGGAGTGGGCATGTATGACTGCCAATGGAACTGGTTCTCTTGTATTTATTAATGATGTGACTGCTGACAAAAGCAGCAGGATGAATTCTGAAGTGTTTAGGGGAATATTATCTGCTCACGTTCAGCCAAATGCTGCAGAACTCATTTGGACGGCGCTTCACAGTGCAGATGGACAATGACCCAAAGCATACTGCAAAAGCAACCAAAGAGTTTTTGAAGGGACAAAAGTGGAATGTTATGCAATGGCCAAGTCAATCACCTGACTTGGGACATTTTCCCTTCAGTTTTGTCTTCAGCAAGTGAAATGCATGCTCAATGGGATTCAAGAACAAGCAGGAACTGAAGACAGTTGCAGTAGAGGCCTTGCAGAGCATCACCAGGGATGAAACCCAGCGTCTGGTGATGTCTATTTGTTCCAGACTTCAGGCGGTGATTGACTGCAAAGGATTTGCTACCAAGTATTAAGAAGGGAAAGTTTGATTTAGGATTATTATTCTGTCCCATTACCTTTGGTCCCTTAACAAGTGGGAGGCACATCTGCAAACTGCTGTAAATCCTACACCGTTCACCTGAGTTGAATGTACATACCCTCAAATTAAAGCTGACAGTCTGCAGTTAAAGCACATTGTGTTTGTTTCATTCCAACTCCATTGTGGTGGTGTATAGAGCCAAAGATGTTAGAATTGTGTCGATTTTCTAATATTTCTGGACCTGACTGTATATATACACTATATTGTCAAAAGTATTCGCTCACCTGCCTTGACTCGCATATGAATGGGTGAATGAATACTTTTGGCAATATAGTGTATATTGCACTATATTGTACATATATTTATACACACTCACCTTCCCTGCATACACACACACGTATCTCCTCTACTCAACCCCCTCTTAGATTGTAATCTCTTGAGCAGGGTCCCCTCTCCTCTTCGATTGTAAGCTCTTGATCAGGGTACCCTCTCCCCTTAGATTGTAAGGTCTGGGGCAGGGTCCCCCTCTCCTCTTAGATTGTAAACTCTAAAGGTCAGGGTCCTTTCTCCTCTTAGATTGTAAACTCTAGGGCAGGGTCCCCTCTCCTTAGACTGTAAGCTCTAGAGTAGGGTCCCCTCTCCTCTCCTCTTAGATTGTAAGCTCTAAAGGTCAGGGTCCTTTCTTCTCTTAGATTGTAATCTCTGGAGCAGGGTCCCCTCTCCTGTTAAGATTGTAAGCTCTGGAGCAGGGTCCCCTCTCCTGTTAAGATTGTAAGCTCTGGAGCAGGGTCCCCTCTCCTCTTAGATTGTAAGCTCTGGAGCAGGGTCCCCTCTCCTCTTAGATTGTAAGCTCTGGAGCAGGGTCCCCTCTCCTCTTAGATTGTAAACTCTGGAGCAGGGTCCCCTCTCCTTAGATTGTAAACTCTAGAGCAGGGTCCCCTCTCCTCTCCTCTTATATTGTAAGCTCTGGGGCAGGGTCCCCCTCTCCTCTTAGATTGTAAGCTCTAAAGGTCAGGGTCCTTTCTCCTCTTAGATTGTAAGCTCTAGGGCAGGGTCCTCTCTCCTGTTAGATTGTAAACTCTGGAGCAGGGTCCCCTCTCCTGTTAAGATTGTAAGCTCTGGAGCAGGGTCCCCTCTCCTCTTAGATTTTAAGCTCTGGGGCAGGGTCCTTTCTCCTCTTAGATTGTAAGCTCTGGAGCAGGGTCCTAAGAGGAGAGGAGATCCTGTTCCAGAGCGTACAATCTAAGAGGAGAACGGACCCTGCTCCAAAGCTTACAATCTTACTCCTCTTAGATTGTAAACTCTGGAACAGGGTCCCCTCTGCTCTTAGATTTTAAACTCTATAAACTCTGTAAACTCTCATAAATAAAGACACTTAACAAAAAATATTTGACAATCATTACCTTTTTTCTTGTGGCCCATAGGAGCAGCTGCATCTCAGCCCTTCCTCTCCCAGCATGCAAAGTGAGTGAGAGCAGGTGGTGGATTAGAAGGTGGAGTGAGGATGTGACGCTGGTGCAGCCTAGTGGAGAGCCCAGGAACTGCAGCATGCAGTGAATAAATTATAATAATTTAAGCCTGTTGATCTGGGGGGGTGAGTGCCCCCCTTGCCCCATGCTGTGGACGCCCATGCATACACACCACACATTACTGTGAGTTTTAATGGTGGAGCTCTGTGATACAGTAACGTGTGGTGTGTATGAGCGTATCACAGAGCTCCACAGCAATAATACTCACGCTGATACACACCACACATTACTGTGAGTTGTAATGCTACGGAGCTCTGAATACGCTTTTACATGCCACGTGTTTTTTAATTTTTATTTTGGGGGGCAGAATTTCATCCGTCGCTCCAGGCAGCACAGTGGCTTGGGCCGGCCCTGGTCCTATGGACTCCATGGAGGGGATGCTCGCGGCTGCACTTAGCGCTACCGCGAGCATCCCACGGCTTAGCGCCGTGTTATGGTGAAGGCTTCTGTATTAGCGCCTGCAGATTTTCCCCGTAGCTTCCCCATGTTACCGCGGCCGCTACCGCAGCACCTTGCACAACACAGCACTAATTGCTGGGAAATCCTTTAAACAACTTCCATAGTGTAGGAGCCGCAAAATGTGCAGCGCAATGGGACTTAACCTCTTTACATATACAAATTTCATAGTGATGGATCGGAGCTGCGTGCATGCGCAGATTTGATTCATGGGCGGTCTCTTGGAGACTGATAGCTACAGGACTCCATCAAGTGGATGCTCACGGCGCGCTTAGTGCTGGCGCGCATCCCAGGGTTTAGCGCAGGCTCACGATGCAGGCTTTTATAGCGCTAAAATGGTGACGCTAAGGCGAAACCTGCAGGCGCAGGTTTTTCTCCCTAGCATTCCCTTTTTAGCGATAGCAATGTAATAGAGCCCTCTGTATATAAAGACATGCAATGGTTTCAAATGTTATCCCATTCTATAAAATAGAATGTGAAGAGAGAAATAATCCACCTACATTCAAAGATAGCAACAGTAATAAAATATTCATACAAATCTTTTATTTCTCATTGCCACGTCTCCCTCCGTTTTCTAAGCATACTCTCAGCCAAGTTCATTTATATTCCAGGAGTATAATGACAGTGTTCTGTCTTCATAAAGCCAGCTATTGCTCATTACAAGCATAGCACAATCTTCTCATGTTGCAGGGTGATTGACTTATGAATGTGATCAGTGGCTCGGCCACTGGGCTAATTTATTCTGCTTTCTCTGGATACGTAACTGCTGGATGGGCTCCCATCTGCAGAGGTAATGCATTAATTGCAAGGACTTGTATCTGTTCCATATCCTGCAGGCTGCTTGCTGAATCTTCTCATGCCTGGAACGCGCATGGCAGAGAATATATAATTGTATCCAATCTGAACTTTGCTGGAACTTGGGGAATCTGCCTAGCATTGCTGGTAATTAATGCAACATTAGCCCCAGGCTTGAAAACACTTTCACAGCATAACAAAATATACAAAAGGCACAGCGCTGACTTCCTTGTTTTTGAAACATAAAGCGGTCTTTTAAATTTTAGTTATAATTTATCGGTATAATCCTTAAAGGCATACAGGTATTACCATGGGCCAAACACTCTTACAGACATAGAGACGTCAACGGGACAGAATGGAAGATGAGTCATATAGGTCATAAAATAAAAAGGGCCATATTCCAAGGTTGGAGTAAACTTAACCAGTGCTGTTGTAAACTAAACAACTCCATAGACTATGGGCCATATTACATACTTGGTGTTAACTTAACCAGAGCTGTTGTAAACTTAAAACCTCCATAGGCTATAATGGCTCTGGCAAGTTTACACCAGCACTGGTTAAGTTAACACCAACCTTGGAATAGGGCCCAATTTTTTTTATGATAAAGTAATAAAGTGTTTAGCCATTAATGATCGAAGAATTTCAAGACCTTTTCTAGACCATGCCTTACAAGGCAGAAACAGTCTTTGGTGGTTGTTGATACTCTCGTTCAGAAGAGGTTACCTTGGCATTTCCATACTGGCCTCCCTTTCTGGGTGATCACAATCTGAAACGCATATGGTATAGTCTTCTCTATAATGACACCTGAGCAGGGGGACTCACCGAAGTGCAGGGTGCTAGTGCTGTTGCCCATTCTCAGGACCCTTACAATCCTTGTTTGTGCTCAACCTTTTCTAGTTGTTTATTGTTCTTCCTAAACATTTATACTGAACATTCTAATACTGATAGGATTAAGAAATCTTTATATCCCAATAATTCTTCATAACCAAAAGGCAGCTGCGTGAAGCTGGCCCCACTATAATTGGCACAAAATTTTATGGCACAAAACAGCACAAACGTAGCACTAACCAAACAGTGTTTTTTTTATTTGTGCCGATTGTAGGGGGCCAGCTTCACACAGCTCCAAAAGGCACCTGCTGTAAACTCCAAGGATGAAATACTTACAAAGGGGACATGCAAGAAATCTGATCTTGGTTCAAGAGAGCGCTCTCTTTCAGCATTCTTTTTGAAATGTCTAATGGCAGTTGTTTACATTCACTGACCTCTCTATTAACAGAGTCCCTGTGGAGGACGTGTGGGGAACGTCCTCATTGACTCCCGCTATATACGGGGGATGTTCCCCACACGTCCTCTGCTTGCGGGAGCCCCCAGAGAGATACTTACCTCTCTGTCCGGGGTCCCGCGGTGTTCTGACTTCCTGGAAGTCAGACGCTGAATTTATACCCGCCCCCAACGTAAAGGACGTCATCACGCCATAAGCGATGACCAGGGCCGGTGCTAGACTATTTTGCGCTCTAGGCAAGACCAGCTACTTGCACCTCCCAAGAAAAGCGACACAACATGAAACGGATAAATTTCTTTTTTCAAGAATAAAGTTTGAAAAGTACCACTAGCAAAGGTAAAATAAATATAAACTGTCTTAATTTTAAATTAACTATTGAACAAATAAGAATTAACTGTATTTTTCTTAACGAAACCAAACCATTTCACATACCCAGCAAAGCCCAGAGTTTCACATGCCCAGCAAAGCCCACAATCTAACATCCAGCAGAGCCCAGTGTTTGACATGCCCAGCCATCAGAGCCCAGAGTTTTACATGCCCAACCATCAGAGCCCAGAGTTTGACATGCCCAGCCAGCAGAGCCCAGTGTTTGACATGCCCAGCCAGCAGAGCCCAGAGTTTGACATGCCCAGCCAGCAGAGCCCAGAGTTTGACATGCCCAGCCAGCAGAGCCCAGAGTTTGACATGCCCAGCCAGCAGAGCCCAGAGATTTACATGCCCAGCCAGCAGAGCCCAGAGACTTACATGCCCAGCCAGCAGAGCCCAGAGATTTACATGCCCAGCCAGCAGAGCCCAGAGATTTACATGCCCAGCCAGCAGAGCCCAGAGATTTACATGCCCAGCCAGCAGAGCCCAGAGTTTTACATGCCCAGCCAGCAGAGCCCAGAGTTTGACATGCCCAGCCAGCAGAGCCCAGAGATTTACATGCCCAGCCAGCAGAGCCCAGAGTTTTACATACCCAGAAGAATCCTCTATGGATGCATGCTGGCTCCGCTGGGCTTGTTTGCTCTCTCTCCTGCCGCCTCGTGCTCTGCAGCTGGGATATCACGTGAGGGGGCGGTGCCAATTACTGCAGTGTGCCGTGTTCCTGTTAAGGACCTGGGACAGGCAGGCATGCTGCAGCGCTCACTCAGACTGAGAGAAGCAGATCAGTCCACTCTGGCACCCACGGAGCGGCTGCGTACGGACAGAAAATTACTTCTGTGGTCGAGCCCAGCTGTGCCCTAGGTGAGCACTGCGCTCTAGGCGGCCGAATAGCTTGCCTAGCAGCAGCGCCGGCCCTGGCGATGACGTCATTTTCAGGCTACCCCTCGGCAATGCCGGGAGATCGCCTGTAAGGGAGGGGGGATCCTTTTGGATCCCTTTCCCTCCCGATCAGGAGGGTGTAAAGATAAAAAACCGTCACCGCGTTGAAGGGCAGTGTCTGCTCTTTAAAGCGATTTGCGAACCGGTGCCATTCGGCGCTGGAATGCGATCTATCTCCATCTTGGATGGCAGCTCCACCTCCGGGTCCCCCCTCGCTGCCAGACATCATCCCCTGGTGGAGATTCTTGGTGAAGGTTCCTTTGAACCCCCATATCTCCCGAACGGTGGCAGCTGGGGGGGGGATCATGTGTGGTATCATTCGAAAGGCCTGAGTATGGCCTTTCGAATGATACTAAACATGACCATGTTTAAAGTAAAGAAAAAAAAGAAAAATAATAATAAAAAAATTATATAAAAAATAATGGTTTTTTTTGGTGTGTTTTTTTATTAATGCAGCAATATTGTTCACATTTCAATTATAATGTGAACAATGATATTGCACTAATGATTTTTTTCTATGGGGGCGTTTGCTAAAAATCACGTAATTACCCCCAAAAGGATTGAACGTGTCCCAATTTCTATTTTTTTTAACAAGCGCTCCCCATAGAAAATATAACCGCAAAGGCTCGCATGATAAAATGTAAAATAAAACACTTACACATTGTTGATGATTGAAAAGTCTAATTTTGTTGCATATTTTGTTGTACTATTCAGGCAAGACATGACGTATACATATAATAATGATATATTATAATCTGCTGAGTCTGCCGGAAAGAATGATATATAATTTGTCTGGGTCATATAAGGAACCGTGGCTTCAAATCACGTTTAAACATGATGATCGAAAGCGGTAAAAATGAGATCAGCACACAGGTGTGAAATGGCTCAGCAGCGAAGGGGTTAAACTTTTCAAATACTGAAAAAGATTTTTTTCTTGCATTGATTTAGCCAAGTGCTTCAAGTCAGTCGGCATTACATAATTGCGTCACACAGCTGCTTTAAATTTGTAGCCCACAAAATATTGCTTCCAGTCCACTGTCCGGTACTGACCTCATATTGGCAGAGAGTTCACTCTGACTTGCTCTCGGACCCTCTGCCATTTACCCCAGAGGCGTTTTTACTGCACCATATGACACTTAATGTTAATGATTAAAAAAGTCAGTTGTGATTTGGCTTTTAAATGCAGCGAAATCGCTTATCCCTGTCCACTGGAGGGACCCCTCCCTCCCGCTATTCCAGAGTGGTGGAATGCGGTTGAACAGATATGAATACTAGAAAAGCTTATTCACTCAGCTGACGGTAAATTAACCATTCATAATACGAAGTGGTTCTATTGGTTACACTATGGCATCCCCAATAGACGGTGTGCTGGCCTTTCGTAGGCTAACGATGTTTATTGATAATATCGTTGTATTGTGTTCTTTGTGTACTTGGTGTACTTGGTCACCATTGTCGTGTCTCTGCTGGGCCTGGGTCCCGTTTCTGTATATTCTGCGGGCAGTTCTTGTTATTGGCTCTGTGTGTCTTGCTCAACAGTTCCTGCGGGTGGGTTTGGGAGGAGGAGGATTACGTTTTTTTGGGGTGACTTGGGAGGATTCTATATTTTTCTTTCTTCTTTTCTACTATCCATATTCTGTAAAAAAACCAAGTTTTTTTTACTTGACTGTGACCAGTGGCGTCACTAGGGTTGGTGTCACCCGGTGCGGTAACTTATGGTGTCACCCCCCCCCCCGAGTTTTACGGATTTTTTTTAACTACTCTTACTCCTAAATCAGTACTCCCAAATAACACTGAATGCTCATACACACAGCGCACATTACTGTGAGGTTTATTGCTGCGGAGCTCTCTCATATGCTCACACAACTTTTTGCCAACTGCCAGCAAGTACGATGCCTGTTCGAAGGCAGTGAAAGCACACATGGATATATATTGCCCCCAGCAGCTCACCCATGGATATATATTGCCCCAGCTCGCAAATGGATATATTGCGCCTCAGCTCACACATGGATATTGCCCCAGCTCTCATGGATACTGCCCCCAACACACATGGATACTGCCCCAAGCACACATGGATAATGCCCCAGCAGCTCTCATGGATATTGCCCCAGCTCCTCTCATGGATATTGCCCCAGCTCCTCTCATGAATATTGCCCCAGCTCCTCTCATGGATTTTGCCCCAGCTCCTCTCCTGGATTTTGCCCCAGCTCCTCTCATGGATTTTGCCCCAGCTCCTCTCATGGATATTGCCCCAGCTCCTCTCATGGGTATTGCCCCAGCTCCTCTCATGGGTATTGCCCCAGCTCCTCTCAAGAATTTTGCCCCAGCTCCTCTCATGGATATTGCCCCAGCTCCTCTCATGGATTTTGCCCCAGCTCCTCTCATGGATTTTGCCTCAGCTCCTCTCATGGATATACTGCCCCAGCTGCTCTCATGGATAATGCCCCAGCTCCTCTCATGGATTTTGCCCCAGCTCCTCTCATGGATATACTGCCCCAGCTCCTCTCATGGATAATGCTCCAGCTCCTCTCATGGATTTTGCCCCAGCTCCTCTCATGGATTTTGCCCCAGCTCCTCTCATGGATTTTGCCCCAGCTCCTCTCATGGCTATGCCCCCAGCTCCTCTCATTGATATTGCCACAGCTCATGGATAATGACCCAGCTCATGGATAATGCCCCAGCACATGGATAATGCCCCAGCTCATGGATATGCCCCAGCAGCTCATGGATATACCCCAGCAGCTCATGGATATGCCCCAGCACATGGATATGCCCCAGCTCATGGATATGCCCCAGCAGCTCATGGATATACCCCAGCAGCTCATGGATATGCCCCAGCTCATGGATATGCCCCAGCTCATGGATTTTCCCCAGTTCATGGATTTGCCCCAGTTCATGGATACTGCCCCAGCTCATGGATACTGCCCCAGCTCATGGATATACTGCCCCAGCTCATGGATACTGCCCCAGCTCATGGATATACTGCCCCAGCTCATGGATATACTGCCCCAGCTCATGGATATGCCCCAGCTCATGGATATTGCCCCAGCTCATGGATATGCCCCAGCTCATGGATATGCCCCAGCTCATGGATATTGCCCCAGCTCATGGATATGCCCCAGCTCATGGATATGCCCAAGCTCATGGATATGCCCCAGCTCAAACATGGATATGCCCCAGCTCATGGAATTGCCCCAGCTCATGGATATTGCCCCAGCTCATGGATATTGCCCCAGCTCATGGATATTGCCCCAGCACATGGATAATGCCCCAGCACATGGATATGCCCCAGCAGCTCATGGATATACCCCAGCAGCTCATGGATATGCCCCAGCTCATGGATTTTCCCCAGTTCATGGATTTTCCCCAGTTCATGGATTTTCCCCAGCTCATGGATACTGCCCCAGCTCATGGATACTGCCCCAGCTCATGGATATACTGCCCCAGCTCATGGATATACTGCCCCAGCTCATGGATACTGCCCCAGCTCATGGATATTGCCCCAGCTCATGGATATTGCCCCAGCTCATGGATATGCCCCAGCTTGGTCACCATTGTCGTGTCTCTGCTGGGCCTGGGTCCCGTTTCTGTATATTCTGCGGGCAGTTCTTGTTATTGACTCTGTGTGTCTTGCTCAACAGTTCCTGCGGGTGGGTTTGGGAGGAGGAGGATTACGTTTTTTTGGGGTGACTTGGGAGGATTCTATATTTTTCTTTCTTCTTTTCTACTATCCATATTCTGTAAAAAAAACAAGTTTTTTTTTACTTGACTGTGACCAGTGGCGTCACTAGGGTTGGTGTCACCCGGTGCGGTAACTTATGGTGTCACCCCCCCCCCGAGTTTTACGGATTTTTTTTAACTACTCTTACTCCTAAATCAGTACTTCCCAAATAACACTGAATGCTCATACACACAGTGCACATTACTGTGAGGTTTATTGCTGCGGAGCTCTCTCATATGCTCACACAACTTTTTGCCAACTGCCAGCAAGTACGATGCCTGTTCGAAGGCAGTGAAAGCACACATGGATATATATTGCCCCCAGCAGCTCACCCATGGATATATATTGCCCCAGCTCGCAAATGGATATATTGCGCCTCAGCTCACACATGGATATTGCCCCAGCTCTCATGGATACTGCCCCCAACACACATGGATACTGCCCCAAGCACACATGGATACTGCCCCAAGCACACATGGATAATGCCCCAGCAGCTCTCATGGATATTGCCCCAGCTCCTCTCATGGATATTGCCCCAGCTGCTCTCATGAATATTGCCCCAGCTCCTCTCATGGATTTTGCCCCAGCTCCTCTCCTGGATTTTGCCCCAGCTCCTCTCATGGATTTTGCCCCAGCTCCTCTCATGGATATTGCCCCAGCTCCTCTCATGGGTATTGCCCCAGCTCCTCTCAAGAATTTTGCCCCAGCTCCTCTCATGGATATTGCCCCAGCTCCTCTCATGGATTTTGCCCCAGCTCCTCTCAAGAATTTTGCCCCAGCTCCTCTCATGGATTTTGCCCCAGCTCCTCTCATGGATATACTGCCCCAGCTGCTCTCATGGATAATGCCCCAGCTCCTCTCATGGATTTTGCCCCAGCTCCTCTCATGGATATACTGCCCCAGCTCCTCTCATGGATAATGCTCCAGCTCCTCTCATGGATTTTGCCCCAGCTCCTCTCATGGATTTTGCCCCAGCTCCTCTCATGGATTTTGCCCCAGCTCCTCTCATGGATTTTGCCCCAGCTCCTCTCATGGCTATGCCCCCAGCTCCTCTCATTGATATTGCCACAGCTCATGGATAATGACCCAGCTCATGGATAATGCCCCAGCACATGGATAATGCCCCAGCTCATGGATATGCCCCAGCAGCTCATGGATATACCCCAGCAGCTCATGGATATGCCCCAGCACATGGATATGCCCCAGCTCATGGATATGCCCCAGCAGCTCATGGATATACCCCAGCAGCTCATGGATATGCCCCAGCTCATGGATATGCCCCAGCTCATGGATTTTCCCCAGTTCATGGATTTGCCCCAGTTCATGGATACTGCCCCAGCTCATGGATATACTGCCGCCCAGCTCATGGATACTGCCCCAGCTCATGGATTACTGCCCCAGCTCATGGATATACTGCCCCAGCTCATGGATATGCCCCAGCTCATGGATATTGCCCCAGCTCATGGATATTGCCCCAGCTCATGGATATGCCCCAGCTCATGGATATGCCCAAGCTCATGGATATGCCCCAGCTCAAACATGGATATGCCCCAGCTCATGGAATTGCCCCAGCTCATGGATATTGCCCCAGCTCATGGATATTGCCCCAGCACATGGATAATGCCCCAGCACATGGATATGCCCCAGCAGCTCATGGATATACCCCAGCAGCTCATGGATATGCCCCAGCTCATGGATTTTCCCCAGTTCATGGATTTTCCCCAGCTCATGGATACTGCCCCAGCTCATGGATATACTGCCCCAGCTCATGGATATACTGCCCCAGCTCATGGATACTGCCCCAGCTCATGGATATTGCCCCAGCTCATGGATATTGCCCCAGCTCATGGATATGCCCCAGCTCAAACATGGATATGCCCCAGCTCAAACATGGATATGCCCCAGCTCATGGATATTGCCCCAGCTCATGGATATTGCCCCAGCTCATGGATATGCCCCAGCTCATGGATATGCCCCAGCTCAAACATGGATATGCCCCAGCTCAAACATGGATATGCCCCAGCTCAAACATGGATATTGCCCCAGCTCATGGATATTGCCCCAGCTCATGGATATTGCCCCAGCTCAAACATGGATATGCCCCAGCTCATGGATATTGCCCCAGCTCATGGATTTGACCCAGCTCATGGATATGCCCCAGCTCATGGATTTGCCCCAGCAGCTCATGGATTTGCCCCAGCAGCTCATGGATTTGCCCCAGCAGCTCATGGATATGCCCCAGCTCATGGATATGTCTCAGCTCACCTCCTCCTGTGCCGCGTGTTCGCTCCCTCTGAGCGTCTGGCGGCGCGCAGCTTGGGCGCTCGCCTGGGGGAGCCAGGTGACCAGCCGCGATTGGCTGGTGACGTGTTTCCTCCAGGCGAGTGCCGAAGCTGCATGCTTCGGACGCTCGCAGGGAGCGAATATGCGGCGCAGGGTGAGACGCCCGCCCTTAGGGTAACGGTGTCACCCTAAGGGCGGGTGTCACCTGGTGCGGGCTGAACCCACGTTACGACGCCACTGACTGTGACGCTATATTATACATGCTGATTTTCCTTGTTTTCAACCGTAAACTCAATAAGACATAAAAAGAAATAACGCTGCCTGTCTCTCAGTCCACCACATCTCGAAAGCACACTATAGAAATCAGATAGGAATGCTGTAGAGGTTGTTGGAGTGACTAAACTCATTTTCATGGTGCCTAATCAATATATAGAGGCCATTAGAAGATGAGTAGACTGTGATCATAGATCAGCAACCAAATTAATGTAGGCAGTGGCATTTTAATAATGTTCAGATGGACGTAAGAAAGAAAATATTCCCCACGCCATTTACTGTATTACTTCACCATGCCTGAACCTTTACCAAAAGGCAAATTGGATTCACAGCTACATGTTGTTTGCACCAAACTTTGACCCCACCATTTGTGTATTGTGTCAGAAATAGAAATTCATCAAACTCACCCCCCCCCCAACAAAAAAAATGTCTTGTCCAGTTTTGGTGACTGTAACCCTTATAGCCTCTGTTTTATTTTCTTAGCCGACAGCAGCAGAAGAACATAATGGTTTTCCTTGCTCTCAGCTGTCTACTTCATGATTCCTCAGGTTGCATGCTCTTCACAGATGTCCTGCCAAGTGCTGTTGTAACAAATGTTTTTTTTGTTAAGGCTGGGGTCAGACGAACGCAGTGCAAACATGCATTGAGCCGCATTTTATTATGTCAGAAGTAGCAGCAAATGACGTCCAATGACGGCCAATATACAAAGTACGGCTGCACGAAGGTTCGGCCGCGCAACGCAAGCGGCAAACAAACACATTTTTTCATGAACATGGAACCGCTAGTACTGACGCACAGAGTGTGCTGCGTCGGCATAGCGGCGTGTGTTCGTGATTAGGAGACGTCAGACGCTGCACATGTCCGACCAACATCACGTCCATTTGTTTTTTATAGCTCCATCAAAAAATACGGCCGACATTGCGCATCGTATGACCGCTATCGAGTCTTCCGTGAAAAAATGCGTTCGGACACATCAACGCACTTTTTGACGGTAGACGTGAATAATGCGTTTGTCTGACCCTAGCCTTACTGTTATTTCTCTGTCAGCGTGAGCCAGTGCAGAAATTATTCTGTGATCACTCTTATTAACAAGGGTTTCTCTTCCTGAGTGATTCTTAACTTACACCTTTCATTAAAGAAATTTATCACATTTTGAGCCCCATAACAGGAACCAACAATCATTCCATGGACAAATTCGCTTCTATTCCATTTATGTTGGCTACTGATTTAAAGGTGTAATATATTATCTATGCACCATACGGACAAATACAGGAAAATGCAAGTTCATGAGCGTTTTCATTCACACCCCGGTTAACATCACATTGATCTTGCTACTGTTTTTTTTTTTTAGCTATCTATAACCTTACATCCTATAAATTGCACTTTCCCTTGCTCCTATTGTGTTTCCCTCTAATAAATAATACAGTGTATGAAATAAAACTGCAGGAAAACTATTTCCATACAGAAAGGGTACAGTCCTTGAGTTTATACATATGAGTATAAATGTGCCTTGTGTCTACAAAATAAAGAATGTTCATTGGCATGCCACATAGCCAAGAGTGGCCTCCCAAATTGTTTTTTAAAAATGCCTATAACATAGACCTACATGTCTTAAGAAAAACAATACCCCAGATATAGGTATTCTAGATAAAGTTAGGAGCCTATGGGCTACATTACACACTTGGTGCTAACGTTAGCCCAGGTAGCCACCGCATATTACAGTCCAAACGCTACCGGGTTAAGAAACTAAGGAGAAACCTGCAGGTGCAGGTTTTCATCCTTAGCATCCCCGTTTTAGGGGGAAGTAATACTGCCCCTATTCTCTACAAGCAAATATCTACCTCAATGGCAAGATTGACCTCTGTCAATCAATGCCTATGAACAGAGGGGAAGGTCTACATTCCTACATGTAGTTTTGGATCATATATTGCAACTGGGTCATAAAATCTTATTTTTTTAGTTTATTTGCTTTACAAACCGATCCACGTTGCAAAATGAGGATATTATTTCTGAACGCAGTTAAAATACACCGTTCTGAAAATTTTAGTAGCCATTGATTACTTCAAAGTGACCTTATATAATCCTTTTTATGTGTGCATTAAGTGGAGCAGAACATTGGTATTATTTGTTGCTATACCTATGAGTTTGGATTTTAATAGAGAAGCGACTGAAAATCCTTGTATTTCAGGCCTGTAAAAGTGTCAGCACTTCTGCACAACTGACTGTTGGAAGTCATTTATAAATCCCTTTGTGGTCATACGCACATTTATATCTCTAACAGGCTTCGCCTTTTGAAGTGACATTACATTGTTAAAATGGAATATCAGGTGCATAAAAATATTGTAACTGTACTGTGGACTGAATAAATGTCAGTAAAATATTTGAACTACAAAGGGCTAGAGAAGTCCAGGAACAGAACCTTTTAGCCCATTGTTGTGTAAAAGTGAACTTGTATTCAGTCAACAGTCAATTTTTTGGGATGTTTAAATAAACAATTGATTTTTGCAGTAATCAGGATGAGAATCTCTTGGTGAACAAAAAGTGCAATAGTTGCGCTGCACAATGGTTCATATAATTTACATGTGGGGTGCTGTCGCCAAAAAGGGCTTTCCCTTAAATACCCCAAAGAGGTAATCCTTGATAAAGGCTATACGCTGATAATTCGGGGTAACTGGTCTCTGCCGACTGTCAGATGGCTTTGAGGTTCCTAGTACTCTGATGTGCTTGTTTGTTTAATTTGTTTGGCTGTTACCTATCTGTGTGTTTAAGGACCTGGAGTTGTGGATATTACTTTGTGGCTTATATACTTTATATACTTTGTGGTGGGGTTATTTTGGTAACCTTTATTTGCAGAATTAATATAAGCAATATGTTAGTGGGAATTTGATGGGTCGCTCACTTTGATACACATTTTTTGATGTAGGTAAGTCTGTTTTTAATGATAGAAATAAAGATTGCCATTTCGTATATACAGTATGTGTACATCTGCTCTTTCTACTGTTTAATCTATTAGTGAATGCCATAACCTTACAGATTTTGTCAGCATTAAGCTCATCACCCAAAGCCATACCTTTACAGATTTTCTCTGCACCAACCAAGCACTCACGTTAAAGGAGGTGATAGCGAATCAGGGTGATCTCTGTGGCGCGCTAACGGGTTAAACATTATAATCCCGATATACAGGTGCGGCGTCCCTTATATATATATATATATATATTTTCTGTTTTGCATTTGATTGTAGGTGTGCTTTAGGATAGAGAGCACAAATTGGGGAATTGGGCGAAACCATTGCATATACATACATCCATTCATCCTGTGGCGCTACCAATCTTTCTTTTTTTCGGTTCAATATGGAGTTCTGGGATGCAATTCTTTGAATTGCTGTGATGTGCAAGTGGCTTCTGTAATAATAAACATAACTAATTATAGCGTGGAGGCTTGTTATCTCACTTTTTGTCCTCCACCACAACCCTTGTAAGCAGTTATTTACCCTACAGGTCCAAGCATCCCCTGCAACTGGTCATGCCTAGCTCCTAGCTGATGAGGTCCAACAAACCTGAAACAGCGCTGTCTTTGCTGAGGATCATCTTTGTATGAAACTGTGTGCGGCGCATTTTTGGAGCAGACGGGCAGGGTTCGGCAGGACGCTCCATGTCTCTCATTCTCCTAGCTCTGTTTCTCTGGAAGCTCGGCTGGAAGAAGTGGGACAGCTCCATCCCGTTCAACTGGATGTGCTCTACCGGGACGTCAACAGGTTTGTGCGGGAGTTCCAGCTGGAGGGAGTGAACACGGACTTGTGGAAGCTGCGCGTCATCTACAAGCTGCTGAGAGCCCAGGACGTGGAGGAGTCGGTCCACGGGTTACCTGGGGCCACAGGACGCCTGGTATGCCAGAATGTGGCTTCTGACAGGAGAACCAACCGACACAAAGACTTGGCTTGGATGGCAATTCCGGGGAGAGTTGCCCCTCAGGACTTTCATGCACTTGAGGGGCCTGTGCAGGTACAGACATTGCCTGCACGGTTTGGTGCACGAGGAGACGGCGATGCATGCCTTCTGGGACTGTTGCTTCACTCGGGCACTACTGGCCGCCCTGGAACCAGAATTCAGAGACTCTGTGCCAGTTGGGACTATGACGTATCACACATTGCTCTACGGGCTCTTCCAGGGGACACACACAGAGGCCGCCATTGCGCATGCGTGGCACGTGATGTGCCTTTTCAAGGATGCCCTGTGGTTCGCCCGGAACCGCTTGGTGTTGCGGTGTGAGAACGTCAACATCGCGGACTGCGTGAGGCTGTTTCGAAGCATGCTAGGCAAGTATGCTATCATCGACAGCTTCGGCAGGAGAAGACACGACAACGAGGAAGAGGACGACGACTAGAGAAGAAGAAGAGGAGGAAGAGGATCCCTTATTTATTCATTTTACTGTACTGTATTTTATGTGCCTCTTTACCCAACCCACCCCCCTCTTCTTCCAATCCTTCTTTAGACAGGGACCAGGTTCACCACCCTGTTGCACTACCTGGTGCCCTAGATTTTCAGGATGCTTAGCTTAGCTAGCAGGTATTTTCATGCAAGGGACTGGGACTGGCGCTAATAAAGCCGATTCACACCAGTACAGCGTTACCCGGTCCCCTTAGACCCAGAAACACCAGGATGCATATCTTTTGTAGGGATGAGCCGAACATCCCCGTATTCGGTTCGCATTCGAACAATTTCAAAAGTTCGAGTTCAAATGTGAACACGAACCGAAATCAATGCAAGACAATGAGACTCGAAAGTTCGATTTTTAGAGTGCCCTCCAAGAAGGCATATATGCAAGATGTTTGCCATAAAAGGTGTATGGGGGTCCGGGTAGTGCCCTGGGGGACAGGAAACACGGACAAAAAGTTTAAATAAAAATGTTTTTAAAGGAACAGTGAGTGTTCCATGAAATAAGGGTTAAAAATAAAAACGAAAAATTCCTTCAAATATCGTGCCTAGGAGGTCCCCATATCCTGCCTGGCGGATTTTTCGGATATATAGAAATATGTAAAAACCAAAAAATGACATTTCAAATGACGGTAAATGGTTTTCCTTTAATCAATCCATAAACAACTGCTTGGGGCAGCAGTGTGTATGAAAAGAGGAGACATTTTAGGACACGCAGAACAAGTTTAGTGATTCTTTGGCTAAATTATTGTAAAACTTATGCAGGCTTTGGATGAAAGTAACAACAGGTGCTTTAAAATTGGGCCTTTAGTGTCGGCAACAGTGCCGTCACACAGTAACCCCTCTGAGGATATGAACCTGGTACAGGCGTCAGTGGCAGTGCACCCAAATATTGTGCCTTTGGTGGCAGGCCAGCAAGTGCCATCATACAGTCACCCCTCTGTGGTATTGTGGAAGAGTGCAGGGGTGGATCATGCGGTCCTATATTAAAAAGATATGAATCTGGTAAAGGCGTCAGTGCACCCAAATATTGTGCCTTTGGTGGCAGCAAGTGCCTTCACACCGTAACCCTTTTGTGGTATTGTGGAAGAGTGCAGGGTTGGACCCTGCGGTCAAAAAAATTAAAATGATAAAAATCTGGTAATACAGGTGTCAGTGTCAGTGCACCCAAATATTTTGCCTTTGCTGGCAGCTAGTGCCTTCACACCGTAACCCCTTTGTGGTATTGTGTAGGAGTTCAGTGGTGGAGGTTTTGTGAATGCAGAAGAAATCCACGATCTATTCAGTTACGTCAGCATCAGGGGATTGATAGCTGCTGATCCAGGATGGATTCATTTTTATAAATGTCAGCCGGTCTACAGAGTCGGTGGACAGACGCACTCTTTTGTCTGTGACAAAACCTCCAGCGGCACTGAACGTCCTTTAAGAAAGCACGCTGGATGAAGGGCAACCTTGTAGCTGCATAGCATATTGGCTAAGTTCTGGCCAGTGATCCAATCTCAACACCCAGTAAGCCAGTGGATCATCTGCTGGAAAGGTATCCAGGTCTGTCCTTGCCCCTAGGTAGCCCTGCACCATACGGTGAAAACGCTGGCAATGGGTGCCTACATTTGACGTCCCTGGGCGTCGTGGACTAAAAAAATTTAAAAAGGCATCAGTCAGGCGGCCCCGGCCTTCACCACTATTCCTCTGATCATCCGCAGCCTCAGAAGCACCTGTGTCATCACTTAGTAACCTACCAGTGCCTGGAAAGGTGTTACACAAGTGTCGCTTTAGAGCGTCCTCAAGTTTTTTCATCCTGTGCTCCCTCTGTGCGGGCAGGATGAGCTCTGCAACTTTACCCTTGTATCGTGGATCAAGAAGGCTTGCCAACCAGTAATGATCCCTCTCCTTGATAGCACAAATCCTGGGGTCCTTTACCAGGCTTTGCAGGATAAGGGAGCCCATGCAGCGTAGGTTGGAGGTGGCATTGGCTTCCGAGTCTTCCTGGTCAATGAGGATGACCCCATCGTGCACTTCCTCCTCCCAGCCACGTAATAGTCCTTGAGTTTCTGGGCACACAAAACCCTCCCTTGAGGAATCCCCACCTTCAATGCCCCCACTACTTAAATATTCCTCCTCCTCCTCCTCCTCATCCTCCTCCTGTCTGATCTGAGTAGGACCGCTGTAATGCTGTCTGCGGAAAGACTGGGGCCTTGAGAGCTATCGAAAGCCTCCTCTTCCTCCCGCTGCTCTGCCTCTAGAGCCACATCTATAATTCCCCTCAGAGTGTGCTCCAGCAGGAACACTAAAGGAATTGTGTCACTGATGCATGCACTGTCCCTGCTCATTATCCTCGTTGCCTCCTCAAATGGTGACAGTACAATGCATGCATCCTTGATCATCAGCCACTGTGGGGAAAAAAAAAAAGTTGACCTGAACCTGTCCTTGTGCCATACTCACACAGGTACTCGTTGATGGCCCTCTGCTGCTTGTGCAGATGCTGCAGCATTGCTAATGTCGAGTTCCACCTGGTGGGCATGTCACAGATCAGACGGTTTGTGGGAAGGTGGAATTCTCTTTGAATTTCTGCCAGGTGAACACTTGCTGGGAATGACCGTCTGAAGTGGCTGCAGACTTTTCTGGCCAGGCTGAGAAGCTCTGCCAGCCCTGGGTACCTGGTTAAGAAACGCTGTACCACCAGATTTAGGACGTGTGCTAGGCATGGTACATGTATCAATTTACCCAGGCGTAGGGCAGAGAGAAGATTGCTGCCATTATCACAGACGACCATTCCCAGCTGAAGCTGGCGTGGTGTTAACCATCTCTGCACTTGCCACTGCAGAACTGACAGAATTTCTGGCCTGGTGTGGCTCCTGTCCCCTAAACAAACCAGCTCAAGCACAGTATGGCATCTTTTTGCTTGAGCCATTGCGTAGCCCCTGCCACTTAAACTCAGTTTAACTGCCACTTCGCTAGAGACAGAGAAGGAGGAGGAGGAAGAGGGAGAGGTGGTGGTGGAGCAGACAGACCTCATACAAGCAGCTTTCTGGAGGTGTGGTGGATGAACAAGCTCCAGCACAGAGCCCCGTCTTGGATCCCTCCCAGCTGCAATCAGAGTTACCCAGTGTGCCATGAAGGAAATGTAACGGCCCTGTCCATGCTTGCTGGACCACGTGTCTAAAGTCACATGCACCTTGCTGCTGACTGCCTTTCCCAATAACTCCATAACATTGTCTTCCACGTGCTGGTATAGTGCTGGAATGGCCTTCGTGAAAAGAAATGGCATTTTGGAACCTGCCACTGTGGTACAGCACATTCAGCAAATTCACGGAAGGGAGCAGAGTCCACCTGCTGGAACGGCAGCAGCTGCAATGAGAGTAATTTTGCTAAGCTGGCATTTAGACGCTGTGCTTGGGGATGGTTGGGACTATATTTTTTCTTACGCTGCAGCAGCTGGGGCAACGTAATCTGACTGCGTAAATCTTCAGCTGATGGGATGCTGTCACATTGTGAGGAAGGACCTGGTACATCCATTACTGTAGCATCATCCCTGTCAGTGGAGGTTGGAGTCAAAGACATGGCAGGACATATAGTGGAGGTAGAGACAGGTGAGGAGGACCTACGCAAAGTTTTGCACCAACGGGATGCGTGGTAGGTGGTCATGTCGCCTCAAGCACGTGGTACCCAAGCGTCCGGTGTCTTTCGCATGCTTGAGCCTCATCTGACATAGATTACAAATAGCAACGGTGCGGTCTGCTGCACATTTCTTAAAGAACTCCCAGACAGCATATTTCCTGGATGTGTGCTTTGAGACAACAGCGCTCTGCACCTGAGCAGCTCTGACATCTGATGCCTTGGACTGGCTAGTGCTACGGTTGGTCATAGAGGATGTTGTGTCTCATGTTTGTTGTGCCTCCTCCTCACTTGACTCCTCTGTTCGATCAGGCACCCAGGTGGAGTCAGTGACCTCATCATCATTGTCATCACCCTCTATCTCCTCGTCACTGGAGTCAACTTGGCAGTATGCTGCAGCTGCTGGGGCAACATGAGTGCCAGTTATTTGTGTGTCATCACTGGCACCCCTTTCCTCTAGTTTGATTATACTCCCTTCCTCAACCTCAGGAGTTTGAATCAGAGCACTGGAGTTGCGCATCCTCATGCAGCATGTCACTTTCATTGTAGTCAAACAATTCAGCTGACTCCGTGTGTGATAGTGAGGCTATGGCAGGAGTAGCTGTGGACATAGAGACTGCATTAGATGCTTTGGCAGCTGAGATGGACTGTAAATCACTACAAGCCTGGCTGGCAGAGGACTCGGAGGATGAGGGTGGCCTGGTTAGCCAATCCACCAAATCCTCTGTATGTGCTGCTGCTTAAGACGGCCAGCACCAGTTAGAAAGGACAAGCATGCCCCTGCAGAGGATGCACCACGTCCACAATGACCAGAGGTACAGCCTCCCGACACAGAGGCTGCTTGCCCTCTTATCTGTGTCTGGGAGCGTCTGCCTGTCCTTTTTGTTCTTTCAGACATGGTGAGTAATATATAGATTAAAGATATGCAGAACTCTGATTCAACTCTGGTATAAAGATTAAAAATTTCCAGAACTCTTGTAGAACTCAGTGAGACACCTGATAGCTGGCAACAGTGACAAGACACAGATTACAATTCCCAGAAACCTCCTATAAAATCAGTGAGCCCCCCTGATGGGTGGCAGTGTGACAAGACACGGATTACAATTCCCGGAAATTTTATGGAAGTATGTGACACCCCCTGATAGCTGACTGTTAGTGACTGAGAAGACACACTTTCCACCACCAATTCCCAGATATCTGCAACAAGTGAGCCCCCCAAATTGGTGAGTGATATATAGATTAAAGATATACAGAACTCTGATTCAACTCTGTTATAAAAAATTGGAGATATGCAGAACTCTGATTCAACTGTGTTATCTAGATAAAAGATTTCCAGAACTCTGGTATAACTCAGTGAGACCCCCTGATAGCTGGCAGCCAGTGACAATACACAGATTAAAATTCCCAGAAACCTCCTATAAATCAGTGAGACCCCCTGATGGGTGGCAGTGAGAACACACAGATTACAACAATTCCCAGACATTTTGTAGAAATGAGACCCCCACAATTGCTGGTGGCAGTGTGTCAGGGTTGCACCAGGCGTGGGCCATGGTGGGACCCAATTGCAGGGGTTATTGAGCCCAGTATGCAGGGTAACCCACAGTACAGTACCTTGATGGAAGTGGATACTGGGTTATGCCAGAGCGCAGTACAATGGAGTAGGCAGAAGAGTGGTCAATGGGAGGTCCAAGGATATCACAAGACGGTGGGCAAAGCAAAGGGGTCTGGTACACAGTGAATAGAGAGCATATAGGTATGTCTGAACAGATCAGGATATAGACCAATACTGAGGTATTTGCACAGAGGAAGGAAAGGTCCTTTATGGACAAACGGGGGTGTGGTTATGTAAGTGTTTGGTGCTTGACTTAATTAACCCCTATCAATGCTGGAGGTTACTGCAGACATGAGGGCAGCACCTTTCCTGTAGCTGCTCCAGCAGCAGACATGGTTTCTGACAAGCAGGCATGGTTCCTGACACAGTGAGAACACAAAGATTACAACAATTCCCAGATATTTTGTAGAAATGAGACCCCCCCCCCCCAATAGCTGGTGGCTGACTGGCAGTGAGAACACACACTAACACAACAATCTCCTCTCAAACACGTGCTGAAGCGCTGTGTGAAGCCTTATATAGTGTGCTGCGGGACTTAGCTCTGTGAGCCCATGATTGGGCAAAATTTGCCCAATCAGGACTCTGAGCCGTGATTGGCATAGTCTTGCACCTGTCTTCCACCTGACCTGTGGTCAGGTGCAAGGCTGTAGCCAATTACAAGCTTCAGGCCAGTGGAAAAGTGCATTGTGGTCCATTGTGGTCCATTGTGGTGCATTGTGGGCGAACATGCAGCGAACACGTGGAAATGTTCGTAGTTTGCAAACATGTGAACAGGCGATGTCGATCGAACCGAACAGCTCATCCCTAATCTTGTGTGTGAATGAAAGGGGTGCGCCGCATACCTTTTTTCATCGCGGTTCGTCGGGGCGGTGCGTGTGTGTGGGGCTGTGTTGTTTTGCACAGTACTTTGAGTGTATGTGCTGCTCCACAGTTACCCCTTATCCTGTTGTGTAATGCACAGGTAATACCATGTGTGCTGCGTCACAACCCGGGACCGTGTTAAATCACGGCTGCATTTGTTGGACCCGTGCTGCCTCATGTGGTCCTCCTTTGGTTAATTGTGTGCTTTCTGTTGAATAAACTCTAAACACGAAACAGCGCTGTCCTAGGAGTGGCTTTGACCAGTTGCATAAACCTTATCTCTGCTAAAAAGCCATAGTATGGCATAGCATTTATTTTAGGGTTCTGTATGATAACAGACTCAGGATGCATACAAGTGAGACAAATGTCATTTGCATATCCTGCCCAGAATTCCTTGCTTCATATGGGGAATGTGGCAAAGGAGCTCTGGGATGCAATTCTTTGAATTGCTGTGATGAATTGAATTGCTGTGATTCTGAAATAATAAACATAACTATATATACGTACCTTTGCACGTCTGTCAATGTGGTATACATGATCCAGTGCACGGCGTGTGATAAAGGCTGCTATATTGGTGAAACTAGCCTTAAACTAAATCTCAGGATGAACCATCACAGACACTCCATCAAGAACCACCAGGAAAATACATATTGTACCCCAGTGGGACATCACTTCAATCTAACAGGCCACTCCATCCAAAACCTCAAAATTAAAATCCTCAAAGGACGTTTTAAAGACCACCGCGAACACAAAACATATGAAATGAAAATGACCACATATTTTAACACTATAAATGCTGGGCTCAACGTGGACTCAGGGTTTTTAATCCATTATCATAACGTCACATAACATTCAAAATTCTGGATGATGGGAGGCGGAGCTAGCTGTGGAAGCGAGCAGCAGCATTTTGGAGGAGCTCTGTGTCTACCACGGATTTTATTGCTTTTTTCGCCGTTTGCACTGCCCTGTGAGCTTCCCGGTTGGCTAGAGGGATCCTGGAGAGTTGAGGTACCTGATTTAGCCCTGAGTTTCGTGCCCGGGGACAGATTGCTGCCGGCAGCACGATTTGGGCCTAGTCACAGCGGCCATCTTGGAAGCCTACTCGAGGCGTATTGAGATTCCCTCACCGCCCTGCGACCTCGTGCCAGCCCAGCATCTCCGGAACCATGCCTACCGGTCGTTCCCAGCGACGGGCCCCCCGACAGAGGGACATTCGGGATGTTTTGCGAGGTGGGTCCGCTTTTACGGGACTGACTGCTTCTTCCTCCCTCCCCTCGGGCTATGGCTCCTCGGAGGCTGACAGCGACTATGAACCTCAGGGGGGTATTACTGGGATGCCCTGGCTTGCCCCGCAGTCACCGGCGTCTGACTCCCGACCCCTCTCGGCGGCTGCTAGGAAACGGGCACAGAAGAAGAGAAAATCAGCAATGCGGATATCGTCTGGGGCAACGCCGGACACAGAGGATATTTTTGATGGGGACCCGACTGAGATTCCCCTTACCTCCGCCAGTAATAGTGTGACCTCGGATCATCGGTCTGCAGTGGGGACGGGACTTCGACAGCAACAGGTGCAGGAGGAGGACGACCATCTCCCCTCCACGAAGGGGGATCTCCGCAGGATCTTGGAGGAGCTTCGGGTGATACGTGAGGTGTGGCAGCCTGAGGTGGCGGCGGTCCGCACGGAGATAGCGGCGATGCGTGCTCAGGTGAAGGTGGTACAGGAGACGACTTCTGCTGTGACAATGGAACAAACTCACCTGTCTGGTCAGGTTGCTGGTTTGCGATACCAAGTCGAACTTCTGACACGCTCTGTGGAGATGCTTGAAACGAGACACAGACGCCGAAACATCAGGGTCAGGGGTGTCCCGGACTCTATTACCTCCGACGCTCTGCCGTCCTACGTGACTCGTCTTGTGCTTCAGGTCACGGGGCTTCCCCCTGACACACCTGACATGCTTGGGTCGGTGTTTCGGGTCAGGAGACCTGCGACGAACCCACCTGGGGCTCCTCGAGACGTCGTAGTGGCCTTCCGTGAAGTGGCTTTCAAGGTCAAGGTTATGTCTGCTCCGGGCGCGAGGGATCCCGTACGCTTTGAGGGCTCCACTCTGGCCCTGTATCATGATCTCCCATTCCAGACCCTGATGGCTCGCAGGCGTTTTCGTGAAGTGACATCAGTTCTTCGCCGACAGGGTGTCCGATATCGCTGGGGTCTGGCAGGAGCTTTGGTGGTGACCCACGCAAATGTCCCCTATACCATCACGGATCCCGCGGTGGCTTGGATTGACCTTGCGGCTGCGGGCCTCTCACCAGATCCTCCGGACCCTCGACCGGATTGAAGGCTGGTTTCTATGCCCTCTACCTCTCCAGGTCTGAGCTTTACTGAATTACACCCCCTCCCCTGCATTTCTCTTATATGCTTACGTGTCCCTGGTCTCTAGCTTGGCCTAGTGCCTGGACTTTCAGGACGGTTCGTAATTTGTTTTGATCAGTCCCAGCCTGCATTGCATAGGGCTTTTGCTTTTTTGCCTGCACATGGTACTTTCTGCCTTTTTACTTATTTTTACCGCCCTGTCCTTCTTTGCGACGCATGTTTTTTGACCAGCTGACCGTAGTTACCTTGGCCGGCCTTAAGTGGCTGCATTTATATATGTTTGATTTCCCACCTTGATGAGACCCCCCATCTAGGGGATGTTTTCTGCTAACATATTGCTATCCTTAGATTTTTTCGATTCGCTGTTTTTACGATGACACTTTTTTGGCCATGTGTGGTTTCCGTTGCTTGTTATGTCTTCTTGTTTGGCCCTGCGAGGTCATCCATTATTTTACAGTATGATGTAATGCTGACTTATTTCAAAATAAAAAACTTTAAATTTAAAAAAAAAGAATTCTGGATGATGCTTGCAGGGTAATTCAAAGAAATCCGAATGGCTGGAGAAAGGTAACCGAACACTGAAAATCAGCGTTCGGTTACCTTTCTTGGCCATTCGGCTATCCAGAGCGCAGGCAATTCGCCAAATCCTGGCGAATTGCCTGCACATATGGTGCCTTTTCGAGGGCAGTGAAATCCCCATAGAGAAACAATGTTTCGGCTATTCAGAGAACAAAAACCAGCAGTGAAAGGTTCCCGAAATGACCTGCCATTTGGTGGTTGTTTAATTCGGCAGGTTTATTCAGGCGAATCCCATAGGCTTCAAAGTTAAAATTATTCCCGCTTTAATTCAATATCTAATAAAACATTCATTATTAAATTCTGCAGTAAAGAGTCTCTTTATGTATAGATTTGTTTAGGATATTTTAACCATTTTTTGGATTTTAATTTTTTTTAACCCTTTTGCTGCTGAGGCATTTCACGCCTGTGTGCTGAGCTCATTTTTACTGGTTTCGCTCATCATGTTTAAGTGCGTTTTGAAGCCTTATTTTATTATATGACCCAGACATATTATATATTGTTCTTTACGGCAGACTCGGCAGATTCATAATATATCATTATTATATTTATACGTCATGTCCTGTCTGTATATTATAACAAAAAGTGCAATAAAATTAGAATTTTCAAAAATTTGCAATGTGTAAAGTGTTTTTTTCACATTTTAACATTCAAGCATTTGCGGTTATATTTTCTATAGGTTGTGCTTGTTAAAAAAAATTGAAATGGGGTCTTGTTACATTTTTTTGGGGGGAAATTACGCGATTTTTAACAAACGCACCCCATACAAAAATCGTTAGTGCAGCATCATTGTTCACATTATAATTGAAATGGGAACAATATTGCTGCATTAACAAAACCAAAAAAAAACTTGTTTTTTTAAAATATTTTTTTATCTTAATTTTTTTTAACTTTTACATGGTCATGTTTGGTATCGTTGGAAAGGCCATGCTCTGGCCGATCCAACAATACCAAACATTAACCCCTAGCTCCCACGGATCGGGAGATAGGGGGTTCATCGGAACCCCCTGTCTCCACCATTGGTCGCAACTAGGGGTTATCTCAAGGACTGACATCATCGCGCTATGCACGAGGACGCCAGTCGTCAGGTGGAGTTCCAAGATCCAAGATGTCGGCCAGCTCCGGTAGAGGATCCCGATTCAGTGTTTTTCGGCGCCGAATCGTGATCCGGCACCCAAGGGGTTAAAGCCAGGCACGGTTTGGAAGGGCAGGCTGTGCCCTTCCAAACCGTACCTGCCTTTAGCCACTGGACCCTGGCGATCGGGAGGGAGAGAGGTCTGAAGGACCTCCCCCCTTCCCTTTCAGGCACCTCCTCCGCACTCGCGGAGGGGCGCCTGAAATAGATGTCATCGCGCCACCACAATGACATCTATCTTCCCCCCTGGGGTCCCGGAGTGCTGGGCTGACATGCAAGATGTCAGCCCGCACTGGGGGGGGCAGCGATCAGCTGGAATCCCGGCTGATTGCTGCCTCCTGTGCTAGGATGCGCTCAGCGCGTCCATAGCACAGGAGGTGCACTTGGCGCGTCCTTAGCAGCCAAGTGGTTAAAAAACATCTGATTTTTTTTAACGTTACTTATTTTTTCTGTAACAGCCCTTTTTATTATCATTCCTTGGACCTCATATGTGAATTTCAGACACTTTCGCTCAGTTAGTTTCTTTACAAACAGTGTTTCACTTTTCAAACATTCAAGCAAACTGTTTTGCTAATTTATTCACCTCCTTCAGCTGCGGTGTTGGCTTTTTCCGGCGGCTGCGCTGCGTGTGATCGGCTCCTGCTCGGGTGTTTCCATGGTTTTCGGCGGGTTAATCCAGATGTTTTTGCAGGTTTTCAGCGCGCATTCGCCGGGTTTTGCGGTTCGTTTTCTGCGGGTTTGCGGCAACCTTTCCCTGCAATTCGGGGACCCTGTGGTGCTTGCTGAATACACCGCAGGGTCACCGAAATGGGATCGGCAAAACGAACCGAATTGAAGAGAACAAAAAGTCACCGAGCGTGCGGTGAATTTTCGATTTTCTTTGAATTACCCTGTTGGTTTTTTTTTTCTTCTCTTTTTTTTTGTGTTTTTTTTCTTTCATGTCTCTTTCAGCCTTCACTGTTTTATGGTTTTTGTTTTTTCTTTTTCCCCTTTTTTTTAAATTTATTTTAGGGTTCTGTATGATAACAGACTCAGGATGCATAAAAGTGAGACAAATGTCATTTGCATATCCTGCCCAGAATTCCTTGCTTCATATGGGGAATGTGGCATAGGAGCTCTGGGATGCAATTCTTTGAATTGCTGTGATGAATTGAATTGCTGTGATTCTGAAATAATAAACATAACTATATATACGTACCTTTGCACGTCTGTCAATGTGGTATACATGATCCAGTGCACGGCGTGTGATAAGGGCTGCTATATTGGTGAAACTAGCCTTAAACTAAATCTCAGGATGAACCAGCACAGACACTCCATCAAGAACCACCAGGAAAATACATATTGTACCCCAGTGGGACATCACTTCAATCTAACAGGCCACTCTATCCAAAACCTCAAAATTAAAATCCTCAAAGGACGTTTTAAAGACCACCGCGGGTTAATCCAGATGTTTTTGCAGGTTTTCAGCGCGCATTCGCCGGGTTTTGCGGTTCGTTTTCTGCGGGTTTGCGGCAACCTTTCCCTGCAATTCGGGGACCCTGTGGTGCTTGCTGAATACACCGCAGGGTCACCGAAATGGGATCGGCAAAACGAACCGAATTGAAGAGAATGAAAAGTCACCGAGCGTGCGGTGAATTTTCGATTTTCTTTGAATTACCCTGTTGGTTTTTTTTTTCTTCTCTTTTTTTTTGTGTTTTTTTCTTTCATGTCTCTTTCAGCCTTCACTGTTTTATGGTTTTTGTTTTTTCTTTTTCCCCCTTTTTTTTTTTCTCTTTTCCATTCAAGTTGTATGATCTTATCTCGGTTGTTTTATTATAGGCCCAAGATCGCTCATGCGGTTCATTTTCCCATTTTGAACATACCATTTGACTCTCACTCTTTACGACATCTAACCCCCCACCCATGTGACCCTTTATGTCCTAATGTTTAATTCTAGGAACTGATCAGTAAGCTTCCAGACCTGAGGAAGAGAGTAATACTCACAAAAGCTTGTCTTTTAAATGTTACGTTAGTCCAATAAAAAAGGTATCACTATGTACTGCTATACACGTGATTTTTGTATCACCTCATATTATACCTACCCCCCCCCCGAAATCGCCAGTGAGGTATATACTGAGGTATATGGTGCTGTATGCAGAGGGAACAGGGCATGAAGAGGTATGTACTGAGGTGTGTTTCTGGTGGGTGTAGATGCCTCATATTAAAGAGCCATGTCACAGTGAAGCTGGATTGGGGGTACAGGAAACCCACATAGTGCCAGCTGTCAGAGCAGAGAGCTGTTTGGGGGGTACAGGGACAGCAACCATAGCATCTATTCAGAATTATCTATCTAACAGCAGGCAGCAGGGGCTGGTGGGAGGGATCTACAGCACATGGTGCATGCGCTGTGTGCTGCAGATCTTGCCCCTCCACTCATCGCGCCGCTCCGCCGAGGAAAAGTTGAATTTTTCCTTCTCCCATTGCTCAGCGCTGCAACGTGACACGACCTGAGCAACAGAGATGAAGCAGACTGGACACATTGAGCGCGTGGCACCGCCAACAGGCGCTGCTCGTCGCTCCGCGCTTAGTGTATCGCAGGCTGAAGATTCTTAGCCTCCTTACTCAATATCAGTTTTGTAGGACTGTTGATGCGCCTTTTCTTTCACAGTTTTTCTGCCTTTAAATATACTGTTCCTACCAAAAAAGCTTTGCATTTACCTGTGAACACGAACACATAGGCCGCCAGCACTCCTCTCCAGTTTGCAGCCTCTCCTCACACAATGTCCCTCTTCTCCCAAACCGCACTTTGTCAAGAACCGTTCAGCGTAATACACAGCCGGCCGATGCACACTCTCTCTCCGATCACTGCAACAATGGATGCCGCCTGCATTCCAACTCTGCCAGGATCCCAGAAGTGTCACCTGCAACTGTTCTCTCTCTCTGCTCGCTCTGTTCTGTCCAACGCTCAGGGAACAGCACGATCTCCAACACGACTGTAGCAACATCCACATTCCGGCCTGGTTTCAATCCCTAACAGCCCCAGCGTGTGTCCTACGTCTCTCGTGGCTCTGCTCACCCTGCCCATGCCTTGCACGAGGCTGCTGTTGTCTTTCCTCCTCTTTGTACCACCCACTTCCTGTCCTCACGCAAAGGGTGATGGGAGATGGAGTTCGGTTTTGTCCAGCATAGGCCACAATGTCTCTGTCTCCCTCTAGTGGTATCAACAGTTCATTGCACCAGAGCACATTTTTAAAGCAGCGCTACACTTAGATGACCACGAGACGAAGGTCAGTGTAACGGTGGGATTCAACTAGACTTGTGCACCTTTTTTTTTTGGTTCGGTTCGTTCGGTTTTTTTAAATTTTTGTCTCGGCTCGTTTCGCTAGATTTCTGTTTCGGTTCGGTTCGTTTTTTCGTATCGACTTTTTTTCGGAATATCGGTCATTTTTGAGATTTCGGGTCTGCTCGTTTTTTGTATGGACTTTTTGTTCGTGCTTTCGGAAATGTTTGTGTTTTTCAGAACGTCTGTTCTCCTCGTTTCATCACAGTGACTGACTGCTGTGTCTATTCGTTTTGACGTAAACAAAAATACTACACATAGTTTACTATAGTACATCATACATACTACTAAATTGTTTTTAATATTATAAACGAAATAATATAAAATATAATAAAATAATAATTAATATTAAATTATTAATACAATAAAAATAAAATAGTACTTTATAAAATTAAATTATATATTTTAACCACTTCAATGCTAAGGACGCGCTCAGCGCGTCCTCAGCATTACCGCTGGTGTGCTGAGGACGCGCTGAGCGCGTCCTCAGTTTGGGGTCAGCGTTCGGCCGGGTTCCGGCCGATCGCTGGCCCCTCCAGTGCGGGCTGACATCCTGGATGTCAGCCCGGCATCCGGACCACCAGCCGCCATTATTAGGTGTCATCGCGGGGGCGCGATGACACCTAATTCAGGCGCCCCCCCGCATGTGCGGAGGAGGCGCCTGAAAGGGAGGGGGGGGAGGTCCTTCGGACCTCTCTCCCTCCCGATCGGTGGCACACAGGGGCTTAACCCAGGCATCATTTGGAAGGGCACAGCCTGCCCTTCCAAATGATGCCTGGCATTAACCCCTGGGGAGCTGGATCGCAAATCGGCGCTGAAAAGCGCCGATTCGCGATCCTTCCCGGGAGCTGGCCGACATCTTGGATGTCGGCCAAGCTTCCGGGAACTCCCCCAGAGGACTGGCGTCATCGTGCGCAGCACGATGACGCCAGTCCTAGCGTTAACCCCTAACTGCCACCAAGTGTGGAGATAGGGAGTTCCAATGAACTCCCTATCTCCCGATCCGTGGCAGCTAGGGGTTAAATTTTGATATCGTTGGATCGGCCAGAGCATGGCCGTTCCAACGATACCAAACATGAAAGTTAAAAAATTTGTAAAAAAAAAAAAAATTAAAAATAAAAATAAAAAAAATTAAAAAAAAAAAATTAAAAAAAAAAAAAAATAAACACATTTTTTTTATTTTTTTTGGTTTGTTAGTGTAGCAATATTGTTCCCATTTCAATTATAATGTGAACAATGATGCTGCACTAACGATTTTTGTATGCGGTGCGTTTGTTAAAAATAGTGTAATTTTCCCCAAAAAAAAATGTAACGAGACCCCATCTCTAATTTTTTTAACAAGCGCACCCCATACAAAATATAACCGCAATTGCTCGCATGTTAAAATGTGGAAAAAAACACTTTACACATTGTAAATTATTAAAAATTCATATTTTATTGCATTTTTTGTTATAATATACAGACATGACATAACGTATACATATAATAATGACATATTATGAATCTACCGAGTCTGACGGAAAGAACGATATATAATATGTCTGGGTCATATACTAAAATAAGCCTTAAAAACACGTTTAAACATGATGCGCAAAACAGGTAAAAAATGACCTCAGCACAGGGGCGGGAAAAGCCTCAGCAGCGAAAGGGTTAATTATTTTGTTGGTTTGTTTTTCGGATCTGATATTATTTTCTATCGTATCAATACGATAATTCTGTCGATACGATAATTCTGTCGATTGATTGAATTGATTCTATCGTTTTTTATTAAAGATCCTTTTTTTCTTATGAATAATTTGAAAATGCATTTGACAAATTTATTTAATCATATTAAATAAAATGGTATGAATGGAACATAAAAAAAATGAACAAACGATTTAAAAAACGCAAAACTGACCCAACCCAAATGGTCTGACTTTAAAAATAAAACCAGAACAAAAGGTTTTAAAAGGTAAAAATAGTTGATCAAAGTAATCCGAAAAATCATCCATAAAATGATTTAAAACAGACAAAAAAAATTAACCCTTTCGCTGCTGAGGCATTTCACGGCTTCACGGTTCACACTTTGTGTGCTGTGCTGCTGAGCTAATTTTAACGGTTTCGCTCATGATGTTTAAACGCGTTTTGAAGCCTTATTATTTTATTATATGACCCAGACATGTTATATATCGTTCTTTCTGGCAGACTCGGCAGATTCATTATATATCATTATTATAAGAATATATGTATGCATGCGTCATGTCCTGTCTGTATATTATTAAAAAAAATGCAATAAAATTAGAATTTTCAATGTTTTACAAGGTGTAAATAAAGTGCTTTTTCACATTTAACATGCGAGCATTTGCGGTTATATTTTATATGAGTTGTGCTTGATAAAAAAATTTATGACAGCCATCTCATCCCTACACCAATCGCAAGACGAGTTTCCAGGAGGGGAAGCAGTCGGTCGTAGTCCAGAACAGCAGCAGGCACCCCAGGGAGAGATTACTGGCGGTACCACTCCCCAGCAGCAGGTAATGATCCCGGGAGGGGAGACTGTTGATCTCACTCCCCAGCGGCAGATTGTTGTCACTAGAGGGATGGCAGGCAGCCTCGCTCCCCAGAGGCGGGTTGTGATTCTGGGAGTGGAGATGGCGAGTCCTGTTCCCCAGCAGATTACATCCCAGCAGGAGGGTGGGGGTGGCCCCTTTTTCCAGCAACGGTGTGCTGCTGAACCCCGTCCCCGAGTTGTGGGGGACGCCAACTGTGGGATTGCTGCAGAGGATGAGATTTCCAGCTACGAGCCCTCTGGATGCTGGGCAGCTGGCCCAGATCCCCAAACACTTTTGCTGGAGGCACTGGTCTCCCCATGTTCCATCCATCTGCTGACCAGAGCACCTGGAAAGGGTGCAGTTGGCACATGTTCCCCATGGCTAATTGTGGCCGTGGGAGAAGGTAGAGGTAGTACCTTTCCCAAGCAGCAGTTCATTGCCCCAGGAGGGGGTGCTGGCAAAGCGGCACACATGCAAAGGGTAGATAGAACAGGGAAGGCTCGCAAAATCTCACTGGGGCGTGTTATTTCCCCGGGACAGAGAACCAAGCACAAGGGTCTGCATGGCCTGTTGAAAAGTGAGCCAGTGCAGCCGGATGTTTGGAGACGTCTGGGGCCCAGCCTCCTCCCTATGGACTATGGACCAAAAGACTATCGGGGGTTGGCAAAGCATTGCCCCAGCAACCCAAACTTGAGACTTTTTAAAGACACTTTCACCTGGACATCCCCAGGCGGACCCGTAGAGGGTTTCACCGGGTCTGCCATCATGGGACTGGGGGAGCTATGTGACGGATCGGCCTCCACAGGATTTATTTAGTTTAATTTCATTCTTATTATGTTATATTTCGTTTACCCTTTATTTACAGGAACTAATTTCCTGTGTTAGATTTAGTGTAAAACTGTTGCTAGACTTCTAATTAATCATGTTTTTCCCCTGCACCGATCCTGCTAGTAACCAAGGAGTACATGCTTGCTACAATGTATCAGTCACTGACGTAGTGCTCCACGCTTCAAACTCCAAAATACTTTATGTTCAGTTATATTGTGTGGTTTTTAAATGTATTGTAAATTGCTCATTTTTAGTTTTAAATAGACTTATATTTCTTTAGGTAACTGTGTTTTTTTTAAAGATGCTACCTGCTGCTAGTGACAAATGCTTTCCTTCATATAGAATGTACAATAGGTTTGAGTAACTTGTGGATTATGCAAGAGTGCTTTCTCTTTGGGTATCTGTTATCTGTTTACATGTCTGAAAGGTTGAGAGTCACCATTGTCTCAGCCACCCACTATCTGATTCCCTTTACAATGGGGTTATGTAAATCACTGTGTGTGGTTACTGTGGGGTCAAGACTTCATCTGCATACAACCAGTGGACCAAAGTGAAGCCTGAAGAGGACCTGAAAGAAGCCTGCAGTGGTCTTGGAACCAACCATTCAGAACTGTTGGGGTGGGCGGGAAGTCTGAATGTGCATGGCTGTATAATGTATATAAGCACTGTCTGTTCCCATTCTAAACACACTCTGATTTTCCTTCAACCTACACTTTTGTCTCGACTAAGTGATTGGAGAGGGATACAGGGCTATTCTCACAGAACCTCGGTATTCTCGGATCCAGGCAGAGACAAGCAGCGGATTGATGCCCTCTTAATAGCGGCATTACAGGCTCCATTCAGCAGATTGGCTGATTCTGAGCAGCCGCCTTCACTGCATCCAGGGCAGACACCTCAGTTGGCATGCTACCTCCCAGTGCTCCAAGGCAAGGACAGAGTTCTTGGCGAATCTACTCCTGCTGAGTAGCGGATTTCGTTACAAGCACATTGCCCCTTGTCCTGAGTATATGCTGGCCACAATTTGCAACCCTACTTTTAAAGGAAAGTCTGCACTCCGTGACGATTCCCTTTCATTTTGGCAGCAAACACTCATAGATAAGATACAGGACAGGGAGCGTAAAAACCGTGCACAGTTCCAGAGGGAAGAGGAGGAGACAGAGGAGGAGACGTTGGAGGTGTCTGTCGTTGAGGATGATGACAGTGACACACCCAGATGTGAGAGGAGGACCAGTGCTGCTTGTTATGGCATACCTTGCTGAGTCTCCTTTGGAACCCAATACAGACCCTTTTCAGTTTTGGGAGAACAAGAGAGTTGTGTGGACTACGTTTGCAGAGGTAGCCATGGAGCTCCTATCTTGTCCACCAACCACTGTACAAAGTGAGAGGATTTTCTCCATTACGGGGAATATTCTGTGCCCTCAGCGCTCCCAATTATCACCCCAGCTGTTAGAGCAAATTACATTTCTGAAGGTGAACTTGCCGAAGCTGGGATACCCGACCCTAGGTTTTGATTCAATCTAGAAATGCAAGCACACATGTTTAGTTAGTAGAAGTTCATAAATCCCTGTTGTTTTTTTTATTTTTTATATTTTTTAAAGATAGATAGATTAAGATTTTTAAAAGTTTGTATTGATGAAGAGTAGGCCCACACCAGAAACACCACTCAGCTTATGATGAAACCTTCACCCTTAGGCACCCAGGTGAGTGGCTCAATATATTTATTTATTATTTACCTTATGCCGAAACCATCAATCAAAATAATAATTTCTGCTTATTAATCTGGAAATACCTCTTCCTTTCACAGTTTTGAAAAAATAGTTACCTTGAAATGTGTGAAGAAGATGGAGGAAGATAGTTATGACGAGCTTTGCAGACAGACTGCATATGGTAAGAAATTTTAGATGAATTAAATTTACAATAAATAGACAATAATATTTTTCCAATAATAATTTAAGTTGGATTTAATATATTTACAATAAATAGATAATAATAATCTATTATATTTACAATATATAAATAATTTAATCATAATGAATTTATTTAATATATTTTCAATTTTTTTATTTTTTTTTAGTATTTTGCCATAAAGGAAACATTTGTTTTTTTCTTTTTTTCAAGTATGTCCTGGGACTTTTACAAATATGTAATTGAACCTAAATATTTAAAATATAAACAGTGCACTAATACAAAGTATTTCTGGACGCAGACGCCAGCCGGTTCACAGCCTGGGTCTGCTTCCTGATCTCCTGCCCAAGCCGTTGTGTCTGAAAAACCAGCCTCTCCAAGGTATCCTGGTGGATTGGACATGGCTGTTCAACTGTAATAGGAGACAAGAAACAAGCAAAGTTTATAATTCTGTAACATCTGTGCGATTGATTTAGGATTGTGTTCTTCCTGCAGTGTGACTGTGCGGCGCGCATACTTACGTGCACTCGTGCAGGATTGACAGCGGGTGATGGTACTCTTCCCACAGGATGCCACCAATGGGTTACGGACTACTGTTGTAACGTTGTTAAAGACAAAAGTACAATACTTAGCAGATGGATAAAGGTTCGTTCTCTCCCCCTCCCTCCCTCTTCCCTCTACCCCCTCTCCCTCATTCTTTATCCCTTGTGTGTTTGTTTTGTAGGTACTCACTGGAAAGGGCCCCAGACGTGCTGCCTTGGAGCTGATCCCTCTGGTGATGCATCCGTAAAATAGGAATGTGAAGCAAAAGGTAAGTCTCAAGTGTTGTGAAAAAGACCAATTTTTTTTACATACATTATGGGTTGTTCAGAGTCAAACTGACCCTGAAATTGCATGCAGATCAGTTAATTTTGCTATACGGTGCAATTGTGGCCTGGCCAATCAGTGGGATTTCTGTACTCTTTGAATTGACCATCAGTGATTGCAATTTATGTAACGATCTATTTCTTTTCATTTAACTCACCAGCTCTCTGCTGTCTGCCGTGCTCAGAGTCCGTACGTATCCTGATTCCTGACCTGTCGTGACATCCAAGAGGTGATCCACCAGACGCCTCTCCCACCGGCTCAGTTCCCCATGGCGCATCTTCTGTTCTCCAACTTGCGCTGTACAGTCGCCTTGCGTTTGCAGTCATAATAGCTAAAGAACAAAACAATTATTAGTTAAGAAATTATTTTCTAAAAAATTGCATTTATTCATTGTCGGGTCAGTGAACAATTTTCTCAGTTTACAAGAAGTTAGAACTGATTGCAGCAAAGTTGTGACTATAGTAGGAGACAAGTTTTATGTGATTTATGACAACATATGTAAACAATTGAAGTATTTACAGTTCTGATTTATTTATATATTTTTTTTATTTTACTATATTTTGTGCTACAAGAAATAAATAGTTTTGTTAACAAGTTATATCATGTGTCTCCTCTCCACTCATTAGCATTTATTGACAAAACAATTATTAGTTAAAAAATTATTTTCTAAAAAATTGCATTTATTCATTGTCAGGTCAGTGAACAATGTTCGGTCCTATACTATGTTTGTTTAGTCAGGTGTGCTACCTATTCATGATTAGGGATGGGCTGCCAGTTTAAATCAGTTCGAACAGTTGATTTGAAAATCGGCAGTTGGAAAGTTCAAACTGCAAACTTTTTTGGGCCATTAGAAAAAAGTTAAAAAAATTAAACCAAAAATTAATTAACCAAAAATTAAAAAAAAAAAGTACTATAAATAAAGTAACCCTTACATGCAGAATATTATAAGCAAAGGTTTGGTAGATATTGCATTAAAACGTGAATATTTTTAACAATGAACCCTATGGGGCTAAAACATTTTCCCCACCTTGTTGCTAAAACCTTTCCCACACCTTTTTTAACATTTCAAATGAACTATCAAATGGATATCCATTTGATAGTTCATTTCAAATTCGGTAGTTAGTCATTATACAAATAGGTGCACATTTTTTTAAAAATCTTTAGTTTTTCTTCGTTTCCTGTTCCCCAGGGGGCAGTAGCCAACAAGCCACTAGCTGCCGTAGCCGGATCCCCATACACCTTATTTTTTATAGCCAATATCTTGCACACATATGCCCTCTCGAAGGGCACTTTAATTTTCAAACTTTTTTGAGAACCATAGACTTGCATTGTGTTCTTCTATGTTCAAATTCTAAAGTTCGAATGCGAGGCAAACACGGGGGTGTTCGGCCCATTACTATTCATGATGTATAAAAAATTTGTAATTTACTTACAGGTGACGAATGCATTCAATGTTCAATGGGTTTGCTGGACCGTGTAAAAAAACTGTAAACAGCATCCCTCACCTGTCCCCATGCAGCCCTCTTCATGGCCTTGTTACTCTTAGATGAGAAGTTTTTTCTTTTCGGACACCACTGCCGCCACCAGAGCATTGTTCTTATCGGTGGTAGACCTTGGCCCCCTTTTCTGCACAGGCTGGAGTACATGTAAGGACAGGGTGGAGGAAGAACTGCCCTCCCTAATCCTCCCACCCCTCTCCCTCACATCATCCACATCAAGCCACCTTTCGCTTCCTGCCTCCCTCCCCCCTCACACCACTCACACGCCCCAAACCCCTCACCCCTCACACCCCCCTCACCACTCACACGCCCCGGCCCAAACCCCTCACCCCCCCTCACCACTCACACGCCCCAAACCCCTCACCCCTCACACCCCCCTCACCACTCACATGCCCCAAACCCCTCACACCCCCCTCAACAATCACACGCCCCTCACACACCCCTCACAGGATGAGGTCTTGGGACTGTCGGCAGCTGCTGTTCCCCCACGCTGTTGTCTTCCTGCAAAGACGTGACAATGTTGGCGGGCAGCGTCTTAGCAGGCAGCGGTGGGAGAGAGAGAGCTCATAGCTGGGATGAGGTGTTGCGTGAAGACGCGAACAGGGGCAAATAAACTAGACCTGAGCCGCACTGAGAATCTTTGGGTTGTGTCGGAGAAGACTTCACGCAGTGCTGCCATCAATATTTTTTTATAAATTCGGCATTATACAAATATACAATGAATGTGACTATGGACAAAAATCCATGTTGTGACATCGCCTAAGCTTACCAAAACCATGCCACGGTAATGAAATCTCAAGGCAGTACAACAAGTTAAAGTGTGTGTTAAAGTTGTGTTAAAGTGTGTGACATTTTTTGGCCAAGCAGGCAGTGTAGAATGTTCAGTTACATTCATGGCCGGTTTGGCCACAAATATGTTGAGAAATTTATGACAAAGGGTCCATAGAAATGTCAATAAATTTATGTACATATAATGTACAGTGAGGAAACCAAGCAATACATAAGGAAAAGCAACGCACACAAACAGGAAAATAGTGGAAAATATAAAATTTATTAACAAAATCAATTAAATAATGCCAAATGGCAAACTGCCCGATTGGGAAAAAGTGAAACTATTAAACTAAAGTAACTAAATAAAAACAATAAACATTAAGGTGAGGACGGAGGTGGCTGCCTAGCAGAGGCGTTCCAGGACATCGACCGCATCATCGATTGATTTGGTTAGGTGTTTAAGGTTCCTGGAAACCTGCTGCATTTTCTCGATTGCCGTCCGTATGCTGCTGGAACGCTGACACTCCGGTCTGGCTTCTCGTGCTAGTATATATCCAATAAATATGAAAGAAGGAAAATACAGTAAGTAAAACAGGTTTCTATTTTTGACTGAAAGTCATTAAAAAATATAACAGTATATACCCGAGCTGACAGGCTCCTGAGGCTCCTCCTCCGACTCCCCGTCCTCCTCCTCCGACTCCCCTACAATCACCGTCAGCACCTCTTCGGTGCTATATCTAAGAAATTAAAGAAATAAAAAAATACAGTAAACAACAAAACTGGTTTGTTTCTGACCAAAAGTTGTTGCAAAATACAACAGTAAAAAAAAACCCTGGACTGGCGGCCTCCTGCTGCTCCGGCTCCCTCTCTCCCTCATCGTCCTCCTCCTGCTCCTCCTCCTGCTGCACCTCTTGTGCTATATATAAAAAAATTAAATGAAAATACAGTAAACAAAAAAGGTTTCTGCTTTTGAGCAAAAGTCGTTGCAAAATAAAACATTATACTATATACCAGAGCTGGTGGTCGCCCGTGGCTCTGTGGTGCTGCGTGCCGCCGCCTGCGCCGTGGCATGAGATGCCTCCCTCTTTTCTGCCAAATCCAAAAAATATTATAACACGTAAATAATGCAGACTGGAAAAAAATGGTATATCTATATACACTATACATATTGCCGAACGTTTTGCGACACCCCTCCTCCAACACTACCCCACTACCAGCTTGACCCACCACTACTACTCCTATGATCTCATAGTTCTAAAGTCAGTGAGGTCACAAAATATTTATTTATTATTTACCCCTGCACATATAGACATATATTACATTTCAATTATAAAAAAAATTCTGAAGTAAACATTACTTTTATTCAATAAAAACTATTATTTGTGTTGTGTGCCTACAAAACGGAATTGTGCTGACTGTTATTTCAAAGATGGCCACAGTCTTAGTTTCTGCTAATAAAACTGTGGATATAGCAGAAACAACAATAATCGGTCATTTTGTTTTGAAATTCGCATCCAAAGCGTTCAATGACACTGCTGCAGCAAACTGAATTTCTGCGCAGCATCAATTCAGCAGCTGCTGAGGTATTAATTGAACGCGGCTCTGTTTGGATGCACTTTCAGAAGAACTACATGTCCCATCCTACCACTTACACTTACTTAGCAGAGGCTCAGAGATTTTTTTTGATGCGCAGGTGGGAGCCAATATTGGGCAAGCTGCGGGTCATCTCGTATGCATCACTCAGTCACAACAACCCCCCCCCCCAACACACTACAGTACACACAGCACTGGCAGAACTACCGCCATAGCGATTAGCGACCAACGCCGGCGCTATGAGGCCCGCAGCCGAGTGGGGCCCGGTGAGGAGGATAAGTCACAACAACCAGGGGGCAGCCGGTGCCTTTGGGATAAATTGATATGGGGGGGATGAATTGATATTGGGGGAATAAATTGATTTGATATTGGGGATGGGGGTATTATTAATTGATATTGGTGAGAAATAAATTGATATTTCTCTGTTTTCCCAGGAAGGATACATTGAGATTTCTCTGTTTTTTTTCATTTCAAAGAAGGATAGTGTCATGGATGGAACTGACGTAGCGCTCCACGCTTCAAGCTTTAGTTTTAAATATATATATACGCTACGTTATTTCTTTTAGGTAAAATGTGATTTTTTTTTTAAAGATACAAGCAACCTGGCTGCCTGCGAGTGCGACTATTGTCAATGTCAAATGCTTTCTTTCGTATAGGATGATATAAATAGGTTTGACAGGTGAGAGGAGTAATTTGTGGATTATGCTAAAGGGATTTTTCTTATTTTCTTTGTCTATCTCTGTTATCTCTTGAGACTCTTACATAAGGTTGAATTTGTGAGTCACCCATTGTCTACTAGACTAGTCTCTCAGCCACACACTATCTGTCATCTGATTCCCATCAGTCAATAGATTATGTAAATGATGTTTGAGCTGAAGGGCAGGCCAAAGGATGTGTTTATTGTGAATATGTGACATAATGCAATAGTACTAGTAGGAGCCAGGTACATGACATATTCACCATTTGCAATGCAATTTCTGTTGGACCTGTCACCTCTGCATAGTGGCGTTTGAGATTTCTCATGTTTTACACGAAGGATACATTGAGATTTCTCATTTTTTACACAAAGGATACATTGAGATTTCTCATGTTTTACACGAAGGATACATTGAGATTTCAAATTTTTTACACAATGGATTCATTGAGATTTCTCATGTTTTACACGAAGGATACATTGAGATTTCAAATGTTTTACACAAAGGATACATTGAGATTTCTCATTTTTACACAATGGATACATTGAGATTTCTCATGTTTTACACGAAGGATACATTGAGATTTCTCATTTTTTACACAAAGGATACATTGAGATTTCTCATGATTTACACGAAGGATACATTGAGAATTCTCATGTTTTACAAGAAGGATACATTGAGATTTCTCATGTTTTACAAGAAGGATACATTGAGATTTCTCATTATTTACACGAAGGATACATTGCGATTTCTCATTTTTTACACGAAGCATATACATTGAGATTTCGCATGTTTTACACGAAGGATACATAACATTGAGATGTCTCTGGTTTTCTGTATGTCATCCTGGGTGGCGGCGAGTAATGTACCGTTAGGTGTCTTGCCCAAGGACAGGACACTTACTGGAGACGGAGAGGTGCTCTTGCCGGGATCGAACCCATGTCTCCTCCAGTCCCACTCCTCCAGGCTCTCTCTCCAGGCAGAGCAGGGATGTTACCTCTACTCCACCCAGCCAGTACTTAATTAATTGGGTATGCTGCTCATGCTGGGGGACAAATTAATTATTATAAGCTGTTGCCTGGGTAGTGGGTACTGTGCCACATGCGTGTGTGTAGTGGTCGTGTGTTCATTTTTTTGGGGGGTATACTATGCGAGTGTTAGGTTGCATGCGGGGGAGGGGGGCCCATATAACATTTTGAAGTGGGGCCCTGTGATTTCTAGTTACTCCCTTGGTACACACACACAGTGCCAAAATCACGAATCCAGCATTGTAATTTCATATCATACATCAAATATCAGAATTTTCAGTTTTCACGTATACGTAATCACAAAAAAGAAGAGCTTTGGAAAAATGCATGTATGAGTCCTGAAAACGCAAAAATCAACGTATTTCTGGGCACATTAGCACATGCAAGCACATTATTATTATATACAGGATATATATAGCGCCAACAGTTTGCGCAGCGCTTTACAATATAACATAACACTTACGTTTGGCTATGACGTGCTGGATTTCCCTCATTTGCTCCTCCTCCCGCGTCTTTAGATCAGACCAGTGCTTCCGCAGCTGGTCATTACTTCTGTTGGTATTGAACTGTTCCAGCAGGGTGCGGCATACCTTTGCTAGGATACGGTCCTTCCTTCTATTGTTCTTGCTGCCGTAAGGGCCCTTTCGGCAGTCGTAGTCATATTTTTTGAAGATGCGCACCAGCTCGACCATCTCCAAAAAACACATGTTGCTGGCCCGCTTCTTCCTTCTGGACCCTGGGGTCTCTGCAGCGTCTGGGTTCAGTGCGTTGGGGGAGCCTGATGGGATGTATGGGAATAATGAACTTTGGCCTGTGCTAAAATCCGAAAATATCGGCAAAGATACGTAAATTTTACGACAGGCCGTAATGACGGACATCAACGCGCATGCGCGACCCGCGGACTAACGATACGAACAAACCAGTCCAAAACGAAATTTCAATTTTAAATGCGTTTCGAAGCCTTATTTTATTATATGACCCAGACATGTTATATATCGTTCTTTCCAACAGACTCGGCAGATTCATAATATATCATTATTATATGTATGCGTCATGTCCTGTCTGTATATTATAACAAAAAATGGAATTGGAATTTTGAATAATTTACAAATTGCACTGTAATCTGTAAAGTGTTTTTTTTTCACATTTTAACATGCGAGCGTTTGCAGTTATATTTTATATGAGTTGCGCTTGTTAAATAAATTAAAACATTCATCTACATACATCAAATATCACAATTTTCACGCGTCTTCAGGTCAGACCAGCGCTTCCGCAGCTGGACGTTACTACTTCGGTCCTTTTTCCAGGAGGGTGGTGCAAGGATACGGTCCACCATGCGGACATTGTTCTTCCTGCTGTAAGGGCCCTTACGGCAGTCATAGTCACGCTTCTCGAAGATGCGAACCAGCTCCACCATCTCCTCAAATGCCATGTTGCTGGCCGCTTCTTCCTGGATGTCTCTGGGGTGGAAGGGGGATGACGTGTCCAAATAGGACTCTCTTTGAGTTTGAGCCATGATGGGATGTTTGTTTTTTTTCGTCTGTCCAAAAAATTCTCAAACTCTACAATGGCTCCGTAAAGTTTACGACAGGCCGTAATGGAGACGGACATACGCGCGTATCCCATCATGGACATATCCCATCATGAGCGAACCGCGGACGTAAATGATCCGCTGCGACAGAATTATCGTATCAAAAAATTATCGTATCAACAGAAATATTGGATCATTGGAAATAACATATAGGCACTGGCAGTCAGATTTTCTAATGGTCAGGAACTCAGGATCAGGACGCTGGTTGCAGTAATAGTGCTATATCCAGTGTGCTGATCAGTGGTGTATTTAGGTTTTGTGCTGCCCTAGGCCTGACTAAACTCGTGCACCCCCCAATTTAAATTTGAGGCACCCCTTCCTGTCAAGGGCACACCTCTTCCTGGTTAATCCCCACCCTTCATCTTAAAGCTCCACCTTTTCCTCTTAGAGTTCCGCCTTTTCCTCCCTTTATATTAAAAGTGGATAACAAGTGCCTACTTGTATATTTTGTATACCATTTCAAATGTATCTATTGAGATAAAGAAAATTATGAAATGTTTAAATTCAAGCATTTTTACAAAGAACAACCACGCATGTCAAGTATACTGGATCACAGCTGCTCTAATTGGTTGAACAATAAAATCCACAGAAACTTGCACTGCATATGAGAGTATCACAGAGCTGCACAGCAATAAAACCCACAGAAATGTGCACTGTGTATGAGCATATCACAGAACTGCACAGCAATAAAACTCACAGTAATTTGCAGTGTGTATGAGCGTATCCCAGAGCTCCAGCATTAAAACTCACAGTAATATGCAGTGTGTATCACAGAATCCACAGCAATAAAACTCCCAGCAATGCAATGTTTGGTGTGTGTCAGCGTATCAGAATCCACAGCAATAAAACTCCCAGCAATGTGCGGTGTGTATGAGTGCATCAGAATCCACTGCAATAAAACTCCCAGCAATGCAATGTGCGGTGTGTATGAGTGCATCAGAATTCACAGCAATAAAACTCACAGCAATGCAATGTGTGGTGTGTATGAGTGCAATAAAACCCACAGAAATGGACACTGTGTATGAGCATATCAGAGCTGCACAGCAATAAAACCCACAGAAATGTGCACTGTGTATGAGCATATCACAGAACTGCACAGCAATAAAACTCACAGTAATTTGCAGTGTATGAGCGGATCCCAGAGCTCCAGCATTAAAACTCCCAGTAATATGCAGTGTGTATCACAAATCCACAGCAATAAAACTCCCAGCAATGCAATGTTTGGGGTGTGTCAGCGTATCAGAATCCACAGCAATAAAACTCCCAGCAATGCAATGTGCGGTGTGTATGAGTGCATCAGAATCCACTGCAATAAAACTCCCAGCAATGCAATGTGCGGTGTGTATGAGTGCATCAGAATTCACAGCAATAAAACTCACAGCAATGCAATGTGTGGTGTGTGTCAGCGTATCAGAATCCACAGCAATAAGACTCCCAGCAATGCAATGTGCGGTGTGTATGAGTGCATCAGAATCCATTGCAATAAAACTCCCAGCAAACCGAGTGTATATGAGCACACAGCAATTATGCTGTGGAGCCATCTTGTCAGCAGTGGGGTGCCACTGCCAGAGGGTGCACTATAGCTTTGATTCCCTTCCCGGTGGGTGTTCAGTCCAGAATAGAGTCTGTGTTAACGAAAGGGCGGGCAGCTGCGCGCGTGCGTTTCACGTGGTTCAGCCAGTCATGTGGTACTGAGACTCAGAGAAATGGCAGTGAAATGCCCTGATGTTCGGTGGTTTCAATTAGCAGGTTTATTCAGGCGAAATGGTTTCAAGGTTTCAATGTTAAAAATATTCCCATTTTTATGTAATATCTAAATCATTTATTATTTTAATCTGCAGTAAAAAGTCTTTATTTATAGATTTTTTTTAGTACCTTTTAGTCATTTTTCAGATTTTTTTGGGCAAAATTTCCCCCCCTTTCTTTTTAATAGCGTTTTTTCTTTTTTCTGTAACAGAACTTTTTATTATCAATCATAGGATCTTATATGTAAATTCCAGACATTTTCGTTCAGTAGTTCTTTTGAAAACAGCAGGCCACGGGTTTGCGGTGGCAGCATTCAGCAGCCGACTCCATGCACTTTGGGGACCCTGCGGTGAATGGTGAATTCACTGCAGGGTGGGGAAATTTTATTCTCCTAAGTGCAGGGAACTACAGAACACCAAAAAGTTGGCGTCATTTCGGTGCTCTGTGAGTAACCCATTTAGTGGCGAGTTTTTTTGCTGCCCCCTGGAAAGTGAAAGCCTAGGCCTTGCCTACCCAGGACATACTTGAAAATTAGTGAAATCTCAATGTATCCTTCCTGGGAAAATATATATATTTTTTTTTTTAAACTTTTGCAAAGTATTTTTTTTTTAGGGGTGGGGCCACCCAGTGAGGGGCGCCACCCCTGGAAGTGCCGCCCTAGGCCTGGGCCTAGTCGGCCTAGGCCAAAATACACCACTGGTGCTGATGGTTAGAAAATTTTAATGTATATACGTTTAACGTCCGCACGCGCACGGACTTACTCTATCCAAACAAAGTTCAGATGTGAAACATCGGGACTTTGGATAGATTTCGACTATCCGAAAGTTAAAAAAATAAAAATGGTCGAAATCTATCCAAAGTCCCGATGTTTCACATCGGGATGTCGGATAGAGTAAATTCTGGAGTTAACCACCTAGGTTGCTTGCTATCTCCCGATCTGTGCCGTGGCACCTACCTAGGGGTTAATGTTTGGTATTGTTGGATCGGCCAGATCATAGCCTTTCCAACCATACCAAAACATGACCATTGAGTTGACCATGTTAAAATTTAATTAAAAATATTAAAAATTAAAAATTAAATAAAAAAATAAAAAAAATAGTTTTTTGTTTTGCTAATGCAGCAATATTGTTCCCATTTCAATTATAATGTGAACAGTGATGCTGCACTAATGATTTTTGTATGGGTTGCATTTGTTAAAAATTGTGTAATTTTCACCCAAAAAAATTGGAAAATTCTAATTTTATTGCATTTTAAGTTATAATATACAAACAGGATACATATACATATAACACAGACGTATACATATAAATTATACCGCAGAGAGGTGCTTCCCCACAGTGTGTGGTGGATTCATATGCTGCATTAATTATACCGCGGCGCACAGAGAGGCGCTTGTTCCCCACAGTGTGCGTATTTAATATGCTGCATTCTTTTTATTTATTTTATTCGTTTTAAATCATTTTATTTTTCGTTTCTGATAATTTTGTAACTTTGTTCAGCTTTTTTTCCATTTTAAAACCTTTTATTCTGTTTTTTTATTTTTAAAGTCAGACCATTTGGGTCAGTTTTGCATGTTTTAAAATCGTTTTGTTCATTTTTGTCCCTTTCATACTGATTTTAATATGATTAAATAAAGTTGTGCAATGCATATTCATAAGAAAAAAAGGATCTTTATTCAATAAACAAAAAACGATAGAATGGGCAGAATTACCATATCAACAGAATTATCGGATCGTATCGACAGAATTATCGGATCATTGGAAATGGTCAGGTCAAGTCATGGAATTGGAATGAAAAATTATATGATACAATAGAATCCGATATAACCGATAAAATAATACGATGTCCAAAATTAGATTACTGAAATAGAAACGAAATCCCGAATGGAACCGAAATCACGAATAGAGCGAAAATAAATTTCGATTTGACACATTTCAAGTCCATTCGAAAATTCCGAAAACTTTCGTTTCGGCTCAGAAAACTTTTCGGATCTGACGATCTTCAGATCCGGACCAATTCGGAAATTCGGCCGAATCCGAAGACACGAATCGGGACATTTCGTGAAAAATCCGAAAATCCGAAACCCAAAACACACATCCCTAGATTCAACATATCTATCAATACATCAGAGAAAACTAGTCTTCAGCCTATACATACCTCATTGAAGATTGGACTCAAGTTCATATCCCGCATCATATGGTCAATATGCAAAGCACTGTTGTACCTTAACATGTGTACATTTGTGCAGTTGCACAATTTTTTTTTTATTGTCAACTGGTAATTGTCAGGGTGGCACCTGACATAAGCCATGTTGGGACCTAAAATTAATGGATGTAAGTCCCAAGTGCTGGGGGTGAACACTGAAGGTATCATGAACAATAATATGCTACACAAGGCAAAACAAGATTATATATATATATATATATATATATATAAACAAAATCCCGGTAATAGACAAGGCTGAAGGAAGAACAGAAAGTAGCAGGATCACAGCTTGCAGGAATCTGCATTGGTGATCGAAGCTTGCAGGACTCTGGATTGCAGCAGGACAAGGAGACAGAATCCAGATGGGACAAGGCTGTGGATGGTGGGCTTTGTATTGCTAGGTGTTACAGCAGAACTCACAGCTTGCAGGCCCATGGATTGCAACAGGACAAGGAGACAGGATCCAGGCGAGGCAAGGCTGTGGATGGTGGGCTCTGTAGTGTTAGGTGGTACAGCAAAACTCACAGCTTGCAGGCTTCTGGATTGGTGATCACGGCTAGCAAGACTCTGGATTGCAGCAGGACAAGGAGACAGCATCCAGATGACGGGACAAGGCTGAGGGTGACAAGAAACAGGGCAAACAAGGACTAGACAAGGCAAGGCAAGGCTAGGTAAGATGAGGCTGGATACAGGATTGCAGAGTAGAATTCAAGAGCCTAGAGGGATGAGCGTGATTTCTTAAATATCTAGCTCGACAGGTGGCAGGTGAAATGGAGGTCGTGGCAGAGAAATCCGAGATTGGAAGCAGTCCATTGACTTGAGAGGGGAAGAACTGGCCCGAATCTGGGCAAATGTAGGATAATATAGCCCTCCTGCAGGCTCCAGGGCTGGAAGCATGACAGTAATTGGATGTGACTTTTTCTTAAATAAGCCATACATGGATTGGTGAAGATGGCGGCAATAAAGGCCTACATAGGTTAAGCTCATGAGTATGCTCTGAGCCTACACAATTTGCGTAGCTGAACGCTATGCTAATCTCGTAGCTCAAGCTGGCCGTATATTCATATTCACGTATGGCGCTGCCTAATTCCTGAATCTATGCTCATCAGTGCCTCAGAGAGCAATTGAATTGCTTGGACCAATGGGAAAGCACCATTGATATTAAGCAATTCAAAAAATGCCCCCCACGGATTGATTGACGCAAGACAGTCATGTGACTGTCCTTGTCAGTCATGGGCTGGTGCCGTGGGGCTGTGTGCACATCCTGGAGAGCAGCAAGAGATCCTGGGGAGCCTGAGAGCAGCAAGATCCTGGGGAGCCCAAACAGCAGCAAGAACTTGGGGAGCCCCTGACAGCATCAAAATCCTGGGGAGCCCTGGGAGAGCAGCCAGATCATGGGGAGCACTGGGAGCAGCCAGTTCCTGGGAAGCAATGAACAGCCAGTTCCTGGGGAGCACTGAGAGCAGCCAGATCATGGGGAGCCCCGAGAGCAGCCAGATCCTGGGGAGCTGATTTTTTCCCTAGTGCAGGGAACATACATCTCCTTGCATAATAACATAAGCATGGAATATTAGTTCCCCCTTTTTTAGCTATCAGGGATTCAGTTGCATAACCTTGAAAATAGTTAAAACAGGTTTACAACAAGGACATAGCGGTAAAGCTTCTACATGCTGTCAAAACTCAGTCCCTGTTGCTGAATTATTCAGTGGAAGAAATCTAGAAATGATATCTGTGCCACTGCATGTCATTAGCTTAAAATGTTGACCGCAGTGGTCATAAACTTTCCAGGCAGCCCGACCTTCACTACTTTAATTCAACCAGGGCTGTGTTGCCAATAAATAGATACTCTATTTTCGGTTTTTATTCTTTGGGCCAGGAAACAAAAAACAAAGTAATAAATAATTCAAGTCATTCAGTGTTAAAAATAAAATGAAAGCATCCAACGCAAGAGGAGAGGCTGATGCCGGGAAATTCTGCCTTTTAGTCAGATACATATAATTCTATATGAATTTGCAAAATATACAGTGAAATTGTCAGTAATAACCATCTGACAGCAGAGCATCGTTAAGCACAGATTTAATTTCAATGATTTTTTATTGATAATCTATCATTGATTGCTAATATCATATATTATATGATTAATTTACGATATATTGATAATCAAGTTTTCAACATGCATTCCTGTCAACACCTCAGCATAGGATTTATTTTTCCTTTTAATTAATGGTATAAGGTGTATATGAACATAACTGAATATTGTGTTTATACTTGTGTCCCATCCTAAAGATATCACATTATTATATGTAAATATTCCAAAAGCCCAAACCCTGGAACATGTTTAATAATGTTGTGAACTAGAATATACAAAATCAGACTGGGCTTCAGGTGATTTCTCAAAGGCAAATAGATAGTTGTTGTAGGTGGACAGACTCTATGAGAAAAGCCAAATATCTGGGAACTAGTAAAAATGTGTGAGCAAAAACAAAGTGTGAGAATGGGCAACATAAATTTGTAAGAGTACTGATGAGGCCTATAAGACTGAAACGAACATTACAGTTAAAGTTTCAAGCATTTATAAAGCGCCAACAGATTCCATAGCGCTGTACAACGGGACAGACAGAATAGTAAATATACATTCACATTACACACATGGAACAGTAGGAGGGAGGACCCTGCTTGAGAGTAGGGTTGGGCGTTTGGTTCGATGCGTTCGAGAGTTCGCATCGAACATCGCATGTTTGATAGTTTGCGAACTGCGAACATTTCCGCGTGTTCGTCTCGAGTTCGCCCACAATGCACCACTATGGACCACAATGCAGTTTTCCACTTCCCTGAAGCTTGTAATTGGTTAGAGCCTCGGACCTGACCACAAGACAGGTGCAAGACTATGTCAATCACGGCTCAGAGTCCTGATTGGGCAAATTTTGCCCAATCATGGGCTCACAGAGCTAAGTCCTGCAGCACACTATATAATACTTTCAACCCAGCCCAGCCAGCACGTGTTTTTCTGAGTAAGAGTAGATTGTTCTGTCAGTGTGTCTTCTATACATCCGAAAAATCCGCCACTTCACAGGCAGGTTATGGGGACCTCCTAGGCATGATATTTGAAGGAATTTTTCATTTTTATTTTTAACCCTTATTTCATGGAAAACTCACTGTTCCTTTAGAAACGTTTTTTTAAAAAACTTTTTTCCTTGTTTCCTGTCCCCCAGGGCACTACCCGGACCCCCATACACCTTTTATGGCAAATATCTTGCATATATGCCCTCTTGGATGGCACTCTAAAAAACGAACGTTCGAGTCCCATTGACTTGCATTGGATTCGAACTATGTTTGCACGTGAACGCGAACTTTGGGTATTGTTCGGGTTCGACGGCGAACCGAACTCGAGCGAGTTCGGCCCATCCCTACTTGAGACCTCATAATCTAAGAGGAGAGGGGTGACACAGTAAGTGAGGGTACCTGGAGTATGTGTAGTAGCTGGGCGCATGTGGGCTGATTGGGAAGATGGAGCAAGAGATGTACAGTGAGGGATCATGGAGTGAGCTTCTCTAAAGAAATTAGTTTTCAGAGACTTCTTGAAGGACTGGAGAGATGGGGAGAGTCTGATGTTGCGGGGGGGGACGGAGTTCCATAGAAAGGGGGCAGCTCAGGAGAAGTCCTGAAAGCGGGAGTTGGGGGTCGGGGAGGAACTGATAGCATCAAATCATTGGCAGAGCGAAGTGGTTGGGATGGGATATACCTGCTAATAAGAGAAGAGATGTAGGCAGGGGCGCAATTATGGAGAAAATTAGGGTTTGCGGTTCCTCTCGTGCAGAGGAGGTTGCTTTAGGCATCTCAGTACTGGCCACCCTTTCTGGATGATAGCAGTCTGATTTGCATATGGTGGTGACCCCTCTCCTCTGTAATGGCACCACCGATCTAAAAATGGATGAGACCTGAGCAGGAACCCACTGTAGTGCAGGCCACTAGTTCTAGTTCTATTAAAATCTATTCACATATATTGTAACAGTATAAAGCAATCTCTCAGCCTAACCTATACTTACAAAGTCCCACTTCCTGTATGTTTCATTTTTAAACACAACCTGGCCGTTGCTTCACAGATTGGCCCAGAAATTACTCCCACACATCAGTGTAAACATAATGAAAAGGAAAACGAGGGTGTACATGGGTCCAGAGATGCATTTGGGAGGTTACAGGTCTGATTTTCCATATTGTTTCCATGCCCTCTCCTATGTTGCAGTCAACCTGTACCTGTAAAAAACGGAATAACCATACGGCGCATCTAGTGCAATTAATAAATCAATGGATATATAAAATCCATAAAAAACAGTGTAAAATTGGAGTGTAAAATTCATAAAACGTAAAAACAGAAGGCGTAAAAATGTTATAAAACGTCAATGAAAGTGCATAGAGTAAAGTCCAGGTCTAAAGTCAAATGTGCAAAAAGAGGGTGCTCAAATATATAGTAATATAAAATACTCAAAAAATGATGATGAAGAATGATGTGCTGATCTTCTTTTAAGTGCTGGTGTTGAATCCTTTTATCCGTCAGTGTTCCTCAAAGAAAGCACATCACAGGAAAAAGACTCATTGCAATGAGCACACACTCAGGTCTGCGAAGTCAGTAAAGGTTTGAGCATCACAGGTTAATACCAGAGCAGCAATAATTACTTCAACAAAGGATAAATGTCCAACGCCGCCGTATGGAATCTTAAGGCTGACACTGAAGCATTTGCTACCTTTCTCCGACCTTTTTTCTCCCTGGAAATTTGGATCCACCACCGCTGAGACAAAGAGGTTTGGGCTCCCACCCTTAAGAGGACCCAGGGCTTTATACATTGAGCCTGACATTACGAGGCTCCAGAATCGGTGAGTGTGTTTTACTTTTCCTTTTTTACATCTCCATACACACGCAGTATTACGCTATGGGAGTGCCGTCTCCCGATTCTCTTCATTCCATCTAGTCTCCATTACGGACAGAAAGAAGGGAAGTGCCACCCTATATTTGGCTGCAGGCTGTTTCTCCTTGAGCCGGGACCTTGTGGGCTCCCACAAATGTGAGTGGTTAAGACCTTGATTACAATTTGTACAATCCTATTTTTGACTGTCTGCACTATCATCTTTTTCCTGTGATGTGCTTTCTTTGAGGAACACTGACGGATAAAAGGATTCAACACCAGCACTTAAAAGAAGATCAGCACATCATTCTTCATCATCATTTTTTGAGTATTTTATATTACTATATATTTGAGCACCCTCTTTTTGCACATTTGACTTTAGACCTGGACTTTACTCTATGCACTTTCATTGACGTTTTATAACATTTTTACGCCTTCTGTTTTTACGTTTTATGAATTTTACACTCCAATTTTACACTGTTTTTTATGGATTTTATATATCCATTGATTTATTAATCTATTAATTGCACTAGATGCGCCGTATGGTTATTCCGTTTTTTATCCTGTATTTTGACACATATTTTGGTTGTTTTTTATGTGTTTTTACCATACTATAGGCAGCATTGACTATTTATTAGCACTACACCCAGCACTTTAATTTACCACCTAGAAACAGGCGCCCACACTGTGTAGTGTATATAGTTATACACACTTCCTGCTTTAACCTGTACCTGTAGTCTGCAGGATGTTTGTGTAATCTGTGTTACGTATGAATACTAGGGATGTGCGTTTCGATTCGGACGATTGGTTTTTTTCACGAATTGGACCAATTCGGTGCTTCGGATTCGGCCGATGTTCCAAATCGGATCGGATCCGAAATCGTCCGATACAAAATAATTTCTAATCCGAAACAAAATAATTTCGTTATTTCGTATGGACTTGAAATTTGTAAAATCGCAAGCCATTTTCGTTCCATTCGTGATTTCGGTTCCATTTCAGTAATTTCGGACATCGGATTTTTCGGTTCAATTGCTGATTCCGTAATTCCGTATCGTTTCCAATGATCCGATATTTTTGTTGATACAGTAATTCTGTAATTCTGAAGATTCTATCGTTTTTCATTAAATAAAGATCCTTTTTTTCTTATGAATATGAATTGCACAACTTTATTTAATCATATTAAAATGGTATGAAAGGAACAAAAATGAACACTACGATTTAAAAAACGCAAAACTGACCCAAATGGTCTGACTTTAAAAATAAAAACCAGAACAAAAGGTTTTAAATTGGAAAAAAAGCTGAACAAAATTATCTGAAACGAAAAAATAAAACCCAGAACAAATAAAATGATTTAAAACGAAAAAAAAAAAAAAATGAATGCAGCATATGAATCCGCACACTGCTGGGAGGCGCCTCTCTGCGGTATAATTAATGCAGCATATAAATCCACACATTGCAGGGAAGCGCCTCTCTGCAGTATAATTAATGCCGCATATGAATCCACACACTGCGGGGAAGCGCTTCTCTGCGGTATAATTAATGTATACGTCTGTGTTATATGTATATGTATCTTGTTTGTATATTATAACTTAAAATGCAATAAAATAAAAAATTTCAATAATTTACAAGGTGTAAAGTGTTTTTTTTTATTTTTTTATTAAGTATTTGTAAAATTTCAAAGGGAAGACATTCACGAAATCAAATCAATAAAGAGAAGGCCACACAGGCCCGCGTAACCAAAAACGAGTAAATCTGCAAAGTAGCATAAAAGTAACTAATAACAGACCAAAATAATGGGTCAGCTCGGAGCGCTAAAACTGGAGGGCGAATGAAAAATAAGAATCGAACATAAGACTGCCAGAAAAAACTCAAGGAAAGGTCCAGTTATCAGAAACAATTGTTCCAGAAAGTCCAGAGAACCCGTAAGCAAAAATAAAGATAAAAGGGGGAAGGGGAGGGAATTTTTTCAGCCCGGCCGAACCTTCGTGAGGTCCATAAGAACACCCGCTGTTTCAAGGATCTTCAGGGCCGTGTCGGGGTCGGTGATCGTATGAGAAACATTAGCCTGTGTCACAACAAGGGAGCCAGCAAGACCACATCTATAGCGGATCCCCTTCCTCCTAAGGACAGCAGTTACGTCTCGGAACCGCCTGTGGGCGATCAAGGTCAGGAATGGGAGATCGTGATAAAGGGCGAGAGTGGAACCCTTGGAACTGCACCGGATCCCGTGCACCAGGGGCAGTCATAATCTTAACCTTTAAGGCCACTTCACAGAACGCCACTACAACATCCCTGGGAGCTCCCTTCGTAGATGCTGCGGGTCTACGAACCCTGTACACAGAACCAACCATATCTGTGGTATCAGAAGGCAGTCCAGCAACCTGGATAGCCAAACGAGTCACATAGGGTTGTAGCTCCTCCGCCGATATCGAATCTGGGATGCCCCTGACCCTGATATTGCGACATCGATGCTGAGCTTCAAGTGTTTCAACAGAACGGGACAGGATCTCTACCTGGGAGCAGAGGGCGGCCACCTGGCCAGATAGATGGGTTTGTTCCGCTGCCACTTCAACTGTTTTTGCTTGCACTTCAACCACCTGCGCTCGAACTTCTTTCACCTCCGCACGGACCGCCGCTACCTCAGGTTTCCACATGTCCCTAATATCATCCAAGAGTTTGCGCAGATCTCCTTTAGTAGAGGGGAGATGGTCATCAGCCACACGGGACTGGGTTGCCAGCAGTCGTTCTCCAAGGTCGGTTGTTCTAACTAGGGATGGGCTGGCGGTTCGATTCGAACATTGGCGGTTCAACCGTTCGTCAAACAGGGAACATTACCCGTGTTTGCCGCGTGTTCGCCCACAATGCACCACAATGTACCACGATGCACTTTTCCACTGGCCTGAATCTTGTAATTGGCTACAGCCTTACACCTGACCACAGGTCAGGTGCAAGACAGGTGCAAGACTATGCCAATCAGGGTTCAGAGTCCAGATTGGGCAAATATTGCCCAATCATGGGCTCACAGAGCTAAGTCCCGCAGCACACTATAGGAGGCTTCCCCGCAGCCCCAGCGTGTGTTTGTTGTAGGGGTGAATCAGAGAGGAGAGGAGATTTTTGCATATCAGGCTGTATCACTGATTTATACCAGAGTTCTTGGAATTTTAATCTGTGTGTTGGCACTGCAAAGGCTATCAGGGTGTATCACTGACTTATACCAGAGTTCTTGGAATTTGAATCTGTGTGTTGGCACTGCCAGCTGCTGCCAGGCTATCAGGGTGTATCACTGACTTATACCAGAGTTCTGGGAATTTGAATCTGTGTGTTGGCACTGCCAGCTGCTGCCAGGCTATCAGGGTGTATCACTGACTTATACCAGAGTTCTGGGAATTTGAATCTGTGTGTTGGCACTGCAAAGGCTATCAGGGTGTATCACTGACTTATACCAAAGTTCTGGGAATTTGAATCTGTGTGTTGGCACTGCAAATGCTATCAGGGTGTATCACTGACTTATACCAGAGTTCTGGGAATTTGAATCTGTGTGTTGGCACTGCAAAGGCTATCAGGGTGTATCACTGACTTATACCAGAGTTCTGGGAATTTGATCTGTGTGCTAGCACTGCCAGCTGCTGCCAGGCTATCAGGGTGCATCACTGACTTATACCAGAGTTCTGGGAATTTTAATCTGTGTGTTGGCACTGCCTGCTGCTGCCAGGCTATCAGGGTGTATCACTGATTTATACCAGAGTTCTGGGAATTTTAATCTGTGTGTTGGCACTGCAAAGGCTATCAGGGTGTATCACTGACTTATACCAGAGTTCTGGGAATTTGAATCTGTGTGTTGGCACTGCAAAGGCTATCAGGGTGTATCACTGACGTATACCAGAGTTCTGGGAATTTGAATCTGTGTGGTGGCACTGCCAGCTGCTGCCAGGCTATCAGGGCGTATCACTGACTTATACCAGAGTTCTGGGAATTTGAATCTGTGTGTTGGCACTGCCAGCTGCTGCCAGGCTATCAGGGTGTATCACTGACTTATACCAGAGTTCTGGGAATTTGAATCTGTGTGTTCGCACTGCCAGCTGCTGCTAGGCTATCAGGGTGTATCACTGACTTATACCAGAGTTCTGGGAATTTGAATCTGTGTGTTGGCACTGCAAAGGCTATCAGGGTGTATCACTGACTTATACCAGAGTTCTGGGAATTTGAATCTGTGTGTTGGCACTGCAAAGGCTATCAGGGTGTATCACTGACGTATACCAGAGTTCTGGGAATTTGAATCTGTGTGGTGGCACTGCCAGCTGCTGCCAGGCTATCAGGGCGTATCACTGACTTATACCAGAGTTCTGGGAATTTGAATCTGTGTGTTGGCACTGCCAGCTGCTGCCAGGCTATCAGGGTGTATCACTGACTTATACCAGAGTTCTGGGAATTTGAATCTGTGTGTTGGCACTGCCAGCTGCTGCTAGGCTATCAGGGTGTATCACTGACTTATACCAGAGTTCTGGGAATTTGAATCTGCGTGTTGGCACTGCAAAGGCTATCAGGGTGTATCACTGACTTATACCAGAGTTCTGGGAATTTGAATCTGTGTGTTGGCACTGCAAAGGCTATCAGGGTGTATCACTGACTTATACCAGAGTTCTGGGAATTTAAATCTGTGTGTTGGCACTGCCAGCTGCTGCCAGGCTATCAGGGTGTTTCACTGATTTATACCAGAGTTCTGGGAATTTTAATCTGTGTGTTGGCACTGCAAAGGCTATCAGGGTGTATCACTGACTTATACCAGAGTTCTGGGAATTTTAGTCTGTGTGTTGGCACTGCCAGCTACTGCCAGCTATCAGGGTGTATCACTGACTTATACCAGAGTTCTGGGAATTTTAATTTGTGTCTTGGCACTGCCAGCTGTCAGGGACAGGGTGTATCACTGAGTTATAGCACAGTTCTGAATATCTTTAATCTAGATAACACAGTTGAATCAGAGTTCTGCATATCTCCAATCTTTATACCAGAGTTGAATCAGAGTTCTGCATATCTCCAATCTATATACCAGAGTTGAATCAGAGTTCTGCATATCTCCAATCATTATACCAGAGTTGAATCAGAGTTCTGCATATCTCCAATCTTTATACCAGAGTTGAATCAGAGTTCTGCATACTTCCAATCTTTATAACAGAGTTGAATCAGAGTTCTGTATATCTCCAATCTATATACCAGAGTTGAATCAGAGTTCTGCATATCTCCAATCTATATACCAGAGTTGAATCAGAGTTCTGCATATCTCCAATCATTATACCAGAGTTGAATCAGAGTTCTGCATATCTCCAATCTTTATACCAGAGTTGAATCAGAGTTCTGCATACTTCCAATCTTTATAACAGAGTTGAATCAGAGTTCTGTATATCTTTAATCTATATATCACTCACCATGTCAGAAAGACCAAAAAGGACAGGCAGATGCTCACAAACACAGATAAGAGGGCAAGCAGCCTCTGTGTCAGAAGGCTGTGCATCTGGTCGGCGTGGACGTGGTGCATCCTCTGCAGGGGCACGTTTCTCCTTTCTAACTGGTGCTGGCCGTCTTAAGCAGCAGCACATACAGAGGATTTGCAGGATTGGCTAACCAGGCCATCCTCATCCTCCGTGTCCTCTGCCAGCCAGGCTTGTAGTGGTTTACAGTCCACCTCAGCTGCCAAAACATCTAATTCAGCCTCCATGTCCACAGCTACTCCTGCCGTAGCCTCACCATCATACACGGAGGAGTCAGCTGAATAATTTGACTACAATGACAGTGACATGCTGCTTGAGGATGCGCAGCAACTCCAGTGCTCTGATTCAAACTCTGAGGTTGAGGAAGGGAGTAAAATCAGCCTAGAGGGAGGGTTGCCAGTGACACACAAAGAACTGGCACTCATATTCCCCCAGCAGCTGCAGCATATTGCCAGGTTGGCTCCACTGACGAAGACATAGGGGGTGATGAGAATGATGATGAGGTCACTGACTCTACCTGGGTGCCTGATCGAACAGAGGAATCAAGTGAGGAGGAGGAGGCACAACGTCCTGTATGAGCAACCGTAGCCAGTCCAAGGCATCAGAGGTCAGAGCTGCTCAGGTGCAGAGCGCTGTTGTCTCAAAGCACACGTGCAGGAACTCTGCTGTCTGGGAGTTCCTCACAAAATGCACAGCAGACTGCAGCATTGCTATTTGTAAGCTATATCTGAAGAGGATCAACCTTGGGAAAAACATCACACACTTGGGTACCACGTGCTAGATAAGACATATGACCACCTGCCACGCATCCCGTTGACACAACACTTTGCATAGGTCCTCATCCTCATCTGTCTCTACCCCACTATATGTCCTGACATGTCATTGCCTACAATCTCCACTGACATGGATGATGCTACAGTAATGGGTGTACCAGGTCCTTCCTCAGAATGTAACAGCATCCCATCAGCTGCAGATTTACACAGTCAGATTTCATTGCCCCAGCTGCTGCAGCGTAAGAAAAAATATAGTCCCAACCATCCCCAAGCACAGCATCTAAATGCCAGCTTGGCAAAATTACTCGCATTACAGCTGCTGCCTTTCCAGCTGGTGGACTCTGCCTCCTTCCATGAATTTGCCGAATGTGCTGTACCACAGTTGCAGGTTCCAAAACGCCAATTCTTTTCGCGGAAGGCCATTCCAGCACTATACCAGCATGTGGAAGACAATGTTATAGAGTCATTGGGAACTGCAGTCAGCAGCAAGGTGCACATTACTTTAGACACGTGGTCCAGCAAGCATGGACAGGGCCGTTACTTTTCCTTCACGGCACACTGGGTAACTCTGCTTGCAGCTGGGAGGGATCCAGGACGGGGCTCTTTGCTGGAGCTTGTTCATCCACCACGCCTCCAGCAAGCTGCTTATATGAGGTCTGTCTGCTCCACCACCTCTTCCTCCTCCTCCTCCTTCTCTGTCGAAGTGGCAGTTAAACCGACGCGTGGCAGGGGCTACGCAATGGCTCAAGCAAAAATATGCCATACTGTGCTTGAGCTGGTTTGTTTAGGGGACAGGAGCCACACTGGGCCAGAAATTCTGTCAGCTCTGCAGGGGCAGGTGCAGAGATGGTTAACACCACGCCAGCTTGAGCTGGGAATGGTTGTCTGTGATAATGGCAACAACTTTCTCTCTGCCCTACGCCTGGGTAAGTTGATGCATGTACCATGCCTAGCACACGTCCTAAATCTGGTGGTACAGCATTTCCTAACCAGGTACCCAGGGCTGGCAGAGCTTCTCAGCCAGACCAGAAAAGTCTGCAGCCACTTCAGATGGTCATTCCCAGCAAGTGTTCATCTGGCAGAAATTCAAAGAGAATTCCACCTTCCCACAAACCGTCTGATCTGTGACATGCCCGCCAGGTCGAACTCGACATTGGCAATGCTGCAGCCTCTGCACAAGCAGCAGAGGGCTAGCAATGAGTACCTGTGTAAGTATGGCACAAGGATAGGTTCAGGTCAACTTGCCCCCCCGCAGTGGCTGATGATCCAGGATGCATGCACTGTACGGTCACCATTTGAGGAGGCAACGAGGATCGTGAGCAGGGACAATGCATGCATCAGTGATACAATTCCTTTAGTGTTCCTGCTGGAGCGCACTCTGCGGGGAATTATAGATGTGGCACTAGAGGCAGAGCAGCGGGAGGAAGAGGAGGACTTCCCTAGCTCTCAAGGCCCCAGTCTTTACGCAGACAGCATTCCTGTGGGTCCTCAGATCAGACAGGAGGAGGATGAGGAGGAATATTTAAGTTGTGGGGGCATTGAAGGTGGGGATTCCTCAAGGAAGGGTTGCTTCCCAGCAGTGTGCGGATTCATATGCTGCATTAATTATACCGCAGAGAGGCGGTTCCCAGCAGTGTGTGGATTCATATGCTGCATTAATTATATCGCAGAGAGGCGCTTCCCAGCAGTGTGTGGATTCATATGGTGCATTAATTATACTGCAGAGAGGCGCTTCCCAGTAGTGTGTGGATTCATATGCTGCATTAATTATACCGCAGAGAGGCGCTTCCCGGCAGTGTGCGGATTCATGTGCTGCATTAATTATACCACAGAGAGGTGCTTCCCCGCAGTATGTGGATTCATATGCTGCATTAATTATACCACAGAGAGGCCCTTCCCCGCAGTGTGCGGATTCATATGCTGCATTAATTATACCACAGAGAGGCGCTTCCCAGCAGTGTGTGGATTCATATGCTGCATTAATTATATCGCAGAGAGGCGCTTCCCAGCAGTGTGTGGATTCATATGGTGCATTAATTATACTGCAGAGAGGCGCTTCCCAGTAGTGTGTGGATTCATATGCTGCATTAATTATACCGCAGAGAGGCGCTTCCCAGCAGTGTGCGGATTCATATGCTGCATAAATTATACCACGGAGAGGTGCTTCCCAGCAGCGTGTGGATTCATATGCTGCAGTAATTATACCACGGAGAGGTGCTTCCCAGCAGCGTGTGGATTCATATGCTGCAGTAATTATACCACGGAGAGCTTCCCCGCAGTGTGTGGATTCATATGCTGCATTAATTATACCGCAAAGAGGCGCTTCCCCGCAGTATGTGGATTCATATGCTGCATTAATTAACCACAGAGAGCCCTTTCCCAGCAGTGTGCGATTCATTGCTGCTTAATTATACCGCAGAGAGGCACTGCAGTGTGGGGATTCATATGCTGCATTAATTATACCGCAGAGAGGCACTTCCCTGCAGTGTGCGGATCATATGCTGCATTAATTATACCGCAGAGCGCTTCCCAGCATGTGTGGATTCATATGCTGCATTAATTATATCGCAGAGAGGCGCTTCCCAGCAGTGTGTGGATTCATATGGTGCATTAATTATACTGCAGAGAGGCGCTTCCCAGTAGTGTGTGGATTCATATGCTGCATTAATTATACCGCAGAGAGCGCTTCCCGAGTGTGCGGATTCATGTGCTGCATTAATTATACCACAGAGAGGTGCAGCAGTATGTGGATTCATATGCTGCATTAATTATACCACAGAGAGGCCCTTCCCCGCAGTGTGCGGATTCATATGCTGCATTATTATACCACAGAGAGGCGCTTCCCAGCGTGTGTGGATTCATATGCTGCATTAATTATATCGCAGAGAGGCGCTTCCCAGCAGTGTGTGGATTCATATGGTGCATTAATTATACTGCAGAGAGGCGCTTCCCAGTAGTGTGTGGATTCATATGCTGCATTAATTATACCGCAGAGAGGCGCTTCCCAGCAGTGTGCGGATTCATATGCTGCATAAATTATACCACGGAGAGGTGCTTCCCAGCAGCGTGTGGATTCATATGCTGCAGTAATTATACCACGGAGAGGTGCTTCCCAGCAGCGTGTGGATTCATATGCTGCAGTAATTATACCGCAGAGAGGCGCTTCCCCGCAGTGTGTGGATTCATATGCTGCATTAATTATACCGCAAAGAGGCGCTTCCCCGCAGTATGTGGATTCATATGCTGCATTAATTATACCACAGAGAGGCCCTTTCCCAGCAGTGTGCGGATTCATATGCTGCATTAATTATACCGCAGAGAGGCACTTCCCTGCAGTGTGGGGATTCATATGCTGCATTAATTATACCGCAGAGAGGCACTTCCCTGCAGTGTGCGGATTCATATGCTGCATTCATTTTTTTATTTTATTTTCTTTGTTTTAAATATCATTTTATTTGTTCTGGTTTTTTTTTTTCGTTTCAGATAATTTTCTTCAGCTTTTTTTCCGTTTTAAAACCATTGTGTTTATTTAATCATATTAAAAAATGGTATTAAATGAAGTTGTGCAATGCATATTTATAAGAAAAAAAAAAAGGCTCTTTATTTAATGAAAAACGATAGAATCACCGTAGCGACAGAAATATCGGATCATTGGAAACGATATACAAAATTACGGAATCAGCAATGGAACCAAAAAATACGATGTCCGAAATGGAACCGAAATCACGAATGGAACGAAAAGGACTTGCGATTTTACAAATTTCACGTCTATACGAAATAACGAAACTATTTCGTATTGAAAATTATTTCGTATCAGACTCGGAAAAAAAAAAAAAAAAGTCGAATCCGAAGCACCGAATCGGACCAATTCGTGGAAAAAAAAAAAAAGAATCGGTCCGAATCGAAACGCACATCCCTAGTGGAGACATTCTCCTGCTGGGCAGCGGATGTGGAGACATTCTCCTGCTGGGCAGCGGATGTGGAGACATTCTCCTGCTGGGCAGCAGATGTGGAGACATTCTCCTGCTGGGCAGCGGATGTGGAGACATTCTCCTGCTGGGCAGCGGATTCGACTTGAAGCTGCTGGGCAGCAAACTCGGATTCTTCATGCTGCAGGGCAGTGATTTCACAATGCTGGGCAGTGGGTTTGGCTTGAACGGCTTCCTTCAGTAAAGCAGACATGTACATGACAGGAAGCTGCGGGGCAGTGGACTCGAATTCTTCATGCTGCTGGACAGCACACTTTGCTTTCTGGATCAATGATAACAGGAGTTCCTTGATAGAGACCTGGCAATGCTGGAACATGGAGGCCTGGGAAGGCTGGAACATGAAGGTCTTCAGTGGGCAGACTTTGCAATTCACTACTTTGTGCAGGAAAGAACCACGATAAAAGTACAGATCTTGGATTTTCCTCCTTGCCCTCTCCTCCGGGATCAGGGGTCCTCTGGGACCTTTCGTAGGAACATAAACGCACACCCTAGGGAATACGTCCCTAGGATTGTGCAGCAAGAAATCACACAGATTATCCAGGTGCTGCTTAATCAGCTCGTTGGCCCTTCTCAGGTTCTCCAGCATGACTTGGATCACTGCAAACTCACTATGTACTGGCTGCCTCCTTATATCACGGTGGGCCTGGCCTGGCCTGGTATGAATGCAGAAGGGTGTGAGCCTATAGTGCAGTGATCCACGAATCAGATTTAGAAAACACCAAAATATTTATTCTAAACTTCCTTGGAATAAACAAAACTTTAAACAAACAGCAGGGATCCAGAACATAAGCACATTATGTACACAGGAAAGCAGACCTGAGAACTATAAGCAAGATACAAGAATAAACCAGAATACAGAGATACTAAACTAATGCAGGATACAGGGCTACAAGCAAGGTACATGCAAAAAGCAATAATGCAGACAGACCTGAACTAAAGCACAACTATAAACTAGACCAGAAAACTATATAACTAGAACAGACAAAATATAAAGAGAACTAAGCAAGGACTACTAAGAATAAACCTGAAAAACAGAAGTACCAGGAATAGCATGAGCACAGACAGGAGATCCAACAAACAGAACTGTACTCAACCAGGATTGAAGAGAAGTGACTAAGTCAATGAGGCAGCACCATTCTTAGGGTGTTGCCTCCTTTTAAACACAAGAAATCATGACATGAGAGAGTCCAGGTGTGGCTCCAGGGCTAGAGGTCCAGAATCCATGGAAGTCCAGGAACCAGCCTCTTCAATGCATGACGTGGCAATGTTATAACACCAGAGGGGGTGCCAGGTGCACAGAATGTCCAAAACGGTACAGTAGTGATCCGCAGGGGGAGACTGGGGGACTTTTTACAACAGTCTCACCCTGCTCCTGCTGGACAGAGGAGGCAGTTGGAGCCACGGTCCTCGCCGTGGGATAGGAGGTGAGTATAAGAACACTCCAGGGAAACACACAGCCAGGATCCATTCACACACTGATCTCCCTGAAGCAAGCATCTTAAGAACACTCCAGGGAAACACACAGCCAGGATCCACTCACACACTGATCTCCCTGAAGCAAGCATCTTAAGAACACTCCAGGTAAACACACAGCCAGGATCCACTCACACACTGATCTCCCTGAAGCAAGCATCTTAAGAACACTCCAGGGAAACACACAGCCAGGATCCACTCACACACTGATCTCCCTGAAGCAAGCATCTTAAGAACACTCCAGGGAAACACACAGCCAGGATCCATTCACACACTGATCTCCCTGAATCAAGCATCTTAAGAACACTCCAGGGAAACACACAGCCAGGATCCATTCACACACTGATCTCACTGAAGCAAGCATCTTAAGAACACTCCAGTTATCCAGTTTTCAACATGATGGCCACCAGCGCACTCCACAATATGCTATCCTCGCTATTGTATTTCGTATCTGCATTTCTTAATTTTTGGCTGATTTTATCTTCTAAAAATCCCGCTTTTTTTCTATAGAATTTTAACCTGTGCTCCCCCCCATTTCAAAGGCCTCTGATGCCTAACACTTACCTGAACTCATTTCCTCTTCATACAGGGGGACACACAGTCAGGATCCATTCACACACTCAGCAGTCGCACCCTCCCCCACCCACCCAGGATCGGCCTCTATTTTCATGCATCCTTTCCAGCTGTCTACACTTCTTTCTCTAATTACTCTTACTAATCCCAGGTTTCTAATTCCCAGGCAACCATCAATTACTCTCACCTTGCAGTCCTCCTGTTTCCAACCCCAACCCTTCTAGATTGTGAGTTGCTACAGGAATAGGGCCCTCATCTCCTCCTGTACTGTTTGTCAAATGTTGTTCAATGTACTGTAACCCTGTCTATACTGTGCCTATTGTACAGCGCTGTGGAATACGCCGGTGCTTTATAAATAAAGAATAATAATAATAATATACGATTTATTTTGGGGGTTTTTGGCTGGTGCTGACGGATTATGCACCAGCGGAATCCATTAGCACCAAGTCTCGGCTTTGGTTAACCACAGCCGGACGTTAATTAGCGTTAGTATATTGTAATACTAACGCTGATTAACACTTTGCGCTGCCCATGTTAAGTATAGGGAATGCAAAGTACAGAAATCTCGTGCTGAAAAGCACAAGATACTTAACCCATTAGCGTTTGGATGGTAATATGGTGAGCCCGCATCACGGCCACCAGGGCTAACGTTAACGCTCACACAGGGGAGCGCTAACATTAGCAACAAGAATGTAATGTAGCCTCATGCGTTTATATATTTGCTAGATTTTTATTCCATTTGCTGCCATGCTATCTTGCTCCCTTTTAAGTTCTGTCTTCTCACTAGCCTTACATATCATCTGTCTCCCCTGCCTTGCTTCACTAATGTTATGAATTTTTTGACACAACTACCTCTTTCTGATCTTATGTGACCTCACCTCTCTTCCAGCAAATTCACTCTCATTCCATCCAGAGCCCAGCCAACACCATACCCTCCACTTCAGCTGGTCTTTGTTCCCGCCCTACCATCCCTTCACCCACCCCATGGTTCTCATTTAGTTTATACCCTCCTATTTCATCACATGACCACTGCCAAATTTACTTCACCACATCTTATACAGTAACACTCAGCTCAATTACAACATTCATTACTTGCTTCTCTTTTCCCATACTAATTCTCCTTCACCCACCAGCTTCCTCTATAATGTTCTACTACATATAATGTTCTACTACATTTTACTACTTTCTCTCTCTTGCATTTTCCCTAAACTTGTCCTTTCCTTCTATTTACCTTCACCCCCTCACAATCTCATAATTTTTCCCTCGCTACTTCCTTCACCCATTCTCTCAACTCAAGTCCTGGCTTAATTTCTTCTCAATCCTTGTCATCAAACGCTCAGGTCTCAGTCGTCAGCACTTTCTTTCTTAATCCAGACTCTACTAAAATGCTCATCCAAGCTCTTATTATCTCCCGGCTTTACTACTGCAACCTCCTTCTCTCTGGCCTTAAGAGATCCAAGATTATTCCTCTGCACTGTGTAATGAACGCCTGTGCCAGACTCATACACCTCACCTCCAGCACCTCTCACACCTCGCCCCTCTGTCAGTCTCTCCACTGGCTCCCTGTTTCCTTTAGAATTAATTTCAAAATACTGGTGCTCACATACAAAGCTCTCCATAACGTGCGCCTGCCTACATCTCCTTCCTTATTAGCAAGTATATCCAATCCCGACCATTTCGCTCTGCCAATGATCTGATGCTATCAGTTAGAGCTGTGCACCACTGAAAATTTTGTTTTGTTTCGGTTTTTTCTTTTCAATTCGGTGATTCAAAATCGATTCGAAATTGGCGGGTCATTTTGGCGTTTGGATCATTTCGGTGATTCGGTGATTCGGATCATTCGTGTGATTCGGTTCAGTTTGGTTTTTCGTTTTTCAATGAGTTATTTAGTTTTTTATTGCTTACTTAAGAATGGGAAGTAGATTACTACCAATAGAATGAAAGTTCCTTTACTTATTTATTCTTTTAAGATTTTTTAAGCATTTTTTTGGTTGAAATTTTAGGTTTCTAAACTTTTTTTAAAGAAACAAGGCTTTTTAACCCATAGGTTTCAATGCAGCATATGATTCCGCACACTGCCGGGCAGCACCTCTACAGTATAATTAATGCAGCATATGAATACGCACACTGCTGGGCAGCGTCTCTACAGTATAATAATGCAGGTTATGATTCCGCACACTGCCGGGCAGCACCTCTACAGTATAATTAATGCAGCATATGAAACCGCACACTGCCGGGCAGCACCTCTACAGTATAATAATGCAGCATATGAATCCGCATACTGCCGGGCAGCACCTCTACAGTATAATAATGCAGCATATGAATCCGCATACTGCCAGGCAGCACCTCTACAGAATAATGCATCATATGAAATCGCACACTGCCAGGCAGCACCTCTACATTATAATAATGCAGCATATGAATCTGCATGCTGCCAGGCAGCACCTCTACAGAATAATGCAGCATATGATTCCGCACGCTGCCGGGCAGCACCTCTACAATGCAGCATATGACTCCACACACTGCCGGGCAGCACCGCTACAGTATAATTAAAGCAACATTTGAATCTGCATACTTCCGGGCAGCACCTGTACAGAATAATGCAGCATATGAATCCGCACACTGCCAGGCAGCACCTCTACAATGCAGCATATGAATCCGCACACTGCCGGGCAGCACCTCTACAGTATAATTAAGACAGCATATGATTCCGCACACTGCCGGGCAGCACCTCTACAATGCAGCATATAAAGCCACACACTGCCGGGCAGCACTTCTACAGTATAATTAATGCAGCATATGATTCTGCACACTGCCGGGCAGCACCTCTACAATGCAGCATATGAATCCGCACACTGCCCGGCAGCACCTCTACAGTATAATTAATGCAGCATATGAATCCGCACACTTCCGGGCAGCACCTCACCGAATCGACCCGAAATTTCAAATAATCCGAATTATCGAACCGAATGACTCGAAATTTTGAATTGATCCGAAATTTCCTGTGGTCGACATTTCGGATTCGGGATGCCCTCGGAAGCACGAAAATGGTGAATTTCATCTGAAAATCGATTCAGTACGAAACAAATTGCACACACCTACTATCAGTTCCTCGTACTTGCACCCCCAACTCTCACCTTCCAGACTTCTCCCAAGCTGCCCCCTTTCTATAGAACTCTCTCCTCCGCATATTGTATGCTACCACCATTCAATCAGTACCCTGTTGTGGTTGGTGTCTAGTGTTGCCAACAGGGTGTTCTTTTCTGTCTGGTTCCTTGTATTTGACCTGGCTCGTCCATTGACTATTCTGATATTTGTTATCCTGACCTTGGCTTTGTCTCTCACTCCTGCGAATTTCTGAATATCCCTTCACCTGGCTTGTTCCTCTCTGTTTCCAGGGCTCGAGTCCTGCGGGAACGCGCAGGATCGGCGCTCCCACACTTTTCCCACAGTGGGAACGCTGTGGGAACGCAGGTTCCTGCTGTGGCCCGAGCCCTGAATCAGCTGGCCGCACCTTGCAGGCGGCCGCGTGTTCTCCCTCCTACGACGAGCGGCAGCTGGTATGAAGTACAGCCACTCGCCTGGGATCCAACAGCCATCCGCGATCTCGCGAGATCGTGGAGGTCATGTGGAGAGGTGAGCTGGGGGTAAATACATCCATATGAGCTGGGGGCAAATACATCCGTATGAGCTGGGGCAAACATATCCATATGAGCTTGCCTGGGGCAAATACATCCATATGAGCTGGGGCAAACATATCCATATGAGCTGGGGCAAACATATCCATATGAGCTGGGGCAAACATATCCATATGAGCTGGCCTGCGGCAAACATATCCATATGAGCTGGGGCAATATATCCAACCATGTGTTTGGGGTAATATATCCATATGAGCTGTGGGCAATATATCCATGTGTTTGGGGGCAACATATCCATATGAGCTGGGGGCAGTATATCCATATGAGCTGGGGCAGTATATCCATATGAGCTGGGGGCAGTATATCCATACGAGCTGGGGCAATATATCCATACGAACTGGGGGCAGTATATCCATATGAGCTGGGGGCAGTATATCCACGTGAGCTGGGGCAGTATATCCATGTGAGCTGGGGGCAGTATATCCATGTGAGCTGGGGGCAGTATATCCATGTGAGCTGGGGCAAATATATCCATGTGAGCTGGGGAAAATGTATCCATGTGAACTGGGGCAAATATATTCACGTGAGCTCGGGCAAATATATCCATATAACAAGTGCTGTGCATATTATTCTGAGGGCTCAGTGCTGGGTATATTATTCTGGGGGTCCATTGCTGTGCATATTATTCTTGGGGCTCAGTGCTGTGTATATAATTCTGGGGTTCAGTGCTGTGCATATTATTCTGGGGGTCCAGTGCTGTGCATATTATTCTGGGGGCTCAGTGCTGTGCATATTGTTCTGGGGGCTCAGTGCTGTACATATTATTCTGGGGGCTCAGTGCTGTGCATGTTAGTCTGGGGGTCCAATGCCTGTGTATATAATTCTGGTGGGTCTGTGTATATAATTCTGGTGGGTCTGTGCATATAATTCTGGGGGGTCTGTGCATATAATTCTGGGGGGTCTGTGCCTGGATATATATATTAGGGATGAACCGAACACCCCCGAGTTCGGTTCGCATTCGAGCTCGAACTTTTCAAACTCGAACAAGAACACGAACTCAATACAAGTCAATGGGACTCAAAGTTCGAGTCGTTTTTAAAGGGACAGTGAGTTTTCCATGAAATAAGGGTTAAAAATAAAAACAAAAAATTCCTTCAAATATCGTGCCTAGGAGGTCCCCATAACCTGCCCGTGAAGTGGCGGATTTGTAGGATGTATAGAAACATTTAAAAACTATGTCCGGGTCGGGTAGTGCACTGGGGGACAGGAAACAAGGATAAAAAGTTTAAAAAAAGATGTTTTAAACCCCTTCACTGCTGACGACGCGTGGGACACGTCCTCAGTTACTCCAGCTGTATGCTGAGGAGGACGTGTCCCACATGTCATCAGCTTTGAAGGACCCCCGGCGGAGATACTCACCTCTCTGTCTGGAGTCCCGCGGCATTCTGACTTCAGCGTCCTCAGACGCTGAAGTCAAGCTCCTCCCGACATAAATGTGCGATGACGTCATTTCCAGGCGACCCCCCCCCCGGCAATGCCGGGAGATCGCCTGGAAGGGAGGGGGGATCCGTTCAGATCCCTCCCGATCGAGAGGTCCCACAAAAAGAAGCCAGGCACCGCTTAAAAGGGGAGAGCGGTACCTGACTTTAACCCCTTAGGCACCGGGTTGCACTTCGGCGCCTTGCGGCGCCGAAGTGCGGCCTAGCTCCGGTGGGGGCCGCCATATTGGATGGCGGCTCCACCCCGGGTCCCCCCTCACTGCCTGACGTCATCACGCATAGCGGGATGACGTCAGATAGCCGGGGAACCCCTAGCTGCCCAGAATACCCTGGTGGAGATAGGGGGTTCATTTGAACCCTGATATCTCCAGAACCGTGGCAGATAGGGGGTCATGGAGGGTGTCAATCGAAAGGCCTGGGCATGGCCTTTCGAATGATATCGAACATGACCAGGTATAAAGTAAAAGAATAAAAATTTAAAAAATAAAAAAACATGTATTTTTTTGGTGTGTTATTTTTATTAATCCAGCAATATTGTTCACATTTCAATTATAATGTGAACAATGATGCTGCACTAATGATTTTTTTCTATGGTGTGCGTTTGCTAAAAATCACATAATTCCCCCCAAAAAATGTAATAAGTCCCCATTTCTAATTTTTGTACAAGCGCACCCCATAGAAAATATAACCGCAAATGTTCATGTGATAAAAGGTGAAAAAAACCACTTTACACACTGCAGATGATTAAAAATTCAAGTTTTATTGCATTTTTTTGTTATAATATACAGGCAGAACATGGCGTATACATATAAAAATGATATATTATGAATCTGCCGAGTCTGCCGGAAAGAACAATATATAATATGTCTGGGTCGTATAATAAAATGTGGCTTCAAATCGCATTTAAACATGATGAGAGAAGGTAAAAATTAGCTTAGCACACAGCGGTGAAATGCCTCAGCAGTGAAAGGGTTAAAGGAACAGTGAGTTTTCCATAAAATAAGGGTTAAAAATAAAAACGAAAAATTCCTTCAAATATCGAACCTAGGAGGTCCCCATAACCTGCCCGTGAAGTGGCAGATTTGTAGGATGTATGGAAACATCGCCATCACAGACCCACACATGACACCTGGCACTTCCAGTCTGCATACAATGTATCAAATTCATGAGACCGGACTAATTAGAAGCACATGTTATTTCATGTTAAACACTAATTAAACACCTGTTGTTTACGCCGTTTGAGAGCACAGGTCATTTAGAGGTGAGAATCTTTGCACCTAGACATTTAGACATTAGTTTTTAATTCAATATCTAATAAACCGTTGCTTATAATATTCTGCAGTAAAGAGTCTCTTTATTTCTAGATTTTTTAGTATTTTTTAAGCATTTTTTATACTTTTTCAAAAAAAAAATTCGAACTCGAACCGAACACGCCAAATAATTCGATGTTCGCGAACTTGCGAATGGCCAAAGTTCGAATCGAACTCCGAACTGATCGAATCGAACAGCTCATCCCTAATCACAGACCCACACACGACACCTAGCACTCAGTCTGCATAAAATGTATCAAATTCATGAGACCGGACTAATTAGAAGCACATGTTATTTCCAAACACTAATTAAACACCTGTTGTTTACGCCGTTTGAGAGCACAGGTCATTTAGAGGTTAGAATCTTTGCACCTAGACATTAGTTTTTAATTCAATATCTAATAAACCGTTGCTTGTAATATTCTGCAGTAAAAAGTCTCTTTATTTCTAGATTTTTTAGTATTTTTTAAGCAATTTTACACTTTTTAAAAAAAACAAAAATTCGAACTCGAGCCGAACACGCCAAAAAGTTCGAAGTTCGCGAACTTTCGAACTGCCGATATTCGAATCGAACTCCGAACTGATCGAACCAAACAGCTCATCCCTAATATATATATATATGTGATATATATATATTATATATAACGTGTTAGTCCAGTTGCCAAAATCACGAGTATACCTGTACGTAGTGATACCTTTCACTGATCAGTATAGTTTCCAGACCTGAAGAGGAGAGGTTACACTCTTGAAAGCTTGTCTTTTAAATGTAATGTTAACCCAATAAAAATGGTATCACCACGTACTGCTGTACTCGTGATATATATATATATCATAGGCGTGTGCAGCCTATTACATTAGGGTGTGCACCCAAAAGCTCAAACACGAACATATATATATATATCCACAAGTTTCAGCAGTCACGCCTCTTACAAGTATCCTTTGACTCTTTTTGCCTCAGTGCTGTTTATCCAAGTGTTAGCATATGTACTATAACGGAGACAGGATGCTTCCGAGGACTTCATTAAAAGTTTCCTTTATTGCAGCAACATTGAAAAAAAAAAAAAAAAACAACGTTTCAGCTCCAGCGACAGCCCTTATCAAAGTTGATAAAGGCTTACACTGGAGCCAAAATGTGTGTGTGTGTGTGTGTGTGTGTGTGTGTGTGTGTGTGTGTATATATATATAAACAAACAAGGAAGAGAGCACTTCAGACAACACACTCAAAAAACAGCCAACATCAGCAGCTTTATACATTTGAACATTTTACCAGATTTAAGGCTAGGGTCAGACTGGGGCAGTGCGAACGCGCGTGCAGGCGCACTAAATCACGGCCGTAGTAGCAGCACATGACGGGCAATGACGGCCAATATACGCAGTACGGGCGTACAAAAGTGCGTCCACGCCACGCAACCGGCAAATGAACGCATTTTTCGTACAACGTGATACCGCTAGTACAGACGTACAGAGTGCGCTGCGGCCGCATAGCAGCGTGTGTGCGTGATTAGGAGACGTCAGACGCTGCTATTGTGCGGCCTACAAAACGTCCAAACAGCCAAAGTTTCCAGGTTTTGTTGGAGCGTACCTGCGACTGTCGAAAATGTCTGCTGGACCAGAGATCGACGTGGAGAGGCTGATCAGCGCTGTGGGGGAGCATCCTGAGATATGGGACACGGCCTGCGACAGGTATAAAGACAAGGGGAAGAAGGCCAGCGCATGGGTCGTGGTGTCCCGTGTCGTGTACCCTGATTATGATACGTGGTCCGAGAAAGAGCAGCATATACAGTGAGTATTTGATTATTTTATTCATAATCCCATACATGTAAATCACAATAATAATAACAAAAACAAATATGTAATCATTGAGGTGAAATCTCAAATGCTCCCCAGCTGCCAGGGCACCTGACCTGCATCACTCGTAAAATAATTAGACAGAGCATCGCGAAACCTGTTGCTGTATCTATTCACAGCTATGATGTCATCGTTCACATCATCTTCAAGACCGACAACTGTGAGGGTATCCTCAAAATTAAAACCATCCCTGGCACGCACATAATTATGTAGGATGCAACAGCATTTGACTATATCCACACAGAAATCAACCTGTACATCCAGCGGTCTATGTAAAATCCTCCACTTGTTGGTCAGTATGCCAAAGCTACACTCCACATACCGTCTCGCCCGCGACAGCCTATAATTAAAAACCCGCTTCTTCACATTCAGGTGTGTCCCTGAGTAGGGCCTTAGGAGGTGTGTGGATAGTCCGAATGCTTCATCACCCACGAAGGCATAGGGGACTGCCACGTCACTGCCAGGCAATGGTGTGGGTCTGGGGATGTTCAGGGTCCCACTCTCAATTTCATTCCACAGTGTGGAGTTCCTGAACAGTGTGGAGTCAGAGTCCTTGCCGTATGAACCGACATCCACATACACAAAACTATAGTTGGCATCTGCCACCACCAGTAGGCCAATGGAAAAGTAATGTTTATAATTCTGATACAGTGAGCCACTGTGCGGTGGCTTCACTATGCGGACATGTTTGCCATCCACGGCTCCCAGGCAGTTTGGAAAGTTGGCTCTCTCCCAGAATCCTGCTGCAATTTCTAGACATGCCTTGTGTGTCGGTTTTGGTAAACATTGGTCCTTCATGGTTTCCCATATGGTTTGGCAGACCTTGCGGACGATCTCACCAGCTGTTGATCTGCCAACGCGGAAGTTATAATGCAGATCCTTCAAACTGCATCCACTAGCGAGATACCTAGAAGACAAAACAAAACTGTTTGAATATGATCACATACCATGAACACAAGCTAATGTCACACTCATCATGTTTTGCAGCACAAGAGGCGATGAACAAATGGCGCACAGTACGCGACAATTATACGCGGGTGCAGAAGAAGCAAGCCATGGCTGCGCGCTCTGGAGCTGGTTCCAAAAAGGTCCGTGGATACATCTATACAGAGCAACTGTCGTTCCTCCGAAGGACCCAGGAGCCGCGCAGTAGCATCAGCAGCATCGACCAGCCATCGACCTCCGGCTCACAGGTCCAACACATGGTGCCAGGAGGTTCTGCCAGCTGCCAGGAGGAGGTGAACCGGGGTGGTGCAGAGTCGCACCTGGAGGAGGATGTGGAGACAGGACAGGTGGCAGGTACCGCAACAACGGTCAGCACCAGACCTGCACAGAGGAGAAGGGCACCAGCTACAGACCTGGAGCAGGCCATGGTTACCTTCATGGAGGCTCAAACCAACCATCCACATCAACGCTGCATGCTTGCGGACTCCATGGACATGTCATTCTTCAATTCCTGTATGATCCTCCTCAACAAGATGAGCGAGGCTGAGAAGGTGGAGTACCGGCGCAGATCTCTGGCAATATTTGACGACATCCTTTCGCGTCCCCATCACGCAGCCGGTTACAATGCTGTGCCACAATCCACCAATGCCAGTGGATCTTCCCTCCCCAGTGAGGTGCTGTCCACCCACCCAGCCATGCCCCCTGGAGCCAGGCCACACACAGAGTCGGAGTACTGCTCTAGCCACACCACCGGCCCTCATGACCCAGATGCTCGGCGGTATCCTGATCTGTGATACATGTCATGAATATGTTTTAGTTTTGTTTGCCATGTGTTATTTAGTTTCATGTTTAATATATCATGACCTACAGTTAACAAGGTATAATATATGTCGAGAATATATTACTGTTATTTTATTTAATGTTTCATATTATATTATTATTTTGGTCTACATTGTTGTCGGAGTCATTTATGATTATGTACGTGTGATGTGATGCCTGTGTGTGTGTGTGTATGCATGTGACAGTGGGCATGTGACTACAGACATGATGCACTCATGTCAGGTGACTGGCAGCGATGTCATGTATGCAGGTGTTTGACAGTACGTACCGCAAAGTGATGACCAGCATCTCCTCCGGTGGTATGGCGGCCCTCATGTTGGTGTCCCTCTTGCTCAGCGGCTCGCGTACCTGCGACAACAGTTCATCAAAGGAGGGGATGGACATCCGCATGTAGTTGAAAAACTTCACGGGGTCCCTCTCTAGCAGTGGCCTGTACAGCGTCACAAAGTGTCCAAGCGTGGGTCTGGCAGCGTTAATTTGATTAACCCAGGTTCGCCGCTTTCTCTTCCTCTTAAGGTACAGGTACCCCATTGCAGCAAACACAAAGACTTGTACTGGATCCATCTTTGAAAAACGCCACCATACCCAAAATGGATTTTTATAACCCTACCCCTTATTTTTTCATTCATCAATTAATTGGATTCATCAGTTTTTTCTCTTTTTTTACAGCTCCGTCATGAAATACGTCCAGAATTCCGCATCGTCTGACCGCTTTCGCGTATTCCGTGAAAAAATGCGTTCGCACGCACCAACGTACGTTTTGACGCTGGACGTCAGAAATGCGTTCGTCTGACCCTGGCCTTAACCCTTCAAAGCTTCCAACATTTCTTTCCCCCTACAGACTTACCACAGTTCTTAACCCATTTGACGTATTTTACAAGGTTCTTAAACCTAAGCTCTGTTAAAAATAGTGGAAATTTAGTTCACAATGAATGGCCATAAATTGTTCCAAAATGGCGGCCCCCACTGGAAATAGGCAGCAATCTGGTGCCGATTGGTGCCGGATAGCGGCCTGGCGCCTAAGGGGTTAAAGAAATAGATCGCTGGAAAGGTCAGACTGTGACCATTCCAGTGCTGCCTTTCATGACTTGCTAGCCCCCGACGATGGGGAGATAGAGGGACCAAAGAGGACGCCCCCTCCCCTTCAGGCACTCCCCCTGTTCTGGCAGGGGGGGGCCTGAAACTGATGTCAGCACGCCGGGCGAGATGACACCAGTGCACCAGGACGGGTATGCAACGCAGATCTGACTTGAAGGAAGTCAGTCTGCATTGGACACCAGAGTGGGAGGTGAGTATAGGCAGGAGGAATGAAAAAAACGCACAGACGTGCCATGCCGTCCTGCGGCTTTAAAGCCCACTTGCTGCAGGACGGCATGGCACGTTCTGCGTTGTCAAGGGGTTAATGCAATTACTGCAAACAAAGACATAAACAAGAGCATGTATTTTTAGAAGTGTTTTATAAATGTGTTTTAGAAGGTTGTTTTGTTTGTAATGTCCAAGTAATCTAGTTACAATTTATGTAGGCGTAAGTGGTATTGTCCATTAAGGGGAAAAAGGATGTCCCTTTAAGGGAGGGATGACATTTGAGTAGAGTGGCCATTTAACCTCTTGCTGCCCAGCAACATTATTTAGTATCCTACCTGTTCCGGTTTACGGAGGGCAGACAATATATAATCAGGGTTATTCAGAGAGCGTGAAAAGCAGGAGAATGACTGGAGAATGACTGGAGAATGAAAAATTCTAGGTCAAAATAGCCGATTTGGAAAGTGAAATGAAAGGGAGAATTTTTCTGGTTTGGCTATTTTGACCTAGAATTTTTCATTCTCCAGTCATTCTCCTGCTTTTCACGCTCTCTGAATAACCCTGACTGTGTTTGTTGATTCAGAGAGTGATACTGGCCCTTTGAGTGCACGATGATGGGGCAAGGCCGGACTGGGACAAAAAAAATAGGCACAGGTATATACGCACAGCAACCTGTTTAAAGATAAATACATACATTTACACACACAGCCATACATTTACATATACATTCATAGCTACAGTATATACCCCCCGGTATGTAGCAATAAAGCTCATAGTAATGTGCAGTGTATTAATGTGTCAGAACTCCACAGCAATAAAACTCACACAACGCGCATTACTGTTTTATTGCTGTGTAGCTCTGTGACACGCTCATACACACCGTACATTACTGTGAGTTTTATTGCTGTGGATTCTGTGATACACTCATACACACCGCACATTGCTGTGAGTTTTATTGCTGTGGAGCTCTGATACGCTCATACACACCGCACATTACTGTGGATTCTGTGACACGCTCATACACACCGCACATTACTGTGAGTTTTATTACTGTGGATTCTGTGATACGCTCATACACACTGCACATCACTGAGTTTTATTGCTGTGGAGCTCTGTGATACCCTCATACACACTGCACATTACTGTGAGTTTTATTGCTGTGGAGCTCTATGATACAGTAATGTGCGGTGTGTATGAGTGTATCACAGAGCTCCACAGCAATAAAGCTCACAGTAATGTGCAGTGTATGAGTGTATCACAAAGCTTCACAGCAATAAACCTCACAGTAATGTGCGGTGTGTATGAGCGTATCACAGAGCCCCATAGCATGAAAACTCACAGTAACTCTGTGTGGCTGGAACCCAGTTTGCTGCAGGGACAGGACAAGTGGGAGATTTTCAGTTAGCAGAAAGATAGCTATTGATGAGAAAGGGTAGGTAGGGGTAAATACATAAAATAAATACAAAGAGTTGCAATAAACAATGGAAATTGAGGGAAATATAGGATAGGATAAGGATCCCCTTCCCTTCTCTATACTCATCAGCCTTATCCCTCCTCCATGCTGACTGCTGACTACCCCAGGCCGCTCTCTCCCTGTGTCCTAGCGGTAGGATTTCTTCAGTATTATTTGTCTGCTTTCTTTCTCTGCTTTTTCTTTGTATTTTCTTTCGCTCTGTAATCTTTCTTTCTCTTTGTAATTTTTCCTTCTCTCGTCATCCTTTCTATTTTTTCTTTCTGCATTCTTTCTTTCTCTGTATTGTTTCTTTTGCTCCGTATTTTATGTCACTCTGAAATCTTTTTTTTGTTTCTGCATCTTTTATTTCTCTCCATATTTCAATTCTTTCTCTCTGCTTCCTTTCATTCGGTTTCTTTCTTTTCCTCTGCATCCATTCTTTCATTTGCATTTCTTTATGTATTCTTTATCTCTGCATCCTTTCTTTCTCTCTGTATTCATTCATTCTCTGTATTTCTTCCTCTCTGCTTTCTTTCTTTCCAAATTCTTTTTGGAGTTTTCTCTCTGAAGTCTTTCTCTCTCTCCCTGAATTTTCTTTCTCTGCATCTTTTTTCTACATTATTTTACTCTTTTTGCATTTATTCTCTCTGTATTCTCTCACTCTCTGTATTCTCTCCCTCAGAAACAATACAGAGAGATAGAAAGAATAGTGAGAGAGAATAGAGAGAGATAAAGAATAGAGAGAGAATAGAGAGAGATAGAAAGAATAGAGTGAGAGAGAATACAGAGAGATAGAAAGAATAGAGTTTGAGAGAATACAGAGGAATAGAGTGAGAGAGAATACAGAGAGATAGAAAGAATAGAGTGAGAGAGAATACAGAGAGATAGAAAGAATAGTGAGAGTATACAGATAGAAAGAAATAGAGTGAGAGAGAATACAGAGGAATAGAGTGAGAGAGAATACAGAGAGATAGAAAGAATAGAGAGAGAGAGTATACAGAGAGATAGAAAGAATAGAGTGAGAGAGAATACAGAGATAGAAAGAATAGAGAGAGAGAGAATACAGAGAGATAGAAAGAATAGAGTGAGAGAGAATACAGAGAGATAGAAAGAATAGAGAGAGAATACAGAGAGATAGAAAGAATAGAGTGAGAGAGAATACAGAGGAATAGAGTGAGAGAGAATACAGAGAGATAGAAAGAATAGAGAGAGAATACAGAGAAATAGAAAGAATAGAGTTTGAGAGAATACAGAGGAATAGAGTGAGAGAGAATACAGAGAGATAGAAAGAATAGAGAGAGAATACAGAGAGATAGAAAGAATAGAGTTTGAGAGAATACAGAGGAATAGAGTGAGAGAGAATACAGAGAGATAGAAAGAATAGAGAGAGAATACAGAGATAGAAAGAATAGAGTGAGAGAATAGAGAGAGATAGAAAGAATAGAGTGAGACAGAATACAGAGATAGAAAGAATAGAGAGAGAGAATACAGAGAGATAGAAAGAATAGAGAGAGAGAGAGAATACAGAGAGATAGAAAGAATAGAGTGTGAGAGAATACAGAGGAATAGAGTGAGAGAGAATACAGAGAGATAGAAAGAATAGAGTGAGCAAATACAGATATAGAAATAATAGAGTGAGAGAGAATACAGAGAGATAGAAAGAATAGAGTGAGAGAATACATAGAGATAGAAAGAATAGAGTGAGAGAGAATACAGAGAGATAGAAAGAATAGAGAGAGAATACAGAAAGATAGAAAGAATAGAGTGAGAGAATACAGAGATAGAAAGAATAGAGTGAGAGAGAATACAGAGAGATAAAAAGAATAGAGTGAGAGAATACAGAGAGATAGAAAGAATAGAGTGAGAGAATACAGAGAGATAGAAAGAAAATAGAGAGATAGAAAGAATAGAGAGAAAATAGAGAGAGATAGAAAGAATAGAGTGAGAGAATACAGAGAGATAAAGAATAGAGAGAGATAGAAAGAATAGAGAGAGAATAGAGAGAGATATAAAGAATAGAGTGAGAGAGAATACAGAGAGATAGAAAGAATAGAGTGAGAGAATACAGAGAGATAGAAAGAATAGCGAGAGAGAGAATACAGAGAGATAGAAAGAATAGAGTGAGAGAATACAGAGCTAGAAAGAATAGAGTGAGAGAGAATACAGAGAGATAAAAAGAATAGAGTGAGAGAATACAGAGAGATAAAAAGAATAGAGTGAGAGAATACAGAGAGATAGAAAGAATAGAGAGAGAGAATACAGAGATAGAAAGAATAGAGTGAGAGAGAATACAGGGAGATAGAAAGAATATGAGTTTGAAGAAGACTACAGAGAATAGAGTGAGAGAGAATACAGAGAGATAGAAAGAATAGAGTGAGAGAGAATACAGAGAGATAGAAGAATAGAGAGAAGTATACAGATAGAAGGAAAGAATAGAGTGAGAGAGAATACAGAGGATACGAGTGAGAGAGAATTACAGAGGAATAGAGTGAGAGAGAATACAGAGAGATAGAAAAGAATAGAGAGAGAGTATACAGAGAGATAGAAAGAATTAGAGTGAGAGAGAATACAGAGATAGAAAGAATAGAGAGAGAGAGAATACAGAGAGATAGAAAGAATAGAGTGAGAGAATACAGAGAGATTAGAAAGAATAGAGAGAGAATACAGAGAGATAGAAAGAATAGAGTGAGAGAGAATACAGAGGAATAGAGTGAGAGAGAATACAGAGAGATAGAAAGAATTAGAGAGAGAATACAGAGAAATAGAAGAATAGAGTTTGAGAGAATAGAGAGGAATAGAGTGAGAGAGAATACAGAGGAGATAGAAAGAATAGAGAGAGAATACAGAGAGATAGAAAGAATAGAGTTTGAGAGATGAGCAGAGGAAGTAGGTGAGAGAGAATACAGAGAGATAGAAAGAATAGGAGTGAGAGAGAATACAGAGATAGAAAGAATAGAGAGAGAGAGAATACAGAGAGATAGAAAGAATAGAGAGAGAGAGAGAATACAGAGAGATAAAAGAATAGAGTGTGAGAGAGATACAGAGGAATAGGAGTGAGAGAGAGATACAGAGAGATAGAAAGGAGATAGAGTGAGAGAATACATAGAGAGAATAGAAAGAATGAGTGAGAGAGAAATACAGAGAGATAGAAAGAATAGAGAGAGAGAGAATACAAGAGATAGAAAGAATAGAGTGAGAGAATACAGAGAGATAGAAAGAATAGAGTGAGAGAATACAGAGATAGAAAGAATAGAGTGAGAGAGAATACAGAGAGATAAAAAGAATAGAGTGAGAGAATACAGAGAGATAGAAAGAATAGAGTGAGAGAATACAGAGAGATAAAGAAGAGAGAGAGAAATAGAGAGAGATAGAAAGAATAGAGTGAGAGAATACAGAGAGATAAAGAATAGAGAGAGATAGACAAAAGAGAGAGAATAGAGAGAGATATACCAAGTAGAGAATAGAGAGAGAATACAGAGAGATAGAAAGAATAGAGTGAGAGAATACAGAGAGATAGAAAGAATAGCGAGAGAGAGAATACAGAGAGATAGAAAGAATAGAGAGAGAGAATACAGAGATAGAAAGAATAGAGTGAGAGAGAATACAGAGATAGATAAAGGAATAGAGTGATGAGAATACAGAGAGATAAAAGAATAGAGAGAGAATACAGAGAGATAGAAAGAATAGAGAGAGAGAATACAGAGATAGAAAGAATAGAGTGAGAGAGAATACAGGGAGATAGAAAGAATAGAGAGAGAATACAGAGAGATAGAAAGAATAGAGTGAGAGAGAATACAGAGAGATAGAAAGAATAGAGTGAGTGAATACAGTGAGATAGAAAGAATAGAGAGAGCGAATACAGAGATAGAAAGAATAGAGTGAGAGAATACAGAGAGATAGAAAGAATAGAGTGAGAGAATACAGAGAGATAAAAAGAATAGAGTGAGAGAATACAGAGAGATAAAAAGAATAGAGTGAGAGAATACAGAGAGATAGAAAGAATAGAAAGAGAGAATACAGAGATAGAAAGAATAGAGTGAGAGAGAATACAGAGAGATAGAAAGAATAGAGAGAGAGAGAATACAGAGAGATAGAAAGAATAGAGTGAGAGAATACAGAGATAGAAAGAATAGAGTGAGAGAGAATACAGAGAGATAGAAAGAATAGAGTGAGAGAGAATACAGAGAGATAGAAAGAATAGAGAGAGAATACAGAGAGATAGAAAGAATAGAGTGAGCGAATACAGATATAGGATAGAGTGAGAGAGAATACAGAGAGATAGAAAGAATAGAGTGAGAGAATACAGAGATAGAAAGAATAGAGTGAGAGAGAATACAGAGATAGAAAGAATAGAGTGAGAATACAGAGATAGAAAGAATAGAGTGAGAATACAGAGAGATAGAAAGAATAGAGTGAGAGAGAATACAGAGATAGAAAGAATAGTGAGAGAGACTACAGAGAGATAAAAAGAATAGAGTGAGAGAATACAGAGAGATAGAAAGAATAGAGTGAGAGAATACAGAGAGATAGAAAGAATAGAGAGAGAGAATACAGAGATAGAAAGAATAGAGTGAGAGAGAATACAGAGAGATAGAAAGAATAGAGAGAGAGAGAATACAGAGAGATAGAAAGAATAGAGTGAGAGAGAATACAGAGATAGAAAGAATAGTGAGAGAGACTACAGAGAGATAAAAAGAATAGAGTGAGAGAATACAGAGAGATAGAAAGAATAGAGTGAGAGAATACAGAGAGATAGAAAGAATAGAGAGAGAGAATACAGAGATAGAAAGAATAGAGTGAGAGAGAATACAGAGAGATAGAAAGAATAGAGAGAGAGAGAATACAGAGAGATAGAAAGAATAGAGTGAGAGAGAACAGAGATAGAAAGAATAGAGTGAGAGAGAATACAGAGAGATAGAAAGAATAGAGAGAGAGAGAATACAGAGAGATAGAAAGAATAGAGTGAGAGAATACAGAGATAGAAAGAATAGAGTGAGAGAGAATACAGAGAGATAGAAAGAATAGAGTGAGAGAGAATACAGAGAGATAGAAAGAATAGAGAGAGCATACAGAGAGATAGAAAGAATAGAGTGAGCGAATACAGATATAGAAAGAATAGAGTGAGAGAGAATACAGAGAAATAGAAAGAATAGAGTGAGAGAGAATACAGAGATAGAAAGAAAGAGTGAGAATACAGAGATAGAAAGAATAGAGTGAGAATACAGAGAGATAGAAAGAATAGAGTGAGAGAGAATACAGAGATAGAAGAGAAGAGAGAGAATACAGAGAGATAGAAAGAAGAGAGAGAAACAGAGACATAGAAGAATAGAGTGAGAGAATACAGAGATAGAAAGAATAGTGAGAGAGACTACAGAGAGATAAAAAGAATAGAGTGAGAGAATACAGAGAGATAGAAAGAATAGAGTGAGAGAATACAGAGAGATAGAAAGAATAGAGTGAGAGAGAATACAGAGAGATAAAAAGAATAGAGTGAGAGAATACAGAGAGATAAAAAGAATAGAGTGAGAGAATACAGAGAGATAAAAGAATAGAGTGAGAGAATACAGAGAGATAAGAAAGAATAGAGAGAGAGAATACAGAGATAGAAAGAATAGAGTGAGAGAGAATACAGAGAGATAGAAAGAATAGAGTGAGCGAATACAGATATAGAAAGAATAGAGTGAGAGAATACAGAGAGATAGAAAGAATAGAGTGAGTGAATACAGTGAGATAGAAAGAATAGAGAGAGCGAATACAGAGATAGAAAGAATAGAGAGAGAGAGAGAGAGAGAGAGAATACAGAGAGAGAATACAGAGAGATAGAAAGAATAGAGTTTGAGAGAATACAGAGGAATAGAGTGAGAGAGAATACAGAGAGATAGAAAGAATAGAGAGAGAGAGAGAATACAGAGAGATAGAAAGAATAGAGAGAGAATACAGAGAGATAGAAAGAATAGAGAGAGAATACAGAGAGATAGAAAGAATAGAGTGTGAGAGAATACAGAGGAATAGAGTGAGAGAGAATACAGAGAGATAGAAAGAATAGAGAGAGAATACAGAGAGATAGAAAGAATAGAGTGAGAGAGAATACAGAGGAATAGAGTGAGAGAGAATACAGAGAGATAGAAAGAATAGAGTGAGCGAATACAGATATAGAAAGAATAGAGTGAGAGAGAATACAGAGAGATAGAAAGAATAGAAAGAGAATACAAAGAGATAGATAGAATAGAGTGAGAGAATACAGAGAGATAGAAAGAATAGAGTGAGAGAATACAGAGATAGAAAGAATAGAGTGAGAGAGAATACAGAGAGATCGAAAGAATAGAGAGAGAGAATACAGAGATAGAAAGAATAGAGAGAGAGAGAATACAGAGAGATAGAAAGAATAGAGTGAGAGAGAATACAGAGAGATAGAAAGAATAGAGTGAGAGAGAATACAGAGAGATAGAAAGAATAGAGTGAGTGAATACAGAGAGATAGAAAGAATAGAGTGAGAGAATACAGAGATAGAAAGAAGAGTGAGAGAGAATACAGAGAGATAGAAAGAATAGAGTGCGAGAGAGAATGAGAGAGATAAAAGAATAGAGAGAGATAGATAGAATAATGAAGATAGAATACAGAGAGATAGAAAGAATAGAGTGAGAGAATACAGAGATAGAAGAGAATAGAGTGAGAGAGATAGAGAGAGATAGAAAGAAATAGAGAGAGAAATAGAGTGAGAGAGAATACAGAGATAGAAAGAATAGAGTGAGAGAGAATACAGAGATATAAAAAGAATAGAGTGAGAGAATACAGAGATAAAAAGAATAGAGTGAGAGAACACAGAGAGATCGAAAGAATAGAGAGAGAGAATACAGAGATAGAAAGAATAGAGAGAGAGAGAATACAGAGAGATAGAAAGAATAGAGTGAGAGAGAATACAGAGATAGAAAGAATAGAGAGAGAATACAGAGAGATAGAAAGAATAGAGTGAGAGAGAATACAGAGAGATAGAAAGAATAGAGTGAGTGAATACAGTGAGATAGAAAGAATAGAGAGAGCGAATACAGAGATAGAAAGAATAGAGTGAGAATACAGAGAGATAGAAAGAATAGAGAGAGAGAGAATACAGAGAGATAGAAAGAATAGAGAGAGAGAGAATACAGAGAAATAGAAAGAATAGAGTGAGAGAATACAGAGATAGAAAGAATAGAGTGAGAGAGAATACAGAGAGATAAAAAGAATAGTGAGAGAATACAGAGAGATAGAAAGAATAGAGTGAGAGAGACTACAGAGAGATAAAAAGAATACAGAGAGATAGAAAGAATAGAGTGAGAGAGAATACAGAGAGATAAAAAGAATAGAGTGAGAGAATACAGAGAGATAAAAATAATAGAGTGCGAGAATACAGAGAGATAGAAAGAATAGAGAGAGAGAATACAGAGATATAAAGAATAGAGTGAGAGAGAATACAGAGAGATAGAAAGAATAGAGAGAGAGAGAATACAGAGATAGAAAGAATAGAGTGAGAGAGAATACAGAGAGATAGAAAGAATAGAGTGAGAGAAGAATACAGAGAGATAGAAGAATGAGAGAGAATACAGAGAGATAGAAAAAGAATAGAAGAGAAACAGAGAGATAGAAAGAATAGAGAGAGAATACAGAGATAGAAAGAATAGAGTGAGAGAGAATACAGAGAGATAGAAAGAATAGAAGAGAGAATACAGAGAGATAGAAAGAATAGAGTGAGAGAGAATACAGAGAGATAGAAAGAATAGAGTGAGAGAATACAGAGAGATAGAAAGAATAGAGTGAGAGAGATACAGAGAGATAGAAAGAATAGAGTGAGAGAATACAGAGATAGAAAGAATAGAGTGAGAGAATAGAGAGAAAAGAATAGGAAGAATAGAGAGAGAATAAAAAGAAGAGAAGGAGAAATAGAGTGAGAGAGAAATACAGAGATAGAAAGAATAGAGTGAGAGAGAATACAGAGATATAAATAGAAAAGAATAGAGTGAGAGAGAATACAGAGAGATAGAAAGAATAGAGTGAGAGAATACAGAGATAGAAAGAATAGAGTGAGAGAGAATACAGAGAGATAGAAAGAATAGAGTGAGAGAATACAGAGAGATAGAAAGAATAGAGAGAGAGAATACAGAGATAGAAAGAATAGAGTGAGAGAATACAGAGAGATAGAAAGAATACAGAGAGATAGAAAGAATAGAGTGAGAGAGAATACAGAGATAGAAAGAATAGAGAGAGAGAGAATACAGAGAGATAGAAAGAATAGAGAGAGAGAGAATACAGAGAGATAGAAAGAATAGAGTGAGAGAATACAGAGATAGAAAGAATAGAGAGAGAATACAGAGATAGAAAGAATAGAGTGAGAGAGAATACAGAGAGATAGAAAGAATAGAGAGAGAATACAGAGAGATAGAAAGAATAGAGTGAGAGAGAATACAGAGAGATAGAAAGAATAGAGTGAGAGAGAATACAGAGAGATAGAAAGAATAGAGTGAGAGAGAATACAGAGAGATAGAAAGAATAGAGAGAGAATACAGAGATAGAAAGAATAGAGTGAGAGAATACAGAGATAGAAAGAATAGAGTGAGAGAGAATACAGAGAGATAGAAAGAATAGAGTGAGAGAATACAGAGAGATAGAAAGAATAGAGTGAGAGAGAATACAGAGATAGAAAGAATAGAGTGAGAATACAGAGATAGAAAGAATAGAGTGAGAATACAGAGAGATAGAAAGAATAGAGTGAGAGAGAATACAGAGATAGAAAGAATAGAGAGAGAATACAGAGAGATAGAAAGAAGAGAGAGAATACAGAGACATAGAAAGAATAGAGTGAGAGAATACAGAGATAGAAAGAATAGTGAGAGAGACTACAGAGAGATAAAAAGAATAGAGTGAGAGAATACAGAGAGATAGAAAGAATAGAGTGAGAGAATACAGAGAGATAGAAAGAATAGAGTGAGAGAGAATACAGAGAGATAAAAAGAATAGAGTGAGAGAATACAGAGAGATAGAAAGAATAGAGTGAGAGAATACAGAGAGATAGAAAGAATAGAGTGAGAGAGAATACAGAGAGATAAAAAGAATAGAGTGAGAGAATACAGAGAGATAAAAAGAATAGAGTGAGAGAATACAGAGAGATAAAAAGAATAGAGTGAGAGAATACAGAGAGATAGAAAGAATAGAGAGAGAGAATACAGAGATAGAAAGAATAGAGTGAGAGAGAATACAGAGAGATAGAAAGAATAGAGTGAGCGAATACAGATATAGAAAGAATAGAGTGAGAGAATACAGAGAGATAGAAAGAATAGAGTGAGTGAATACAGTGAGATAGAAAGAATAGAGAGAGCGAATACAGAGATAGAAAGAATAGAGAGAGAGAGAGAGAGAATACAGAGAGAGAATACAGAGAGATAGAAAGAATAGAGTTTGAGAGAATACAGAGGAATAGAGTGAGAGAGAATACAGAGAGATAGAAAGAATAGAGAGAGAGAGAGAATACAGAGAGATAGAAAGAATAGAGAGAGAATACAGAGAGATAGAAAGAAATAGAGAGAGAATACAGAGAGATAGAAAGAATAGAGTGAGAGAGAATACAGAGGAATAGAGTGAGAGAGAATACAGAGAGATAGAAAGAATAGAGTGAGAGAGAATACAGAGGAATAGAGTGAGAGAGAATACAGAGAGATGAAAGAATAGAGTGAGAGAATACAGAGATAGAAAGAATAGAGTGAGAGAGAATACAGAGAGATAGAAAGAATAGAAAGAGAATACAAAGAGATAGATAGAATAGAGTGAGAGAATACAGAGAGATAGAAAGAATAGAGTGAGAGAATACAGAGATAGAAAGAATAGAGTGAGAGAGAATACAGAGAGATAGAAAGAATAGAGAGAGAATACAGAGATAGAAAGAATAGAGAGAGAGAGAATACAGAGAGATAGAAAGAATAGAGTGAGAGAGAATACAGAGATAGAAAGAATAGAGTGAGAGAGAATACAGAGAGATAGAAAGAATAGAGTGAGAGAGAATACAGAGAGATAGAAAGAATAGAGTGAGTGAATACAGTGAGATAGAAAGAATAGAGTGAGAGAATACAGAGATAGAAAGAATAGAGTGAGAGAGAATACAGAGAGATAGAAAGAATAGAGTGCGAGAGAATAGAGAGAGATAAAGAATAGAGAGAGATAGAAAGAATAGAGATAGAATAGAGAGAGATAGAAAGAATAGAGTGAGAGAGAATACAGAGAGATAGAAAGAATAGAGTGAGAGAATACAGAGATAGAAAGAATAGAGTGAGAGAATAGAGAGAGATAGAAAGAATAGAGAGAGAATAGAGTGAGAGAGAATACAGAGATAGAAAGAATAGAGTGAGAGAGAATACAGAGATAGAAAGAATAGAGTGAGAGAATACAGAGATAGAAAGAATAGAGTGAGAGAATACAGAGAGATAGAAAGAATAGAGAGAGAGAATACAGAGATAGAAAGAATAGAGGAGAGAGAATACAGAGAGATAGAAAGAATAGAGTGAGAGAGAATACAGAGATAGAAAGAATAGAGTGAGAATACAGAGAGATAGAAAGAATAGAGTGAGAGAATACAGAGAGATAGAGAATAGAGTGAGTGAATACAGTGAGATAGAAAGAATAGAGAGAGAGAATACAGAGATAGAAAGAATAGAGTGAGAGATACAGAGAGATAGAAAGAATAGAGAGAGAGAATACAGAGAGATAGAAAGAATAGAGAGAGAGAGAATACAGAGATAGAAAGAATAGAGTGAGAGAATACAGAGATAGAAAGAATAGAGTGAGAGAGAATACAGAGAGATAAAAAGAATAGTGAGAGAATACAGAGAGATAGAAAGAATAGAGTGAGAGAGATACAGAGAGATAAGAAGAATACAGAGAGATAGAAGAATAGAGTGAGAGAATACAGAGAGATAAAAGAATAGAGTGAGAGAATACAGAGAGATAGAAAGATAGAGAGAGAGAATACAGAGATATAAAGAATAGAGTGAGAGAGAATACAGAGAGATAGAAAGAATAGAGAGAGAGAGAATACAGAGATAGAAAGAATAGAGTGAGAGAGAATACAGAGAGATAGAAAGAATAGAGTGAGAGAGAATACAGAGAGATAGAAAGAATAGAGAGAGAATACAGAGAGATAGAAAGAATAGAGTGAGAGAGAATACAGAGAGATAGAAAGAATAGAGAGAGAATACAGAGAGATAGAAAGAATAGAGTGAGAGAATACAGAGAGATAGAAAGAATAGAGAGAGAAATACAGAGAGATAGAAAGAATAGAGTGTGAGAATACAGAGAGATAGAAAGAATAGAGTGAGAGAGAATACAGAGAGATAGAAAGAATAGAGTGAGAGAATACAGAGATAGAAAGAATAGAGTGAGAGAATAGAGAGAGATAGAAAGAATAGAGAGAGAATAGAGTGAGAGAGAATACAGAGATAGAAAGAATAGAGTGAGAGAGAATACAGAGATATAAAAAGAATAGAGTGAGAGAGAATACAGAGAGATAGAAAGAATAGAGTGAGAGAATACAGAGAGATAGAATAGAGTGAGAGAGAATACAGAGAGATAGAAAGACTAGAGTGAGTGAATACAGTGAGATAGAAAGAATAGAGAGAGCGAATACAGAGATAGAAAGAATAGAGTGAGAGAATACAGAGAGATAGAAAGAATAGAGTGAGAGAATACAGAGAGATAGAAAGAATAGAGTGAGAGAGAATACAGAGATAGAAAGAATAGAGAGAGAGAATACAGAGAGATAGAAAGAATAGAGAGAGAATACAGAGAAATAGAAAGAATAGAGTGAGAGAATACAGAGATAGAAATAATAGAGAGAGAATACAGAGAGATAGAAAGAATAGAGTGAGAGAGAATACAGAGAGATAGAAAGAATAGAGAGAGAATACAGAGAGATAGAAAGAATAGAGTGAGAGAGAATACAGAGAGATAGAAAGAATAGAGTGTGAGAGAATACAGAGGAATAGAGTGAGAGAGAATACAGAGAGATAGAAAGAATAGAGTGAGCAAATACAGATATAGAAATAATAGAGTGAGAGAGAATACAGAGAGATAGAAAGAATAGAGTGAGAGAGTGAGAGAGAATACAGAGAGATAGAAAGAATAGAGTGAGAGAATACAGAGATAGAAAGAATAGAGTGAGAGAGAATACAGAGAGATAAAAAGAATAGAGTGAGAGAATACAGAGAGATAGAAAGAATAGAGTGAGAGAATACAGAGAGATAGAAAGAAGAGAGAGAGAATAGAGAGATAGAAAGAATAGAGAGAAAATAGAGAGAGATAGAAAGAATAGAGTGAGAGAATACAGAGAGATAAAGAATAGAGAGAGATAGAAAGAATAGAGAGAGATATAAAGAATAGAGTGAGAGAGAATACAGAGAGATAGAAATAGAGTGAGAGAATACAGAGAGATAGAAAGAATAGCGAGAGAGAGAATACAGAGAGATATAAAGAATAGAGTGAGAGAATACAGAGAGATAGAAATAGAGTGAGAGAATACAGAGAGATAGAAAGAATAGCGAGAGAGAGAATACAGGGAGATAGAAAGAATAGAGAGAGAGAGAATACAGAGAGATAGAAAGAATAGAGTGAGAGAGAACAGAGATAGAAAGAATAGAGTGAGAGAGAATACAGAGAGATAAAAAGAATAGAGTGAGAGAATACAGAGAGATAAAAAGAATAGAGAGAGAGAATACAGAGAGATAGAAAGAATAGAGTGAGTGAATACAGTGAGATAGAAAGAATAGAGAGAGCGAATACAGAGATAGAAAGAATAGAGTGAGAGAATACAGAGATAGAAAGAATAGAGTGAGAGAATACAGAGAGATAGAAAGAATAGAGTGAGAGAGAATACAGAGAGATAGAAAGAATAGAGTGAGAGAATACTGAGAGATAGAAAGAATAGAGTGAGAGAGAATACAGAGAGATAGAAAGAATAGAGTGAGAATACAGAGAGATAGAAAGAATAGAGTGAGAGAGAATACAGAGAGATAGAAAGAATAGAGAGAGAATACAGAGAGATAGAAAGAATAGAGTGAGAGAGAATACAGAGAGATAGAAAGAATAGAGTGAGCGAATACAGATATAGAAAGAATAGAGTGAGAGAGAATACAGAGAGATAGAAAGAATAGAGTGAGAGAATACAGAGATAGAAAGAATAGAGTGAGAGAGAATACAGAGAGATAGAAAGAATAGAGAGAGAATACAGAGCTAGAAAGAATAGAGTGAGAGAGAATACAGAGAGATAAAAAGAATAGAGTGAGAGAATACAGAGAGATAAAAAGAATAGAGTGAGAGAATACAGAGAGATAGAAAGAATAGAGAGAGAGAATACAGAGATAGAAAGAATAGAGAGAGAGAATACAGAGAGATAGAAAGAATAGAGAGAGAGAATACAGAGATAGAAAGAATAGAGTGAGAGAGAATACAGAGAGATAGAAAGAATAGAGTGAGAGAATACAGAGATAAGAAAGAATAGAGTGAGAGAGAATACAGAGAGATAGAAAGAATAGAGTGAGAGAGAATACAGAGAGATAGAAAGAATAGAGTGAGAGAGAATACAGAGAGATAGAAAGAATAGAGAGAGAATACAGAGAGATAGAAAGAATAGAGTGAGCGAATACAGATATAGAAAGAATAGAGTGAGAGAGAATACAGAGAGATAGAAAGAATAGAGTGAGAGAATACAGTGAGATAGAAAGAATAGAGAGAGCGAATACAGAGATAGAAAGAATAGAGTGAGAGAATACAGAGAGATAGAAAGAATAGAGTGAGAGAATACAGAGAGATAGAAAGAATAGAGTGAGAGAATACAGAGAGATAGAAAGAATAGAGTGAGAGAGAATACAGAGATAGAAAGAATAGAGTAGAGAGAATACAGAGAGATAGAAAGAATAGAGAGAGAGAATACAGAGAGATAGAAAGAATAGAGTGAGAGAATACAGAGATAGAAAGAATAGAGTGAGAGAGAATACAGAGAGATAGAAAGAATAGAGTGAGAGAGAATACAGAGAGATAGAAAGAATAGAGAGAGAATACAGAGAGATAGAAAGAATAGAGAGATGAGCGAATACAGATATAGAAAGAATAGAGTGAGAGAGAATCAGAGAGATAGAAAGAATAGAGTGAGTGAATACAGTGAGATAGAAAGAATAGAGAGAGCGGATACAGAGATAGAAAGAATAGAGTGGAGAGAATACAGAAGAGATAGAAAGAATAGAGTGAGAGAATACAGAGAGATAGAAAGAATAGAGTGAGAGAAGTAAGACAAGAGAGTAGAAGAGAAATAGAGTGAGTGAGAGAATACAGAGATAGAAAGAATAGAGTGAGAATACAGAGAGATAGAAAGAAGAATAGGTGAGAGAGAAATACAGAGATAGAAAGAATAGAGTGAGAGAGAATACAGAGAGATAGAAAGAATAGAGAGAGAGAATACAGAGAGATAGAAAGAAGAGAGAGAATACAGAGAGATAGAAAGAAAAGAGTGAGAGAATACAGAGATAGAAAGAATAGAGTGAGAGAGACTACAGAGAGATAAAAAGAATAGAGTGAGAGAATACAGAGAGATAGAAAGAATAGAGTGAGAGAATACAGAGAGATAGAAAGAAGACAGAGAGAATACAGAGATAGAAAGAATAGAGAGTGAGAGAGAATACAGAGAGATAGAAAGAATAGAGTGAGAGAGAATACAGAGAAATAAAAAGAATAGAGTGAGAGAATACAGAGAGATAGAAAGAATAGAGTGAGAGAGAATACAGAGATAGAAAGAATAGAGTGAGAGAGAATACAGAGAGATAGAAAGAATAGAGTGAGCGAATACAGATATAGAAAGAATAGAGTGAGAGAATACAGAGAGATAGAAAGAATAGAGTGAGTGAATACAGTGAGATAGAAAGAATAGAGAGAGCGAATACAGAGAGATAGAAAGAATAGAGTGAGAGAATACAGAGAGATAGAAAGAATAGACTGAGAAGAATACAGAGAGATAGAAAGAATAGAGTGAGAGATACAGAGAGATAGAAAGAATAGAGTGAGAGAGAATACAGAGAGATAGAAAGAATAGAGTGAGAGAATACAGAGATAGAAAGAATAGAGTGAGAATACAGAGATAGAAAGAATAGAGTGAGAATACAGAGAGATAGAAAGAATAGAGTGAGAGAGAATACAGAGAGATAGAAAGAATAGAGTGAGAGAGAATACAGAGATAGAAAGAATAGAGTGAGAGAGAATACAGAGAGATAGAAAGAATAGAGAGAGAGAGAATTCAGAGATAGAAAGAATAGAGTGAGAGAGAATACAGAGAGATAGAAAGAATAGAGAGAGAGAGAGAATACAGAGAGATAGCAAGAATAGAGTGAGAGAGAATACAGAGAAATAAAAAGAATAGAGTGAGAGAATACAGAGATATAGAAAGAATAGAGTGAGAGAATACAGAGATATAGAAAGAATAGAGTGAGAGAATACAGAGAGATAGAAAGAAGAGAGAGAATACAGAGAGATAGAAAGAATAGAGTGAGAGAATACAGAGATAGAAAGAATAGAGTGAGAGAATACAGAGATAGAAAGAATAGAGTGAGAGAGAATACAGAGAGATAGAAAGAATAGAGTGAGCGAATACAGATATAGAAAGAATAGAGTGAGAGAATACAGAGAGATAGAAAGAATAGAGAGAGAATACAGAGATAGAAAGAATAGAGTGAGAGAGAATACAGAGAGATAGAAAGAATACAGAGATAGAAAGAATAGAGTGAGAGAGAATACAGAGAGATAAAAAGAATAGAGTGAGAGAATACAGAGAGATAGAAAGAATAGAGTGAGAGAGAATACAGAGAGATAGAAAGAATAGAGTGAGAGAATACAGAGATAGAAAGAATAGAGTGAGAATACAGAGATAGAAAGAATAGAGTGAGAATACAGAGAGATAGAAAGAATAGAGTGAGAGAGAATACAGAGATAGAAAGAATAGAGTGAGAGAGAATACAGAGATAGAAAGAAGAGAGAGAGAGAATACAGAGAGATAGAAAGAATAGAGTGAGAGAATACAGAGATAGAAAGAATAGAGTGAGAGAGAATACAGAGAGATAGAAAGAATAGAGTGAGAGAGAATACAGAGAGATAAAAAGAATAGAGTGAGAGAATACAGAGAGATAGAAAGAATAGAGTGAGAGAATACAGAGAGATAGAAAGAATAGAGTGAGAGAATACAGAGATAGAAAGAATAGAGTGAGAGAGAATACAGAGAGATAGAAAGAATAGAGTGAGTGAATACAGTGAGATGGAAAGAATAGAGAGAGAATACAGAGATAGAAAGAATAGAGTGAGAGAGAATACAGAGAGATAGAAAGAATAGAGAGAGAGAGAATACAGAGAGATAGAAAGAATAGAGTGAGAGAATACAGAGAGATAGAAAGAAGAGAGAGAATACAGAGAGATAGAAAGAATAGAGTGAGAGAATACAGAGATAGAAAGAATAGAGTGAGAGAGAATACAGAGAGATAGAAAGAATAGAGTGAGCGAATACAGATATAGAAAGAATAGAGTGAGAGAGAATACAGAGAGATAGAAAGAATAGAGTGAGAGAATACAGAGAGATAGAAATAGAGTGTGAGAGAATACAGAGGAATAGAGTGAGAGAGAATACAGAGAGATAGAAAGAATAGAGTGAGAGAATACAGAGATATAAAGAATAGAGTGAGAGAGAATACAGAGAGATAGAAAGAATAGAGTGAGAGAATACAGAGAGATAGAAAGAATAGAGTGTGAGAGAATACAGAGGAATAGAGTGAGAGAGAATACAGAGAGATAGAAAGAATAGAGTGAGAGAATACAGAGAGATAGAAAGAATAGAGTGAGAGAATACAGAGAGATAAAGAATACAATCTCTGTATTCTCTCTCTCTCTCTGTTTACACTCTTTCCCCCTGCTGCCAGTGATCTGAGGGTCTGAGCTGTTGGTGCTGGGGAGCAACCAGAATGCCACTGCCTGGTGCATCTGAGCTCCCTGGAGCAGCCAGGGTTAACTATTTTACTGGCAGTGGCATAATTAAAAAACAGATGGGTGCATCATACCCTCAGTGACACAGGGCCAACTGGAGCATCATTCACCTGCTGACCCTGTGAAGTTGATCCTGCTGCTTCCTGCCCCACTGCATTACTACCTCCTCTCTGTAGTATTTTCCCCCAGTAATGGAAGAGCATACAGGAAGATGGGAAATAGCAAGCATTTCAGGAAGTACCCGCCGCCTACTGCCTGTCACTGGGGTTTCAAAAGACCCTCAGAGTTCTCCCCATAGCAGCTGCCAAGCCTGCCCCTGCATCCCACTGGGGATTTCAAAAGACACACAAGCACAAGCAGGGGTGTGTCTGCTGCTGCTCCAGCAGCGTTATGGAGTCCTTCAGAGCAGAGGTTAGGGATGAACGCTGGAGCTGCAAGTTCGGCCGGCGGAAGTCACGGCAAAAACAAAAACAAAAAACTGTCTGATTAGGGTGTGTCCAGGCACACCTGGCACACCCCGTGCGCACGCCTATGATATATATATATATATAAAAAAACACATGGGGGTAGCACTCAGCCTTAACTAAGCGTTTCAGTGCGGGTGCGTCTCAAAATAAAATACAGAACAAAAACATGGAGAGAGCACTCCAGACAAACACATTCAGAAACCTGCAACAACAGCTCCATGCATGGGTACATAATACCAGCTTTTACCACATGGTGAAAATTTCATAACTCTGAGCTTTGCTCAATAAAATGGTGGAAATTTGGTTCGCAATGAACGGCCGTGAATTGCTTAAGCCTAACAACAGCGTCAATGTAATCCACCCTCTGGCAGGTCCTACTCTGCAAACCTAATGACTGCCCATCATGGGATAAACTCACTTACTGAGGAACAGGTCCCTTCATGGAGCTCCCGCAGATCAAGGTTAAATAGAACCTGGAGGAGGAGTACCTGTGGCAGGGAGGGGTGCATACCCAGGAAATACATATGAAAAACACATGGGGGGGTAGCACTCAGCCTTAACTCTCTGCGGGAGCTCCGTGAAGGGGACCTGTTCCTCAGTAAGTGAGTTTATCCCATGATGGGCAGTCATTAGGTTTGCAGAGTAGGACCTGCCAGAGGGTGGATTACATTGACGCTGTTGGCAGGCTTAAGCAATTCACGGCCGTTCATTGCGAACCAAATTTCCACCATTTTATTCAGCAAAGCTCAGAGTTATGAAATTTTCACCATGTGGTAAAAGCTGGTATTATGTACCATGCATGGAGCTGTTGTTGCAGGTTTCTGAATGTGTTTGTCTGGAGTGCTCTCTCCATGTTTTTGTTCTATATATATATTTTCTTCAGGTAATAGGGGTTGTGGAATTCGGGGGTGAGCTCCCTCACTTTTTTCACAGGACTTAACCCCTGTCTGTTTCACTATCTGGTATCCTGACCTCAGCTAGTCTGATGATTCTTTTACACTTAAATTTGCCTAAGCCGGGCTATTACAGTATATAAGGACCGGTATCGATTTCAAGGTTTTGGGTACAGGTTCTGTGTGTGAGTGTCTACTCGTTACAGTCTAATCTTAATTGCTGAGCATTCCCTTCCCTTTCTTAAATTCACTGTTGCCCTTGGTGATAAACTGTCTTGTATTATACTTTATTTGAATATTAGATAAACTCTGGTGGTGAGAGTAATGTACATAATTTCTCAATCCAGTCACCTTAAGGCTGCATTTCCTGTTTAGTAAATCAAGAATGCTTTCTCATGTCAAAGACAAATACATGTAAAAAAAACTAAGATTCAATGCTTAATTGTAAAATGAGAAGACTATCTGGCTTCAATTGTGTTCTCTCACATCATTAGTGTCACTAATTGAAACTAAGTACTTGTTTTCTTAAATATTGCATTAGGAGGCCCGTTTCATTATGCAAGTTTACACAATAGCAGACATTTTTCAGGATACATAGTCATTGCATACATTAGTACCCAATCTACCAAGAAAAGTAGCTATTGATTGCGCTAAATCTATTAAGAAATGAAGACGAGAAAATGAACAATGGAAACTGTAACATTTTCTTGAATTAAAGTGGACTTCGCATGTTACTTTATCACTTAATTGACTAGATTCTGGCACTGCGCATCAGCTGAAGCTATGCAGAGGATAGCAGATGTAACTGTTTAATTATCCATTTCACTATGTTGTTCAGAGAACTGATCTATTCTGTTCTGTTTTGTTGGGTTTCTGTTAGACTTGTGCACGGCAAGAAAATTAAGGTCGTCCAAATTGTTTTGGCTCTATTTTTTTCAGTGAAACGGATTCAGATGTACCAAATATTATTCATGCCACTTTTCAGTTTGTCCATGTAAGTGTGCATGAATGAACCAATTTATAGAATGAGTTATTTGCCAGCAACCAGCACAAGTAGTCCCTAGTCTCACTCTGCAATCACTCTGCAGCCCTGCACTATCTCAAGAGAGCACAGAGGACTCGCGGCCTGGCAGCGCAACCCTCCATGGAGTCCTATGGACTCCAGTAGGTGATACTCATGGCGACACGTAAGCGCTAATGCGAGTATCACCTAGGGCAGGGGTCAGCAACCTTGGCTCTACAGATGTTTTGGAACTACATCTCCCACGATGCTCAGCTACTCATTAGATTGGCTGAGCCTCATGGTAAATGTAGTTCCAAAACATCTGTAGAGCCAAGGTTGCTGACCCCTGATAGGGTAACGGATGGATCAGGCACAGGTTTTCAATGTTAACGTCCCGTTTTAGCGTGAACATAGTTACAGTTACAAGCATTTATAAAGCACTAACAAGTTCCGTAGTGCTGTACAAAGGGAGAGCCAGAATAACAAATATACATACCCATTACCCACACAAATCAATAAGAGAGAGGACCCTGCTCAAGACCTTAGAATCTAAGATGAGAGGGTAGGACACATTAGGTGAGGGTGAATAGAGTACAGGACGTAGCGGGGTGCATGTGGGCTGTGTGGAAAGAAGGTGTAAGAAATGAACAATGGGGGATTATGGAGTGAGCCGACAGGCTTCTCTAAAGTAATGTGTTTTCAGAGACTTCTTGAAGGACTGGAGAGACGGGGAGAGTCTGATGTTGCAGGGGAGGGAGTTCCATAGAAAGGGGGCAGCTCGGGAGAAGTCTTGAAGGTGGGAGTTGGGGGTGCTTGTACAAGGAATTGATAGCATCAGCAAAAGGGCAATTTGATGGGTTTCTGTTGAAACACTTCCAGTAGAACAGCTGCATTCTCCAACTTCATTTAAAGCTAGCCACAAATAAAGAGGGAGTTTTTGTAGGCTCTCTTTTAAGTGATATGCCCTCACCAGCACCATCACATCATGGAGACGTAGGGTGTTATGGGGCACATTATGACTTCTACATCCTTCTATTTACTTCTTAGGGCTAAATTACAATCTTCACGTAAAATCGCTCGCGCAACGCGTGAATTTGTGCGGCAAGTGTTAAATGTTAACGCACGTTTATCACCGCTGGAATTACAATCCTCGCGCATTTTTTCATCCGTCGAGCAATAATGCACATAAAACGGACGCACACAAATGCTTGCGCAGTAATGTTTGTTTTTGGGCTGGTGTATTTTGGTTAGGCCAGGTTGTTCAGATTTGCCATTAACACCAGCTTTTAGGAGTTGCTAAAATTATGCGCGCAAAGGCTATGCTGCGCATAGATTGTAATACCACCCGCGTACCAGCGTTCATTCGCGTTTCCGCTCTCAATGTTAAGTATAGGACGCGCGCAGTACAGTACGCTCGCAAAGGGTTCGCGCAGGTTCACCCGAGGTAGACGATTACGCACGTTTGTTGCTCTGACAATGTAATACGACATTCGGCACAAAGGGTTTTACCCCTCGCGTTAATTTTTTTTGCGACGGCGCGAAAATTGTAATTTAGCCCTTAATGTTTAGAGTGGGAGATGGTTGCAACGCACCAACAAATAAACTAATAAGGAAATGCTGCTGTGATACGCTATTGACATTTCATCCATGCAGCAATGCGTTATATAATTCTGACAAATCACCAAAAACTGGACAAATATTTCCTCTAGATTTTAGTAGGAAATCTGAAGCTTTGGTTACAACAGTGGCATACCGGGGCGGGGGTGCCCCAAGTGCAGCTGGGCAGGGGTGCATTTAGCCGGCTGCCATCCTTCAGGGCTGGCCCGTCCATGCAGTAATGCAGTCTGTGCCATAGGGTTACAACAATAGTTGTAGTTCATTTAAAGGAACACAGTATTAAAAAATATGGTTCCCTTTTATATTGTCTTCCTTTAAGTGAGCTACAACTATTGTTTATTAGGACACGAAAATAGTCATAATAATCAGTTTTTCCCTGGGCGTGAGAGTACCCCCACCTACTTTTCCAGAAAAAAATCACTGCTAATACATGACTTTTCATTCCTATTTCAAGGTCATTTATAAATAAATTGAATAGAATTGGTCCTATTACAGACCACTTACCACTGGTGTCCATATTGAAAATGTACGATCTATGACCTCTCTCTGACCCTATCTTTTAGCCAGTTTTCTATCCAAGAACAAAAATTTTCATCTAGACTAATTTTTCTTAATTTAAATAGAAACCTCTAATTAGCCTAGTTAGAGAGCTGCCACTGTATACAGGAACAGATAAGTAGACAATCTCAGGTCTTGTACAAAATTATTCATTACATTCTTTATTTATTCTACATTTGGCATCACTGATGTTTTGGAACTGCCGAGCTTTGACCAAGATGATCATAGTAAAGGGTTGGCTGAGTCGAAATGTTGACGATGTAAAATGTAGAATAAATAAAGGTCATAAGGAAGAATTTTATTCAAGGTCCACGAGTGCCTCCTCGTGTATATTCTGTATGTTATTTGGATTGTGCACCTTGACATATATTTGTGGCTAATGGTGAGTGGCGATGATATATATATATATATATATATTTGCAAATTGTGGATTGGTATGAAATATGTGTGTTTTAGTATTGATATAGACAATGTGTGATGCATATGTATAGAATTTAGGCATAACTAATTAATGCTCCTCACAAAGGATTACTCACACTATCTTTGCCATGGGCGCCTAGTTTGTCACACTAGTACACACCTAATTAACCCCACTCATAAAGATCATAAGCACATTACTAACCATGCTGCTTCATACACTCCTACACAGACATAATTAGCTTCTCTTATGCAAATACCATGCTCTAATTCTTTACAGCCAAAATTCACATCAAACACACCAAGGGTAGCGTGGAGTAAATTTCTTAGAAAACACCACTGGAAATTTTTTAAAAATCGCAGGTTACTCTTAGTTTTCCTATGGAATGCTGATTCAACTAGCTGCTATATTAAAGGAACACTCCACTCATCCTGACCACTTTATAGTTTCCAAGGGACACAACCACTTAGCTGTAACTAGTTTATTTGTGCATTACAAATAAAAACACATTATAAAACACATGGGGCTATATTACATTCTTCACGCAAGAAGATGGAGATGGAGATAGCACACGTGGAGGTAGCAGAAGGCCTGCAGAGCATAGCAGTGGTAGGAGTGGAGAGCGTGGCAGTGGTAGGAATGGAGAGCGTGGCAGTGGTAGGAATGGAGAGCGTGGCAGTGGTAGGAGTGGAGAGCGTGGCAGTGGTAGGAGTGGAGAGAGTAGCAGTGTCAGGATTGGAGAGCGTAGGAGTGGAGAACGTAGCAGTGGTGTCGGGGTTGTGAGTCTTGAGAGGGTCACCTGTGGAGAGGGGGAGAGACGTAGCACTGAGAGCAAGGGGAGTGAAGATGCTAGGCCAGGCCCATCTAACCAAGGGACAGGTGTTGCGCAAGGGACAGGACAGCGAGTCAGAGGGCAGACACACTCCAGGACACAGGTGTCTGAAGGGGCCTCATCGCAGCGTATCCGCGAGGAGCACTACACGCTAGAGGACAAAAATGTCCTAATAGGGGAATACATGGCAAAGGCACAGCGGCTGGATGACAAGGCAATAACTAGACACCAACGTCAAAGGCTGTGTAGGGAAATACGAGAAGCTGTGTGTGCACTGGGCAGGAACTGCTCCATGGAATCTATAAAGCACCGATACCAGGACTGTAAGTGGGAGCTGAAGGCAAAGCTGGCCAGGGAGCTACGTAAAGCGAGAAAGACTGATGGTGGACAGCCGCACGTCTATGTGTATGTGCAGTGGGAGGAGCAGTTGAGGGAAAGGCTGAGTGCAACCAGCGTGGCAGGATTCTCCGGCTTCCAAACTCAGGCAGAGGACACATTCACAGAGCGTGAGTATAGCTTACATCCAGACTTTTTCATGTGTCAAATGTGATTCAAGTTTTTTGTACAGCCAACTAGTGTATGCTGATGTTTGGACTACATATCCCATGATGACCTGTCACCCAATTGCTACACGGTGCATCATGGGACTTGTAGTGCAAAACTATTAGAAGGTGCCAGGATGCATGAAACTCTGAAAGAGACAATAATGTGAAGATGTAGTCCTGTTTGTGGATATGACTGTGATTTAAAACGAGGTCAAAGATGTTGAGGCAAGACAGGGTTAAATGTGTATTTGGTTAGTGGGGGGATGTGTCTCATTCTTTGTAGATATCAGTAGGGCCCTATACAATGGTCTAATGCAGGGGTCAGAAAACCTGGCTCCCTGATGTTTTGGGAACTACATATCCCATGATGCTCAGTCACCCGTTAGGCTGACAGAGCCACATGGGATTTATGCACATAATGGGGGTCTGCTGCTCCCACTTAATAGATCTCAATTCTTACATCACGTCTACACAATCGTGGCACTGCATATTGGTGACTGACAATGTACTTAGCAAATGACAATTACAGTCATTTGTTCTTTATAAAAATTTATTTTTCTCACAGGACGTTTCTTGCTATGTCAGAAATTATTGTCCATGAAATTATATTTTATACATTTCGAGTAAAGTATCATTAGGGATTGTAACATAGTTATATTTGCAAAGTGATGATTACTTCTTCTGTGGTGTCCCCACTTGCAATACAAAAGGGTGTTCGCTGAGGTTTAGGTGATGCATTCAATCCATTCGCTCACAAGCGACTGTCATCATATTGTCCAGTCAGGTCCAGAAATATTGGGACATCGACACGGAGTTGGAATGAAACAAACACAATGTGCTTTAACTGCAGACTGACAGCTTTAATTTGAGGGTATGTACATCCAAACATGAACGGTGTAGGACTTACAGCAGTTTGCAGATGTGCCTCCCACTTGTTAAGGGACCAAAGGTAATGGGACAGAATAATAATCATAAATCAAACTTTCCCTTCTTAATACTTGGTTGCAAATACTTTGCAGTCAATCACAGCCTGAAGTCTGGTACGCATAGAAATCACCAGACGCTGGGTTTCATTCCTGGTGATGCTCTGCCAGGCCTCTACTGCAACTGTCTTCAGTTCCTGCTTGTTCTTGGGGCATTTTCCCTTCAGTTTTGTCTTCAGCAAGTGAAATGCATGCTCAATGGGATTCAGGTCAGGTGATTGACTTGGCCATTGCATAACATTCCACTTCTGTCCCTTCAAAAACTCTTTGGTTGCTTTTGCAGTATGCTTTGGGTCACTGTCCATCTGCACTGTGAAGCGCCATCCAATGAGTTCTGCAGCATTTGGCTGAATGTGAGCAGATAATATTGCCCGAAACAGTTCTGAATTCATCCTGCTGCTTTTGTCAGCAGTCACATCATCAATAAATACAAGAGAACCAGTTCCACTGGCAGCCATACATGCCCACGCCATGACACTACTACCACCTTGCTTCACTGAGGAGGTGGTATGCTTAGAATCATGAGCAGTTCCTTTCCTTCTCCATACTCTTCTCTTCCCATCACTCTGGTACAAGTTGATCTTGGTCTCATCTGTCCATAGGATCTTGTTCCAGAACTGTGAAGGCTTTGTTAGGTGTTGTTTGGCAAACTCTAATCTGGCCTTCCTGTTTTTGAGGCTCACCAATGGTTTACATCTTGTGGCGAACCCTCTGTATTCACTCTGGTGAAGTCTTCTCTCGATTGTTGACTTTGACACAAATACACCTACCTCCTGGAGAGTGTTCTTGATCTGGCCAACTGTTGTGAAGGGTGTTTTCTTCACCAGGGAAAGAATTCTTTGGTCATCCACCACAGTTGTTTTCCATGGTTTCCCGGGTCTTTTGGTGTTGCTGAGCTCACCAGTGCGTTCCTTCTTTTTGAGAAGTTGTTTTGACTACACCTAATGTTCTTGCTATCTCTCTGATGGGTTTGTTTTGTTTCTTCAGCCTAATGATGGCTTGCTTCACTGATAGTGACAGCTCTTTGGATCTCATCTTGAGAGTTGAGAGCAACAGATTCCAAATGCAAATAGCACACTTGAAATGATCTCTGGGCCTTTTATCTGCACATTGTAATTGGGGTAATGAGGGAATATCACACACCTGGCCATGGAACAGCAGAGAAGCCAATTGTCCCATTACCTTTGGTCCTTTAACAAGTGGGAGGCACATCCACAAACTGCTGTAAGTCCTACACCGTTCACCTGAGTTGGATGTACATATCCTCAAATTAAAGCTGTCAGTCTGCAGTTAAAGCACATTGTGTTTGTTTCATTCCAACTCCATTGTGGTGGTGTTTAGAGTCAAAGATGTTAGAATTGTGTCAATGTCCCAATATTTCTGGACCTGCCTGTAGGTTTGTGACTGATGGTGCCTATACACGGTGCCTATACCCGGTGGAATCTATATCTATGTCAAAATGATATTAACATTATCCTGTTTTTGTTGTCATGTTGACCAACTTCCAGGTCTCCAACTGTACAAATGTTTCTCAATAAATATTATTTTTGTTATGAATAAGAAGTCTCCATGATTCTGTCCGGTAACACCATTGAACACAGGACACACAGAACACTGAACATCTGGGGGTCATTAGATGATGTAAGCATGGAGCAATTTTACTTACATTTTGAGTCGGCTTGCTACGTCAGCTCATTCTCCGTCAGGATCTACAGGGTTACATATACATTATTCACACATCCATGACTGCACATATATTTAAAACACAATACAGAGCCACTGTTATGAAATTCAATATAGTGTGGATGAATGGGGCCATACATGGGCACAGTATGAGTGCAAGGAAGCATTAGAATTGTTGGTGACATCATAGAGTTACCGAGGGGGGGATGCATTTAGCATTACACACATGTATCCACTTGATACCTATGATTAGCTAAGCTGGTGATCGTAACAAACCTTTCACATGTGGGATTTATTCTGCTGGTAGTGCCAAGGTCTATTTCTACATTTTTATTATGTTGTAGGAAGGGTAGGGTTGCCAGGCCGAGCATGTTTTCCTGGATACATATTATTTATTCATGCTGATGGGCAGTGCATTTACAAATACACGCCGCAGCATGTATTATCCATGTGCTGCAGGTAGGAAATTCTTAAGGAACACCAGGTGATCAGCCTGGATCTCCTACCTGCAGTTTATGACGTATACATGTTCCAGGGTGGCATTTTGGAGTCATTGCCCTTGGGAATTGACTTGTGTACATGCACGCATGTTATATCAGCAAACACATTCATTGCAAATCAATTTAACTGTTGCCTACATGTGCCTGTAAATGGAGACACCTTTGTAGGGGATGAGGGACAAAATCTTTTCATATATCTATTAAAACCATGTTATCGCTGCAGACCTACAAGCTGTAAGGACTTATGAGGTATGAGTGGAATGGTCCTAGTCAGGAAATCCTATCACTAACAAATATGAGCAGGTCATCAAATTAGGACACATGAGGTTAATCATTCTGTCACTAGCAAAGGCATGCAGTTTAATTGAATGAATGGTGACACAGAGGAGAATGACTGGAGCAGTGAAAGTTGGAGATGAAGAGAACCACACCAGAGCAATTCTCCCGTTCATCTCACTTTCCAGGCGCGCTATTTGGTCTCGATAGTGCTCCTCTCCTGCCATTTTTCCTGATTGAATGAGCCAGGTGATGTTCTTTTTCAGCTTACCCGCAAAGTACTGGCGAATGATGCGCTGTCTGACCTCAGTACCCACATCCTCTACAGTAGCTGGGGCCTGTATTGGGACTACATCAGGATAAACATCAGGCTCCAGATCCTCATCAATGGCGGTGTCGTCCTCAATCGTCATGCCAGCATGCCAGGACTATTAAGGCAACTTTGGGGGGCCATCCTTTTTGGGTGAGAGCAGGCTGATTTGCATATGGAGCATTCTTTCCTGTAATGGCACAAGCAAGCTAAAACCTTGTGAGACTTGAGCGGGCACCCACTGTAGAGCAGGCCATTAGTGCTGTTGCTCGTCCTCAGTATCCTCACAAACCCCCCTTTCTCTCACTATAAGGTTACAGGGTCACCCAGACGTGGACCCCTTGCTTGATGTGCCTAGAGGGGTGTCATCTATACCCTCCTGTCGAGGCCTAGCAAGGCCGAAATGATCGTCAGGGGTTGCTGCACCTCTAGTGCAGGGATGACGTCCTTTTCAATCAGTACTGGCCACCCTTTTTGGGTGAGAGCAGGCTGATTTGCATATGGAGCATTCATTCCTGTAATGGCACAAGCAAGCTAAAACCTTTTGAGACCTGAATGGGCACCCACCGTAGAGCAGGCCATTAGTGCTGTTGCTCGTCCTCAGGATCCTCACAAACCCCTTTTTCTCTCACTTTGGGGGGCTGGTACTGCAAGGCCCCACCAGATCAGTCAATACAGCGAAAGCGCATCTTGAGCAGTCCGAAGGTCCTCTCAATGGTGCTGCGGGATCTCTGGTGCGCTGAGTTGTAGGCCTCCTGCTCTGGCGTTTGCAGTCTCCTAATGGGGGTCATCAACCATGGCCTGAGCGGGTATCCAGCATCACCTAATACATGACACATGGCACGCAGTGATATACTGTTAGATGAGGTTATACATTAAGGGACATAAATAGTTTATGCAGCAGATATTTATTTATTTATTTATAAAGGATTTTACCAGGAAGGATACATTGAGATTTCTCTCGTTTTCAAGTATGTGCACTCGCCAAGTAGCCAGTCTTCAGGGAACAGCCCGTCCTGGAAGTCCTGTGCTACTGAAGAGTTCTGCAGGATGTAGGAGCCATGGGTACTTCCAGGGAAGGAGGCATATAAGTGCTTGATGTGCAGGTTTGCATCACACACCATTTGCACATTTATTGAGTGGTACTGCTTTCTATTTATGTAGACAGCAGGTTCCACCCAAGGTGCAGGGATTGCTATGTGCATGCAATCAACATCCCCCAGGACATTCGGGAAGCCGCCGAGTGTATAGAAGCCCTGTTTCACCCTTTTGGAATCCCTCATGGGTGGTAGGGAATCCGATGCAGTGTCGCCAGTTGCGCTTAATTGCTTGCAGGAAACAATGTAGCACGATGGAGAAGGTTCTCCGGCTGACACCTCCTAATTCTGCTAGAGGCTGCTGGAAGGTGCCAGTGGCAAGGAACCTCAGGCAACACAGCAACTTCGTCATCCCTGGGACAGATATCCGTGTCCCTGACCTGGACTCCAGATGGGACCACAGCTGGAGGTAGAACCGGTTTATTTGTCCCCGGGTCAGACGGTAGCGGAGACGGCACTCTGCATCAGTGAGATGTTCCAGTCGCAATCGTGTCCTCTGGACACAAGGTGCCCATGGGACAGCACTCTCCCTCTCCAACTCCTGCTGCCATTGGAGACGAGCTCTCTCTCTGTGACGCAATATCAGCATATATGCTGCAGCAATTATAAGAGCACACACAACTTCATCCATTATATTTGTCTGGTATGAGTTGAATGGGCAGCTGTGCTTTGGTGCATCCCTTTTCATGGGCTTGGATATTTGGGGTTAGCCAGATTGTTCAGATTTGCCATTAGCACCAGCTTTTTGCAGTGGCTAAAATTATGCGCGCAAAGGCCTTGCGGTAATACCATACTCGTACCAGCGCACATTCGCATTTGCACTCACAATGTTAAGTATAGGGCGTGCGCAGTACAGTAAGCTCGTGCAGGGTTCGCGCAGGTTCACCAGCGGTAGACGATTTGTGCGGTTGTTGCGCTGACTATGTAATACGGGATTCGGCGCAAGTGGTTTTACCCCGCGCGTTAATGTTTATTTGCGCCGGCGCAAATGTTTGCGTGAAGATTTTAATTTAGCCCATTATTTTTTTCTTTGAAGTAATTGCATATTAAACAGGAAAATTAAAGTAAAGTTTATTATCTCATGGTTACATTTGATAGATTTTTCCCATGATGCAATATTTACCCTACATCTGTGCAAAATCTTTACTGTCATTGATTGTTTAATCTACAGTATTTAGTTATCTAGTTAATGAGGTGGAGAATGTAATGTTTAGATAAGACATCAGGGTGCTATTGTTCTCCAGGTTAATTGAGATAATAGATGGCAGGTGAATGAGATAATGCAGGGAGCTTAAAATGCTTCTAATCTACCTCCTGGTGATGTCCCCTGAATTCATGCCATACAATACAATGAGGTGAGTAGGCCTAGTAGTAGTAGCAGTAGTTGACCTATATACTCTATTCTATGGCCACTGCCACTGAGTGAGGAGCAAGTGATTTATATAGTTAATGTGGGGGCAGTTTCAAAACAATATATCACATAATGGATACACCCAGTGCAGAGATAGAGTAAACTATTTTCTTAACTAAACCTAAACCTACAACAGAAAAACAAAGTACATGTAGATAAAAGCAACATGAAATAAACACAAATAGAACATTTCTATTTTTTGGGTGGTAGTGGCCCTTTAACCCCATAGTGAACAGGCGATGTTACCATTGTCTGTCCAAAAGTACCCACTGCTGTGTTTAGCTTTTCTGCTTTGTTTGTGTTAGCTTTGATTTTCCTCTTATTCATTTATGGAAACCACATATATTATATGCTGTTTTTTTCACCATTAAATGGACTTTGTAACAATATTATTATTTTCAACATATTGTATAATCTATACTATAATTGAGTAAGCCTAAAACTGTCCGTCGCCAAAAGCCGTCTGCGCATGCGCGACGGACATTTGAAAGCGGCCGTTAGAACACACAGGTAGCTGCGCGTGCCGGCCGCGTGAAAAAAAAAGAAACGGCACGAGCCGCGCGCAGCTACCCGTGTGTTTACACGGCCAGATGCCCCGATCCTCCAGTGGTGACCGTCCTCCGGCTGCCGCTGGCTGATCGGCGGGCCTCTAGGCTTAGGCGAGCCCCCGGCTCGGTTTGGGCCTACAGGCCCAGCCGAGCCGGGGACTCGCCTAAGCCTAGAGGCCCGCCGAGCACCCAGCGGCAGCCGGAGGTGGTCACCGCTGGAGGATCGGGGCCAAAGTTCCCAAAACATAGTCCCCTAAATCGGCCCTGAGCTCCAGCGGTGACCTCCTCCGGCTGCCGCTGGCTGCTCGGCGGGCCTCTAGGCTTAGGCGAGCCCCCGGCTCGGTTTGGGCCTACAGGCCCAGCCGAGCCGGGGACTCGCCTAAGCCTAGAGGCCCGCCGAGCAGCCAGCGGCAGCCGGAGGAGGTCACCGCTGGAGGATCGGGGCCAAAGTTCCCAAAACCTAGTCCCCTAACTCGGCCCTGAGCTCCAGCGGTGACCTCCTCCGGCTGCCGCTGGGTGCTCGGCGGGCCTCTAGGCTTAGGCGAGCCCCCGGCTCGGTTTGGGTCTACAGGCCCAGCCGAGCCGGGGACTCGCCTAAGCCTAGAGGCCCGCCGAGCACCCAGCGGCAGCCGGAGGAGGTCACCGCTGGAGGATCGGGGCCGAAGTTCCAAAACATACTCCCCTAACTCGGCCCTGAGCTCCAGCGGTGACCTCCTCCGGCTGCCGCTGGGTGCTCGGCGGGCCTCTAGGCTTAGGCGAGCCCCCGGCTCGGTTTGGGCCTACAGGCCCAGCCGAGCCGGGGACTCGCCTAAGCCTAGAGGCCCGCCGAGCACCCAGCGGCAGCCGGAGGAGGTCACCGCTGGAGGATCGGGGCCGAAGTTCCAAAACATACTCCCCTAAATCGGCCCTGAGCTCCAGCGGTGACCTCCTCCGGCTGCTCGGTGGGCCTGTAGGCCTAGGCGACCCCCCGGCTCGGTTTGGGCCTGTAGGCCCAAACCGAGCCGGGGGCTCGCCTGAGCTTGGAGGCCCGCCTAGCAGCCTGCTCGGCCGGAGGAGGTCACCGCTGGAGCTCCGGGCCAATGTAAGAGGGTGTTGCCATACACATACTCACCGACATCGGCCCTTCTCCAGCGATGGCGGTCCCGCTTCCAGCGTCTTCTCTCTCCGTTGGTCGCCGGCATGACGTCACAAAAGCCTTTGACCCCGGGTCAACATGCCAGGGTCAAAGGGTTTCGTGACCTCATGCCGGCGACCGGCGGAGAAAGAGAGGACGCTGGAAGCGGGACCGCCATCGCTGGAGAAGGGCCGATGTCGGTGAGTATGTGTAACCTACATCCCCCTACATTGGCTCGGGGCTCCAGCGATGGCTGTCACAGGCTGTTCGGCCGGCCTCCTAGCTCAGGCAAGCCCCCGGCTCAGCTGGGCCTGTAGGCCAAAGGCAAGCCAGGGGGCTCGCCTGAGCTTGGAGGCCACCCGAACAGCCTGTGACAGTCGGACGACAGTCACCGCTGGAGCTCTGGGTTAATGTAGGTGAGTATATGCTCTCAACACCCATCCTTTCTAGCTCGCCCAGGAATCCAAGCTTAAGGCAAGCCCCCGGCTTGGCGTGGGCCTAGAGGTCCAGCCAAGCCGGGGACTCGACTGGGCCGGGAGGCACAGGCGAGTCTCCGGCTCGGCTGGGCCTCTAGGCCCACGCCAAGCCGGGGGCTTGCCTTAATCTTGGATACCGGGCGAGCTAGAAAGGGTGGGTGTTGAGAGCATATACTCACCTACATCGGCCTCGAGTCCTGCGCCAGTTCACAACATACTCACCCACATCTGCCCTTAAATCCTCCAGCGATGGCGGTCTCAGCTCGCAGCGTCCACTCTCTCTCCGTTGCTCGCCGGCATGATGTCACGAAAGGGGTCAAAGGCTTTCGTGACATCATGCCGGCGACCAACTGAGAGAGAGAGAGGACGCTGCGAGCTGAGACCGCCATCGCTGGAGGAGTTAGGGACCGATGTGGGTGAGTATGTTTTGGCAACATCCACCCTACATTGGCCCGGAACTCCAGCTGGGGCTGTCGCAGGCTGCTCGGCCGGCCTCCTAGCTTAAGCGAGCCCCCGGCTTGCCTTGGGCCTACAGGCCCAGCTGAGCCGGGGGCTCGCCTATGCTAGGAGTCCGGCCGAGCAGCCTGCAACAGTCGGACAACAGTCACCGCTGGGGCTCAGGGCTGATGTAGGTGACTATATGCTCTTTACACCCACCCTGCTTGCTCGGCCGGTATCCAGGCTTAGCAGAGCCCCCGGCTTGGCGTGGGCCTAGAGGCCCAGCCGAGCCGGGGACTCCGCTAAGCCTGGAGGACGTCCGAGCATGCAACTCGACCGGCCTCCATGCTCAGGCGAGTCCCCGGCTCGGCTGGGCCTCTAGGCCCAAGCCGAACCGGGGGCTCGGCTAAGCTTGGATACCGGCCGAGCAAGCAGGGTGGGTGTGGAGAGCATATACTCACCCACATCACCCTCGAGCCTTCCACCAAGTTCCAAAGATACTCACCGACATCCGCCCTTAGGTCCTCCAGCGATGGCGGTCCCGCATCCTCTCTCTCTCTCTTCGTCTCCGCCATGAACTCAATCAACGGCTTTCACCCAGCCAGGTGCGCGCGCATCCCACCGCCGCAAGAACACCAAAAGCGTCTTGCGAGGTAGGATGCGCACGCAGCTGGCTCCACGCGCGCCTCCCGCCAAAACAGTTTGTGGAGTTTGCGCGCGCCTCCCGCCGCTGAACCACCAATGAAAGCGCGCGAAATCACCACAAGAAATCTGAGCCCGGGGCTGAGCACAGAGCACGGCACCCAGCACACCACCAGCACCGAGCGCAGAGCCCAGCCCGGAGCACAGAGCTCTGCGGACGTTAAAATAAAACTCATCGATGGACGTGAACAAGGCTACCTAATACCAGGGACTGATGCATGTTTCACTAAAAATGTTGTGTTTAAAGAAATTTATTCAAAATAGTCACTAAAAATATTTAACGTTTCTTGATGCTTCTGTGTTTTCCTTTCGACAAACATTCATACACACCACACTTTTCAATAGACTGCCCTCTGGGCAGGCTTTACACCTAGTTTACTATAAAACAATTGTGAAATATGATGAAAAAATGGAAAAAACACTCTTTTTCGTACTTTGACCCCCAAAATCTACAACCGCCAAAAAGGACCTGGCTAAGGGCCAAATTACATACTTGGTGCTAACATTAGCGCTCACCTGCATGAGCGTTAACGTTAGCCCAAGTATTTTTTCGCATATTACAATTCAAACGCTAACAGGTTAAGTAACCCGTTTGTGTTTAGAATCTTGCGCTTCTCTGCGCGAGGTTACTGTACTTTGCGCTCCCTATACTTAACAAGGGGAGCACAAAGTGTTAATCAGCGTTAGGATTACAAAGTCATAATGCTGATTAACGTCTAGCCGCGGTTATCAAAAAGTTAATCAGAGCCAGGACTTGGTGCTAACGGATTCTGCAGAATCCGTTAGCACCAGCCAAAAAAATAAAAAAAATAATCGTATACTCACCTCCTGTCCCACGGCGAGGACCGCGGCTCTGTCTGCCTCCTCAGTCCGGCGGAAGCAGGGAGTTCCCCCAGTCTCCCCCTGCATATCACTACGCTGACCAGCTGGATCTCGCAAGGCGAGATCTGGCAGGTCATGTGACCGCCGGCGTCTGGCTCAATGGAGTCCTATGGACTCCATTGAGAGGATACTCGCGGTGGCGCTCAGCGCTGCCAGCGCATCCCAGGGCTTTGCGTGCGGTAACAATGCAGGCATCTTTTTTAGTGCCTGCATTGTACTCTAGCGGTAAAACACTAGGGGAAAAATTGCGGGCACAGTTTTTCCTCCTTAGCGCCCCCGTTTTACCACTAGGAATGTAATTTGACTCCAAATGCTTACAGGTTTTTGCTGTTTAACCCCTTCACTGTTGAGCCATTTCACCACTGTATACTAAGCTCATTTTGACCATTTTATGTTCATAATGTTTAAAGGTGATTTGAAGTGATTATATAACCGAGGCCAAAAGTTATTTTTTTCTTTTTTTTAAAAACACTTTTTTATTTATTTTTTAAAAAATTAATTTTTACACCAAACATGGTCATCTTTAGTATCATTGGAAAGGCCATGTTCCATATGTGTGACGACATTAGTTGACCCTATAGCTGCCACAGATCTGGAGGTACGGAGAACCAAAATGACCCCCGTATCTCTACTTGGCAGCAAGGGTCAACTGATGTAATCACACATATGGTGATGATGTCAGTGGGTGGGGGTTGCCCTGGAGGCTTGACTGACATCCAAGATGTCAGCGACCTCTGGGAGCGACTTCGATCTGGCGCAGATTGAAGCCAAATCGTGATCTGACACTGATTGGCACCAAATCGCCATCCGGCACCTAAGGGCTTAAACAGAAACATTGCTGGAAAGGGCAGACTCTACCCTTTCCAGCAGTGCCTCTCTTGTTTTTCTCAGGAGGGAGGTGGGTCTAAATGATTCAAGGAAGCCAGACCAACGTGGGACCCCGGCCAGAGAGGGAAGTATAGGGAGAGAGCGGGCAAATGGCGACTGACGTACATAGTACGTCCTTGGTCCTTAATGGGAGTTTTTCCCAGGACGTACTGTGTACATCAGTGGTCCTTAACCCCTTCACTGCTGAGCCATTTCACGTCTTAAAAAAACACATTTTTCTTTTTTTTATTATTATTTTTATTATTTTATTCCTTTACTTTAAACATGGTCATGTTTGGTATCATTGGAAAGGCCATGCTGTGGCTTTTCTAATGATATCAAATATGACCCTGATACCTGCCAACAATCGGGAGCTATCTTTCCTTAGGAGTCAGTGAGGACGTTCCCCACACGTCCTCAGCAGTGAAAGGGCAGGAAATGCTGATAAAGTGGAGGAGTTTCCTCCACTCCACCCAGCATCACCAGCAGTCTGGATTCTTTCATTTCCTGGCTGCTGGTCACCAGATCGGTCACTAGTGATGTCAACACACAGAGAGCGTGCCAACATCACCCTCTCTGAGAGCATACGCTGTAGTGAGCGGCCTCCGTGAGACAGCTGATGGATTGGATAAGTGCACGCACGCAGCTCCAATTTATCGTTCTCTGCAGGCACTAAAGAACTTGCATACATAACGTGCGATAGCGAAGCGCAATTTGAGGTTCCTACGCTAGACACTTGCTAATCCTGTGTTTTTGGAAAAGAGTGTGTATCTGGCGCTCTTCTAAATGCGATTATGTTAGGACGTACTCAATATAGGTCGGTGCTGCAAACATGTTAGAAAAGTGTTGCCTATATTTAGACAATGGTGTTAAGGATCTTGCTATCCCAGGCACCCCTTTCCGCTGTATAAGACGGAGCTTGTATCCAGATACAGTATAGACAACACGTAAACTGTATGAAGAGATGCTGCTCATTCAAAATCTCCAAATGCATAATGCTTTATTTATTTAAAATACACACAGGTGAGACAACCCCCTCCCTTCCAGAATACATTACAGATAACAACAGGCTCCAGCCACTGGACAATAGAAAAGACATTCAACACAATGGAATGTTTACACATGCGTCTTCTCTAAACAGTGTGCTGAGGCTAGAGGAAAACAAAGGAGTAAGTCTACCAATATGCAGAGAGGGGAACAAAGGAGTCTTCTTACAGAGAGGGAAACACAGGAGGTTAGAGTGCAAGCTCTTGAGCAAGGGTCCTCTCCTACTGTTTAGTGAGTGCAAAATATAACAACTGATAACTGTAACATAAAGATACACACTTTGACAACAGAATAGCACATCACACACACTCTACACTATATACAGAGACAATAAACTGTAAAGCAAAATACTTGCAAATAAACATTGAAGTGGCGGTTTCGTCACATATGTCCCCCTTCCAGATCGTCAGGGCGAGCTTTGATCCCAACGGATCGCTTGCCACTGACAAGACCTTTCACTCTGTCCATTTTTGCACCAGCTGCAAAGTTCCAGGGTGCTGGCACACAAACACCATCAGCAGAGTCTGACGGTCGCTGCAGGGTACCCTGGTTGGTTGTGGGTCCATAGTCCCGGGGTAAGAGGCAAGCCACCCCTCTTGTCCAGTGCACCAGGCAACAGTCTACAAAGAAAAAATGTTTGTTAGTGGGCACACTGGGCCTCCTCCCCACACTTTTTCTCCAGTATATCTCAGCAGACCCAGAACCAGAACCCAGTCAGCAATTACAGTCCCCAGTCTCTCCTTCTGCTGATTCCCCCCTCCCAGACATTCATAAGGGGCCCACCCCACAATCCCAAATGGGTGCAACTCTTCCTGGGACCAGGAACCTAGCAGCCCCCTAGGATGGTCACTCCCCGGTCTCCTGGGCAGGGGGGAGTGGTCTCCTTTCTTTCTGCACCTTGGTTGGTATAGGTAGCGTTATAGGGGGTCCCCATTTTCCTCAGGGACCAGTCACACGTTGATGCCAGGATAACCAGACACGTTGATGCCAGGATAACCAGCGGCAACACTGGGTCCAATCGCTCTTCGGTGCAAAATATAACAGGGGCAATGGCTCGACCCCCTGTTGTGCTGCTCTCCTCCGTGGTGGGCATGTTGGTGCTGTCAGCTCGTAGAAGGGACAGCTCACCTTGAAGCCACTGGCACTGTGCTTGTGTCCCCTCAAGCTCAGCCTGCAGGTGGCTGCAGTGCCCTGGTGCTCCTGCACCAATACATCCAGTTGGTTCTGGAGCACCTGTATTTCTTCCTCCTGCTGACAGGTCCGTGCCTGCATAGTGTCCCGGGAGAGCTGTTCCTGCGCCAACTCCTGCTCGCAGAGCTCTAGACGAGTTTTAAAAACAGTAATTTCTGTGTGTAGAGCAGCTCTGGTTTGCCGTTCAGCCTCTAGCTGCTCAATCATTAAACGTAAGCTGCGCTCCAGCTTCTCTATCTGCACCTGAGCTTTACTGAGCTCTGTGCATAGGGTTTGGTTAGAGTCCTCGCAGGCCTGCAGCTGGGCCTACAATTGTTGTATGGTGGCTGCCTGTTCTTGCACTTTCGTGCAACGACCATCTCTCTCCTCTGTGACAACTTGCAGTTTGGTCTGATGCTCTTTCACTGTCTCTGTCGGGGCCATTATCTGTGCCCGAGCAGTAAGCAATTCAGCCTGTAACAAGCTGACCGGATCGTCCATGGTCTGTGTGGCCCCATCTCTCATGAGGGGAACAGCCTGGGTGCCAGTCTCTCCAGTGCCCCGATACTGCCTGCTGGAAGATGGCTTAATGTTGTAATCCGGGGGCTGTGATGGCGTTTCCCTCTGCTCTGTTTTAACTCGGCCGCCCCTCTTTTTCTTCCTCTTCACGCTGGTGTGGGAAGGCTTCCTCCAGGGTTCTCAGGAGCTTGTTGCTGTGCAGCATTCTGCAAACTTTTTAAGTCCATTGCTGGCCCCATCAACTCGAGGCCTTCCAGCTCCCTCAGCCACCCTTGGCTTCGAGCACACTGTGGGCTATCAGGACCGGCTGCCCAGCCTCCTAGTAACTCACCGGTGAGGCTTTCACTCTCTCTCACCATCACCAGGCAATCCTCCTGGCTGCCAATGTCCTCTGGCTCGATCCAGACCGAGAACTTGTCCTCGTTGCACTCCACATCCTGAGTGCCAACCTTTTCCTCACCCCACACAGCTTTCTCTTGCTGCAACAAGCATATCTCTGTCCACACACTCTGGAACAGGTCCATGCTGGGGTTCGGTCCATATTTACTGAGGCATCTCTGTACCTCCTCGAGAATCTCCATCTCATTCTGGTCTGCACACACTCGAACCTTTGGTCTCCAGCTCCTCCAGCTGGAAAGGGCAATCCCACAGCACTGCCAACCAGTGTTAAGGATCCTAGTATCCCAGGCGCCCCTTTCCGCTGTATAAGACGGAGCTTGTATCCAGATACAGTATAGACAACACATAAACTGTATGAAGAGATGCTGCTCATTCAAAATCTCCAAATGCAGAATGCTTTATTTATTTAAAATACACACAGGTGAGACAACCCCCTCCCTTCCAGAATACATTACAGATAACAACAGGCTCCAGCCACTGGACAATAGAAAAGACATTCAACACAATGGAATGTTTACACATGCGTCTTCTCTAAACAGTGTGCTGAGGCTAGAGGGAAACAAAGGAGTAAGTCTACAATATGCAGAGAGGGGAACAAAGTCTTCTTACAGAGAGGGAAACACAGGAGGTTAGAGTGCAAGCTCTTGAGCAAGGGTCCTCTCCTACTGTTTAGTGAGTGCAAAATATAACAACTTATAACTGTAACATACAGATACACACTTTGACAACAGCATAGCACATCACACACACTCTACACTATATACAGAGACAATAAACTGTAAAGCAAAATACTTGCAAATAAACATTGAAGTGGCGGTTTCGTCACAAATGGTTTGTAGTATAAACTGGAGAAATTTTTGTTTGATATTAGGTCTGTACATTTCCTTAGGTATATCATTTCCCCAGAGCAGTGGTGGAACTACCAGGGTCGCAGCAGTCACACTTGCGACCGGGCCCTGGCATTCCGCCATTGGAGGGAGGCCCAGGCAGCCTCTGGATTTCAGCACTATTTTTTTCAGCACCAAGGCCAGGGAGCAGCGCCGCCGGCTGACCGCGCCCACACACATGCGGCCAGATGGCAGGCATGATTAAGGCAGATCCCGTGTGGGGATGGATCCTTCCCCTAGGCTGCAGCAGCTTCTCTCCCGCCAGCGCCACCACCAACTGCAAGGTAACAGAGTCTGGCTTTAGTGGGGGGCCCGAGTCTAGCTCCAATGAGTGGTGTGTGTGTGCACGGGTCTGATACTGGATGTCTGATAACTGGGGGTCTGATAACTGGGGGTTTGATAACTGGGGGTCTGATAACTGGGGGTTTGATACTGGAGGTCTGATAACTGGGGGTCTGGTACTGGAGGTCTAAAACTGGGGTCTGATACAGGGGGTCTGATACTGAGGGTGGGCCTTGAAGACGCAGAGTGTACTGGTACGCCCCACTGACTTCAATGGTCTGCCTTGGCTCCTCCCCGCAGCTGGCGAGGGGGGGGGCCTTCATGGATTCTTGCACCGAGGCCCTGAGGTTTCTAGTTACGCTTCTGCCCCAGAGGGTTTCAACATTGACCCTTCTCTCTGCGATTCTAGACTGACCTCTACCACAAGGTCTGAAAGCCATACAACAGTTTCTGGGTTTTACCCACTACCTGCACCAATTCGCCAAAATTTGCGAACTGCCTGCTCTCTGAATAGCCAAATGGCCCCGAAATGTCACCGTACGCTGAATCCAGTTACATTTCGGGGCCAGATCGGCTCTCTCTGAATAACCCCTTTAGTCCTGTCCCTTTACCTGGGGCCTCATTGCCCCCTCCCCAACCCTTTGGGTTAGATGGCCTGTTCTTGATGATGTTCACACCCCTGGTGTGAGGAGTGGCTTCCTCAACTAAATCGGTGCTTTTCTGACAACCCGGTGGAATCATACCGCTAACTCTGATACTTTAACGTTTTATACGAAACTGTTTGGAAAGTGTTCTTCTGTAATTACTGATTATATGTCACATATCAGTACTGTTTGGAACCTGTTACTTTGTTGATCCTAAAACGTCTGTGTTAACATACGTTCGTACGGTGTTCATAACGTCTCCTCTTTGCAACATTGTGAATTATTGTAAAAACTTTCAATAAACCTTTATTGCAATAAAAAAGATATCAAAGTAAAAAGGGGAAAATTCCATCCTGATTAATCATATTGTGCTTTTCTCAGATGTATTTTAACATGTGTTTTCTTCCATCATTCATAATGCACTCAAGTGTGCGGTATGAACCTAGCGGGTGACTAATTGCACTTCTTTTCCTTTCTTAGCTGAAAAGATCTTTCGTGTATATCAACATTGTTTGTACCATCATTATTTTCTTCACCTACTTCAAAGAAGGTTGATCAGGGAAGGCTGTAGGCTTCCATGTGACCTATTAGTCTACAATGTCCGTATGTTCTATTGGAACATTAGCAACCGGTGTTTGGTTTGTTGATTTCTACTATGTATGGTGTGTTAACAAATCGTCACATAAGAATTATATATATATATGTATCGGTTTATATATATAGTATGGGCCCTATTTCAATCTTCTCGCAAAAACGCTAGCTCAGCACGTGAACTTGTGCGCGAAGCGTCAAACGTTAACGCGCGTAAATCAACGCTGGTATTACAATCCTAGCACATTTTTTCATCCGTCAAAAAATAACGTGCGTAAAACGGACGAGCAAAAACGCGTGCGCAGTAACGTTGCGCGCAGAAATCAGTGTGCGGACTGTTTTTTTCACGTGATTCAGCCAATCAGAATTAAGAACCACAATTGTCTCACATTAAAGTTTTGCGCCTGTCAAAGTCAATCTCCGCATATATGTTGTATCAAAAAAACCCACGCACAGCTTCTCAAATTTATTGGTTTGGTATGTGTAGAATGTGTAACTATACTTTGCTGCGTATTTTATTTTGGGGCTGGTGTATTTGGTTTCGGCCAGGTTGATAGAATTTGCCATTAACACCAGCTTTCAGGAGTTGCTAAAATTATGCGCGCAAAGGCTGTGTGTTACAAACTGCGCATAGATTGTAATACCATCCGTGTACCAGTGCACGAACGCTTTTGTGCTCACAATGTTAAGTATAGGACGCGCGCAGTAAAGTAAGCTCGCGCAGCGTTCACGCAGGTTCACCCGCGGTAGACGTATACTCGCGTTTTTTGAGCTGACATTGTAATACGACGTTCAGCGCAAATGGTTTTGCTCCTCGTATTAATGCGTTTTTGCGCACGCGTTAACGTTTGCGTGAAGAATGTAATAGGGCCCTATATGTTTATTATTTTGCAGAAGTCATTTACACATCCTGGCAATTCAGAGAACTGCTTCACAGAGCTCATGTGCTACATTCCCCATATGCAGCATGGAACTCTGGGTAAGTCATGCAAATGACGTTTGCAATTTCTAATTTTTTTGCATCCTGGGTCTGTTTTAAACTCAGAACCCTCTTACCAGTGCCATGCCATACTAGATGGCATTTTATTTTAGCAAAGGTCAGGTTTATGCAACATGTCACAGCCACTCCTGTACAGCTGTTTCGGCTTATTGTGCCCTCATTAGCAGGAGATAGGCTGTGACCAGTTGCAGTTTGATGCTTTATCCCTAGGGCAAATCAATAGTCATTTAAGTTGTGTAAATGACTTCTGCAATAATAAACTTTATTATTTGATGTGTGGAGGCTTTTAATCTAATTTTTTGCCCTCCACCACAACTTAAATGAGTGTATATACAGTATATATACATATTAGTCCGGTCTCAGAGTGCAGGGGTGAGGTTGCGTGCCCAGGGTGCAGTGATACACTTGGAGACATTTGATATAGTGAAATCAGATGGGGTTTATTCAGGAAAACAATATAAACAAAGCAGAGGGGCGAGGCAGGAAAGTCTCTGGTTGGGAAAGTGCAGAGTGGGAGTCTTGGGGCAGGCACTGTAGATCTGCACAAACGACGATGGAGTCACCGAGTAAGCCTTATGAAGAACTGCTTTATTCTCCTGGCATTCTGTGTGTGACAGCCTCTGCTTCCTGTTTCTTCTAAGACCCTTACACTTCCTGTCTCCACCCCCATGTCTCCACATAGCTATGTGCATAAGCAACACACATATTCTACATCTTTCCCCTTTAAAATAAAACATATATATAACATGCAAGAAACTAGACCAGAGTGCAGCATAACAATAAACCGTAAAAACATGTAACATAAAACACAAAATGCTGTATGAAATCAGTATGTGATAAAGTCGTTAAACTTTGGGTTAGGTTTGCACATTCTCCCCGATCGAGTAACAACCAGTGGGGTTTCTGAATCTGAAACCTGTTGCCTGAAATCGTCATTATTTTGTAATGGTGCATTACAGTCATCGTTTGGCGTGTCATTGGGCACCATAGCAGATGGCCGTGCTTGAGGTTCTGAAGAGACAATAGGAGCAAATGAGGCAGGGATGGGACTGTATGATTCAGGGACTTGTAGGAGGTGACGGCGGTTTCTTACATAGGTCCTGCCATCAGAGTGGACAACATAGCTGTTGGGTTGGCGGGCCTTCCCATGAACCGTAGCCAGTTTGTCAAACCCACGGCAAGTCTCCATCCGTACCACTTGCCCTGGCTCCAGAGGTGAAAGATGCCTGGCCGGCTTGTCATGGCTTATCTTCCCTTTCATTCGGAGCCGAAATAAAGCAGGCTGAACATCAGTCTCAACTTTAGGCAGTAGCTGTGTCGCGACCACGGGGATCAAAGTCCTGGTGCGACGTGACAGTAAACGTTGTGCCGGAGAAGGCATTCCATTCCGTGGCATGTTGCAGAGGTTGAGTAGTGCTGCATAAATGTCAGAACCATCACGGGCACATTTTTCTAGTAGCTGCTTGGCTGACTGGACACTAGGGATGGGCGTTCGGTTCGATTCGAACGTGCGTTCGAATCGAACATCGGCCGTTCGGGTGCTCGGCAAATGCTGAACATTATAGGATGTTCGCGGTTTGTTCGACCGCGGACATTCCATAATAAAAAATGCGTCCACAGGTCTCCTAAATGTACCGGCGGCTGCCGGTACATTTAGGAGACCTGTGGCTGCGGCCCCCGTAACTCACCTGTCCTGCAGCTGTCCCGGCCTCCTGTTCCCCGGTCCATCAGGTCCTCCGGTCCGTCTGGTTGCGGCTCCTCTGCCCCACGTCTTCATGCTGAATGATCTGATTGGGCAAAGTCCTGCGCCTGACCTGGACTTTGCCCAATCAGGGCTCTAATTCAATATTGAGCCCTCATTGGGCAAAGTCCAGGTCAGGTGCAGGACTTTGCCCAATCAGAGCTCAGCATGAAGATGAGCTTTAACCAAGCTCTGATTGGTTAAAGTCTTGCGCCGACTTTAACCAATCAGAGCTTGGTTAAAGCTCTGCCCCATGCCTCATCTTCATGCTGAGCTCTGATTGGAGAAAGTCCTGCACCTGACCTGGACTTTAGAGCCCTGATTGGGCAAAGTCCAGGTCAGGCGCAGGACTTTGCCCAATCAGATCATTCAGCATGAAGACGTGGGGCAGAAGAGCCGCGGCCAGATGGACAGGAGGAGCTGATGGACCGGGGAACAGGAGGCCGGGACAGCTGCAGGACAGGTGAGTTACGGGGGCCGGGGGCCGCAGCCACAGGTCTCCTAAATGTACCGGCAGCTGCCGGTACATTTAGGAGAACTGTGAACACATTTTGCGTGTTCGGCCCCCATTGATTAACATTGTGTTCGAGTTCGTATTCGAACATTTTGGCCGTTCGGATACGAACCGACCACAGGGGTGTTCGGCTCATCACTACCGGACACCACGCTCTGCTAGACCATTCAATCTCGGGTAGTGGGGACTGCTTGTGACATGGTAAAAATCCCACTAGTGGGCAAAGCTCCTGAATTCCCTGCTTGAAAACGATGGCGCATTGTCAGTCATCAACTGTTTGGGAATCCCATGTGTAGAAAAGTGCCACTTGAATGTTGTGATCACAGTGGTGCTGGAAAGGTTTGGCAGGACATCAAACTCCCACCAGCCAGAGTACGAATCCACTAAGACCAAGTAATGCTTGCCTCCCCACTCAAACACATCAGCTGCTGTGATGGACCACGGTTTGTCAGGGACGGGGTGCAGATGCAAGGGTTCTCTCATTTGACGCTGTCGTAGAGCATTACATAGGGCACATTTGGAAACTTCTCTTTCAATGTCACTATATACAGTGGGCCAGAACATTGTTTCACGCGCCCTACGTTTAGTGGACTCAATGCCAGGGTGACCTTGAGCTGTGACAAGTAATATTTCTGGAGAGAGTGAGGGATTACATATCTCTGACCACGCAAAATTAAACCATCATCCACAGTCAATTCATCCCTCATAGCAGGGCCGCCATCAGGGGGGTACAGGTATTACTGGTGTATGGGGCCCGGTGCCTCCAGGGGGCCCGTGAAGGGTCACTGCCAAACTTAGCTATGCCTAGTTGCCATGAGGACCCTGAAGCTGCTGGTCTCCAGTTAAAGACTGACTATACATATGGGCACTGAGTGAGGGCCCGGGCCGGCAGCACAGCATACCCCCTCCAGGTTCGGGGCTCTCCACGTGCCTTTGTAAACAGTTACACGTGGCATCACTAGGCGCCGCTAGCAGGAAGCTGGCTGTGGCCCCGCCCCCAAATGCCAGCCTCGCAGGGGCCCTGCTGGAACCGTGAGCTGATACAGAGATGTGAGCCTGGGCCCAGCATGGAGATCTCCTTCCCCCTGTCAAAGGCAGACCTAGAGGCAGCAGAGAGGATTCCACTCACCATTGTAAGTATTTGCTCTCTTGGAAGCTGCCCTGGGTCTCCTCCTGCAGATCATACCGGAGGGGAGGGAGAGAGAATTAAAAAAAAAAAACGGCTCTGCACTGGCATGCCCCGCCCACAAGAAGCTGATGGATGATGAGAAAACTTCAGGGTAGAGGAGGCCTTCCAAATGTATGTGCAGCCTGTGTGTGTGTGGTGTATGTGCAGCCTGTGTGTGTGTGTGGTGTATGTGCAGCCTGTGTGTGTGTGGTGAATGTGCAGCCTGTGTGTGTGTGTGTGTGTGTGTGGTGTATGTGCAGCCTGTGTGTGTGTGTGTGGTGTATGTGCAGCCTGTGTGTGTGTGTGTGGTGTATGTGCAGCCTGTGTGTGTGTGTGTGTGTGTGTGGTATGTGCAGCCTGTGTGTGTGTGTGTGTGTGGTGTATGTGCAGCCTGTGTGTGTGGTGTATGTGCAGCCTGTGTGTGTGTGTGTGTGTGTGTGTGGTGTATGTGCAGCCTGTGTGTGTTGTGTGTGTGGTGTATGTGCAGCCTGTGTGTGTGTGTGTGTGTTGGTGTATGTGCAGCCTGTGTGTGTGTGTGTGTGTGTGTGGTGTATGTGCAGCCTGTGTGGTGTGTGTGTGTGGTGTATGTGCAGCCTGTGTGTGTGTGTGTGTGTGGTGTATGTGCAGCCTGTTGTGTGTGTGTGGTGTGGTGTATGTGCAGCCTGTGTGTGTGTGGTGTATGTGCAGCCTGTGTGTGTGTGGTGTATGTGCAGCCTGTGTGTGTGTGTGTGGTGTATGTGCAGCCTGTGTGTGTGTGTGTGTGTGTGTGGTGTATGTGCAGCCTGTGTGTGTGTGTGTGGTGGTGTATGTGCAGCCTGTGTGTGTGTGTGTGTGTGTGTGTATGTGCAGCCTGTGTGTGTGTGTGTGTGTGTGGTGTATGTGCAGCCTGTGTGTGTGTGTGTGGTGTATGTGCAGCCTGTGTGTGTGTGTTGTGGTGTATGTGCAGCCTGTGTGTGTGTGTGTGTGTGGTGTATGTGCAGCCTGTGTGTGGTGTGTGTGTGTGGTATGTGCAGCCTGTGTGTGTGTGTGTGTGTGGTGTATGTGCAGCCTGTGTGTGTGGTGTATGTGCAGCCTGTGTGTGTGTGTGTGTGTGTGTGGTGTATGTGCAGCCTGTGTGTGTGTGTGTGTGGTGTATGTGCAGCCTGTGTGTGTGTGTGTGTGTGTGTGGTGTATGTGCAGCCTGTGTGTGTGTGTGTGTGGTGTATGTGCAGCCTGTGTGTGTGTGTGTGTGTGTGTGGTGTATGTGCAGCCTGTGTGTGTGTGTGTGTGTGGTGTATGTGCAGCCTGTGTGTGTGTGTGTGTGTGGTGTATGTGCAGCCTGTGTGTGTGTGGTGTATGTGCAGCCTGTGTGTGTGGGTGTATGTGCAGCCTGTGTGGTGTGTGTGTGTGTATGTGCAGCCTGTGTGTGTGTGTGTGTGTGTGTGGTGTATGTGCAGCCTGTGTGTGTGTTGTGGTGTGGTGTATGTGCAGCCTGTGGTGTGTGTGTGTGTGTGTGGTGTATGTGCAGCCTGTGTGTGTGTGTGTGGTGTATGTGCAGCCTGTGTGTGTGTGTGTGTGGTGTATGTGCAGCCTGTGTGTGTGTGGTGTGTGTGGTGTATGTGCAGCCTGTGTGTGTGGTGTATGTGCAGCCTTGTGTGTGTGTGTGTGTGTGTGTGTGGTGTATGTGCAGCCTGTGTGTGTGTGGGTGTATGTGCAGCCTGTGTGTGTGGTGTATGTGCAGCCTGTGTGTGGTGTATGTGCAGCGTGTGTGTGGTGTGTGTGTACAACGTGTGTGTGGTGTGTGTGTGTGCAGCGTGTGTGTGTGGTGTATGTGCAGCCTGTGTGTGTGCAGGCTGTGTGTGTGCGCAGCCTGTGTGTGTGGTGTGTGTGCAGCCTGTGTGTGTGCAGCCTGTGTGTGTGTGTGTGTGTGGTGTATGCGCAGCCTGTGTGTGTGGCGTGTGTGCGCAGCCTGTGTGTGTGTGGTGTGTGCGCAGCCTGTGTGTGTGTGTGGTGTGTGCACAGCCTGTGTGTGTGTGGTGTGTGCGCAGCCTGTGTGTGTGTGGTGTGTGCGCAGCCTGTGTGTGTGTGGTGTGTGTGCGCAGCCTGTGCGTGTGTGGTGGTGTGTGCGCAGCCTGTGCGTGATGTATGTGTGTTTGTGTGTGTAGCCTGAGTGTGATGTATGTGTAGCCTGCGTGACTGGTGTGATTGCGGGCGGCATATATGGTGTGTGTGTGTGCGCTGTGTGCTGCATGTATGGGGTGTGTGTGTGCTTTGTGGGGTGTGTTGTGGTCGTGTGTGTGGCATATATGGGGTGTGTGTTTGTGTGTACAGCATGTACGGGGTGTGGATCACATGGTCTCCATGTGTTTGTGTGTGAGCAATATTATCGTTGTTGTTTTTTTTTTTTTTTATTAAAAAATACAAAAATAAACCGTCTGCGGTGGGGCCCCGATCGGAGCTTCAGTAAGGGGCCCCAAGATTTCTGATGGCAGCCCTGCCTCATAGCATAAAATGGTCGGATGTCATGCGGAGTTTCCTTGAATGAGTCAGGCCAGCCATTGAGAATGGTGTCCGCAAGACGCTGGCAGGTAGCATCTGCCTGAGTGCTCTGCTTAAGCTCCTCAATTCTTCTGGACAACAACACCTCATCCAAAGCTAACACATCATAATCCTCAACAGCTCCAGGGTTCTCAGTGGTGGGGAGGTGTGCAGGCGAAAGAGCATCAGCAACATATAGTTCACAGCCTCGTTTATAGACAACATTCAGGTGGTATCACTGAAGCTTGAGCATCATGCTCTGGATGCGTGCAGATGCTGTGTGCAACGACTTTCTCAGTATGGTTATGAGTGGCTGATGATCCGTTTCTACAGTCACTGGGCGGCCATAGATATAAACATGGAATTTCATACAAGCGAAAACTAGTCCCAATAATTCTTTCTCAATCTGTGCATAACGAGCTTCAGTCTCAGTAAGAGCTCTTGATGTGAATGCCACCGGCCTGTCATCTTGAAGACAGACCGCACCAAGACCATGCTGCGAGGCGTCAGCAGACAATATCACCGGTTTGTGTACATCAAAATACTGTAGGACAGGTGGACTTGTCAGATGTGCTTTGAGTGTATCCACAGCAGCAGCATGTTGTTCAGTCCAACACCAGTCAGCAAATTGGCGCAGGAGCTGACGGAGAGGAGACATTATCTCACTGTAGCAGTAAATGAATTTTGAGAGATAATTGGTCATGCCAAGAAACCTCTGTAATGCATGTTTGTCCTCTGGGACAGGCATTTGGTGAATGGCCTTGTTTTTTTCTGGGTCAGGCTTAACACCTTTATCTGTGAGAAGGTGGCCTACATACGGCACCTCTGAAACTCTAAAGCGACATTTAGTGGGGTTGAGCTGTAGATTGATGGCTCTGGCACGATCTAGGATACATTTAAGCCGTTTGTCATGTTCCTCAACAGAAGAGCCCCAAATCAAGATATCATCCACAACTATTTCACATGGTTGTCCGGCAAAAAGCTGTTCCATGCATCTTTGAAAGACTTCACTTCCTGTGGAAATCCCATATGGCATCCGTAAGAATTTGTATCTTCCAAATGGGGTCATGAATGTTGTGAGTGTTGATGATTCCTCATCCAGGGGAATTTGCCAGAATCCACACTTCGCATCTAAAATACTAAAGACCTTTGCCTGTGGCATATCAGCAATTACTTGTTCCACAGTCTTTAACGGGAGGTGAGGCCTCAGGAGAGCCTTATTAAGGTGCACAGGATCAATACATATGCGTACCGTGCCATCCTTCTTTACTGCAGCTGCCATGGCAGACACCCAAGGGGTAGCCTCCTCCACTGGGGCGATGATGCCCAGTCTAATCATCCTTTCCAGTTCATTGACAACTTTGTCTTTCATAGCTAACGGGATCCGTCGGGGGGCACACACTGTCGGGATGCACGGATTCATCCAGGCGCATGTGATACGTGGCTGGAAGCTTGCCAATAGTGTCAGTACGAAATAGGCCCTCGTAATCAGTCATCTCAGAAGCCTGTTGTTGTACAGCATGTACCTCTGAGCTGAGTTGGATGAGATTTAACCGGATGCTGTCTGGCAAGCCTAACAGGCTTTTAACATTTCTATCCACTATATGGAATAACAACGTGCCTCCAGAAAGATCCAAGGCAGTAGTGCCCAATGTCTGAATTGTTTGTCCGCCATAAGCTATCAGGTTTACTTCATTTGACTGGTCAATTTGGGTACGAGGGTCAATGCTTTGCAGTGTGGATAGGGACATGACATTACATTTAGCACCAGTGTCAATTTTCAGCTTAACCTGTTGTTACATGTGGTGAATATTTCTCCTCTATTTGCAAGTAGGTCCACACTTTCACAATGAAAACCATCTCGGGAATCAGCACTTTCCACTTCATTTATTCTGTGTACATATTTCTTTTTATTTGCATGAAATGGCGGCATCCAGGCACCTGTAATTGGAGGCTTGGATCTACAGCACTTCACAAAATGATTCCATTTGTTGCACAGGTTACGTTACAGCGTTTATTAAAACCTGGGCACTTGTTGCGCTCAGTGCCATGCTTGCCACCACAGTTACCGCACTGATGTTCATGCTGCTGCACCGCAAATACTTCTTTCTCTTTTTTTAGTTCCTTAGTAGCCTTGTCAGAACGCTCAAATAACATACATGTTCTGACAGCAGAGTCCAGTGTCAGGTCTTTTTCCCACAATAACTGAGCACGAACTGCATCATTGTGGATTCCACAGACAATTCTGTCACGTACTAGTTCATCGGTTAATGCACCAAAATCACATCTTTTAGCCAGAAGTCTCAATATGGCCACATAGGATTGAATTCCTTCATCAGATTTTTGAGCCATCATGTTAAATGCATGTCTGTCCATTATCACATTCCATTCAGGTAGACAGATGTCATCAAATTTCTTGATTAACACATCAGGGTCCTCTTTGTCCTCACCCTCTTGAAAGTGAAATGATTCATATTTATCCAGTGCATCTGAACCAGCCAAATTGAGAAATGTGTAAGCTTGTACCTTTTTTGATTTGTCTGAAAGTCCTGCTTTGCTGTACACGTCCCATTCTCTCCTGAATTTCAGCCAGTTGTTAGCAATGTCGTTATCAAAGACAAGTGCTTATATGCCCCTTAGATTTTGAGCCATGATTCCTCAGCAATCTCACTTCTAACACCATGTAGATCTGCACAAATGACGATGGAGTCACCGAGTAAGCTTTATGAAGAACTGCTTTATTCTAGGCATAAGGCTATCCTAAACAAAAGATAAATCCAGGTAAAGTATCCATGTAATTGGGCAGACTAGATGGGCCAAAAGGTTCTTATCTGCCAACATTTTTCTATGTTTCTATTCTCCTGGCATTCTGTGTGTGACAGCCTCTGCTTCCTGTTTCTTCTAAGACCCTTACACTTCCTGTCTCCACCCCCATGTCTCCACATAGCTATGTGCATAAGCAACACACATATTCTACAGCACAATAAAAAAGGGAGTCTCGAGGCACAGTTACCAGAAAGGATTATCCACAAGGAGTCCAAGGGAATAGCCAGGGGTTCGGTACACAAAATATCAGGCAGGGGGGCGTGGCCTGGACGGCAACTAAGATGGACGCTTAAGAGACTTGCTCTGTACCTCCACCGTGTCTTTCATTCGTTCTCACCAGCTTCCACACACCATGGGTCGCAGCAAAAAGTTGCCTGAGGACCCCGGCGCAGCTGGGACCCCGAGGAAGTCGCTTGTGGGACCCCTGGATACTTTCCTCCACCCCGCGACCTCACCGCCGCCGTAATCGAGGCCTGCACGTGGGCCCGAGACGCTGAGATTGGGCGCCGAATCCTCGACGGCAGACCGCGTGACGGACCTCATTGCGGGCCTGCCGACCCGCGAATATGTCCAGGATTTACTGGATGCGGTGCGGGAGTCCTTACATCAGGACCTGGCCATGGTACGTGACGATTTGGGGGCTCTGGAAAAGAGAGTGTCGGCGCTGGAGGCGACCCCGGTGTGTGATACTGCTCGGCCTGGCCCTGCCATAGAGACGGAGGACCTTCGAGACGCCACTGTGATCACTGAGGTATGGCGCCGGCTGGATGACCTGGAAAATAGGTCCCGCCGCAACAATATTCGTGTACGGGGCATTAGAGAAACGGTCACAGACTTGGACTCCTGCCTGGCACATATTTTCAATTATGTTTTAAATGAACGTGCGGTATCGCCCTCGAATTTTGATCGCGCACACCGGGCCTTACGACCTCGACCTGCAGATGCTGCACCGCTGCGTGATGTGATATGTCGTGTAGCTGATTTCCGACTTAAACAAGCAATCATGAATGCAGCGAGACGGCAACGTATTTGGGAGCTAGGAGGCGACCGGCTAGAGATTTTCCCGGATTTAGCGCAATCCACGCTGCAAGCACGCAGGGCGCTGCGCCCCCTGACATCGCTCTTAACCGCACGTTCAGTGCCATATCGCTGGTCCTTCCCGTTCGCCCTGGTAGCATCAAACGAAAAGGGGACTGCTTCCATACGCTCTCTGGCAGATGTGCCGGAGTTCCTGTCAACCTTTGATTTGCCTGCACTACAACTCGCAGACTGGGTCACGTTGCGTGAGGAACCACGCTCTTCAACTTGCACCACTGATGGTTCGCAGCGCCAGAGAAGATGGAGATCTGGGAGCAGGCGTCGGATGCGCCCCTCACCGCCGCGGGCAGAGGGAGTAACGACGGAGGTGTCACGTTCCCACGTTCCAACCCTGTCTCCCTGCCCTCTATATTCCTTATGTCTGTGTTTCCATGTGTTTCCCTGTGCTGCTTTCCCTGACATGCAGCTCAGGGGTTAAGTTCATTGCTCGTTGAGCGTCTGCTGATGATATGGGCTGATTACTCCCCTATATAAAGCCATGGGCCCATATCACCATGCTCTTGCATCCTGGTTCACTTCAGCTACAGATTTGTTCCTGAGAGCTCCCCTGTTATTCTATCCTAGTGCTTTCTCAGTGTTTCCCCCTTGTCTGAGTTCTAGGTTTCTGATTGACTTCCTGGTATTGATCCTCTGGCCTGGCTGACGGATTTTCTCTGGTGCTATATCCCCGCTTTGGTTCAAGGTATACATTTTGGTTTTGACCCCTGGCTTATTCATTGACCACTCTTCTGGGAATCCCTAGCGGTTCTGTGCTTATCGTATTATATGTTGTGTATCCCTGTAGACCACGGCTTTTGTATATTGAAGTCCTTCCCTGCAAGTGTTGTGAGTACACTCCTTCAGGTGTCTGTGTTTTCCCCAGGACTCTGCACGGCTACAAAGGTAACCTTTTTCTATTAGTGCAGATTCGGCCACTCTAAGGACCGATCTATCAGTATAGGGCTCCTTCGGTATAGCCGTGCAGAGGTCCCCAGTGTCTCCTGTGGTTTATTCACATATCCTAGATCATTGTGTCACGCATCTCTGCATATAGCGGCTTTTCCTCATACCTGGGCCCTACTTGGCGCATGCCAGGTACCGCCATTGTGGCTGAACGTGACAGGAGGTCCCTGGGTGAATCAACCCTTTTACAGCCTTTTTTTTTCTTCTTCTTTTCTACGAGGATGACTATGCCCTTTAGTCTTGACATGGATGGACACTTCATCGGTGGGGGGGTCTCTTCTTTTCTCCCCCCTACCCTCCCCCTTATTTTGTTTCTCAACTGACAGTTTGAAAATGTTCCTTTTTTTTTTTTTTTCTCTCTTTCTCTTGGGGGGTGGAGGGAGGATGGACTGGAGGGTGGGAAGTTAGCGGGGGGAGGGGGGGTTGGAGGGTTTAGCATCTGGTCTTAGGGACTTGTCATTTGGGACTGGATGTTATATGAGGACTCCTAATGGAACATGTTTTTGGCACTTCTTTCCACTGGTTCCCGTTGGGGGGGTTGCTTTGGACGTGGGTGTGGGTGGGGGATGGGCACGATCAGGGGTGGAGGGTTGGGGGCGGTTGGGGAATAGGAGGATGGGTATGGGCGGGGGGGAAGGTGTGAACGGGGGGTTGGGAACCTTTTCAGCATGTAAATGGGGCTGCTCCTATATGTTGGTACACGGTAACAGGAAGAGGGTCTGCCTTTCTTTTGGCATGTTTCCTGAATGTATTGGGGGGATGGGGGAGGCTCGGTTAGATAGTGGTTTCAAGATTGTAACCCCGGAATTGTTGATGTTTGCATTACTGTATTGATGGCATGGGAGTTGGGGTCTGTTCAGCTGGTTGGGTTAGGGAGGGCATGGGACTGTGCTTAGCTCTTCATGGGAATGTGTTTCATTTTTATTTTCCCTTTTTTTTCTTTTCTGAAAATCGTTATCTGCTATATTGCCCTATTGCTCACCCCCGATGGAGATGTTGGGGGGGTCTGGCTCATTGAGGTTCTCGCGAATTACGCTGGATAAGAGATGTCTTCGATATCTGCTTTTATTATCGCTGCGACCTGTAGGTGTGACACTGCGTTCTGTGTGCCGCGCGGTGGGGTACACCTGCTGTACTCTTGTCTCTGACTCTTTTTTTTCTTTTTCCCTCTCTTTTCTCCTTTTCTTTGGGATCTTTCCCCCCTCTTGATTGCTGTTGCCGTCCGACTTCACCGAGGATAGCCTCGGTTTCCTCCCCCAGTAGGTGGATGCCTATATTCCTAGAGGGTAGCCTCGGACCCGGTCTGACCCTTCCTCCTAGTGGCATCGAGTCCCTACCACGTTAACCTTCTGGTTCTTTGACCTTTTTTCCTCCCTTGGATCTTTTTCCTCCCCCCCTTATTAAATTTTTATTTATTTTTTTCTCTCTTCTTCCTCTTTCTCTTTTTTCTCCTTCTCTTTCTCTCTCTTTTTTTATCTTTCCCCTTCTCTTTCTTTTCTTTCCTCTTCTCTTCTTCTCGCCCCCGTTCCTGGTGTTTACACTCCCTCCCCCCTGTCCTTCTGCTTTGATTTGTGTGTCGTCTGTTCGGTCGCTATACTTTGTTCGTTTAAGCACTCCCATCTTGTGGTGGAGAGGTTTGCCGTGCTATCTGAGTTGACTGCTATGGATAGTTTAAACTCCACCTGTTTTAAGCCGCGGGACCTTACCCTCTTATCTTATAACGTGAGGGGACTTAACGCACCTGAGAAGAGATCTCGTTTGCTGCGGGAGCTATATCTAACACGTGCCTCGGTAGCTATGCTGCAGGAGACCCACTTCCGCGAGGGCTCGGCCCCATTGTTGAGGGATCGTAGATTCCCGACTGGATACTTTAGCAACTACACGGGCGGGAAATCCCGAGGAGTTGCTATATTGTTTGCAAATGATATCCCGTTTGTTTTTCAAGATAGCCGTGTGGATAGTGAGGGTCGATTCCTTTTCGTCAAAGGAACGATTGCGGAGGTTGTTTATACTTTCGCCACAATTTATAACTCCAATGTGGCCCAATCAACATGCTTTGCTCGAATTATGACTAAACTGAGGCAATTTCAGGAAGGCATTCTTATAGTGGCCGGTGACATGAATACAGCCTTGCACCCTCTTGTAGACACTTCAGCGTGTAGTTCGGCAATTCCACCTCATGCTCTGCGGATGTTACGACGTTCGCTTCATGAGATGCGTCTTGTAGATACTTGGAGAGCATTTCACCCGGGGGAACGGGATTTTACGTTCTATTCGAATGTGCACCGCATCTCTTCCCGCTTGGATTATGTATTCCTTGAGCAGTTTCATCTGGACCTTGTGGTGGAGACGTGCATCCACCCTACAACCTGGTCGGACCATGCGCCGATTTCGATACGCATGACGTCCCCATTGTTCCGCCCACGCGAACGCAACTGGCGTCTCAATGCCTCCTTGTTGTCGGACTTGGGAGTCTTGACCGTGTACGGAGGTTTTGACCCGCTACTTTGAAGAAAAACCTACCTACTGAAGTGGCGCAACCTACTGTTTGGGAGGCCCATAAGTCGGTGGTTCGGGGAGACCTCATTAGCAGGAGCACTGCTCTGAAGAAAGTCAGGGAGGGGCAGCGTCTTATGCTTCTGGAAGAAATCCGCGCCCTAGAATTGAGAAGAGGGGGAGATGCGGATGCGGAGACGCAGAGTAGTTTGCTAGCAGCACGTCGCTCTTTGAACGATCTGCTCTCTTTTGATATTAAACAGGCAGCAGCTCGTACCAGATGCTTCTTTGCATTGAATGAGAATCGTCCGGGGAAGCTACTGGCACGGATGCTTCGCAAACAACGGCAACTGGCGTATATACCTAAAATACGGGTTTTGGGAGGCAATACTACCCTGCGACCGGAAGAGATCTCGGAGGCTTTTCGGGACTATTATTCTTCTTTGTATAATCACACGGGTACACCCCCTTCGGTAGGGGACATTAGGGATTACTTGAATGATAACCTGAGGACCCGCCTTCGGACAACGGAGACTGAACGATTGGATCTGCCGATCACGGCCGAGGAGTTATCCTTGGCTTTGAAATCTGCTAAGAATGGGAAAAGCCCAGGTCCGGATGGGCTCCCGGTGGAGTACTATAAGGAATTTCAAGATCTGTTACTCTCTCCCTTGCTGTCCACACTTAACTCCATCAAAGAGGGGACACACTTTCATCCTCATACGCTGAGTGCGACCATCACGGTCCTGCTCAAACCTGGAAAGGATCCGGCGGAGTGTGCCAACTATAGGCCTAACAGTGACATAAAGCTCTTGGCACGTGTCCTGGCAGACCGGCTTAAGGAGCACCTGCAGAGATTGGTCCACCCTGACCAGGTGGGGTTTATCCCTGGCAGGGAGGCTAGGGATGGCACGCAGAGGGCCATCAATGCACTTGTAGTTGCGCGACGGTCGGGTCGGCATCTTCTCTTGTTATCTACGGACGCGGAGAAGGCGTTTGACCGCGTCTGCTGGTCCTTCCTATTCCACACGCTGCAGAACATGCGGCTAGGTCCAGGCTTCCTGGGGTGGGTCCGGGCTCTGTACACTGGTCCCACGGCCAGAATCAAGGTCAACAGTGCTTTGTCTGCCAGTTTTAGGATATCAAATGGCACTCGTCAGGGATGCCCCCTCTCTCCCTTACTGTTCGTGCTTTCTTTGGAACCTTTCCTGGAGGCGATACGGCGGGACCCTGCAATACCAGGACTGAAAGGTACGACCTAGGACCATAAAGTTACTGCATATGCAGACGATTTGTTATTTTTCTTGACGGAGGCGCGGCACTCTCTCCCAGCGGTGCTGTCCGCTTTTGATACTTTCGGCAAACTGGCGGGCTTGAAAATTAACATGTCCAAATCGGAGATCCTTAACGTCTTGTTCCGGAGGATGAGGCTGGCAGATTACAGAGCTCCTTCCCATTTCACTGGTGTACTTCCAGAATGAAGTATCTTGGGGTTTGGCTCTCTTCCACCCCATCGGACCTCTATGATCTGAATTATCTTCCTCTCCTAGGTACGATACGGGCAGACTTGGCAGTCTGGACCACGAAATTCATTTCCTGGCTAGAGAGAGTCGCGGTATTCAAGATGAATATCCTACCGCGGCTGCTTTACCTATTTCAGGCTGCCCTGGTGGCAATACCGAGCTCCTTTTTTGCTGCCCTTAAGGCGGAAATGATCAAATTTGTATGGGCAGGCCGGAAACCTAGGATCCGGCTCTCGGTACTATGTAGGCCTAAAATGGCGGGTGGTCTTGCGCTCCCAGATCTTGTAACCTATTATAGGGTGGCCCAGCTTAACAGGTTGGTGGACTGGTCCTCAGAGGGGAGAGGAGATGGCTGGCTGGATATGGAGGGGGCTGATGTGGCGGTTCCGCTGTGGGTGTTGCCTTGGCTTCCCCCGCGAGCGGTGCCAAAGGAGGCCCGCACTCACCCCTTGATAGGTACCACCCTGCGATTGTGGGATCGCTTAAAGTTTTCACACGCCCTGTCTTCTAGCCCTTCGCCTTTACTACCACTGACCTCTAATCCCCTTTTCCACCCTGGTGTCCGGAGAACTCTGCAACAACATCTTGTGGAGGGGGATCGGCTTTTGGCCCTTCACGTAGCAACAATACAAGCCCTGACCTCTTGCCCAGACCTTCCTCCGCTGACGCTGCTGGATAGGTTTAACTTCATGCAAATTCGACACTTCTTGGGTTCTCTCCCTGGAGGGCATAATCTGGCACGTGCCCTCTCCCCCTTTGAGCGCTTTTGCTCCCTTCGGCGTCCTTTGGAACACGGGATCTCCACCCTTTATGCAATGCTCCAGTCCAGAGACTCGGAGCTACCTTTGTTCATGGGTCGTTGGGAAACTGAATTGAACTGGTCTCTATCAGACTCCGAGTGGGGAACGATTCTGTTCTTGACACATCATGGCACGCAGGCAGTCAGATACCATGAATCGTCTTACAAGATACTAACCCGCTGGTACTGCACCCCACTTCGACTATTCCAATGTGTGGGGACAGCGGACCCCAGTTGTTGGAGATGTGGCACGGAGCTGGGTTCCTATCTCCACATTTGGTGGACCTACTCCCCTCTGCAGACATACTGGAGGTGGATCAGAGACGCGATCAGGGACGTGACAGATATTACATTGGAACTTAAGCCTCAGGTCTTCTTGTTGCTGCTCACAGGCCAGCCGACGACCTCCTTTCGGAAGTCAGTGGCGTTTCGCCTTTTGTTAGCAGCACGTTACCTGGTCCCACGACACTGGAGACAAAAAACGGTTCCCTCACTCAGGGAATGGGTGACTCAGGTAGACGAGATATACCGCGTTGAGGAACGTATTGCTTCCCGCGATGATGATCTCCCTGATTTTTATCTCACCTGGTTCTACTGGACACAATACACTACCTCGGCCTCCCTACATCGCGGACTGGATCTTGAGCTGCCGGGGAGGGGGAGTGGAGACGATGGAGGACAGGCGCCCCCCTAGGAGAGTTCCCTGGACTTGGGTAGCCTGCTATCTCTGGTGGGAGTGGGTCTCCTTTGGCTGTGCTGCATGCTGGAGCGCGGATTTGGGATCTTTAGTAACGGATCACGCTATCTCCTGCCCCACAACTTGGATTGATAGGGGGCTCTTACTACGACGACCGCTGTAAATGTTTTTGTCTTTGTGTTATTTATGTCCCTTTCACTCCCACCTCCCCTTCTCCCTTTCACCCTCAGGACGGGTGTTTTTTTTTTTTTTTCTCTCTCTTCTCTCTCTTTTCTCTCTCATTCCCCTCTTCTCTCTCTGTTTCTCTCCTTACACCCTCCTCCTTCTCCTCTCTTATTTCACCCCTCGCTTCGCCTGATCCTTTCTTTTCTGTTCTGACATCTCTCACCATTTTTGGCGCACGACTTGGGTATTCTATCTGATTTTCCTACCCAGATCACTAGCCTCCCCACTGGTTCCATGCTGTCCTTTGCACTTTCACTACCCCATCGTGACGCGCATGTAGACCGCACAGATGGATGGAACTCGGTTGGGACTCCTCCCAGGACGCACTACAATATGATAATGAATGACAATTGCTTAAGTGCTACCTTTACCCGGTGACTCTATTTTCTACAAATGTCATGTACCTTGTCATGCAATCTGATGTTTGCGGTATTACCGTATTGTTTTCTGTCATACCTGTCTTATTCTCTTCAATAAAAATCTTGAATACAAAAAAAAATATCAGGCAGAGTAGCAGAGCTTCCTTTCAGGTTGATGTCCAGAGCAGACTGAGGCTACAACAACAATACAGGAGCATCTTGGGTAGGGTGTGCCTCTGTTAAATAGGGAATGCAGAGCCTGGTTAATATACCCGATGATGTTGCTGGATTGAGCTCAAAGGGAAGTTTAGCAAGGCAGCACTTTTCATGTGGCAACACTGGTTTTATCTTTTCTTGCCACGGCGACAGCTGGATGTGTTTTATGGAGTGTGGTGGTAGGTTTTCCGAACAGAAGTGTCTTTAAGGAGCATTTAAAAGAAGCCAGATTGGGGGAGAGTCTGATAGTGCGAGGAAGTGCGTTCCATAGGGTCGGCACAGCATGAGAAAAGTCCTGCAGTCTGGCATGTGTGGCGATGATGCAGGATGGCAGAAGTAGATCGTTGTTGGATCTTAGGGGGCGAGCTGGGGTATCTTTAGTGATTAGAGAGGACAGGTAGTGGGGAGCAGAGTTGGTAAGGGCTTTGTAGGTCAGGGTGAGTAATTTGAATTTAATTCTGCTGCGGATGGGGAATCAGTGTAGGGATTCACAAAGAGAGGCAGCAGTGACCGAGCAACGGTTGACTTGGATGAGCCAGGCTGATGTGTTTAGGATAGACTCTAGGGTGAAGAGGCAGGAGAGAGGAAGGCCAGTTAGTAGGTTATTACAGTAGTCTAAGTGTGGAAATTATAAGAGAGTAGATAAGTTGCTTGGTGGTGTCAGAAATGTACAAATTTTGGCGATATTGTGGAGGTGATTACGGCAAGATGAGGAGAGCGATAGGATGTGGGGGCAGAAGGAAAGACTGGAGTCAAGAGTCCAAGGCAGCGGACTTGGGCTGAGGGAAGGAGAGTGACACCGTCAACAATTATAGAAAAGTCAGAGCGAGAATTAGAATGAGCTTGGTCTTAGACATATTGATCTTTAGGTAGTGAGAGCCATCCAGGAAGAGATGCCAGACAGTGGAAGTAGTGCTGGGTGTCATCTACATAGGGGATATTTAAAACCATAGCTGGTGATAAGTTTGCCCAATGAGGAGGTATAGATGGAGAGCAGAGGGCCCAGGCCAGAGCCTTGAGGAACACCTACTGACAGAGGCATTGAAGAGGGATACAGAGAAGGTTCTATTGGAGAGGTAGGACTTCAACCAGGAGAGGGTGGTTTCGCAGAGACCAAGAGAGCTGAGGGTCTTCAGGAGGAGGGGATGACCTACTGTATCAAAGGCAGCTGAGAGATCAAGAAGGATAAGTATGAAGGTGTGGCCATTACATTTAGCAGAGAATGTAGTTAGTGACCTTGCTGAGAACAGTTTCTGTCAAAATGTTGGGAGCAATAGTCAGATTGTAGGGGGTAGAGCAAGGAGATTGAAGACAGGAAGAGGGTTAAGCTACATGGAGTACAGCCAACAACATGCACGTATAAGTGATTGGATGCTGACCCAGTCACTCGAATTCCATCAGAGGGTGCCATCAGCTATCCCTCATACACATTGTGTACACGCTATATAAAAATATTTACTGCGCGAGATTGTACGATTTTGGCTTCAAGGAAAAGGTGGCAATCCTATGCAGTATGGACCAGAGCGACCTGTCAGGGGCTGCACTTTGCACAGGGACAGGAAGCCAAACACAGAAGAGAAGGCGAAGAGGGACAACAAGCGGCCTCTTTCATCCTTCCGCATCCATCCCACATCTGCACAGCATGGAAAGTCAAACACAGCGTGGCTAACACAGGGGGACTCACCAAATGCCGGGTCAGCGCCGGGTGCTCCACTGTCTGGGATCCGCAGTCCACCAATAGTGTATACCAAAAGTTAGCAGGCCACACCAGGAGCTTGACAATAAAAATATTTATTGTGGAGTGGCCACAGGGGTACTAGGTACAAGCAACATTTTGGCGAAGTGCCTTAGTCATGCCTCTTCTGCCGCATCCATCCCACATCTGCACAGCATGGAGACTGCTACAGGAAGTGGCTGAGATACGGAGTTCCATCGGTGTCATCAAGGGACTCTGTGTGCCCGTCCTGAGGTAGGCGGGCTTGGGGAGAGGACTCTTTTTCTGTGTTGCATGTGCAATGGGTAACTCATGTGCGCGCTAATGAAAAAAAAAGTTAACACATGGGCACGATTTAGTAGATCGTCCACATGATGTTACACATCGTGCCAACATACTGACATTTATTTTCTGGGGAAAAAAGTGTGGGTTCTCACAATGAAGCGCCATAAAGCGTCAGGCAGCGAGTAGCCAATGAAAAGATGGCGCATAGAGGGCGCACACCAGCATGCAACCAATGTCTAGAGCTAGGGCCAGATCATGATATTGTGTTGCCTGGGTCCAAAGATAAAATGCTGCCCCCTCAAACTATTCCCACAATTCACCCCCATGATTAACACAGAGCTCCACAGCAAAAAGACTCACACTTATTTGAGGTGTTTACGAGCATATCACAGAGCTCCACTGCAATAAAACTCACAGCAATGTGAATGAGTGTAACATAGAGCTCCACAGCAATAAAACTCTGTAATGTTTGGTGTGTATACATATATCACAGAGCTGTACAGCAATAAAAGTCACAGCAATGTGCAATGTGAATGAGTGTATCATAGCGCTCCACAGCAATAAAACTCACAGTAAGGTGTGATGTGTATGAGCGTATCACAGAGCTCCACAGCAATAAAACTCACGCTCATACACACTGCAGCACATTACTGTATCACAGAACTCCACAGTGCAACACAGTGGTGTATTTAGGTTTTGTGCTGCCCTAGGCCTGACTAAACTCGTGCACCCCCTAATTTAAATTTGACACACCCCTTCCTGTCAAGGGCACACCTCTTCCTGGTTAATCCCCACCCTTCCTCTTTAAGCTCCACCTTTTCCTCTCTTTATATTAAAAGTGGATACCAAGTGCCTACTTGTATATTTTGTATACCATTTCAAATGTACCTATTGCGATAAATAAAATTATGAAATGTTTAAATTCAAGCATTTTTACAAAGAACAGCCACGGATGTCAAGTATACTGGATCACAGCCGCTCTAATTGGTTGAACAATAAATTCCACAGAAACCTGCACTGCATGAGTATATCACAGAGCTGCACAGTAATAAAACCCACAGAAATGGGCACTGTGTATGAGCATATCAGAACTGCACAGCAATAAAACTCACAGTAATGTGCAGTGTGTATGAGCGTATCCCAGAGCTCCAGGGCAATAAAACTCATAGTAATATGTAGTGTGTATCACAGAATCCACAGCAATAAAACTCCCTGCAATGCAATGTGCGTTGTGTATGAGTGCATCAGAATCCACTGCAATAAGACTCCCAGCAAACCGAGTGAATATGAGCACACAGCAATTATTTATTCTATATTTACCGGCCTCCGTCTGCGGTAGGGCTGTGTGCAGAGTCAGCAGGGACTGTGTACGGACTCAGGATCGCGGCTGTGTCTGTACGTGGAGCCATCTTGTCAGCAGTGGGGTGCCACTGCCAGAGGGTGCACCGTGGCTTTGATTCCCTTCCGGTGGGTGTTCAGTCCAGAATAGAGTGAGAGTCCGTGTTAATGAAAGGGCGGGCAGCTGTGTGCGTGTCACGTGGTTCAGCCAGTCAGGTGGTACAGAAAAAAATAAGTAAACTCCGTACCACCTGACTGGCTGGACCGCGTGACCTGCACGCACGCAGCCTCACCAGGAGCCAGGCAGCTCAATGACAAATTTACTGGTTAAGGAAAGGTCCACTTTAAACAGCAGTAAGCGGACAGGGCTTCATAGTCTGCTGATACCCCCCCTTTACCTGCCATTTACTGTCATCTTCTCTCTCTGCACACAAATCACATCCCCCTCCCCTCTCCTAGAGCTGCTGCGGGGCAGGGGAGGAGCTATGGAGGGAGGAGAGGGGGATTTTTATTCTATTCCATTTTATTCCGTATGAAAACGCCCTGCTCCGCTGCTCGTTGTTTGAGAAAACAGCTCAAAGCTGACACACAGTGACAGTGGCACCTCCTAGTACCCCCTAATGACACTCAAATAATCACTGGTACCTGGGGCGGCCCGCCCTCCGCCACTCCCCTAAGTACACCACTGCTCTGTGATATGCTCACACACAAGTTTGGTGAACTGCCAGCAAGTACGGTGCTGTTTGAAGGCATTGCAAATCCCCATAGAGAAGTAATGGTTAATCTATTCAGAGAACACCAAACAGCAGAGAAATGGCAGTGAAATGCCCTGATGTTCGGTGGTTTCAATCAGCAGGTTTATTCAGGCAAACCCCATAGGTTTCAATGTTAAAAATATTCCCGTTTTTATGCAATATCTAATAAACCATTTATTATTTTAATCTGCAGTAAAAAGTCTTTGATTTTTTTTTAGTACCCTTTAGTCATTTTTCAGCAAAATTTCCCCCCCCCTTTTTTATAATAGCGGTTTTTCTTTTTTCTGTAACAGAACTTTTTATTATCAATCATAGGATCTTATATGTAAATTCCAGACATTTTCGTTCAGTAGTTCTTTTGAAAACAGCAGGCCATGGGTTTGCGGTGGCAGCAATCAGCGGCCGACTCCATGCACTTTGGGGACCCTGCGGTGAATGGTGAATTCACTGCAGGGTGGGGAAATTTTATTCCCCGAAGTGCAGGGAACTACAGAACACCAACATGTTGGCGTCATTTCGGTGCTCTGTGAGTAACCCATTTAGTGGTGAGGTTTTTTGCTGCCCCCTGGAAAGTGAAGGCCTAGGCCTTCCCTACCCAGGACATACTTGAAAATTAGTGAAATCTCAATGTATCCTTCCTGGCAAAATACTTTGCAAAAGTAAAAAAAAAAAAAATACCCCACTGGTGCAACATCATTGTTCACTTTATAATTGAAAAGTGAACAATAATGCAGCATTAGGAAAAAAGGGATTTTATATTTTTACATTAAACCGTTTATATTTCCTCCATAGGAAATACGGCATTCTGTGCTTAGCCGGATGGGACATCCCACATCTGGCGTCATAATGCCCATGCACAATGACGTCAGTGGGTGGGGATAGGTCCCACAGGCAGGGCCGGTGCTTCCACTAGGCAAGCTAGGCAACCGCCTAGGGCGCACTGCCACCAAGGGGAGCAGCAGGCCCCAACCCGGGTTTCTTTATTGTACCCCTTCCTCATTGTTTGCTTGTGTAGCCGGCAGTGGCGACTTGCAAAGCGGACCCTGCTAGCGACACAGAAGGTGGGTGTCTTATGGTGACACGTAGGTGCCACGAGATGACGTGAGGGTGCCACAAGAGGCAGATGAAATAAAAAGAGGCAGAATAAAGAAAGAAAAAAGAAAGGCACGAAAGAAAGAAAAGGCACGAAAGAGAGAAAGAATAAAGAGGCACAGTAGACAGAGGCACAGAGGAAAGAAAAAAAAGAGGCAGCTGAAAGAAAGAGGCAGTTGAAAGAAAAGAAAGAGGCAGATGAAAGAAAAGACAAAAGAAAGAAAGAAAATAAAGAAAGAAAAAGAAAGAGGCACAAAAGGCAGAGGAGAGAAAAAAGAGGCAGAAGAAAGAAAGACACAGAAGAAAGAAAGAAAAAAGAAAGGCAGGAAAGAAAGGCACAAAATAAAGAAAAGGCACGAAAGAAAGAGAGAAGGGCACACAGGAAAGAAAGAAAAAAAAGAGGCATATGAAAGAAAAGAAAGAGGCAGATAAAAGAAAGAAAGAAGCCGAGGAAAGAAAGAAAGAAGCAGACTAAAGAAAAGGTGAAAATAAAGAGGCAAGAAAGAAAGAAAGAGGTGCAGAGGAAAGAAAGAAAGAGGCATAGGAAAGAAAGAGGCACAGAGCAATCCTGGGCCTGACCAGCGGAGGAGTAAAATGGGCACCAAACGACCGTGTGCGGCCCCATGCCCATTGTGTGGGAGTGTGTGTGTGTGTGTGTGTGTGTCCGTGAACAGTGTGTGTCTGCCCCGCTCACAGTTTGTGTGTCCCCCCCCCCGCATTTCAGCAGTTGACAATTTTTTCTAGTGCGAGAGGGGTGCAAGTAGCCTGGTCTTGCCTAGTGCGCAAAATAGTCTAGCACCGGCCCTGCCCGCAGGGAGAAGTCAGAGGAACTTCTACCATGGGCTGCAGATGTCCTCCACATCCTAGTGGAGGAGCGTCTGTCCTGCCGGTTGAGTAGGTGCTGAGTGCCGGTGCGTACCGGCAGAAAAAAATCCCTGGCTGTAAGTGGTATTATTGAAAAGTGGAAGCATTTAGGAACAGCGGGAACTCAGCCACAAAACAGAAGACCACATAAGGTTATAGAGCAGGGTCACCAAGAGCTGAGGCACATCGTGCGTAAAAGTCCATAGATGCTCTGCTGGATAAAAAGCAAAGATTTTAACAGAAACACTGACTGCAATGTTATAAAAGTTCCTGTAGCTGTAATGGTCAGGTGTCCTAATACTTCTGTCCATATAGTGTGTGCCTGTGAATATAATATAATATACATATATACACAGAATAATTATAGAAATGTAATACAGTGGCAAGAAAAAGTATGTGAACCCTTTGGGATTACGTGGAGTTTTGCATGAATTGGTCATAAAATTTGCTCTGATCTTCATCTAAGTCACAACAATTTGAAAAACACAGTCTGCTTAAAATAATACAACACAAACATTATATGTTTTCATGTTTTTATTGAACAGAACATGTAAACATTCACAGTGCAGGGTGGAAAAAGTATGTGAACCTTTGGACTTAATAACTGGTTGACCCTCCTTTGGCAGCAATAACCTCAACCAAACGTTTCCTATAGTTTCAGATCAGACCTGCACAACGATCTGGAGTAATAATTTTGGACCACTCCTCTTCACAAAACTGTTTCAGTGTAGCAATATTCTTGGGATGTCTGGTGTGAATCGCTCTCTTAAGGTCATGCCACAGCATTTCAATCGGGTTGAGGTCAGGACTCTGACTGGGCCACTCCAGAAGGCGTATTTTGTTTTGTTGAAGCCATTCTTTTGTTGAATTACTTGTATGCTTTGGGTCATTGTCCTGTTGCATCACCCATCCTCTGCGGAGCTTCAGTTGGCGGACAGATGGTCTTACGTTTTCCTGAAAAATGTCTTGATAAACTCTGGAATTCATTTTTCCATCAATTACAACAATCCGTCCAGGCCCTGAGGCAGCAAAGCAGCCCCAAACCATGATGCTCCCTCCGCCATGTTTTACAGTGGGGATGAGGTTTTGATGTTGGTGTGCTGTGCCTTTTTTTCTCCACACATAGTGTTGTGTGTTTTTTCCAAACAACTCAATTTTGGTTTCATCTGTCCACAGAATATTTTGCCAGTAGTGCTGTGGAACATCCAGGTTCTCTTTTGCAAACTTCAAATGTGCTGCAATATTCTTTTTGGACAGCAATGGCTTCCTCCGTGGTGTCCTCCCATGTACTCCATTCTTGTTTAATGTTTTCCTTATTGTAGATGTGTCAACAAAAATGTTAGCATGTGCCAGAGATTTCTGTAAGTCTTTAGCTGACACGCTAGGATTCTTCTTTACCTCATTAAGCATTCTGCGCTGTGCTCTTGCAGTCATCTTTACAGGACGACCATGTCTAGGGAGAGTAGCAACAGTGCTGAACTTTCTCCATTTGTAGACCGTCTGTCCAGTGGCGTAGCGTGGGTTGTCAGCGCCCGGGGCCAGCCAAGAATTGTGCGCCCCCCCAACCTGTGGACACGTTATCGATATTGCCCCAGTTCTCACATGAATATTGCCCCAGCCAGCTCTCACATGGATATTGCCCCAGCTCTCACATGGATATTGCCCCAGCTCACACATGGATATTGCCCCAGCTCTCCCATGGATATGCTGCAGCTCACACATGGATATTGCCCCAGCTCTCACATGGATATTGCCCCAGCTCTCACATGGATATTGCCCCAGCTCACACATGGATATTGCCCCAGCTCTCCCATGGATATGCCGCAGCTCACACATGGATATTGCCGCAGCTCACACATGGATATTGCCCCAGCTCTCACATGGATATTGCCCCAGCTCACACATGGATATTGCCCCAGCTCTCACATGGATATTGCCCCAGCTCACACATGAATATTGCTCCAGCTCACACATGAATATTGCCCCAGCTCACACATGGATATTGCCCCAGCTCACACATGGATATTGCCCCAGCCAGCTCACACATGGATATTGCCCCAGCTCACACATGGATTTTCCCCAGCTCACACATGGATATTGCCCCAGCTCATGGGATTTGCCCCAGCTCATGTATTTGCCCCAGCTCACACATGGATATGCCCCAGCTCACACATGGATTTGCCCCAGCTCACACATGGATTTGCCCCAGCTCATGGATATTCCCCCAGCTCATGGATATGCCCCAGCTCATGGATTTGCCCCAGCTCATGGATTTGCCCCAGCTCTCGGATTTGCCCCAGCTCATGGATATACCCCCAGCTCATGGATTTGCCCCAGCTCACACATGAATATTGCCCCAGCTCACACATGAATATTGCCCCAGCTCACACATGAATATTGCCCCAGCTCACACATGGATTTTCCCCAGCTCACTCATGGATATTGCCCCAGCTCATGGGATTTGCCCCAGCTCATGGATTTGCCCCAGCTCATGGATATACCCCCAGCTCATGGATTTGCCCCAGCTCATGGATATACCCCCAGCTCATGGATTTGCCCCAGCTCATGGATTTGCCCCAGCTCTCACATGGATTTGCCCCAGCTCTCACCTGGATATTGCCCCAGCGGCAGCCAGCTCTCACATGGAGACTTGCCCCAGCTCCGGATCCAGCAGGGGTTGAGGGGGCCCAGATGCCGGGCAGCAGGAGTGCCTGCCCGGTCCTGAACAGCGTGTGAGTCCGTCCGTGTTGAAGGGGAGGCGGCTGCGTGAGTGCGCAGGTCACGCGGTCCGGCCAGTCAGGTGGTACAGAGACTCAGTACCACCTGATTAGCCGGACCACGTGACCGGCTGCGCCTGCACGCAGCCGCATCCCCTTCAACATGGACGGACTCACTGTTCAGGACCGGGCAGGCACTCCTGCTGCCCGGCATCTGGGTCCCCTCAACCCGCGGGCCCTTGGGCAGCGCCCGAGGGCCCGGCGGGTCAGTCCGGGCCTCAAGTTTTAGGGGCGCAAATTTCTTTTGAAATTATGCGCCCCTAACAAAACTGCGCCCGGGGCCACGGCCCCCCCAGCCCCCCCCACGCTACGCCACTGCGTCTGTTTTACCGTGGACACATGAACATCAAGGCTTTGAGATACTTTTATAACCCTTTCCAGCTTCATGCAAGTCAACAATTCTTGATCGTAGGTCTTCTGAGAGCTCTTTTCTGCGAGGCATGGTTCACATCAGGCAGTGCTTCTTGAAACCAGTAAACCCTAAACTGGTGTGTGTTTTTAAAGGGCGGGACAGCTTTCAGCAACACATTCAATAATATCACCCTGATTGGACTCAAGGTTGGCTCGCTCCTGGTTCCAATTAGCTCTTGGAGAAGTCATCAGGCTAGGGGTTCACATACTTTTCCCACCCTGCACTATGAATGTTTCCATGTTATGTTCAATAAACACATGAAAACATATAATGTTTGTGTTGTATTATTTTACGCAGACTGTGTTTTTCAAATTGTTGTGATGAAGAAAAGAGCACATTTTATGACCAATTCATGCAAAACGCCACATAATCCCAAAGGGTTCACATACTTTTTCTTGCCACTGTATAACATGACCATAAAGCTTTTGGGAAGACACAAATGAGAACAATTTTACTTTTTACTGCACATTTATTTGTTCTGATTCCCCCTGAATTTATACTCTGAACATATTGAATCCTACTCCAATGCCATGGCTCCTGTGATACACTATATTGCCAAACGTATTCGCACACCCATCCAAATAATCAGAATCAGGTGTTCCAATCACTTCCATGGCCACAGGTGTATAAAATCAAGCACCTAGGCATGCAGACTGTCTTTACAAACATTTGTGAAAGAATGGGTCGATCTCAGGAGCTCAGTGAATTCCAGCGTGGAACTGTGATAGAATGCCACCTGTGCAACAAATCCAGTCGTGAAATTTCCTCGCTCCTAAAATATTCCACGGTCAACTGTCAGCTGTATTATAAGAACGTGGAAGTGTTTGGGAACGACAGCAACTCAGCCACGAAGTGGTAGGCCACGTAAACTGACGGAGCGGGATCAGCGGATGCTGAGGCGCATAGTGCGAAGAGGTCGCCAACTTTCTGCAGAGTCAATCGCTACAGACCTCCAAACCTCGTGTGGCCTTCAGATTAGCTCAAGAACAGTGCGCAGAGAGCTTCATGGAATGGGTTTCCATGGCCGAGCAGCTGCATCCAAGCCATACATCACCAAGTGCAATGCAAAGCGTCGGATGCAGTGGTGTAAATCACGCTGCCACTGGACTCTAGAGCAGTGGAGATGCATTCTCTGGAGTGACAAATCGTGCTTCTCCATCTGGCAATCTAATGGACGAGTCTGGGTTTGGCGGTTGCCAAGAGAACGGTACTTGTCTGACTGCATTGTGCCAAGTGTAAAGTTTGGTGGAGGGGGGATTATGGTGTGGGTTTTTTTTTCAGGAGCTGTGCTTGGCCCCTTAGTTCCAGTGAAAGGAACTCTGAATGCTTCAGCATACCAAGACATTTTGGACAATTCCATGCTCCCAACTTTGTGGGAACAGTTTGGAGCTGGCCCCTTCCTCTTCCAACATGACTGTGCACCAGTGCACAAAGCAAGGTCCATAAAGACATGGATGACAGAGTCTGGTGTGGATGAACTTGACTGGCCTGCACAGAGTCCTGACCTCATGCCGATAGAACACCTTTGGGATGAATTAGAGCGGAGACTGAGAGCCAGGCCTTCTCGTCCAACATCAGTGTGTGACCTCACAAATGCGCTTCTGGAAGAATGGTCAAAAATTCCCATAAACCCATTCCTAAACCTTATGGACAGCCTTTCCAGAAGAGTTGAAGCTGTTATAGCTGCAAAGGGTGGACCGATGTCATATTGAACCCTATGGATTAGGAATGGGATGTCACTTAAATTCATATGCGAGTCAAGGCAGGTGAGCGAATACTTTTGGCAATATAGTGTATCTACCACTCAACTAACTATGGGTGGAAGGGATGAAAATCCTGCCGGTTCAAGTCAGGTTATGTATGAATCAGTGTTTATTTGGCATTATCATGGGCTGTTGTTAAATTGTTCTAACATTTTGTTTATTTTTGTATATGTGTATACATAAATAGCTATATCTGTATACACATGTATACATAAACTGTTACAATGTTCTGATTATAGTAGAGTGCAAAATAATATGCCTTACATAGTCGTTATGCTATGTTCAACATCATTAATAAAATATCCTGGTTTGCAGACTGTGCATTAACGCCACTATAACTAATGTACTTTTTTTTCCATGGATGTTGTGTGTATTTGTATATTATGTTTTTGACAGACAAATGAGAAGCCTGCAGGGATATTTCCTATTTCATATTACTAAAAAGGAAAAACATTAATGTAAGCCACCAGGAAAGGGCAGTGTGGAAATATATACTTTTCAACTCAGATTGCGTACCATAAACATAACACAGCGAGCACTGCAGAACAATCACCAGCAGGAGATTTTGCGCTTTTTTTTTACTGAGATCCAATTTATTTCCAAGTTATTTGTTAAAGAAGACGTGTGTTCTCAGCTGTAGTTCTTTATATTAGTATTTGCCACAGGGCTTATTATTGTACTTTTATGTATGCTTGATCCATTAAGCTGTCTCCAGTTTGGTGTCTTGAATACGAGTAAAGGGCCAGAAATTAACTGCTTGAAACTATGGCTGTGTTTTTCATCTTTTGAATGCGGCATGACATGCTTTCCTTCTTATGATGAAATCTTTCAGAATTTTCATGGACTCAGCAATTCTTTTATATATTTTTTCACAAATAAAAAGATGCACTTGAAGTACTTGAAGATATAGTATATTTAAAAGTAAAATAGTAAATAAAAGTGTACATGAAATGCTTATTTTTGCATTTGATTGGTCCAACAATACATTAAAAGCAGTAAAAAAAAAAAAAAACAGTGGTTAATGACAGCTTCTTGAAGACAAAGGAGAAAATCTGGGGGCCCTATTCCCATGTTGCCACTAAACACAGTGCTCGATCCGTACAGCAGAAGGGCTCGAGCGCGAGGCTTATTCTTTAGAGATATATTCCATCCGAGATGCAAGTTCATTTGTATGTCAGATGTAATGCCTGGTTACTGTACATTAACATCTTCTATACTTTGTTTGGGAGACGCTAATGTGTCACCAGGGAATGGAGAAAGAGCTATTCCAATGAGCTCGTTCTCCATCTGCGTCTGATGTTATTCTAAATAGAAGATCACCTGTCAGACCCTGGTGTTATGGGATTGCGCTTAAACTCAATCACATAGCACAATGATCTAACCCCACCCAAAAGTCCAATACTCACCTTAGATCTCTTGGTGACAAGCTCCGCTGCTTCCTCACTTCTCAAGCAGAGGAACAGTAACAAATAGTTCCCACTTCCCAGTGTTCCTCCGCAAATCAATCTGCCACCAGCTGGATCTCATTTACGTGCACTCACGTCCATTTCCATGGAGTCCTATGGAGCAGATGACACCAGCAATGCATAGTGCTGCTGGTGTTAGGTTTTAACAGAAACAAGTTTACGTCTGGAGCTGCTAATACGGATTTAAACTGGCAGGTGCTAATGGAAAAACTAAACGCTTAAGTTTCCCATTAGCATCTACCATTTAACATCAACCTGTTGGGTGGAGTAGTGTCACGGTGTAGCCAGGGGGTTGACGAGCCCAAGGTGTGGTTACACAACACAGACAGGTAAATGGGGTTTTAAAGTAAAAAGGTTTATTACTAAAAGGAACAGAAGTAAATCAGGTAAGGGGACAATGAATAAGTAATAAAACACAATGGAAACTGGTGGAAAATATAAAATAAACAGCGGGCAGGGTACACTGAATGGATGGGACAGGACACTGAATGGCACAGTCACTGAACACAGGGGTTAACAGAACAGGTACCTACTGGATACACAGGGGGCAGATCAGAAGACACAGAGGGTAGAAGGAACGAATAATAATAAGCGAGGTATCAGGAGGGCTGTAGCAGTAGGGTGGTCATATCAAGCAGAGGTCTTGGCAGGCAGCGGGCAGAGAGTGGTCAAGTCCATAGCAAAAGGTCATACACAGGAGGTCAATAGATGAGGGTGGTCTCCACAGGTTACTGCAGGTAGATGGATTCCACAGGATGCAATGAGGGATGAGGGTGGTCTCCACAGGTTACTTGCAGGTAGATGGATTCCACAGGATGCAATGAGGGTGGTCTCCACAGGATACTGCAGGTAGGTGGTTTCCACAGGATACAATGAGGGATGAAGGTGGTCTCTACAGGATACTGCAGGTAGGTGGTTTCCACAGGATACAATGAAGGGCTTTGTGCAGAGCAGGCAAGACAGGCACACCATGAAGCTTCTAGGGATAGAAGGGTAATGCAGAAGCATTGCATGAAGGGTGAGGCCTGTTTTTATGGGTATGCAGGCCCAGCCCACACCTGAGGCTGGAGAGGTGTTGGGAAAGTCTGGGACGGACTACTGAGTGTCTGGACATCAGTCCAGACAGTGGAAAAAGCAGGAACGGATCTGATTCTTTAAAGACAGCGCCTTTTTTGCCTTTCATCCGGCGTCTGCGGCGCGAACCGTGACAGTAGAGGTAACCTCACTGCTCTGCGTGGAGAGAGCCTGTGGAGACACAGGTTCAATCTCGGCAAGAGCACCTCTCCAGTAAGTGTCCTTGGGCAAGACACCTAACGGTACATACTCGCCTCCCAGGACATACTTGAAAACGAGAGTAATCTCAATGCATACTTCTTGGTAAAATCCTTTCTAAAAACAAAACCTTGGAATAGAGCCTTACATTTATGTAATCCCATTTGAAATCAAAGCATTGCTCTGACTCAAAATATCAAGCAGCCAATCAGAATGGAAACAAGTGTCACGATGCTCGCCGCCGATGCCATAGGAAGTCCAGAGCTGGGTCTGTGCCACCATAAAACCAGCCGCACCTTCCCTGTTATGGCAGTTATGTCCCGAGCCAGATTTTCCCATTCAGCCCTGTGTCTCCTCCAGCCCAGGGTTTCCTGTGGTTCCATGAAACCCTCAGGTTAATCACCCGTCACCTGCAGAGATCTCCATATAGGGAGACTATGCCCTTTGCATCTCACTTCAGCATTGAAATCTGGCAGTAAAGACTTATGCTGTCTGTTCCTGGATTGCAGACCCCTTGCCTTTCTTACAGGACTTTTGTATATCAGACACCCTTGCTTTGCTTACCTGGACTTCTGCTATTTGGATTATCCCCTTATCTTGCCTAAAGGACTTTTGTTTCATCCAAAAGGCTTCCATCATTATTCATATGGACTCCCGCTGATCCCTGAACAGACAGGGTTGTTCAGAGAGAGGTGAAAACCAGAAGAATGACTGGAGAAGTGAAAATTCTAGGTCGAAATAGCCTAACCAGAAAAATTCTCCCATTTATCTCACTTTCCAAATCAGCTATTTTGACCTCGAATTTTCACTTCTCCAGTCATTCTCCTGGTTTTCACCTCTCTGAATAATCCTGATAGACACCTTTTTTTTATTTCCTGATCAACCAAAGACCCTCTGCTATTTGTGTATCTGTTCCTGTGTCCTGCAATCTGCCTTGGTTTAGACCCGGTCTCTCTAAGTACCTTCTGTGTTTAGTTCCTTATTCATGTCATGCCCCTCTGTCTTTAACCTATGTTTAATGCATTCAGTTTCCTTCTAGTTTAGTTACCTGTCCTGTTATTCTCAGCTCCTGTCATATCTCGCCCCTGTGTATAGCTCATTTCATGCCTTGCCCCTGTGTCTAGTCTCCTCCCTTGTATTCAGTTCTGCTCTTGTATTTGCCCTGTCTGGTGTGTTTATTAAAACCAAACCTACTGCCCTGTACCCTGGCCCTGTACCCTGCCTGGCCGCCTGTTATTGCCACAAACCAAACTCAACCCACTCACCGCACACACGCACATCTGACTACAGGATTGATAGAAATGAACAGGGGGAATGAAGTGATGAAAACTACTTGCTGTAAAATGTCTTTCTAGACTGTAGCCCAAGTGCTCACTGGCGAATCAGTGGTGATCAGTAGTAACAGCCATACAACACTTTGTAGCAGAACAATCATATATCCCTTTTTCCCCTTCAATAATTGGGCAGGATCAGGCCAATAATATTTAACTATAGCTTAAATACTCACCTTTTCAGCCTCATCGCGTGCTGTTCCCCCTCTTCGGCTCAGGGTTTCTGAAATGCTAATGTCCCTGCAGCTTCTTCTACGATTTGCATAGCGTACAGAAATTGTGTAACGTACGGAAACGTTCTACTTTCATATGCAAGTTACGCAGTGCCAGTGCAGCTCGATGGATTGGTGCGTGTGAAACATGCAGCACCAGTTCTCATCTGCCCTCTCCCCAAATGCTCACTACTACGAGTCTTCAGAGGCAGGATAATGTCTGCACGAAGAGACGTCATCAGTCCCCAGTTGGTTTGCGGCAGACAAGATACAAAAAATCCTGTCTGCTGAGTGACAGTTTTGTGGACATATGAAACCCCTCCGCATCACACAGTACATATCAGCAAAATGGGACTGGGAGGGTGGCACTCCACCCAGCCTGACCACCTTAATTAGCTGAAGTGGTCAGGGTGCGTCGTGTCCCTTTAATTTTAGAGCCGACCATCTGTCCAGTATATCGCATTTCCTCATTTACCAACATTTGCTGGAAATTAAAAGCAGATTTTCCTGGAGCCTCCACGCCAATGATTCCATCTGTATTTCTGGGAGCCGTGCAGATAAAATGTCCCTTTGTTTTGAACTACAACTCCTGGTCAGCTCAGCCATGGCCAGGTCTAATGTTTCTGCTTAATATGCATAAATGTATTACATTTTTCACTTATTATGCCAAACACCGTTATCTAGTAATGAGCAAGATTTCCTTCACTTCCTTGGCAAGGAGACACAGCGTGGATGTAGTTTTTTCTCCCTTCATCTTGGCAGACAGCCACCCACTTCCCAGTAAATACATAAGTCCTGCGTCTTGCCTGTAGCTATAGTAAAATATCATTTAGGAAAAGTGCTTCTGTTTGATAAAAGCTAAAGCTATCTGTGCCCTCTTAATATGTCTCCTGAGGATCCAGAAGATACAGCTATTAAGCAGTTGCAAATATAGAACCTATATTTTTGTAATCGGCCATTAATAAAATTGACACATACAACCTATCTACGCCAGATGCAATATTTATAATTTTATAACATCATTTTTGTATTCCTTGCCACACCAGAGCAGGATAATTTTTTGTTCCGCTAAGGCTAGGGTCAGACTAACGTATTATTCGCGTTGTCTGTGAAAAAGTGCGTTCGAACGAATGGATGCATTTTTTCACGGAATACGCGATAGCGGTCATACAATGCGCCTTTTCGTCCGTGATTTTGTACGGATCATCAATAAAACACTTTTTGTGTCTGGACGTTATGTTAGCCGTACATTAGCAGCGTCTGACGTCTCCCAATCACGCCTCTAGCGGACGCAGCGCACTCTGTACGTCCGTACTAGAGGTTTGACGTTCTAGAAAAAATGCGTTCGTTTGCCACTTGCGTTGCGCGGACGAACTTTCGTGCGGCCGTTCGTCGTATGTTCCCCGGCATTGGACGTCATTTGCTGCTAGCACGGCCGTGATTTCGTGCGTCTAAACGCACGTTAAAACTGCTTTTGTCTGACCCTAGCCTTAGGCTAGGGTCAGACGAACGCATTCTGTGCGGACTGTGCGTCGGTGCACAACGGACGTACTTTCTGACTGACGGCAAGGTAGTGGCCACACGGTCCGTTTTTGTGACTGACTTTTTTTGTCTGATGTAGAAGGGAAAATAAATTAATATGAAAAACATTTTGTCCGTCAAAAATGCTGGACGTCAAAAATGCAGTCGGTCTGACTTTGTGCCATCACTCACACACAAAGCTATACGGACGTTGGGGACGCAGCGCACTCTGTATGTCCGTTCTAGCGGATTTACGTTCTTGCCTAACTTGCGTCCGTCTGCTGCATCCATTGTGCGTCCGCACTTCTGTGCGGATGTACTTCGTGTGTGGGTCTCTATTGATCATAATTGTATGGTACCACGGACGTTAAAATGTGCGGCAACACGGACGTGATCAATGTGCTCGTCTGACCCGTTCCTAAGAACACCTTGAGGATTTGTTTTCAATTCATCAATTTGTCCAAAAACAAAATAATGTACTGCCACAAGGGCGTAATTAAGTAATGGCGAACCCTCATCAGATGCTCAGTGCTACCATCCCAGACGAGTAGGGTTAAATGTTAATGGATGTGCATATTGCTCATATTGTGTATGGGGCACTGCACCAGATGGAGGGGGGCTACCAACTTACTGGCGTGTGCAACACTATGTCAATGCTCAACAAATGTTGAGAGTAATTTGTGGGAGTTGAGTCCCAAAGGTGCTAAAATCCAGGAGCCGGAGATAACCGAACACTGATCTCAGGTTCTGTGTGGGACTAATGCCCTGCACTCAAAGGGCTGAATCAGCCCTACGAGACATCCCCCTGAGGGGAAAGGATGGGAGAGGTACCAGGGCTCTCAAGTCACTGACACCACCCAAATTATATTGGGTGGTCATAGTCCATGGAGCGTCCCTTTAACTTCCTAACATAATAAACAGTTACAGTCCTGAATATTACAGACATGTTTGCCTTTTCAGTCAACTGCAAGTGCTGCATTGTTCAGATCTGGGGCAATTCAGGGACACCTTGTACCTTGTACAAAAAGCAAGACTGCCAGAACATTGCAAACAGAAGCATAGAGCCAAATGCCCAAAAATAGCTAGAAGTAACTCTTCACCGTATGTTATACAAATAACATTGCCAGAGGATTGGAGAATACACAGGAGACCATTATTGTGCGATACAATGTAACTTTAATGTCATTGTGCAATGTCAATGGTGCCGTTTGATATTATCACAGTTTTTTTTCTTTCACTTTCTCCCTGAGAAATGAGTAAAAGGAGAGAGGGAGGACGCCGGACGGGAACCGGTCTGGAGAATGCTCCATGATACTAATTGCATTTGACAATGATTTGGTCTCTGCTTGAAGGGATGGCAAAGGAATGCACACTCTAGAAACCAAGCACTGGCTTTTGACAAAAAAACAAAACTTTCTGTACAGGACGCTGCAGGGGACGAATGTTTTTATTATTTAATTTGTTAGCTGTTGCATTGAAAGAGCAGGTAAAGGAAAAACACAGGGCCCTATTACAATCTCCGCGCAAACGTCATCGCGTGTGAAAAAACGCATCAACGCGAGGGGCAAAACCCTTTGCGCAGAACGTCGTATTACAATGTCAGCACAACAAACGTGCGTATACGTCTACCACGGGTGAACCTGCGCGAGCTTACTGTACTTTGCGCGTCCTATACTTAACATTGTGTGCGCAAATGCATTTGTGCACTGGTACGCGGATGGTATTACAATCTATGCGCAGTTTGTAACGCACAGCCTTTGCGCGCATAATTTTAGCAACTCCTAAAAGCTGGTGTTAATGGCAAGTTCTATTAACCTGGCGGAAACCAAATACACCAACCCCAAAAAAAATGCAGCAAAGTATAGTTACACATTCTAAACATACCAAACCAATTAATTTGAGAAGTTGTGCGTGCTTTTTTTATTGATGCAGCATATATGCGCAGATTGACTTTGACAGGCGGAAAAACTTAACGTGAGACAATTGTGGTTCTTAATTCTGATTGGCTGAATCGCGTGAAAAAAATGGTCTTCACACTGATTTCTGCGAGCAGCGTTGCTGCATTTTCCGTGCGTTATTTTTTGACGGATGAAAAAACGTGCGAGGATTGTAATACCAGCGTTGATTTACGCGCGTTAACGTTTAACGCTTCGCGCAAAAATTCATGCGTCGCGCATGCGTTTTTGCGTGAAGAATGTAATAGGGCTCACAGTCTCTCTGAACGTGAAATAATTATCAAAGGATATACAGGTTGTGAACTAAAGCATAACTTCCCATATATCGTTCCATGTGGAATCTGCTCCCAGATTGTAAATAATGTACAAACACAAGCCCACGTATTTGATTACTAATAGTATGGGATTATTCAAATATTTCCAAAAAGCCTGTTTTTGTAACAGTGTTCTTACGTGCCTTGTGTGAACCTAGATGCTCTTTATACGTCTTTGGATGATTCTAGATGCTCTGGAGTAGTATTGGATGTCTATCTTGAAAAATCTGATGTATAACTGTTTAAAAAATTTGCCTAATATTGTGATGATGAAATCATCACATTTTATGGCAATGCTTTTTATGTAAATCATCATTAAGGAAACGGATGTGCTGCAGTATCCTGCCACCAGTTTTTTTTGGGGGGGTGCAGGAACCCCCGTACAATCTGGAGAGGGTAGGTTGCCTTCTCACTGTAAGGCAGTGGAAAAGCCAGAAGAGTAAGTCCAGGGGTTGCAGCAGTCACATTTGCGACTGGACCTGTCCTTTCATGGTGCCTGTTCAAGACAACCTCGCTACTCCTTCTCAGTGCAGGTTCTCAAGTGAACTATGAGTGTCGGTGACCCGACAGTAACTGCATGTGTAATGTCTCCTGTAGAAATGGTCAGGTGGTTCCCGGCGAGCGGCCAAGCTGCATGCTGACGACTGCTCGTAGGGAGAAGAATGGCCGCAGAGGAGGTGAGACCTGGGGGCAAATATATCCATGTGAGCTGGGGCAAATATATCCATGTGAGCTGGGGGTAAATATATCCATATGAGCTGGGGCAAATATATCCATGTGAGCTGGGGGTAAATATATCCATGTGAGCTGGGGGCAATATATCCATGTGATCTGGGCAGACATATCCATGCGAGCTGGGGCAATATATATATCCATGTGAGCTTTGGGCATATATATATATATCCATGTGAGCTTGGGGCATATATATATATATCCATGTGAGCTTGGGGCATATATATATATATCCATGTGAGCGTGGGGCAATATATATATATCCATGTGAGCTGGGGGCAATATATATATATCCATGTGAGCTGGGGGCAATATATATATATCCATGTGGGCTGGGGGCAAACATATCCATGTGAGCTGGGGGCAATATATATATCCATGTGTGCTGGGGGCATTATATCCATGTGAGCTGGGGGCAATACATATATCCATGTGAGTTGGGGGCAATATATATATCCATGTGAGCAATATATCCATGTGGGCTGGGGGGCAATATATCCATGTGAGCTGGGGGCAATATATATCCACGTGACCTGGGGCAATACCATCTTTTTTATATTGCAGGAAAAAAAAGTAAAAATATTGATTTTATTTTTTGTGGGGAGGGTGGCCCTTCATGGATTCTTGCACCGGGGCCCTCAGGTTTCTAGTTACGCCACTGCTGCCAACCTACCTGAATAAACTGCTTCCCCCAGCAGTTTCCTCCTCCTATAACCTCCGATCCAGGACCAGCACCTTACTTACAATACCACAATACAAAAAGAAAGTGTCTCGATCCTCATTTTCCTACAGAGCACCACAGTTATGGAATAACCTCCCAGACATCATCAAATCTTCTCCAGTCTTAAGTCACTCGAGCTCCCCATTAACATACCGCAATACGGAATGCACCTGTAAACATGTAACTAACAGGGTTATTCAAAGAGAATCGAAAAGTCACCGCATGTTCAGTGACTTTTCGTTCTCTTCAATTCGGGCCGATTCGGCAATCCCATTTCGGCGACCCTGCGGTGTATTCAGCGAGCACCACAGGGCCGTCGAAGTGCAGGGAAAAGCTGCCGCAAACCCTACGAAAAGTCACCGCAAAAACCCGGCGAATGCCAGAAAAACCCGAGCAGGAGCCGATCACACGCAGCGCAGGAAAAAGCAGACACTGCAGACGAGTGAAGTGAATAAATTAGGAAAACAGTTTGCTTGAGTGTTTGAAAAGTGAAACACTCAGGGTTATCCAAAGAGATCCGAATTGCTTGAGAAAGGTAACCGAACGCTGAAAATCAGGGTTCGGTTACCTTTCCTGACCATTCGGCTATCCAGAGAGCAGGCAATTCGCCAAATCCTAGCGAATTGCCTGCACATACGGTGCCTGTTCGGTGCCTGTTCGAGGGCAGTGAAATCCCCATGAAAAAGCACTGCTTCGGCTATTCAGAGAACACAAACCAGCAGTGAAAGGTTCCCCTAATGCCCTGCCACTCGGTGATTTCATGCGGCAAATTTATTCAGGAGAATCCCATAGGCTTCATTGTTAAAAATATTCCCGTTTTAATTCAATATCTAATAAACCGTTCATTATAAAATTCTGCAGTAAAGAGTCTCTATATTTATAGATTTTTTAGGATACTTTAAGCATTTTTCTGAAATTATTTTTTTTTTAAAAGTGCGATTTGTTTTATTTTCTTTTTCAGTTTACTTATTTTTTTTGTAACAGCCCTTTTTATTATCATTCCCTGGACCTCATATGTAAATTTCAGACATTTTTGCTCAGTAGTTTCTTTGCAAACAGCGTTTCAATTTCACATTCATACAAACCGTTTTGCTAATTTATTCACCTCCCTCGTCTGCGTCTCAGCTGCTTCACTGTGTGTGATGGCTCCTGTTCGGGCTTTTCGACGAGTTTATCCAGATGTTTTTGTGGCTTTTCGGCGTGCATTCGGTGGGTTTTGCGGTTAGTTTTCGGGGGGTTTACGGCAGCTTTTCCCTGCAATTCGGGGACCCTGTGGTGTTTGCTGAATACACCGCAGGGTCACCGAAATGGGATCGGCAAAAGGAACCGAATTGAAGAGAACGAAAAGTCACCGAACGTGCGGTGACTTTTCGAATCTCTTTGGATAACCCTGATAGTTTGCAAAGAAACTACTGAGCGAAAATGTCTGAAATTTACATATGAGGTCCAGGGAATGATAATAAAAAGGGCTAAAATCTATAAATAAAGAGACTTTTTACTGCAGAATTTTACAATGAACGGTTAATTAGATATTGAATTAAAACGGGAATATTTTTAACATTGAAGTCTATGGGATTCGCCTGAATAATCTTGCCGAATTAAACCACCGAATGGCAGGGCATTAGGGGAACCTTTCACTGTTGGTTTGTGTTCTCTGAATAGACGAAGCAGTGCTTTTTCATGGGGATTTCACTGCCCTCGAACAGGCACCGTATGTGCAGGCAATTCGCCAGGATTTGGCAAATTGCCTGCTCTCTGGATAGCCGAATGGCCAGGAAAGGTAACCGAACACTGATTTTCAGCGTTCGGTTACCTTTCTCCAGCCATTCGGATCTCTTTGAATAACCCTGATAATGACTATTTCCTACATATTTATTTTCTGTGTAAATCTGTATTTTTGGTTTTTAACACAAATGCTTGTGGTGTTGTGTCTGTTCACGGTGCAGTGTGCGTGTGGTGCAATGTATGGCTCTGAGTGCGCGGTGCATTATGGGCCGGCAGGTGTGTGTCCCCCCCCCCCAGCAGCCTGTTCCCGCCCTCTCCGCGGCTCGCGCTGGTCCTGCCCTGGTGGGCGGTGCCCGGGGAGGGGCTGCTCAGTAGCCGCTTCTGTCTCAGACTGAGCGGCTCAGGCACATGGTGCGGCGGCCGGGGAGTCCGGGCACAGTGGGGCTTCCAGGGTAGCGTCAGCCGGACGGACATGCCAGGTACATCGCCGCGCCGTGCTGCCCCCCCTCCCCTCCACTCTGCCCATCTCCTCCGCTTCCCCGAGTGGCGCTCATTCCCCTACCTTACGGAGTGCATGTCCTGTTTTAACCTGTCCAGGACCAGCTGTCCTCTGGAAAGGCAGTGACTTCCTCCTGTGACCCCAGCATCCCGGAAACTGCCCGGCCATCACTTCATCCAGGGCCATCACTTTCCTGTCACACTTCTCCTAGAGCTGACACTTAACCTCCTCCACACACCCCCATCACCCACATCACCCACACACCCCATCACCCACATCCACCACACACCCCATCACCCACATCCACCACACACCCCCCCATCACACACCCCATCACACACATCCACCACACACCCCCACCACACATCCACCACACACCCCATCACCACATCACCACACACCCCATCACACACATCCACCACACACCCCCATCACCAACATCCACCCCACATCCACATCCACCACACACCCCATCACACACCCCCATCACACACATCCACCACACACCCCCATCACCCACATCCACCACACACCCCCATCACCCACATCCACCACACACCCCCCATCACACACCCCATCACACACATCCACCACACACCCCCATCACACACATCCACCACACCCCCCCCCATCACACACCCCATCACCCACATCACCACACACCCCCATCACACACATCCACCACACATCCACCACACACCCCCATCACACACATCCACCACACACCCCATCACACACATCCACCACACACCCCCATCACCAACATCCACCACACACCCCCATCACTCACATCCTCCACACACCCCCATCACCCACATCCACCACACACCCCCCATCACACACCCCATCACACACATCCACCACACACCCCCATCACAACATCCACCACACACCCCATCACACACCTCCACCACACACCCCCATCACCAACATCCACCACACCCCCCATCACACACATCCACCACACACCCCCCATCACACACATCCACCACCACACACCCCCCATCACACACATCCACCACCACTCACCCCCATCACACACATCCACCACACACCCCCATCCACCACACACCCCCATCACCCACATCCACCACCACACACCCCCATCACCCACATCCACCACCACACACCCCCATCACCCACATCCACCACCACACACCCCCATCACCCACATCCACCACCACACACCCCCATCACCCACATCCACCACACACCCCCATCACCAACATCCACCACACACCCCCATCACCAACATCCACCACACACCCCCATCACCCACATCCACCACACACCCCCATCACCAACATCCACCACACACCCCCATCACCAACATCCACCACACACCCCCATCACCAACATCCACCACACACCCCCATCACCAACATCCACCACACACCCCCATCACCAACATCCACCACACACCCCCATCACCAACATCCACCACACACCCCCATCACTCACATCCACCAACATCCACCACACACTCCCATCACTCACATCCACCACACACCCCCATCACCAACATCCACCACATACTCCCACATCCACCACCACACACCCCCAACACCCACATCCACCACCACACACCCCCATCACCCACATCCACACACCCCCATCACACACATCCACCAACATCCACCACACACCCCCATCACTCACATCCACCAACATCCACCACACACTCCCATCACTCACATCCACCAACATCCACCACACACTCCCATCACTCACATCCACCACACACCCCCATCACCAACATCCACCACATACTCCCACCCCACATCCACCACCACACACCCCCATCACCCACATCCACCACCACACACCCACATCACCCACATCCACACACCCCCATCACCCACATCCACACACCCCCATCCCTCGCAGCCGCCGCACATCCCCATCGCAGCCGCCGCACATTCCCCTCCTTCCCTTATACACAGCCTCTTTTCCCGTATTTCCCTCATACCCATCCTTTTTTTTTCTGTCCATGATACTCATTTTTCCTCTTTTTATCCCTGATTCCCAGCCCTTTTTCCTTGATGCCCAGCCTTTTATTTCCCTGCAACCCATCCTCTTTTATTTTCCAATAGTCTTGCACTTTCTACACATCCTTTACCTCAGTGTACTTGTAATTTCTTTTTAATCCTTTGCCTGTCCGCCTTTTCTTTTACCTTCATTCTCCACTTGCCATGTTTCCCTCACCATCCCTGCATTTACTCCCTTCCTGCCGGCATCCTATTCTCTTCTCCACTATCCCATCAATTCGCGTCCCTGTTTAGGGTTGTATGAGCCCCCACCCCATTCATCAAACTCCTCACTTTCCTGTTTTCCACTTTCATGTCGCCAGGAAGTCTTTCCTCATGAAAACTTTTGTGTTGTCGCTTTCCTTATTTTGTCTCTCGTCGTCTTTCTGTCGCTTTCTCGCACCGCTGCAGCGCTATTACTCCGAGTAACACAAACAGGGTGATTCAGAGATAGGTGAAAAGCAGGAGAATGACTGGAGAAGTGAAAATTCTAGGTCAAAACAGCCAAACCAGAAAAATTCTCCCCTTTTATCTCACTTTCCAAATCGGCTATTTTGACCTAGAATTTTCACTTCTCCAGTCATTCTCCTGCTTTTCACCGCTCTCTGAATAATCCTGAAAGTCTGCGCTGTAAAGCGTGTCTGACTGGAAATCCGCAAATTGGGGTGCTGATCAGCGGAATAACCTCACGTGATAAAATTTGTGTGATAACACTTCTTGTTCTACAAAGCTGTGTATGAATACCTTTCATGTCATGTTCTGTATTAACTATATCTTGTTATAGCCCCGTGTGTTAATACGTCTCATCACTCTAATCCGTGTATCGATATAAATCCCTGTAGTGCTGCCTCCCCGCAGCGTAAAGCTTCACACATATTGATACGTCGCACGATATAGATATGAGTTTGCATGATACAGTTGTTTTCAGTTTGCGTTACTCATACCTCCCAAGGGACATAAATGATTTTAAATGTCTGTATTTGTATCTCTTATTATGTAACCGTGCGCAGATGCCGTGTACTGTAAAGGTATTAATAAGGGGTCAAGTCCTAAAAAATGAAGTGCGATAAGTCGCCAAAAGTTCGGTCCTCCAATTATCATTTTGCACAAACACACACTCACGTGTTTACGTGTATATATGAATTGTAGAAAAAATATGTCACACTAAATATATGATTTAACAGGGAAACCTATGATTGAACGCCTGCATACAAGCTTCATAGTGTGTTGTTCCAAAGGGAACTCCGTTCCCTCTGCAAAAATAGTCCAGGAACTGCGTTCCCCCTGGACTTGTTCCCTGGTATTAATGCGTCTCTTCATATAACTCTGTCTATTGAGATCCCTCGCTGTATAAATCAGTTTGATGCATCGTGTGAGATAAGTCTGTAGCGGTTATTCCCAAATCAGTTTTTCTTCATTAAAAGAAGCGTCCATGTACATCAGTGAATAAAGTATAGCGTAAGTAAAGGGAATTCGCGGTTTAGGGGGCTGCCACAATAAAAATGTGACTTCGCTGTTTAGGGGGCTGCCACAATAATTGAATTCGCTGTTTAGGGGGCTGCCACAATAATAATGTGAATTCGCTGTTTAGGGGGCTGCCACAATAATAATGTGAATTCGCTGTTTAGGGGGCTGCCTCAATAATAATGTGAATTCGCTGTTTAGGGGGTGCCTCAATAATAATGTGAATTCGCTTTTTAGGGGGCTGCCTCAATAATTATGCGAATTCACTGTTTAGGGGTGCCTCAATAATAATGTGAATTCGCTGTTTAGGGGGCTGCCAGAATAAAAATGTGACTTCGCTGTTTAGGGGGGTGCCACAATAATTGAATTCGCTGTTTAGGGGGGTGCCACAATAATAATGTGAATTCGCTGTTTAGGGGGTGCCTCAATAATAATGTGAATTCGCTGTTTAGGGGGCTGCCTCAATAATAATGTGAATTCGCTGTGTAGGGGGCTGCCACAATAATAATGTGAATTCGCTGTGTAGGGGGCTGCCTCAATAATAATGTGAATTCGCTGTTTAGGGGGCTGCCTCAATAATAATGTGAATTCGCTGTTTAGGGGGCTGCCACAATAATAATGTGAATTCGCTGTGTAGGGGGCTGCCACAATAATAATGTGAATTCGCTGTGTAGGGGGCTGCCTCAATAATAATGTGAATTCGCTGTTTAGGGGGTGCCTCAATAATAATGTGAATTCGCTTTTTAGGGGGCTGCCTCAATAATTATGCGAATTCACTGTTTAGGGGTGCCTCAATAATAATGTGAATTCGCTGTTTAGGGGTGCCTCAATAATAATGTGAATTCGCTGTTTAGGGGGCTGCCAGAATAAAAATGTGACTTCGCTGTTTAGGGGGGTGCCACAATAATTGAATTCGCTGTTTAGGGGGGTGCCACAATAATAATGTGAATTCGCTGTTTAGGGGGCTGCCACAATAATAATGTGAATTCGCTGTTTAGGGGGCTGCCACAATAATAATGTGAATTCGCTGTTTAGGGGGCTGCCACAATAATAATGTGAATTCGCTGTTTAGGGGGCTGCCACAATGGTTTGCATTTCGTAGCATAGTTCTCGGCGTCTTTTTCAATGGTGTGTTTACCGTAGTTGGGTATTTTGGAAAGATTTCAGTTGCGGTGTATATACCAGTGTTGTTTTGACCGTATGGGAAATCACCACTTTCAAATCAATGAAGTATAGTCGCTGTTGAACCTGTAATGTGGAGAATAGCTCCAGTTTACAATTTGTTTTTATGGAAGAATAACAGTAGTATTGTTTCAGTATTTGCATCGTTAGATTTTTTTTTTTCCTTTTGTGGATTTGTTGAAGGTCACTTTAGTTGCAACAGCGGCGAGTAACACATAGCGCGGGGGCCGGCAGCCTTGGCCCCTCCAGATGTTTTGGAACTACATTTCCCTTTTGAGCCTCAGGCAACCTAGAGTGGACAAGCACCAAAACATCTGGAGCTCCAAGGTTGCTGACACCTACCCTCGTGTGTTAATACCTCCTGTGATAAAATCCTCTCACACTAGGAAACAACATACTGATGCCTCCCTTGGATTAATCCGAGTATTATAAGTGAACATGTCTTTAAATGAAGATATGTTTTTCATTCCTTAACATACGTTGGCCTCAGGTTTCACCACCCTATGATATGAGGGTCTTCCATATGGAGGGGCAATCGGTGCAACATTTGGTGACATTGGCAGCATGCCTGCAAGGTGACTTTCCTGCTTTCACATGTTACACTTCCTTAGATATTGATTTCTATGCCAATGTGTGTGTGTGTGTGTCATTTAACAGTGAATTACTAAATGGAATAGTAAATATCCAAACATTTGCACCAGGCAGAGGTAGACTTTAATTCCATATGCAATGATGGGACGTTGAGTAAAACATGACCGACTGGTCCACTTTAATGCCCTTTGGGATTATAAATCGGTTTAAAAAAAATTTAAATTTACTTTTCACATGTGTATTGTACTTCAAAACCTCCTCCTGTCCTAAGTCTTTCAATGGGTCATTATTTGCTTAACCCCTTGTTTCTGCTTGCGCTGCAGAGCATTAAACGCCCGCTACCTTATTACAGTGCTTTTTATTCCTTTTGATCTGCTTGTATGTGCTCACTTGGTGGGGATTGTTTTTTCTTTTCACCAACATCTCTAATGGCTTCGTCCATTGTATTTAACCCATTGAGTGATTTAATATCTCAGCTTTTCTGCACATACCCATATTCTATTTAATGATCTATACTGTTATTTCAGTTTGCTGCCTTTCGTTATTTATTTCCTCAAACCTCCCATTTCGTTTTCCGTCTGCCCTGCTGTCACACAATAAAACAAAGTGTTTGTAAACGTTCATCCAGAAGATTTAACATCAAACTATCAAAATGAGAAAGGGGAATGTCCAGGTCTTTTTAAAATTTCTCCTTTTTAATTGACTAATTCTGTGGGTTAGTGTTTTTTTTAATTTTATATAAACATTTTTTATTCACATTCAAAATTTTGATGCTCCTTTTTGTTGTAAGGTGCCTCAATTCCTCCCCCCGAATGTCCAGCATTGTAATAAATCTTAGTTTTCTTACACGTTGATACATCAATGTTTTATAATGAGTGCGCTGTGTGGATTTGCCGGTTAGAACGCAAGATCTTTGCGACAATGAACAAATCGAAGCTAGAATTGGGAATGGGAGGTATGGATTATATGCGAAATTGGTTAATTTTGTGAAATAATTTGTGTGTGATTGATTGAGATAGATATATATATATATATATATATATATCAATCTCAATCTATATATCTCAATCATTTTCTTTTTCTTGTCACATAAATCTTTAAGTAATGGGTTCTCTGCGCTTTACTGTAAAGTGGGGTTTTATCACAGAACTCTAAAGGCAATTTTATTAAGGTATTTAATTTTTTTGACATTCGGTTGTTAATTTGGTCGGAATTAATGACTCTGTGGGAAACGTGTGGGTGAAGTGCATCATGTGTCTGCCCGAGCCTTGGGCTTTAGAATTAAGAGGAAAATGGGCAAAATTCCCTAATTGTGTGAATCCTGTAATCATTGACGTGCAGGTTCCTCTTAATACAGTCATGTTTCAGAGAGTTGAGGTTTCCTATCCCTGCTGGACAGATAGGGTTTGTATGCAGCAGGACAGCACAGTTCATGACCCCTTTCAAAATCCCCATCACTTATGTTCCTCTGTTTCTATAGGCGAATATCTGTTGAAATTTATCCTGAATGTTTACTGTTGATTTTGTTTTATGTTTGAGATCTTATTTTTGCCAGTGTTTTAAATCTATTGTAAGGTTTGTTTTTTTTCTTCTCAGGTTTGTATTTGTAGAGTGGGAACATTTTTATTCTGTAGATCTGAGGGTGTCCCACACAACGCTCTCCTGGTGCTGAATGAACCACAACTACTCATCCAGCCGCAACAGCATGCTGCTCCAAGAGCATGATGGGATTTGTAGTGCCAATACACCTGTTAGATTAGTCAAATTCTACCTTTTTTTTTTTTTTTTGACATTACAGCCTGTAATTATGGAAACCTTCCAAATCTAAACGCTATATTCTGTCATGGGTGGACTTGTTCTAACATCATCATTTTTAATAATTGTACAGACCCACACTGTCTGCTTTACAACATGAAGTGAGCAATTAAAATGATCAAAAATGCCCAAAACGACATAAGATCTAAACAAGACCTATATGGGGCACTGCTCATACGAGTTTATAATCTAGAGGACATCATCCTCCTCTAGCTGTTAATAAATTTGCGGGGATAAGAAGCACACAGGAGATTCTAAAGCTTTCTTTATTTTATTCCCCCCCCCCCCATGTTCAGAAGATGTGCTGCGCAAGTGTGTGTTTAGGCTAGGGTCAGACTAATGCATTTTTCGCATCGTCCGTGAAAAAGTGCGTTCGAACGAATGGACGTATTTTTTCACGGAATACGCGATAGCGGTCATATGATGCGCATTTTCGTCCATGATTTTGTACGGATCATCAATAAAACCCTTTTTGCGTCTGGACGTTATGTTGGCCGGACATTAGCAGCGTCTGACGTCTCCTAATCACACACACACGCCGCTAGTGGACGCAGCGCACTCTGTACGTCAGTACTAGCGGTTTGACTTTCTCAAAAAAATGCGTTCGTTTGCCACCTGCGTTGCGCTGCCGGACTTTCGTGCGGCCGTTCTTCGTATGCTGCCCGGCATTGGACGTCATTTTCTGCTAGCACGGCCGTGATTTAGTGCGGATAAACGCACGTTAATACTGCGTTAGTCTGACCTTAGCCTTAAAGAAACACTCTACTCAAAAAATCACCCCCCGTTTTTTTATCCTAACCTATCCCTATTCCCTTAATAAATCTTTCGTTTTTTTTTGGGTTTTTTTGTAACTGTAATACTTACCCTAAAATCCTCTTTCCAGCGGCGTCTTTTTTTTATTTTTTATACTCCCCTCCCTCCTCTTCCGCTCCCGTCCTTCTTCATGCTTCTGGTTTACGTGAGAAGCGTGCATGCGCGCCTCTCACATAAGCCTGCCAATCGGCAGGCTTCCTCCCGGCTCCCTCTGAGGATTAGTGTTGCGCGCAAGAGGATGCGTGCAACACTAACCCTCAGAGGGAGCCGCCAGCTTCTGCAGTGAGTTGGAGACGTCATCGCGCTGAAAGCGCGATGACGTCTCCTACTCGGCAAAAGTCGGCAGAAGCGGGAAATATGATTCCCGCTCTGCTGACTGACAGCTGGGAGGGCGGAGTAAAGTCCTCCGCCTCAGCTGTTTTCAGCTTTTTCAGCTGAACTGCCGAACGGAGGGAGGGGAGACAGAGGGCGGCATACTCCGGGCATCATGACCACCTAAAATAGCTTAGGTGGTCATGTTGCCTAGAGTGTCCCTTTAAGGCTAGGGTCAAATGAACACATTTTTCACGTCGTCCGTAAAAAAAAAAAGTGCGTCCGAATGCATTGATGTATTTTTTTCACGGAATGTGTGAAAACAGTCATACGATGCGCATTTTCGTGTGTGATTTGTTACGGATCCAAACCAGGAAACTTTGGGTGTCTGGACGTTCTGTTGACCAGACATGAGCAGCCGTCTGACGTCTCCTAATCACGCACACACGCCGCTATGCGGGTGCAGCGCATTCTGTACGCTCTCGAAAAAATGCGTTCGCTTGCGTTGCGCAGCCGAACTTTCGTGCGGCCGTGCTTCGTATATTGCCCGTCATTGCCCGTCATTTGCTGCTACTGCGGCCGTGATTAAGTGCACCTAAACGCACGTTAAAAATGCGTTAGTCTGACCCCAGCCTAAAGTGTTCCATTGCACCGTTAAAAGAAAATGTTAAGCCACTGTTCCCTTCATGCATTTGGTATGCCTGCTAGTACGAAACCTGGGTGTTCATGAAGACGTTACACTGCTCGATCAGTGTGTATAATCTATATATATATAAACGCGAAAGTCCTGACTGACTGACTCATCAACACCCAGCTGAAACCGTTCAACCTAGGAAAGTGAAATTTCGAAGGTGCACTGATTTTATGATGTAGGCACCCACTAAGGAAGGATTTTTGGAAACTCCGGGGGTGTGAAAGGGGGTTGAATATTATAAACAGGATACCTATAGCTCAAAAACAGAAGATGTTACAGACGTGAAAATCGGTATTTAGATTCTTCTTGAAAAATAAAAAAACACGTATTTTACCGTTTTTCAAAAATTCAACTTGGGGGACAAAAAAGGGGGTTAAATATTTTAAACAGGATGCCTATATCTTAAAAACAGAAGATGGTACAGACGTGAAAATCGGTATTTAGATTCAACTTGCCAAATAAAAAAACACGCATTTTACCATTTTCTGAAAATTCCTTGGGGGGACAAAAAGGGGGGTTGAATACTTTTATGATAAACGCGAAAGTCCTGACTAACTGACTGACTCATCAACGCCCAGCTGAAACCGTTTAACCTAGGAACGTGACATTTTGAAGGTGCACTGTTTTTTATGATGTGGGCACCCACTAAGCAAGGATTTTTGGAAAATCCATCCATAAGGGGGTTGAATATTTTAAACAGGATACCTTTAGCTCAAAAACAGATGCTACAGATGTGAAAATCGGTATTTAGATTTGTCTTGAAAAATAAAAACGGGTGTTTTATCATTTTCCAAAAATCCCAGGTGGGGGGTGAAAAAAATGGGGGGGCTGAATACTTTTAAACAGGATACCTATAACTCAAAAACAGATGTTACAGACGTGAAAATTGGTATTTTTAGATTCGTCTTGAGAAACAAACACCTATCTTACCATTTTCCAAAAATTCAGTGGGAGGGGGGCAAAAAGGGGGGGGGTTGAATACTTTTATCAGTATACCTATACAGTTGGGTTCAAAATTATTCAACCCCCAATGCTGTAAAGGGTTTTAGGGAATTTAGTGTACATTTGTAATTGTATTCAGAATGAAATCCTACAAGGACTTTTTAAAGAACCATATGCAACTAAATTGACATCAATTGGTTTTGTAATACAGTAGTAAATGTTTCTTTTGAGACTACCACTCTGAAGAACAGAGGTTCATTCAAGTGTTTTCAATCAGGTATTGAAAACACCTGTGGATGTCACGGAGCAGCAATAAAGCATAATAAGCACCAATTAGGCAGCTTTAAAATGACTGTGATACTCAGCTCCTTCTAGACATTTACTGGTGTGGTTACAAACATGGTGAAGTCAAGAGAATGGTCCAGGAAGACAAGAGAAGAGGTGATTACTCTTCACAGGAAGGGCAATGGCTATAAGAAGATTGCAAAGATGTTAAACATACCAAGAGGAAGCATCATTCGCAAATTCAAGACAAAGGGCACTGTTGAAACGCTACCTGGTCGTGGCAGAAAGAAGATGCTGACTTCGACTGCTGTGCGCTACCTGAAGCGTAGAGTGGAGAAAAGTCCCCGTGTGACTGCTGAGGAACTGAGAAAATATTTGTCAGATGTGCGTACTGAAGTTTCAGCTCAGACAATACGGCGCACACTGCGTAATGAAGGCCTCCATGCCAGAACTCCCAGGTGCACCCCCTTGCTGTCTCCAAAGAATAAGAAGAGTTGACTGCAGTATGCCAAAAGTCATGTGGACAAACCACAGAAGTTTTGGAATAGTGTTCTGTGGACTGATGAAACAAAATTTAGAACTGTTTGGGCCCATGGATCAACGCTATGTTTGGAGGAGGAAGAACAAGGCCTATGAAGAAAAGAACACCTTGCCTACTGTGAAGCATGGCGGGGGGGTCAATCATGCTTTGGGGCTGTTTTGCTTCTGCAGGTACAGGGAAGATTCAGCGTGTGCAAGGTACCATGAATTCTCTTCAGTACCAGGAGATATTGGATGACAATGTGATGCAGTCCGTCACAAACCTGAGGCTTGGGAGACGTTGGACCTTTCAACAGGACAATGATCCCAAGCATACCTCCAAGTCCACTAGAGCATGGTTGCAGATTAAAGGCTGGAACATTTTGGAGTGGCCATCGCAGTCACCTGACTTAAATCCGATTGAGAACCTCTGGTGGGACTTAAAGAAAGCAGTTGCAGTGCGCAAGCCTAAGAATGTGACTGAACTGGAGGCTTTTGCCCATGACGAATGGGCGAAGATACCCGTAGATCGCTGCAAGACACTTGTGTCAAGCTATGCTTCACGTTTAAAAGCTGTTATAACTGTAAAAGGATGTTGTACTAAGTACTAAGATTGAATGTCACTTGGGGGTTGAATAAAACTGATAATGATGTGAGCACAGAAAAGACATTTGTGGTTATTTCATTATAAATGTTATGTTATATTTGTCTGACCTACACGTGCCTCTTTGATTTAATTGTAAGCAAGATGACTGATCAAAATCAATGTCAAACTGGCCAAAACACTCAATTTCAGTGGGGGTTGAATAATTTTGAACACAACTGTATTTCTAAATCCAAAGATGTTACAGGTGTGAAATTTGGTATTTACAATCTTCGTGAAAAAAACCAAACCTGTGTTTTGCCATTTTCCACAAATCCAAATGGGGGGGGGGGTTGAGGGAAAGGGGTCTGAATACTTTTATGAATATATCTATAGTTCAAAAACCAAGATGTTACAGGTGTGAAGCTTAGTAATTACAATCTTTTGAAAATAAAGAAACACGTGTTTTACCATTTTCAAAAAATCCAAGTGGGGGGGGGGGTAAAAAAAGGGGGTGAATGCTTTTAAACAGGATACCCTACATCTCAAAAACAGAAGATGTTACAGACATGAAAATTGGTATTTAGATTTGTCTTGAAAATAAAACAACACGTATTTTACAATTTTCCAAAAATCCAGTGGGGGGGCATAAAGGGGGATGAATACCTTTATCACTACACCTGTATTTCAAAAACTTTCGATATTTACAATCTTCGTGCAAAAAACCCACGTTTTACCATTTTCCGAAAAAATCCAGTTATCAGTATACCTATATTTCAAAAACCAAAGATGTTACAGGTGTGAAATTTGGCACTTACATTCTTCTTGAAAAATAAAATTAAAAAAACACGTGGTTTACAATTTTCCAAAAATCCCAAGTGAGGGGGGGGGGGGGGGTGTTTCTACCAAAAAAACAAGTTTCTTTTAAATTACTATTTTAAGAAGTCCTAAAATCCACGCGAGCAAAAGCTAGTAGGATATAAAATATGTAGTTTAGATACCTTGGACAAAAATGTGCTCTCAAGGTTTTGTAAGTAAATACATAAAAGGCCAGGTATTTGCAAAGGGTCATTGGTGTTGGAGACTTCATGTGATATTTATCATATATATATATATATATATATATATATATAAAATACACAAGAAGGGCAGCACTCAACCTTAACTACGCTTTCAGTGCGGGTGCATCTCAAGACAGTATAATACAACAAACCAAGAAGAGAGCACTCCAAACAACATGTACAAACAGTACAAAAGAAACCACAACAGCAGCTAAATTCATTTAAAAACAGGAGATTTAACCAGGTTTAACCCTTTAAATGCCTACAAACAATTCTTATTCCTTGATCTGCAGGGAGCTTCAGAAAGGACTGGGTCCTCAATAAGTAAGTTTATCCCATAAGAGCAGTCATTAGGTTAGTATGATAGGACCTGCCAAGGGTGGAATACATTGTCGCTGTTGGCAGGCTTACGCAATCCATGGCCATCTATTGCAAACTAAACTTCCACCATTTTTCAACACAGCTCAACATCATAGGGTTAAGATCTATAGTGCATTTGAAGGGAATAAGAATTGTTTGTAGGCATTTAAAGGGTTAAACCTGGTTAAATCTCCTGTTTTTAAATGAATTTAGCTGCTGTTGTGGTTTCTTTTGTACTGTTTGTACATGTTGTTTGGAGTGCTCTCTTCTTGGTTTGTTATATATATATATATAATATATATATATATATAAAATACACAAGAAGGGCAGCACTCAACCTTAACTACGCTTTCAGTGCGGGTGCATCTCAAGACAGTATAATACAACAAACCAAGAAGAGAGCACTCCAAACAACATGTACAAACAGTACAAAAGAAACCACAACAGCAGCTAAATTCATTTAAAAACAGGAGATTTAACCAGGTTTAACCCTTTAAATGCCTACAAACAATTCTTATTCCTTGATCTGCAGGGAGCTTCAGAAAGGACTGGGTCCTCAATAAGTAAGTTTTATCCCATAAGAGCAGTCATTAGGTTAGTATGATAGGACCTGCCAAGGGTGGAATACATTTCGCTGTTGGCAGGCTTACGCAATCCATGGCCATCTATTGCAAACTAAACTTCCACCATTTTTCAACACAGCTCAACATCATAGGGTTAAGATCTATAGTGCATTTGAAGGAATAAGAATTGTTTGTAGGCATTTAAAGGGTTAAACCTGGTTAAATCTCCTGTTTTTAAATGAATTTAGCTGCTGTTGTGGTTTCTTTTGTACTGTTTGTACATGTTGTTTGGAGTGCTCTCTTCTTGGTTTGTTATATATATATATATATATATATATATATATATATATATATATATATATATACTAAACTATTTCTAATTTAGCCTGCAAGCTTTTAATTTGTGATCTTTTTCCTGCAGGCCCACTTTCACTCCTCCTTGCACTCTGCATATATACATGGCACTGGGCTGCCCTGTATGAGTGATGTTAATTGGAAGAACAGTTTATATTAGGATTTTGTGCCTTGAAAATAACCGCAGCCAGTGGTACCCGGTGTGATAATATCCAGTGTTAGTCACATGCTGTCAGCGCTGCTGTCTCTGAGGACGTTGCAGCAAAGCAGCTTTTCAGGATTATCTTAAAAGCGGCACAGGTGGCTATTTCCATTAGAGGTTGCGGACCTTAAGGAGTAATTAAAATCCTTCGGCGTTGATCTTTGGGCGTAACTCTTGATGGTTTTTGGATCAGTTAATATAAGGCTAAAGCTGGGTCAGATGTTGTCAGGCTATGCACCTCAAATGGTATGGGGTCGCTTTCATCGTTCAGATATAAGCTGTATAAATGTAACCTATTCTTCAAACCTGTCTGTTTATAATGTTTGATCAAGGTAGAAGTATAAATGCCTACGTGGAAAAATGGCTTCCGACAGCGCGCATTGGAAAGTTAAAAATGTATATAATTTGAGTGTTTTGAGCTGCAGGTTTGTAATAACCGTTCATTAGATTTATTTTCTTTTCCAATCTTTTGCACCGTAAAGCTCTTTAATGTAATCTATGGACATGAGCATATTTCTGAACATTTCTGTGTTTTTATTATGACAGAAAATGTATAGCTGTTAAACGATTTTTCTTTTTATTTTGCCCACTTGTAGCAATTAAATCTGTTCCAGAAAACAGTATTTTAATAGTTGGCGGGGGATGCATTGTAATAGTCTGAAGTGTTGAGTAGCTGTTTAGTGATTTACTTACAATGCCGTAACATTAATAAATTCATGATCTTTATTTATTTTTATTTTTTTTAAATCCCCCTCATTCATTTTCCATTGTGCAAGAAAATATAAACTCTAAACGCCGGACAGTGATTCCTTTCAATTCTAACCTTTTGACAGGTTATCGCTTGGGATTTAAAGCGCACCAATCGGGCTCCTTGTAGACAGGCATTTTTCAAATCTTACTTGACATGTTAACATCAATAACTCTGATTGGACATTAGATTGCTGTGCCAATGATATTTCCTAGATGGCAGCGCCCAGCATGGAAGTATGACACATGCTTTAAAAAATGTGGTGCATTACTTTCATCCTGCCAAAATAAACGTCTCCACTAGAACTTCAAATGGTAAGAATGGAAGAAATAGTGATTTCACAAAGTAGTTAATGCAGGGCTTCCAATAGAGCAGGAATAGAATGGTGTGGCCATAAAGTGACCTCACAACTGGACAGTTCTAACAGGGTAATTCAAAGAGAATCAAAAAGTCACCACACGTTCGGTGACTTTTTGTTCTCTTCAATTCGGTTCGATTTGGCGATCCCATTTCGGCGACCCTGCAATGTATTCAGCAAGCACCACAGGGTCCCCGAATTTCAGGGAAAGGTCGCCGCAAAACAAGGGCGAACGCACACCGAAACCCGCAAAAACATCTGGATTAACCCGCCGAAAAAACCCAAGCAGGAGCCAATCACACGCAGCGCAGCTGCCGGAAAAAGCCGACGCCGCAGACAAATGCAGTGAATAAATTAGAAAAACCGTTTGCTTGAATGTGTGACAAGTGAAACGCTGTTTGCAAAGAAACTACTGAGCGAAAATGTCTGAAATTTACATATGAGGTGCAGGGAATGATAATAAAAAAAAGGGCTGTCACAGAAAAAATAAGTAAAGTTAAAAAAATAATAAAACCAGATTTTTTTAAACAAAAATCCCAAAAAATGCTTAAAATATGCTAAAAAGAATCTATCAATAAAGAGACTCTTTACTGCAGAATTTTATAATGAACGGTTTATTAGATATTGAATTAAAATGGGAATATTTTTAACATTGAAGCCTATGGGATTCACCTGAATAAACCTGCCGAATTAAACCAATGAATGGCAGGGCATTTCGGGAACTTTTCACTGCTGGTTTTTGTTCTCTGAATAGACAAAGCATTGCTTCTCTATGGGGATTTCACTGCCCTCGAACAGGCACCGTATGTGCTGGCAATTTTCCAAGATTTGGCGAGCTGCCTGCTCTCTGAATAGCCGCATGGCCAGGAAAGGTAACTGAACGCTGAATTTCAGCGTTCGGTTACCTTTCTCCAGCAATTCGGATCTCTTTGAATAACCCTGTAAATGTTTACAATACAGATTTTCAAGAACCTCCAACAACCCCTTTCACAGAAATGCACATCATGGTTATACCACGTAATTATTTATTTTTACAGTAAAATTCTCACACATCTTCACTTTTTTATGAGAATATATTCTTTGCTAGATCTTCCCTAATGACCATTACACGATCATGTAAAATCTTGTTCCAGCATTGCTTTCGGTGCAAGGCAAATTAAAAGGAATGCATTTATCGCTAAGACAAGCTATAGTCCACTAAATTATCTTTCACATGGATGGACCTGGATTTAACCAGGAGTAAATGACCACGCAAACACTGACACGGTTTTACAAAGGTGGACTTACCAGAGGGGTTCAAAAAGATTCACAGACAATGGCTCCTAGAATTTTACCTCAAGGTCGTAAATGTCTGAATTCATTTATGAAGATCCAAAACTGTGCAGGACTCCTAGAAAATATGTAGATACCGTCTAGATACCAACCTAGACAGTAAGAGGGAGATCCTAAGGGAGAAAACCAGATTTCCCCACCGCGCTGTTGCCTATCTTATTCCAACCCAGCAGATATATTTGTGGCTGGGCTAGGAATAAATGCAAGCTGAAACAACTAAAGAGAATAGTTGACAACTATTTTCATTATCAATTTAATTTGTCTGTGTACAGCACACAATGTCTAATCTCAGATGCTACTTAGGAACTGATTGCAGAAGATGTGCTGGCTGCTTTACTTAGCCCTAGAACTAAACCATACTATCGCACAGACCATGGGGTGCTGCCACTGGGTGGAGGAGCTGTACAAGTGGTGTTCTATCCTTATTTGGAAATAGTTCTGTGCCACCAACCCACCCTCCGTCTCCCCAGACCAGTGCTGCCAAAGCAGACCTTTTGCTTTGTGTGCCAAATTTTCATGACTATCTGAATGCTCCTGGCAGCGTTCATTCAGGTAGAAAGCCAACATGGGCTTGAGCTGCGTACGCAGCATCAATCTATCACTCTGAACAGGTGCTCGCGCTACGTAGCCTTTGTGTGCAAAATGTACGCAGTTTGCATATATATGTACGAAATTGCGTTAAGTAAAAAAGGAGGGGTTGACTTTATTTTATTCTATATAGTGTTTCTTTAATCAGCCAACAAATCGATTTCATGAAAATAATCAGCAGTGGTACTGTCCGTTGCTCGGGGTATAGTACTCCATAGAGCTCACACTGCCCTCTGCACCATGTGACCTGAGGTAAGTAACGTGGTTTTTAGGTTTTCTTTTTTTTTGTTGTAAGGTGGGGTTAGGCTCGGGTCAGACGAGCGCAGTGTTCACGTCCGTGTTGCCGCACATTTTAACGTCCGTGGTACCATGCGATGATGATCAAGTGGTAGAGGCCAAAACAGTAATTGAATTTAAGCAAGCATGGGATAGGCATAAGGATATCCTAAACAAAAGATAAATCCAGGTAAAGTATTCATGTAATTGGGCAGACTAGATGGGCCGAAAGGTTCTTATCTGCCGACATTTTTCGATGTTTCTATGTTTCTATCAATAGAGACCACACGAGAAGAACGTCTGCACAACGGACGCGGCAAACGGACAAAAGTTAGGCAAGAACGTAAAACCGCTAGAACGGACGTCCGGAGTGCGCCACATTCGCATAGCTTTGTGTGTGAGTGATGGAACGAAGTCAGACAGACTGCATTTTTGACGTCCAGCATTTTTGACGGACAAAATGTTTTTCATATTAATTTATTTTCCCTTCTACAGCAGTCAAAATAAATGTAAGTTCGTTGTGCACGGACGCACAGTCCGCTGAGAATGCGCTCGTCTGACCCTAGCCTAAAGTGGAGTTATTACGTGATTTTGCAGCACCTGGGTTTCAAGGTCAGGATTCGTTTCTGAATACCGCTAGATTACGGACGAATGAGCTAGGTTGGAATAGCTCAACAGTTCCTGTTTTGGAGGTGTTAATTTACAGTATGCAACATCCGAGACAAAAGCATTGAGGCTGTACTGGCTGCAGAGGATTTAAAGATAACGCCTGAAGCTGTCTTGTCTAACAAATTGGCTTAACGTCTTGGTTGGAATTGATGGGTCCGAAGTTTGGTACAAAGATACCCCCGCCTACTTATATGTTTGATTATAGATTTGTCAAGCCTTGACTTATCAGGCTCAGAAAATGCCCTCAAGTATGAAACCCTTATGTTTAAATAGGTTATTGGTTCATCGCATTGCCTTTCCTTTCCAAGTTACATAATAACTACCATAATCGGTCGATGGCACACTTTACAACACGGTTGAGAAGAGTCATTAGTTTTATTTTTCAGGAGAGGCAAAATACTGTATTTTCTAAAGGAGAAAACCATGTTCAAGTACATCAAAAATAGGCTAAATATGAAATTTTCCTAAAACAATGTACAAGTGTATATAAAATACGAAGGCAAATAAAATAATAAAAAGATAAAGTGCAGAGAAACAAAGGTCACTACCTCAAAACAAAAAAGGTAATCTAGTGTTCTTACTTTGTTTTGTTATGCTTTATTTGCCAAAGTTGTAAATAACTGCTTATCCAGATCCTGTTGGATGACTTTATGTGGTTCCCATACTCTTTTATCCTGGTATTCTGCTGTAGTTTACTATGTTGCTCCGTTTCTTCTCGTGTACCATGTTTTGAGACATAGCTCATTCATTCTTAGTGTTTTATAATTTTATTATTTTAAGTTTTATAAATTAAATTTGTAAATAAAAGAACAGTATGATGACGGCCCCATATTTGAAGCCATTCTGGGGTCTAGAAGAATTCCCCCCCCAGTATGTTGCACATTTGACGTACGCCTCAGACAAGTGTGTTTTTTTTTTTTTTCCCCTGCCTTCTTTTGGATCAACACAGTAGGTGTTGTGTGAAAGGCTGAACTCGATCGCACGTCTTTTTTTTTTGGCCTATGTGTGGACTGTTCTGTGCAGGGCATAAATGGGAGAGATCGAAGAGAGGTTATCATGCATGGTCTACAAAAGGTTTCATGGACTTCATCTTGCTGATATATATATATTTCTTTTAAAAAAATGTCTTAACCCCCCCCCCAGATAAATTTTTGAAAATTTTGTTTTGAGAATATATGGAAACAATATTAGTCTGTAAAACTACCAGGCAGCCAAAATAAAAAATTTTAAAATGCAATTTTTATTGCACGATTATTCAAAGAGTGCCAGTGTTGGGCAAAGTTGCAAACACTGACAAAAAGAAACATGACTTTTTTTTGTCCAAACCGTATAAAACACATCAACCTGTAAATTATATTTCAAAGTAATACTGTATGTAATGTTTATTGCAGACGTCAGGGCGTATTGGCTACAAAACTAAGTTAATTTTTTTTTTTTTGTGTTGTAGATACAAATTTTAATTTTAGTTTTTTTTTGCATCTGGAACATAGAAAAAAAGCTATTTGAGTACTTCTTTGTAAACTACATAAGTGGTTCTTCCCTCAGGTGCTCGGATCACCAGAGAGTTAGGGGAGATCACTCTGGAACAGGCAACATAAAACTGCCCATGTGAGAAGCCGATTTCCGTTAGGTCAATCCCCGCTTCCTTCAAAGTCTGTCCCGGAGACTTGTTGATGGTCCTCGCAAAATAAACCTTTTAGGGTGAACAGAAGTCTTGAATTGAAACTTATATTCTGAAGGTATAAGATGTATTCGTGGTATGAACAAAGTCCCACCCGGCCAGAATCGGTTAGCACTGTAACCTCAATCCTATTTCTGTGGAGTGCTTTTAGGTGGGTTTAGGGTATGCAATAATGTCACTGGTGATCCCATGCTGGAGCACCGAGGGAGTGTGTGGGGCCTGGCTGTGAGAGGAGCTGCATAGAGGCTCCATTCTGTGTGAAGTAACAGCATTCCTCTGATCTGCTGATCCAGTGTATCAACTGGATTTTCCGAAAAATGGTAAAACACTTTTTATTTTTCAAGAAGATAAATACCACTTTTCATGCCTGTAACCTCTTCAGGTTTTTGAGATATAGGTATCCGGTTTAAAATATTCACACACCCTTAGCGGCAGAATTTCCAAAAATCCTTCAGTAGCGGGTGCCTCCGTCATAAAACCGATGTACCCTCAAAATTTCATTTTCCTAGGTTAAACGGTTTAACCCTTTCGCTGCTGAGGCTTTTCACACCTCTGTGCTGAGGTAATTTTTACCGGTTTTGCTCATCATGTTTAAACGTGTTTGAAGGCTTATTTTAGTATATTACCCAGACATATTATATATCGTTCTTTCCGTCAGACTCGGTAGATTCATAATATGTCATTATTATATGTATACGTTATGTCATGTCTGTATATTATAACAAAAAATGCAATAAAATATGTATTTTCAATAATTTACAACGTGTAAAGTGTTTTTTTTCACATTTTAACATGCGAGCAATTTCGGTTATATTTTGTATGGGGTGCGCTTGTTAAAAAAATTAGAGATGGGGTCTCGTTACTTTTTTTTTTTTGGGGAAAATTACGCGATTTTTAACAAACGCACCGCATACAAAAATCGTTAGTGCAGCATCATTGTTCACATTATAATTGAAATGGGAACAATATTGCTACACTAACGAACCAAAAAAAAGAAAAAAAAAGGTTTATTATTTTTTTTTTTTTTAAATATATTTTTATTTTTAATTTTAATTTTTTTTAAACTTTTTTCACATTCGAGTTGGTATCGTTGGAACGGCCATGCTCTGGCCGATCCAACGATACCAAACTTCAACCCCTAGCTGCCACGGATCGGGAGATAGGGAGTTCATTGGAACTCCCTATCTCCACCGTTGGTGGCAGTTAGGGGTTAACTCTAGGACTGGCGTCATCGTGCTATGCACGATGACGCCAGTCCTCAGGGGGAGTTCCCGGAGGCTTGGCCGACATCCAAGATGTCGACCAGCTCCGGGAAAGGATCGCGAACCGGCGCTTTTCAGCGCCGATTCGCGATCCAGCTCCCCAGGGGTTAATGCCAGGCACCATTTGGAAGGGCAGGCTGTGCCCTTCCAAATGGTGCCTGGGTTAACCCCCGCAACGCCGCCGATCGGGAGGGAGAGAGGTCCGAAGGACCTCCCCCCTCCCTTTCAGGCGCCTCCTCCGCACATGCGGGGGGGGGGGCGCCTGAATTAGGTGTCATCGCGCTGCCGCGATGACACCTAATTTCAGCAGCTGCGGTTCCGGATGCTGGGCTGACATCGAGGATGTCAGCCCGCACCGGGGGGGCCAGCGATCGGCCGGAACCCGGCCGAACGCTGACCCCAATGGGAGGACGCGCTCAGCGCGTCCTCCGCATACCAGCAGTAATGCGGAGGACGCGCTGAGCGCGTCCTCCGCATTGAAGTGGTTAAGCTGGGCGTTGAGGAGTCAGTCAGGATATAGATATATATCTCTCCTATTACTGCAGAAGCCATTTGCACATCACAGCAATTCAAAGAACTGCATCACAGAGCTTCTGTGCTACAAATATATATATATATATATTTGCCAAAAGTATTCACTCACCTGCTTTGACTCGCATATGAACTTAAGTGACATCCCATTCCTAAACCATAGGGTTCAATATGACGTCGGTCCACCCTTTGCAGCTATAACCGCTTCAACTCTTCTGGGAAGGCGGTCCACAAGGTTTAAGAGTGTGTTTATGGGAATTTTTGACCATTCTTCCAGAAGCGCATTTGTGAGGTCACACACTGATGTTGGACGAGCAGGCCTGGCTCTCAGAACACCTTTGGGATGAATCTGAGCGTAGACTATCGGGTTGAGGTCAGGACTCTGTGCAGGCCAGTCAAGCTCATCCACACCAGACTCTGTCATCCATGTCTTTATGGACCTTGCTTTGTGCACAGGTGCACAGTCATGTTGGAAGAGGAAAGGGCCAGCTCCAAACTGTTCCCACAAAGTTGGGAGCATGGAATTGTCCAAAATGTCTTGGTATGCTGAAGCATTCAGAGTTCCTTTCACTGGAACTAAGGGGCCAAGCCCAGCTCCTGAAAAACAACCCCACACCATAATCCCCCTCCACCAAACTTTACACTTGGCACAATGCAGTCAGACAAGTACCGTTCTCCTGGCATCCGCCAAACTCGTCCATCAGATTGTCAGATGGAGAAGCGCGATTCGTCACTCCAGAGAACGTGTCTTCACTGCTCTAGGGTCCAGTGGCAGGGTGCGTTACACCACTGCATCCGACGCTTTGCATTGCACTTGGTGATGTATGGCTTGGATGCAGCTGGTCAGCTGTGGAAACCCAATCCATGAAGCTCTCTGCGCACTGTTGAGCTAATCTGAAGGCCACATGAAGTTTGGTGGTCTGTAGCGATTGACTCTGCAGAAAGTTGGCGACCTCTTCGCACTATGCGCTACAGCATCCGCTGACCCCCGCTCCGTCAGTTTACATGGCCTACCACTTCGTGGCTGAGTTGCTGTCGTTGTCAAACACTTCCACGTTCTTATAATACAGCTGACAGTTGACTGTGGAATATTTAGGAGAGCGGAAATTTCACGACTGGATTTGCTTCACAGGTGGCATCCTATTACAGTTTCACGCTGGAATTCTCTGAGCTCCTGAGAGCGACCCATTCTTTCACAAATGTTTGTAAAAACAGTCTGCATGCCTAGGTGCTTGATTTTATACACCTGTGGTAGGGCTGTGCAATATTGACAAAATAATCATATTGCGATTTCTTGGATGAATATTGCGATTGCGATTTTATTTGCGATTTAGCCAATTGTTTTTGCTTTTTCAAACATGCCACATACATTCTAAATGTATTCAGCACATGGATACTGCCCCAGCTTATGGATATACTGCCCCAGCACATGGAAATACTGCCCCAGCACATGGATATGCTGCCCCAGCACATGGATATGCTGCCCCAGCACATGGATATGCTGCCCCAGCACATGGAAATGCTGCCCCAGCGCATGGATATGCTGCCCCAGCGCATGGATATACTGCCCCAGCGCATGGATATACTGCCCCAGCGCATGGATATACTGCCCCAGCGCATGGATATACTGCCCCAGCGCATGGATATACTGCCCCAGCGCATGGATATACTGCCCCAGCGCATGGATATACTGCCCCAGCTCACCTCTGTGCGCCACGTGTTCGGCTCCCTATTAACTTCTGGCGGCATGGAGCTTGGGCGCTCGCCTGGGGGAACCATTTGACGAGCCGCGAGAACGTGGCTCATCACGTGGTTCCCCTGCGAGCGCCCAAAGCACCATGCCGCCGGAAGTTAACAGGGAGCCGAAAATTGCAGCCTTATGCGATTTAGAAATTGCATGGTCGGAAATCGCGATTCGATTGCAATTAATTGCACAGCCCTAACCTGTGGCCATGGAAGTGATTGGATCACCTGATTCTGATTATTTGGATGGGTGAGCGAATACTTTTGGCAATATAGTGTGTGTATATATATTTTTTTCTTTCCTTATCGTAAAAGTAAGGGCAGACTTAATAGTTGGTGGGGGGATGCATTGTTGGAGAGGTTAGAGGTTTGCGACAGGCTTACACTTGATGTGATCATATCTTGTAACTGAACCCTATCTTTTTCAAGCCAAGTTAGGCTTTTTTGACCTCTTTTAGATGTATGGCTGAGCTGAGTGCTCTGTATTTGGTATGTGACCTCACTAAAGACAAACGTGGCATTTCTTTTCTCTAGGAGCAAATCTGTCACGAGCATAGTGCTGCAGCAGATGCAGACAAGTAATACAAAAATATTAATAGGATATGGTAGGCAGGATTGAATATAAATATAGACTGGATGGATGTTTTTTCCCCTTTACACACAAACCTGGGCGAGGGTTCACTTATCCTTAAAATGCATCATGATCCTATGTTTCACTATGGTTTTTCTTTTAGTTAGGTATAATAAAGATTTTAAAACCACACAAGTGGAGTGCACTTTTCATGATCTGCACACGCACAGAATGCGGCTCAGTGATCATGCGTTGGTGGAGAGGCATGAAGGTTTCTCAGGGGCACATTCATTCAAATGGCGGTGGAAATGTGAGACACATATCGTACAAAAGAGCTTGTCCATATTGCATCTTAAGATGTGCAAACTCTATAGCACTGTGGCTCATCGACTGACATCTACGGAGGATTCTAAAAAGAAGCAGCGTGAAAAGACTGAAGAAATCTTGGCAGGAAATATTCCTTTCCACTTACTATAAACTGTGCTGCAGGGGTCACAAACTGTGGACAAGACAACTGTGATAAAGGCATATTTTGCTCTGGACTCCATACATTTGTATAAGTATATTTTTCCAGGCAACAAAGTGAAGTATGCACCACTGCAAACCAATACAAGATGTTTGCAATGGTGGTAAGGGGAGGGGGATTGAGAGGCAGACAGCTGTCTATATAGAAAAAATGGCCAGAAATCGAATGCCAGGACTACGTGATGTGACTCCAGTCACCTTATGGCCCAGGTCTGCCAAGACCTATCTAATTTAGTTAATTACCCCCTCTTTTAATGAATGAATACATCCATTGATGATATGGTGCCGAGACATTGCATCCTCCTCTAGTGTAGCCTATAAAGTGCCAAAAACACTGTTACTGCTTATAAATATGCATACACTAACTACTGCACCTCCCTCTTCTGTATTGTAACCTGCAAAGTGCCAAGCACAACTCGGTACTATATACCGTAAGTGAATTAGTTATACAGTGATATTTCTTCATATATGGATGTAACAAGTGTACTCCACACTTTACAGTTTACATGGCAGTGTATGGGGATATTGCAAGTGCAGTATAACGTGCAGAGTACATCTGAAACTGCTATACAAAGAAACATTCACTGTAAACTATTGCATTTAATGTGTAATGTAACATGTAAAGTGCTGTATACTTATGCACGGTATAACTGCAGAAAACGTTGGAGGCAGATGCAGAAGAGTGCCAAGTACATCTGTTGGCGCTATATAAAGTAAACACTATGTAATGTATGACTACTATACAGGGCCGGTGCTAGACTATTTTGTGCCCTAGGCAAGAGCAGCTACTTTTGACCCCCCCCCACCAGAAATAACACATTACAGTAATGTGCAGTGTGTTTGAGCGTATCAGAGCTCCACAGCAATAAAACTCAGTAATGTGCAGTGTGTATGAGCATATCACGGCGCTCCAAAGCAATAAAACTCACTCATACACGCCGCACATGGGTATATTGCCCCTCCTCACACATGGGTATATTGGCCCCCAGCTCACATGAATTATTATTATTATTATTATTATTTATTTATAAAGCGCCAGCATATTCCGCAGCGCTGTACAATAAGCACAGTACAGACAGGGTTACAATACATTGAACAACATTTGACAAACAGTACAGGAGGAGATGAGGGCCCTATTCCGTAGGAACTCACAATCTAGGAGGGTTGGGGTTGGAAACAGGAGGAGAGGACTGTAAGGTGGAGTGATTGATGGTTGCGTCAGTGAGTTGGTGGTAGGCTTCCCTAAATAGGAATGTTTTGGGAGCGTTTGAAGGAAGAGAAGTTAGGGAAAGTCTGACAGTACGAGGGAGAGCGTTCCAGAGAGTGGGGGTGCGCGTGAGAAATCCTGCAGTCTATCATGGGAAGAGGTGATGCGGGGAGAAGCTAGGCGCAGGTCACTGTTTGACCTTAGGGAGCGGGCTGGGGTGTATTTGGTGATTAGTGAGGACAGGTAGTGGGGCGCTGAGTTAGTGAGGGTTTTGTAGGTAAGGATATGAATATATATTGCCCCCAGCAGCTCACACATGGAAATATACTGCCCCCAGCAGCTCGCACATGGGAATACACTGCCCCCAGCAGCTCGCACATGGGAATACACTGCCCCCGGCAGCTCGCACATGGGAATACACTGCCCCCAGCAGCTCGCACATGGGAATACACTGCCCCCGGCAGCTCGCACATGGGAATACACTGCCCCCGGCAGCTCGCACATGGGAATACACTGCCCCCGGCAGCTCGCACATGGGAATACACTGCCCCAGCAGCTCGCACATGGGAATACACTGCCCCCAGCAGCTCGCACATGGGAATACACTGCCCCCAGCAGCTCGCACATGGGAATACACTGCCCCCAGCAGCTCGCACATGGGAATACACTGCCCCCAGCAGCTCGCACATGGGAATACACTGCCCCCAGCAGCTCGCACATGGGAATACACTGCCCCCAGCAGCTCGCACATGGGAATACACTGCCCCCAGCAGCTCGCACATGGGAATACACTGCCCCCAGCAGCTCGCACATGGGAATACACTGCCCCCAGCAGCTCGCACCTGGGAATACACTGCCCCCAGCAGCTCGCACCTGGGAATACACTGCCCCAGCAGCTCGCACCTGGGAATACACAGCCCCCAGCAGCTCGCACCTGGTATACACTGCCCCCAGCAGCTCGCACCTGGGTATACACTGCCCCCAGCAGCTCGCACCTGGGTATACACTGCCCCCAGCAGCTCGCACCTGGGTATACACTGCCCCCAGCAGCTCGCACCTGGGTATACACTGCCCCCAGCAGCTCGCACCTGGGTATACACTGCCCCCAGCAGCTCGCACCTGGGTATACACTGCCCCCAGCAGCTCGCACCTGGGTATACACTGCCCCCAGCAGCTCGCCAATGTATATTATATTGCCCCCAGCTCACCTCTCCTCTGCCAGGCCCCTCTTGCACAATATTGCCGGCCGTCGCGTGCTTCCTACGAGCAGCCGCGTGCTTGAAACTCTGCCGCTCACGTGGGTTCCGCCAGCCGCGATCTAGCGATCACGCGGCTGGCTGGTGGAACACACGTGAGTGGCAGAGTTTCAAGCAGGCGGCCGCTCGTAGGAAGCACGTGGCGGCCGGCAATATGGTGCAGAAAGTGCCTGGCAGAGGCGGCCCGGGTGACCCAGGCCGCCCTTGCTGACACCTAGCTAGGGGTGCAGCTGACCCCGAGGTGGCACTGCGCTCTAGGCAGCCGCCTAGCTCGCCTGGCGGGCGCGTCGGCCCTGCTACTATATTCATTGTACTGCAATGTTACCAGTGTCAAGACATTACTGCCATATATACACACCTTTCCAAAATGTGGGTGTGTACTGATGGAAGTTCTATATGTTGCTCAATGATTATTTTTTTTCCACTTGGTCTTCAAGGCGCCATAAGCTCCAGTTTCTGATTGTCACTGGACTCCTTAGTGTTTTCTTTGCATCCTCTCCAAAACAAGAACTGTGTGCTCGCGTCCGTTTCCCATTAAACCCATTTGCTACCAGTTTTATTATTTCTAAGCTCCATTAAGAAACACAATTACAGCTAATAGCAGATGAATAAATAGGAACTCATATCTCCAGTGTAAATTCAAGATACAGAAAAAGAAAACACCCCAAGGGCTAACACCACAAACAAAATGTGTATATATCTCCAGACATCTTCAAACCTAAACAATCAACAACTCAACATTAGAATCCTGAGAGAAACAAATATTTATGAAAAATGCAGTAACAATAAAAAAATCTTTCTCGTTCGTTCTCTTTCTCGTTCGTTCTCTTTCTCGTTCGTTCTCTTTCTCGTTCGTTCTCTTTCTCGTTCGTTCGTTCTCTTTCTCGTTCGTTCGTTCTCTTTCTCGTTCGTTCGTTCTCTTTCTCGTTCGTTCGTTCTCTTTCTCGTTCGTTCGTTCTCTTTCTCGTTCGTTCGTTCTCTTTCTCGTTCGTTCGTTCTCTTTCTCGCTCTCCGTGTATTAAACACTTCTTGTAGAAAACATCAACATTTCTGTCCTTTGCTAAAAGCCTGGATGGAACAGAAATGTTGATCTTTCCAACATAAAATCTCTTTGAAAGAATAGAGGCTCCTGATTGCATCTGTACGTTAGGCTGGGTTCACACCTCAGCGTTTTACAGCGCGTTCCTGCGCGCTGTAAAACACAGAGACACAGAAATCCCATGATTTCCTATGGGACCCGTTCACACCTGGGCGTTTTACAGCGTGCAGGAACGTGCTGTAAAACGTCCTACGCCCAAAGAAGAATCTATGGCCGTGAACGCGCTGCAATGCATGTTCGCGTTTTTTCCGTTTGCACGATACGCACGTAAAAAACGCACTGGTGTGAACCCAAGACAAAAGCCGTGCTGACGCATACATGCTAAAGTGTGAGTCTGTCCATCCAGAACACCTAAATGCTAAACATGAAAACCTTTTTCCAATCAAGGCTCCTATTACATTAATACAAAAATGGAATGGAAAGGGTCAGCAGGGCTTAAGGGTAAACCTAGTCACAGATCTGACATCCTTTTTGCTTTACCTCAGTCCCACAGCATGTGTTGCTGAACGATTAGCATTCTAATTTAAATCAAGATGATGCCATAAAGCTGTAATTACCACTTCAAGTTAGGTTTTCATATTATGGAGTATGCCATAACTGCTAAATAAAATAAAACCAAAAAGCAATCACAATCCTGGATGAAAGCAAAGCTATTGGAGAGAGGGGGGCATAGCGACATATACAGTATATAAAATGTTAAAACTATCACGTGTAGCGCTCTGAATTTATTATGTTACTTCATTAATCTCCGAAGCGCTGTTTTGAAAAGTATATATTTTCAGGTTGCGTGCAGCCATTGTCACACACAGACAGATGTATACATAAAGATGGATAAAACGGATAAAGACATATAGACTAAACGCAAACATTCTTAAAATTTCCGCTGTGTAATCGCATGTTGAAATGATACGCTCTCTTAAATAAAACAGATGTTTTCCCAGCTAATCCTGCTATTTCTGGGGTGGGAAACACTGAAATGTGTTCCGTTGTCGAGAGAACGTATTAAAGCGCCACAAGCTTGAAACGACATCCTTTACTTTTTTAAACTTCAGGAGCACTGGGAAGAAAATAACGAAAGATACTATAAAAGCTGATCGTAGACGGCACCTTGCCTCCTGCCCATGGACCGTTAAACAGCCTTCATAAAACAAAGATGATTTCCACATAAAATCCAACTAGACGTAACTTTAAGGGAGGAGCCTCTCACAACGTGAGCCACGACAATCCACTGTCCATCAGGATTGTTTCAGCCCAAGGACAAATTAAAAAGAGAGATTAATGGGTTTTTACAATATACTGTGTTAGTCATACAATAAACCTGGCAAAAACACAATTCTACCTCTGTACAAATCAATGTTAAAGTCCAGAGACGTATAAACATATTGTAACCCCTTCACAAAGTTAACTAAATTGTGCATTGTAATGCATTGAAAAGCAATCACTAGCATATAGAACCCAATTTTCACACCTTTTTTTAAAACAAGTTTGGGCGTCCCTGTGAAGACACAAAATCCTTTGTTTTATCTCTCTCCAGTCGCCTTGGAGAGAAATGAAACCAGCTGCAAATAGCAGCCCCAACCTCTCCGTAACAAAAAGTTCAAATGTTTGCTGATGCATTACAATAGCCAGTGAGCGGCAGAATACAGGGAGAGCTCTGGAGTCACGCACCTCTGTACAAGGATAACTTTTAATTTCCATACACTGGCATTATGCCACATATAGAAATTATTTTATATTCTATTGGTGTTCTTTCAAAGCTGAATTGGCAATCCTCTCATTATCTATGTAAGCAGGATATCTGGCTATTTTTATTCTCTTTATCACGTTTATTGTATTTGACATACAGGCTGTTTCTGACTCTATGCTATTACAGACACCATGTGAAATTGTGCACCATAAGGGACACCATCTAGACTTCAGAACCACTCATTCCAACAATATTACTGTAATGTATAAAGGAATAAGGCTAATGTCAGATGAACGCTGTCTGAGCGCACTCTGCGTGCGTGCATAACGGACGGATGTACTGGTGGAAGATACTGTAGACACCACACGATCCGTTTTTCTTGACGTAAGAAAAAAAAAGGGAATTATGGTGAACAAAATTAATATGAAAAATGATACAAATTTGAAAGGATCTGAAAAGCCATTTTGTCCGTCAAGATGCTGGACGTCGCAAATGCGCTGCGTCTGACTTCATGTCATCACACACAAAACGCTATGCGACGTGGCGCACTCTGCGTGTCCATCCTAGAGGTTTTACGTTCTTGCCTATATTGCGTCCGTTGCCATCTGCGTGGTGCGTGCACAGTTCGGTGCGCACGTACTTCTTGTATGGGTCTCTATTGATCATGATTCTATGCTACGACGGACATTAAACTGTGCGGCGACACGGACACGATCACTGCGTTCGTCTGACACGGGCCTAAATGTACAGTTGTGTTCAAAATTATTCAACCCCCACTAAAATTGAGTGTTTTGGCCAGTTTGACATTGATTTTGATCATTCAGTCATCTTGCTTACAATTAAATCAAAGAGGCACGTGTAGGTCAGACAAATATAACATAACATTTATAATGAAATAACCACAAATGTCTTTTCTGTGCTCACATCATTATCAGTTTTATTCAACCCCCAAGTGACATTTAATCTTAGTACTTAGTACAACATCCTTTTACAGTTATAACAGCTTTTAAACGTGAAGCATAGCTTGACACAAGTGTCTTGCAGCGATCTACGGGTATCTTCGCCCATTCGTCATGGGCAAAAGCCTCCAGTTCAGTCACATTCTTAGGCTTGCGCACTGCAACTGCTTTCTTTAAGTCCCACCAGAGGTTCTCAATCGGATTTAAGTCAGGTGACTGCGATGGCCACTCCAAAATGTTCCAGCCTTTAATCTGCAACCATGCTCTAGTGGACTTGGAGGTATGCTTGGGATCATTGTCCTGTTGAAAGGTCCAACGTCTCCCAAGCCTCAGGTTTGTGACGGACTGCATCACATTGTCGCCCAATATCTCCTGGTACTGAAGAGAATGCATGGTACCTTGCACACGCTGAAGCTTCCCTGTACCTGCAGAAGCAAAACAGCCCCAAAGCATGATTGACCCCCCGCCATGCTTCACAGTAGGCAAGGTGTTCTTTTCTTCATAGGCCTTGTTCTTCCTCCTCCAAACATAGCGTTGATCCATGGGCCCAAACAGTTCTAATTTTGTTTCATCAGTCCACAGAACACTATCCCAAAACTTCTGTGGTTTGTCCACATGACTTTTGGCATACTGCAGTCGACTCTTCTTATTCTTTGGAGACAGCAAGGGGGTGCGCCTGGGAGTTCTGGCATGGAGGCCTTCATTACGCAGTGTGCGCCGTATTGTCTGAGCTGAAACTTCAGTACCCACATCTGACAAATCTTTTCTCAGTTCCTCAGCAGTCACACGGGGACTTTTCTCCACTCTACGCTTCAGGTAGCGCACAGCAGTCGAAGTCAGCATCTTCTTTCTGCCACGACCAGGTAGCGTTTCAACAGTGCCCTTTGCCTTGAATTTGCGAATGATTCTTCCTATGGTCTCTCTTGGTATGTTTAACATCTTTGCAATCTTCTTATAGCCATTGCCCTTCCTGTGAAGAGTAATCACCTCTTCTCTTGTCTTTCTGGACCATTCTCTTGACTTCACCATGTTTGTAACCACACCAGTAAATGTCTAGAAGGAGCTGAGTATCACAGTCATTTTAAAGCTGCCTAATTGGTGCTTAATATGCTTTATTGCTGCTCCGTGACATCCACTGGTGTTTTCAATACCTGATTGAAAACACTTGAATGAACCGCTGTTCTTCAGAGTGGTAGTCTTTAAGGGGTTGAATAATTGTGTCAATGAAGAATTCACAAAAGAAACATTTACTACTGTATTACAAAACCAATTGATGTCATTTTAGTTGCATATGGTTCTTTAAAAAGTCCTTGTAGGATTTCATTCTGAATACAATTACAAATGTACACTAAATTCCCTAAAACCCTTTACAGCATTGGGGGTTGAATAATTTTGAACACAACTGTATATAAATGTTTTTTTTTTTTTTTAACTCCAAACAAATCTCTGCAGAATTTCTATTTTACCTTATATTTGTTAACTTCCCATCACATAGTGCAAATGTTATAACCTTTCTTTTAAACAGAAATCAATTGGAAGTGAAGGGGTAAAGTACTGCGTTTTGGAGAAAAAAAAAACATTGTCCCCCCCCCCCCAAAGAGGTGGATACAAAATGATGGATAATTTCCAAAGACATTGTTTTATGTTAGAGAAAAAGCGTTAATGGCAGAGAGTGTGTGTGTGTGTGTGTGTGTGTGTGTGGTGGTGATATATACACATTCTGCGTAGAGTATCGCAGTACATAGTGAAACCTTTTTTTATTGGACTAACCTTACATTTAAAAGAGAAGCTTTCGAACTTGTGACTCTTCAGGTCTGGAAGCTATACTGAGCAAAATGCTTGAATTGAACATTTAAGGGCACACCGGTAGGAGGTTGGGATAGATGTTGTAAATGGTTAGAGTGAAATAATAGTATGGTCAGAAAGGGCAAACGAGAGATCTTGGGCCCATAAAAGAACAGTGAAAAGATCATGACCAATTGGGAAAAAAACCCACAAAACACAAGCCAGAATTCTGAATGTTAGTGACGTTATGATAATGGGTTAAAAAGCCGGAGTCTACATTGAGGCCCTCCTTTCATGGTGTTAAGGCTGGGGTCAAACGAACGCATCATTCGCAGCGACCGTCAAAAAGTGCGTCCGAACACATTGCCGTATTTATTTCACGGAATGCGCAAAAACGGTCATTCGATGCGCATTTTCGTGCGTGCTTTTTTTACGGATCGTCAGTAAAACACATTTTGCGTCTGGATGTTATGCAGGCTGGACATTAGCAGCATCTGACATCTCCTAATCACGCAAACACGCCGCTATGTGGACGCAGCGTACTCTGTACGTCAGTACTAGCGGTTCTGCGTTTTTGAAAAAATGCGTTCATTTTCCACTTGCGTTGCGCGGCCGGACTTTTGTGCGGCTGAACTTCGTATATTGGCCGTCATTGCGAGTCAATTGCTGCTACTACGGCCGTGATTAAGTGCACCTAAACACACGCTAGTCTGACCCCAGCCTAAAATGTGATAATTTTTACTCGGTTTAATGCTCATTTGTATGATTTTTGCTCAGTATAGCTTCCAGACCTGAGGCAGAGCGTTACTCTCGAAAGCTTGTCATTAACTGTAACATTGGTCAAATAAAAAGGTATCACTACGTACTGCTGGTGATTTTGGCATCTGGACTATCTAATTTTTTATATATTATACACACAGCAGCATTTTCCTCAATGTTTGGGGAAACACGGCAGTATCTGAATAACGCCCATTGCATCACACGGTACTTTTACACTTTTTTTTAGTTCCTTTTCGAATTTATTCAGGGTCCTATAACTCAGCTGATTTAATCTGATTCTCAGCCACTAGAAGGCTAAATCCAAGAACCGCCAGTCCACCGGCCAGCAGTCGGCAGAGCTTTTTGAGAGCTCTAATCAAGTCCCTTTTCGAAGTCGGGCACCTCCAATAGAGAAGCCGAGGCCTCCTAGAACTCTGCAGGATATAAATCCACATCAACATTTTTTTCGTTGCAAGACACAAATTGCATCCCAATGACAGGCTCATCTTCTTAAAAATGTATCCGTAATGTATGCTTCGCAGCAATTTCATTTGACATTTACATTTTGTGAAATTCAAGCAGCTTTGGATCAGCTTTATAACCGCACAGAAAATAGCATGTATTTTTTCCCTCCCACTACTCATACTGGTTTTCCATTTCTCTAAGTGGCACAAAAATCGCACATATTATGCACAGTATAAAAATGCTCCAATTACACTTTTTAGTGAGAAGGCAATTCTGCTCAGCCTGACCATATGCTTTATTTGGACTCGCGGTCACGGTGATTACCGTGTCTTAGATTTGTATAAAAAAGATACATTTTTAAGATCTAGTTCCATTTTTCCAATATTCAGAGTATTTCCTAGATGAAAGGAATGGGACTTCTAGTTTTACACCACACGATAAAGAATTGAGGAAAATTGGTGTTTTCCAGTCATGCCAACAAGAGAAGACTTTCTGCAGCCTCTGTTCCACCTTTCACACAGTCCTGGTCTCATGCGTACTGATAGATTACTCTAAACCACACTGCATGCAACATACATGACTAACTCCATTTGAGCTAAAATGTCAAAAATTTAGGGTAAGAGCAAGAGGGACATAACGTCTATGAGGTGTTGTGCTCTGATGGAGTGGGTTTGGATTTCAGTCCTGGAACCACTTCTTGGGGGGGGGGGCGTTCTAGTTTTTTAAGTAACCCTTAGACTCGGAGACTATATGGTAAAATAAGCATTTTAGCAATTTGTTTCCAACATACGAGGTTTTAATCGGCAGTCTTCATGATGTGGCATCTCAGATTCTTTGGTCATTGTTCATGGCAGTGGGTGTGAGTTTTTTGCCGTTTCATGCAAGGAGGTAGAAGGGGAACAATTGATATCTTGTTACGTTTTTAAAGAATGGAAAAAGGTAAATATATTTTGTGACCAGGTGATGGATCACCAGTTTGTCAGCAAACTGATGGAGAAAGCCTCCACCTTGGTATAGGGTTAATTCCCAGATGCCTGCTGATTGAGACTGCCCAACATTTAAAGTGTGCTGTGGTTCTTCCTGAGCCGCATTTGGCTGGGACCGGCAGAGGAGATGACCCTGAATGCTGAGGGAAGTGGTATTTTTTCTGTTGATCGTTTAGACCTGTAAGCAGCTCAGCTGCCCAGTATTGGTAGTGAGGGGAAAAACTATATTTTAGTTAGATTCCAACTGGAGTAAGGTTTGATTAGATCGTTTTCATTTGAACATTCTGCCTGCAACTGTTGCTGGGAATAAAGCCTTATTATTATTATTTATTATTATTATGCGCCAACCCATTCCGCAGCGCTGTAAAAGGTGCAATGGGTAAACCAGCCAGCAGATACAGGAGGACATGAGGGCCCTATTCCCATGGGAATTTACAATCTCAATGGGTGAGGGGATTAGAAACCAGAGGGGGGGTCTGCAGGGAGAGGTGAGGATCATGTTTTGGTCGGTCGGTCGGTCGGTTGTCTTGTTAGAGTTGGGTGGTAGGCTTCCCTAAACCGAACAGTCTTCAGGGAGTGTTTAAATGGCTTCAAATATATTGTATTATTTTATTTTATTTATCTATAAAGGATTTTACCAGGAAGGATACATTGAGATTTCTCTCGTTTTCAAGTATGTATGTATGGTAAGCCGTGTTAGTCCAGATGCCAAAATCCGAGCATAGCCGTGCGTAGTGATACCTTTTTTATTGGACTAACGTAACATTTGAAAGACAACCTTTCGAGATTGTAACGCTCTTCTCATGTCTTGAGTCAGGGATAGATGTGTGTGTATATGTGTATCTATGTAATAAAATTCAAAATTCATTTGATCTCCGTCTTCGTGTGCACCGAGGATTTTTTTTTATGTGTGTTATATATATATATATATATATATATATAATTACACACACACACACACTGCACGCAACCTAAACTTTAATTCAAAACGCCAGGAAAGGACACTCCATATCAATAACCACCTTCTTGCACTCAAAAAACCTGAGGGAATAAATGATGGGGATTCCGTTCAGAGTATGATCTTAGTTTGCTTAAGCCTGTCACAAACGCCAATGTACCCCATCGTTGACAGGTCCTATCTAACTTGACCGAATCTGCTATCCCTAATTTTATTTTTTTTGCAAGCCTTTTCCAATGACTGTACTTATATTGTATCATCTGAATATGGATCAACGTTTTGAAACCTCTACATGAGTGATATAAAACTACTTTATAACTACTGTATTACAACTCCAAACAATCTATTGCAGGATTGTCAGTGTTGGAATTAGTTGGCCATGCACTGGGGAAAACAGGACAGCATGCAACTGTAAACTTACATGGACAAAGACTTAACCTTTAATAAAATTTCTTTTGTTACTGGCATAAGGAAATCTCATCACTACCCAGAGTTAGAGATCAGGCGCGACGCTCAAATGGCGACTTATTTTGTACCTGCAGGACTGGATACATAAGAGCCCTTTGATGCGATTTAAAATGATGTCAAGCTAATGCCCGTTGATTAACGCACAGCTCGGCCAATATTACAGCCTCACCACGGGCTTACAAGCCACTAAAAAGGGATTACAGAAGGAGTTAATTGACGACGCAGAGCTTCTTTCTGAACATCTCTGCTGGAACACTTGCTCGACAAAACCAGGACAAATCCCAGTTCAACAGTGGTGCAAGACAAATCGAGATATGTTTAAGGAGGAAGAGAAATGTTGAGCATTCCTTCGTGACATGAAAAGAAGATGAAGAATGACGGCGGAAAATTAGGTCTCTCGTGCCAAGGAATAGTATTACAAAGAATATTCAAAGCCCCAGCTACAGATGATGCTTTGGTTTCATTTTTCAAAAGCTAAAAACATCCAAAACCCTTTAACGTACAGAGCACGGCAAATCCAGGTTGGTATGAACTCCTAGAATTTTTCCTCTACTTGGATTTCAACATATACAACACATGAAATCCTGAAAATGTTTTACTTTGCTCCTGTACTCAATGACCAGAGGTGTGGAAACTTTAAAAAGAAATCTACTTCTTCAATGGACTAAAGTGGAAGCCCGATCTGCCCACACGACAATCTACTTGTTGTGATAAGAAATAGAATTTCAACAAAATTCTTAACCACATAAAGACCAAACACAGGTATTTAGTTTATATAGAACACTTATTGCATTGCAGTTCACTCACACACATGCAATCCACACATTACAGATCACAGTAATGTGCAGTAGTGTGTATGAACGTATCACAGAATCCACTGCAAGTAAACACCCTTCAATGTGCATGGTGTATGAGCGTATCCGAGCTCCATGGCAATAACACTCAAAAACAATTCTGCTGTTTGTTTGAATATTATTAAATTAAATGAAAGCCTATATCAATATGCAGTATATTAACATTTATTTAATTTTCTAATATAAATAACATATATTAGTGCAGCGGCATTGTTGATAGGGCTGCAACTAACGCTTATTCTCATCGATTAGTTGGCCAATTTGTTATTTCAATTAATTCATCAGATAAAAAAAAAATAGAAAAAACATTTGTTTACTTAAAAGGAATTTTATGTAAAAAAAAAATAACCACAATCCCTCCCCTTTTTCATATTTTCTGTTAATCTGTATATTTGTTTTGTGTTCATATCATGCATTTTACTACTTTGTATTTCTGTAACAACTCCATGTTCTTGAACCCAGGACATACTTGAAAACGAGAGAAATCTCAATGTATGCTTCCTGGTAAAATAAATAAAGCCCATGTTTGCTTTCTCAAATGAACATGGCTACAAGCACTTGGTCATAGATGATGATGTTGGGGTTAATAAGCTAAAGTGGTCAGGGTGCGTAGTGTCCCTTTTTTTATAATTTTGTGAACAGAGTGGGAGGAGGAACTGGAGGCGGGAGTGACTTTGCTCACTGTGGCTTGACCGGAGTGTGAGAGGGAGTGGGTATGGACAAAAGACCGGATCTGAGTGTGGGAGTGAGTTTGGGGAAAGGGACCAGACCAAAGGGAGGGGAATGGCAGTTCCCAACCAAAGAGGGTGTGGCAGGGAGGGTGGGGTGGTGGCGGCACAAGACTCCAGCTTCAATTAAGGATAAAACACAGGCAGACAGCTCCTTCACCCAGTGGCAGTATCCTATTGTTTGTGTTAGTTTTGCTACTGTTGTAAACGGAATAAAAACAAACTGGTTGTGTCTGACAAACCTAGAACTAAATCATACCTAGTAACGCAGCGGCGCGTCTTTTCCAATCCGCTCCGAAGCGGAGGTTATTTACGTTTAACTCAGTCTGACTCTAAACAGTGTGTGCTGTACACAGGGCGATTAATCAACACCGATTAATCGATTTATGGAAATAGTTGACAACTATTTTAATTTTAATCGTTTTTAATCAGCGCTGCGGAATATGCTGGTGCTTTATAAATAAAGAATAATAATAATAATCATCAATTATTTGTCGCTTTTAATCGTTTTTTTTATTTATTTTGTGGTTTTTTTTTTTTGTTTCAGCCCTAATTGTTGAAGGGGGAGAATGCTGCTTTTAGACCAAAAAAATAAATAAAATAGATCTAGTTTATTTGATATCATTGTAAAGGCCAGATTCTGGCCTTTCCAATGATACCTCAATTGTCCTTGTAGGACATACAGATCCAGAAATACAGGGGTCCAAAGGACCCCAGCATCCCCTGTGGGATTCTTTTGCCAGGAAGGAGGGTAATCCCTGTTTTTTTGACGTCATCACGCACGATGATGCCCGCGGCTTAGGGGCAGTACCACAAAGCGGGCTGAGCTGACGTCTGCTCGGAGCCAGATCGAAACTGAGCAGGGACACAACAGTACGGGTGTGGCGCGTCCTCTGCGATGGGGAGGGAATCCCAGGACGCACCACGCTCGTCCACACAGTGCAGGGGCCGCCAGGATACTGGAAGCACTTTGTGCCCAACGCACATGCGGGCGGAGCTGCCAAAATGCCAGTATCCACTCAAACCCTGCTGCTTACCCACAGCAGTTGGCGTCTCTGTGAGCAACGGTCATTTCAGCAGCTCTGAGATTATATATATTTAATCCACAAGGATCTGCACTCCTCCTCTACAGCAAAAATTGTTTTACTTTCCTTGGTGCACCACAATCCCAAAGACGCACCACAATCCCAAAGACTGAATACAAAAAATACCAAAAACGGGACTGCACTCGGTCTTCAATAAAAAATAAAAACGTTTGAGGACACATTAAAACAACCACGGTAGCAATCCGTTGGCACGAGTGATAACCATCCTGCAGGACAGCTCTCTGCTGACTGTGCATCCCAAAGCTGACTGGTCCATCATTGCGCCAACATGACCACTGAGGCCAATGGCTCCGTGCTTTGCGACGCCATCTTGGCAATTAGGCCCAGAGTCTGACCAGAACTCTATCCAGTGTTGGGGTGGGGTAAGCCGTGCTGGAGTAAATCCCAGGAAGAGATGAGATACCACATTTATCTTTTAAGATACCAGTACAGGTGATCTTTACATTTTACTTGCACAATGGATCATATACTCTGGCCTCCCAGATGTTGATGGGCTACAGTTCCCATAATTCTTTGAATGCAATAATTGGCCAGAAAATCATAGGAGTTGTTGTTCAGAAACATAAGGGGAGACCAAACGGCTAACAAATGTGTAGACAGTGAGTAAATCCATTATACTGTATGTACTTCCCCTCGGTTACAGTCAAATTGGCAGTATAGCTCAACATGCCGATGTTTGATTGACGGAGCAGAAAAGCCATCCTACAAGAGACTCGTTAAATCGCCTATCATGGACTGATGAGCTGGAAATAGACACATTGATTTGCATAAGCAACAGTGGGGAGTGGGGTGAGCTAGGGGGAAAGAGGACACCGATGTTACACCAATGAACCAGTATGATGGTGGCGCATTGAAGATGTGTTATCTTGCTACACAATATCAATAACTGATCTGTATCAATGTTCTGGCATAATGAGACATCCAGCTCCGAGCGAGTCAATGATCTGATTCCCTTTACACATATTACCCAGTCTACACAGCCCAGAAAAGGTTACAGATCTAAAAAAAAAACAAACACAGGTGTTTATATTCTATATCACACCTTCAGTAGAGCATTGGTCTATGGAAAACAAAACGTATGATACAGATTGTAAACGTGATGTACTGTATGTTGTGTATCTGTAAGAAACTTCACACCAGTACCAATGCAAGACGCTGTTAAAGATATTCGTACATGGTATTGGCAGCAGAACCTGTAGCACAAGGAATCACAAATATTTGGGAATATGAAGCCAAGCAGACTGAGGAGACGGGAAAATTATGTATCCACCTAGATTGACATAAGCTGCATATTGGGCTCAAACACTGTGCCTATTCTAGCCATGGCATCCACAGGTTTGACGTGAGATGGCAGAGTGATTTTTAATGCGTGCTAAAGGCTGGGGTCAGACCAGCGCACTTTTAACGTGCGTTCTGGCGCACATAATTACGGCCGCACTAGCAGCAGATGATGGGCAATGACGGCCAATATACGATGTACGGCCGCACAAAAGTCCGGCCGTGCAACGCAAGTGGAATTTGAACGCATTGTTGCGCGTCGTCTGACCGTTTTTGCGCATTCCGTGAAAAAATACGTCAATGCGTTCGGACGCACATTTTCACGTTCGCGGGGAAAAATGCTTTCATCTGACCCTAGCCTAAGCAAGAGCTGTCAAAATATGTATAAAGGCGTTTTTCTAGGATATTTTTTTTTTTGTCTTTAAGGCTTACACACACTAAAATTTATCAAAATACATTTTGGTAACTGAAACCAATCCCTTACTTTCTACCTACAAGGATTAATTCTATTCAGCAGCCTTCAAACTACTGCAGACTTCAGCTATATGGTTGTCATCCATAATCAGGGCTGGACTGAGACAAATAACCGGCCCTGAACTTCAACCAGACCAGCCCACTTTAATTATGCAGATGCGTCCATTTAATTGCCAGCCCCCTCTGCGTGCGTGTTGCAGCGACCTCCACTCCAGGTGACGTGAGTCTCGCTTGGGGGGGGGGGGCGATGCCAATGCATCGTACTGTTCCAGGCCACGTCCTATGTGTATGTGAGGAACGCTGCAGAGCTGGGGCCGTGGATCGCGGTCAGACAAGCTCTGGATTTGGGCTCAGAGTCTGGAGCTGCTGATTTAAGAAACCGGCGTCGGCCCACCGGGAATCTCCCGGTAGTCCCGATGGCCAGTACATGCCTGTCCATAATTGTTCACAAAATTAGGTGCAAGATGCTTGTGTCGTGTGCAAGGAGGTGAAAGAAAAGTGTTTGAAATCAGGTTACAATGTTAAAGGAAAAAAGGGGCTGCAACCTCATTGGTTATTGATTTGTTAGGGTACACTTGAATGTCCCTTTTTAGAAATGCTGAGACACGCACACATCTGATGAAAGTTCTAGCTGTCAATGGAAACATTCCTAAAAATACATAAAGGAATACTCCATTAAAAATCAGCGTTCCTGTTTTTGCCCTTAAATAATTGGGCAGAGGCTGCTGACAGCTTGAAAAAGTGAGCTCAGTCTATCCCAAGTGTCTGGCAGCTAGTTCTGTAGTGGAGGATTCTATAAAAAAAATTGGGCTCTTTGTCAATTTAAGATTGTCAGTTTAGCAATTTTTATTTTTTTATTTTTTTTCGTCTGTAAAGGATCTGGGGTGTGTCTGGGATATACACAATCCTGCTGAATTTTGCGTTTCAGTTTACTATTTATTTTGGTTTCCTAGGGAGAGGTGTAACCAGCAAGATCTGTATAACCATGAAATACCTCGGTGCGAGCAGAAATATTTTCCGAGGGATAGATCCTTAACCCTCAGGGGTGAAATTGTCAGGTTGTGGGAGAAAAATGGATTTGTAGGCACGCAAGGGCTGATCTGTTAGTCACCCCAAACTGTCCATGGAGGGTGATGGCTCTTGCAGCGATGGTTTGTGCCATCCATCAAGAATCCAAACATCGTTGTTCTAATGATGCCATACAGAGATTCACGCGCATATACACATTATTTAACATTGCGTGAACTGTATCAATGTCCAGCTTTGTGAGCGGCATGGATTGTGAAATTAGTCTTTTACATGCAGTGTCTTGACATTCTGGGGCCCATTACTGAACTGGTTGGGACCCCCTCTCTCCCGTTGCTCCCTACCCCTTGCACCTGCTCCCCGCATGCCATGAATCAGTACTGTGTAATATGTGATGGGGAAGTGTGTGAGATATTACATATGTTGCACATTAGTGTGCGTTGGGTTTTATGTATGTGTGGGTGATGTAAGTAATGTGTATGTACGCAGACATAACTAGACGTCACTGGACCTTGGGGCAAAGTCTGTGTCCTGGGCTCCCCACCATCTCTATCCTCCCAACCACTGCATTAATTTATACATGTCATGCCTTTACAGATGATATACGGCGCGCACACACGGCACACGTTTTCACACGCAGACATGACGTGCATGAAATCTAGTAAATGCTGCAATGGTACACACTATCATAACAAATTAACCATCAAATGATAAACCATACAAGGGCAATTCTTCAAGGTAGAGGGTTCCCTTAGCACTTAATGAAGTACTTCAGCTAAAAATAAACTAGAAAATTGCACACGTGAATAAAAAAAAATTGTATTAAACAATTCTATAAAAATACATTATATGTATACACACAAAATTAAATACAAGTGAACATAATGCAGTATTCCTAAGTTTATATGAAACCGCATATAGCTTTAATATAGTATAAGAAATACATAACCATACAGCAAGAAAACCCCGATCCCCACTGACTCCAAATAAACACAAAAGTATAAACAAAGAAACATTAATCTGAACAGAAGCTTCGTAGCTTGAGAGACCAAAGGTATTGTTTCGTCATGAAAAATGCCTTTGTTTGGAGACGGGTCTCGGGACAGTATTTACTTAGTGTTGTGTATTTGATTTTTACTATTTTGAAGATCTTTAATTAGGTGCCGTGTTTGTTTATATGCTTATGAGGAATACTGCAGTATGCTCCACTTGTATTCATATTTTTTTTTTGTGTATACATTTATTGGTTCTGTATTTTTTTAAATAGTGGTTCGTTAAAGCATATAATTCTATTACACAGATATAAAATATGGATTCACTAACCACCGTTGTTGAAAACCATTGTAATAAACTTCTGTTTCCCAAAAAGGAAATTGAAACAGCGGCAGGAGGACATTCGTTGACATAGTTTGTTCTTCTTCTGTTTGAATTACCCTTTTGGAAATGATGAATTTTAATGTTATTGCAACAACGGTAAAGTGTGTTTATGAAATAACAAAATCCTGGTTAGTTTGTCAGCTTGTGAGATCTTCACACCATGCCATAAATGCAAATCTCCAAGTTTTTATAAAGTGTTAACAAGTTCTGTAGCGCTGTAAAATGGGAGGCAGAATAGCAAATATACATACAGGTTAAACACACCGACCAGTAGGAGAGAGGACCCTGCTCGAGAGCTTACAATCTAAGAGGAGAGGGGTGACACACTAGGCGAGGGTAAATAGAGAATATGAAATAGTGGGGTGCATGCAGGCTGGGTGGGAAGATGGAGTAAGAAATGAACAGAGTGGGATTAGGGAGTGCGCTGATGGGCTTCTCTAAAGTAATGTGTTTTCAGAGACTTCTTGAAGGACTGGAGAGACAAGGAGAGTCTGGTGTAGTGGAGGTAGTTCCATAGAAAGGGGGCAGCTCGAGAGAAGTCCTGAAGGTGGGAGTTGGGGGTGTGGGTACGAGGAGATGATGGCTTCAGATCATTGGCAGAGTGACGTGGTCGGGATGGGATGTACCTGCTAATAAGGGAGGGGATGTAGGCAGAGGTGCAGTTATGGAGAACTTTGTATGTGAGCACCAGTATAAAGAATTGGATTCTAAAGGAAACGAGAAGCCAGTGTAGAGATTGACAGAGGTGCGAGAGGTGAGGTGGAGGAGTCTGGCACAAGCGTTCATTACAGGCTGCAGAGACCTGATTAAGACGGGGACGGATGTGTGTAATGTTTTTTAGGTGGAAGTAGCTGGATTTGGTTAGCGACCGAATGTGAGCGGTAAAGGAGAGATCTGAGTCTAAGAGGAATGGAACCATAGTTGATTCACCATAGGTCACCAAAGTTAATGCACTATAATAAATGCTATATAATAGTGCTTGGTGAATAACCCCTGCAAAGTCCATTGAAGGAAAAAAAAAGTATATAAATATTTATATATAATTACATTTTTTTAATGGGTTCAGCAATAAAACCTGACTTCAGATAAAGATAGAAAAAAAAAAGGCAATGGTATATTATTTACTTTTCTACCTATTGATTTCCCCCCCGCCTTCATTAAAAAATTACCATTTTTTTTTTTATAAATCTTCCTATATTCCTAAAAGGGATCTGTTGAATCTTCAATTTTTCATTCTAAAGTCAGGGAATTCGCTCGTTTTATAAGTATACATTATTATTTTGTCCACGACTGGAGCGAGCGGCACTTATCACACTTAGTGTTTTAATAATTAATATCTGTTAGACAACAAGACTTTGCTGTTGGAAATTCCTTGCAGTTAAGAAGCATGGCTGCCTTCTTTCTTCCAGTAAAAAGCTTTCTTTTAAATGTAGCACTAAACGATCATCCAACCAAATATGATCATCTGTCTCTTAGGCTGGGATCACACCTGAGCGTATCTCATATGCGCGGTTTTTGTCGGGCGTTTTATGAGCGTTTTTGACAATTCGAAACGCGAGTCGTACGCGCGTTTTTTGAAGTCTATGGCTGCAAACGCGCTGTAATACGCCCCAAAGAAGCTCCTGTACTTCTTTGGGCGTAAGGCGTTTTACAGCGCGTTCCTACACGCTGTAAAACGCCCAGGTGTGAACCATACCCATAGGAAATAATGGGATTTCAGTGTTTGAGCGTTTTACAGTGCGTAGGAACGTGCTGTAAAACGCCCAGGTGTGAATCAGGCCTTAGAGACTGTTATTGCCAATATAGTAGCAAATGTATACATTGTCATTTTCATATTGCTATTCTGCTGCTTTCTTTTTTGATTTTGTTTTTTGTGTATATAGTAGAGATGGGATGCACTGAAATAAAAACAGCTGAAAATATCCCCCCCCCCCTCAGAAAAAACATTCTAATTTGGCAATATTTCGGCCGCAGTAGAATTAGAGCATCATTGCCGGAAGCTTGGGTTAGTAGTTAGGGTTAGGCTTAAATTTAGTTTTCTGCTTGATTTTTAGGCTACTGATTCTGCCCCTTCTTTTGACGCTCACTCTAACGTTACAGAAGGGCCAGAATTTGTCACAAGAAAAAAATAAACCACTTTTAAACAAAGTGGAAGAAAACGTTATTTTTGGGTTTTCTGCCAATTTACATTCTCAATTTTTGGTTTCTAGCTATAATTTTTATTTTGGTATATCCATAGTAGGCGATAAACTTGTAGGAGATGGGTACTTAAAAGAATAGCTTTTAAAAAATTTTCCCTTTTTTTTCTGTTCCTGGGCAGGCCACCATTCAAGTCCTTTTAATTAATACACCATTGTCATTGTGGCAGACTCATATTGTTTTTTATGTCTTTTCGTTGCAACCCAGGGTATGCATGGCATGGAGCAGAGGGAGTACGGTAGTCAACAATTAGAATTCTTTATAAAGCGCCGACATATTCCACAGTGCTGGACTAATGTGGACTTGGGTATCCAAGAAGCTTTTCTAGGTTCTTGCTTTCCAGCTGTGAGAACGGGTTTCTCTATTTGATGGAATTTGAATTTAATTAAATCTGCGGTGACCCACATTGTCCTCTTGGTAAAAAAACATTTAACCTTTGGGTTCGCTTTCTGCCTGTTGGTGTCCTGGGAAAGAACTGTTTACTTCTTCAGTGACAAACTCTTAGAAATGACCTTATTATCCCGGCTCTCCGTGAGTCTTCATGGAACATCTTGAATGGGTCGTCGGCTCTAGGAGTTACGGGATTAGAATCTGAAAGCTTTACCACCGCCCCTCCCCCCAGTCTTTGCTTAAAAAAATAATTTGCATGACTAAGCATGTTGTTTTTCTGATTGACTATTGATCTATACTAAACAGGACAAACAACCTGTGTGCTGCTATTTACCCCGTCTTGTGAATAGAGTGAAGGAGCAGGGAAGAGCGTGCAAATGCATTTTAATGAGTCGAAAGCGCAGCAGAAGAGACACACATAGAGAATGGATGAAAGCTGAATGCTTATCAATAATCACTACTGCCCATTCAGGGCTTCAATCAGCATTCACTGGTCAGTGTTTTCACTCGGAACATCGTCAGACATTTGTTATTCGGGATCCAATAGCAATGGACAGAGTGCTGCAACATATCTCTTCACAAGTATTCAAAAACTCTATCATTGTTCCAAGCCCCTCAAGAACGAGATCTTTAGAAGTAGCGATATATTGAATAAAAAAAAAATTCAGATTCCTCAACTACATCATTTTACATTGATATGTCGGCAAGCTCTAAAACATGATGTCGCACCCTATCCCCATTAAAAGGCAGACCACCAATGTTGAATTGCTCAATTATATTTGATAAATAACAAATTATTTAGCTAATCAAATCAATGTCCTGTTTATAATTACCATAAATGGAATTTCAATAAACTGTTTTCTTCCCATATAGCAAACAAGGCAATAGCTGCCCATAACACTGATCAGCGGAGATCTCAGCAAAATCAAACACAAGTCTGTGTTAGTCTTAAGAGAAATCTGACCTTTCTTTATTAGCCAGGTGTATTTATTAGCTTTCAAAGAACTTACAACTAATGAAAATGTTTGTTGTAGACAAAATTTTATGTCCACCCCACAAAGGAATGTGATATAACAGCCAATCAGTACAGATACATTTCCACAGTTAAGCATAGGCACTTATTACCATATATGGATCACAAGAAATCTTTTTTCTATCTTCCCGCTTTTGCTCACTTTTTCTACACTGAACATAACAGGGAATCGGTTACAAATTCCACAGACCATATCCTCTAGAAGGAACAACTGTCTACATACAGAATTGACACTTAGAAAAGGAGGGGGGGGAGTCACAGCCCATTTTATCAGAACAGGCTTTTCAATACAGGATTTTTATATTCATACAGAAAATTAAAATCTTTTTATGTATTCCTGATTTAGTATCTCAACCATTCCGTATTGTGGTTCCACAATATTTGACTTGTCTTTTATCTCGTCTTGCTCTTGCCTGCTCCTACTTGGTGTTTCACTATTGGATTCTGAGATCTTCTAAATGATTCTAAAAATTCCCACTCCTGGTATCCTGATTTCATTTCCCTTGGCTTGTCATGTTTTGTTCTAGTATCCCTCCAGTGTTTAAAATGCGTCCTTTTCTGGTTTGGACTCCTTAATGAATCACCTTTTGGCGACTTCTTATTTGATACAGAATTGGGGCCAGGTGCAATCTCTGGCACGTCATTAAATTTTTTTTATGGTATATTACAGTGATCACTTCCTGAAACATAGAAAAATGAAGCGTTATTACTAAAAATTTAACAGGGTTATTCAAAGAGGGCCGAACTGCATACCAATTTACCCTGAACAGTGAATTTCCCTGTACGGTGCAATTTAGTGGCCATTGGGCTATTCAAAAAGCTGTCAGTTCATTAAATATTGGCGAATTGCCAGGGAAATATGGTGATCTTCAACGGCAGCGAACTCCCCATAGAGAACAGCCCTGAAATATCAGTGAAATGCCCTGATTTTCGGGGGTTTCATTCGACAGGATTAATGAGGTGAATCCTGTAGGTTTCAACGTTAAAAAAATTCCCTGTTTTCATTATTTATCCAACGGTTTATCCTTTTCATTTGCAGCAAAAAGCTTTTATTTTTAAAGATTCTTTTTAAGGCATTTTTCAGGTTTTTATTCCGATTGTCATCTCTTTTTTTTTTTTTTTCTTTTTCTCTGATGGACCTTTTTATTCTTATTCATAGGACCTTTTTATGTATTTTTTTTTCCAGGCATTTTCATGCAGTAGATTTTTTTTCCAATGCGTTTTAATTTTTTTTTTTTTTTTTTTAACCTTGTTCGACTTGGTGCTTTTTCTGGCAGCTGCTCGGTGCTCTGTTCACCAGGTCGTCTGCTTTTTTTGAATCAGCGGTTTTGCAGCGGATCGTCGGATGCAGTTGGCGGGTATTCTGTGATTTTGTGGCAGTTTTTCTAATTGGTTCAGTGGCGTATTCCCTGCACTTTGGGGACCCTGCGGTGAATGCTGAACTCACCGTAGGGTCTGTGAATCGAACTTGCCGAAGTGCGGGGAACGGGAGAGCACCAAAATGTTGGTGACATTTCAGTGCTCTCTGAATAACCCTGTAAGTGTCTGACTCCTAAATCCCATCTGCTTCTATCCAAATGCTCTTGAGGTTAGGGGAGGACAGATCTGTGAAAAGCCAGAAAAGAATTTACCTTCCACACGTGTAAAAAAATATTCATTGTGATGAGTAAAATTGGCATTTGAATTATTTTCCGTAATTAATTTTTTTTCCCTAATTTTATTTTCCAGCTGGGATCATTTTAAAGCAAGAATGATGGTAAGTAGATTTGTAATTGTTTTAATATTGAATTCTATTTTAATGTGTTGTACAACTTGTTTTTACCAGATTGTTACACAAAGTGTGCAGCAAGGATACTGTGTTGCTTGGACAAATACATTTTCACTTGCTCCGATCATTGCTTTGCATCCATATCAGTATTTACGAAGCTGGCTGAGCCATGGAACCTGCATTTCAAAGTGGTTCTCCTACCATAGGTTTTACCCCACTGTTTTTGACACTTTTAATTTTGTCAATATTTTACCAGGAAGGATACATTGATATTTCTCTCATTTTCAAGTATGTCCTGGGTATAATGCATTGATTTGCATTACTTGTGAGGATTGGCAGGATGCACAGTTTGGTGAAGTGACCACAACGTTAAACCCCATGCTACAGCTTTGCTCACAGTTTAAGCTCCTGTGAAATCTTTCTCCGGTCAGTAATTTCACACACCAGAGACAAAACTGTGAACCGGTTACTGCATCCCAATCTCATTTTCAGAACACATTTTCCAGTTGCAAACACTGAATTAATTTATCTTCTTGTTCTTTTATTCTGTTTAAAAAATATTTTTGTGTTCAAATGTAATAAATCTCCACAACTTTGTCTTGCACTAAATTCCTGGATGCCTAAAATGTAAAGAGAGCATTTCTGATGCAAAGTTACAATGGTGGAGTGATCTTTGACGGATCATGAAACTCTATGTCGGCTCATAGTGCCCCTCATTGGGTGGTTCTACCCATGTATAACGCCCATTTGGTCCTCTGTCTTCAAGTCTCTCGCTAAACATCAATGATACTGACTTGCCCCTCAATTCAGCTACATCTTTCTCTTCTAAATTTTTCAGTCTTTTAAATCTTCTGTCCTACATCTCTTGCAGGTATAAGACTGGGGTCAGACCAGCGCACTTTTAACGTGCGTTCTGGCGCACATAATTACGGCCGCACTAGCAGCAGATGACGGGCAATGACGGCCAATATACGAAGTACGGCCGCACAAAAGTCCGGCCGTGCAACGCAAGTGGAATTTGAATGCATTTTTCTGAGAACGCTGAACCGCTAGTACTGACGTACTGAGTGCGCAGCTGCGGCATAGCGGCGTGTGTGCGTGATTAGGAGATGTCAGACACTGCTAATGTCCAGCCTACATAACGTCCAGACGCAAAAAGAGTTTTTATTGACGATCCGTACAAAATCACGCCCGAAAATGCGCGTCGTCTGACTGTTTTTGCGCATTCCGTGAAAAAATACGTCAATGCGTTCGGACGCACTTTTTCACGTTCGCGGGGAAAAAGGCTAGGGTCAGACGAAAGCATAAGGGACATAATCCTTCTATAGCGGTAAATGACGCACATCCCTAACATGGCTGAATGGGTAGCCAGGGTGGAAGGCTTGTGTCCCCGCGAAAATACTCCTAGCTACAGTGCGGAGGGTCGAATCAAATCAACCCCCCCTTAAATTTCTGGTATTTTTCACATCGGTATGCTCTCACAGAAGACTGGATGGTGGTCACCTGGGGAGCAAGAATCTGAGATGCTGCAACATCCTGACTGTCTATGAATCCCTGCCTAGAGGTTGTTGCCTAGTGTTCCGGGTCATGTTGATTTGTCCAGTCCCTCTGGTTTCCCTTTACGCTCATCTCTCCCTTTTTATCTGTGCTTAATCTGGTCTTCCTTTACGGAGTCCAGGTCAAACTTCAACCCCCTGTTCCTTCCTCTGGACGCCCTCCCTTCCCTCCTTTGTGCCCATCCCTGCACCCCATTCTTCCATCACTGGCCAGCATGTAACGCATAGATTCTTCATTCCTCTCTTGAACCGATTTTCACATATCACTCTGGATTGTTTCTTACGACCTCTTGGAAATAAACAAATGCCCCAATACGTCCCCATTCTCGCCCCATCTTTTATTTCCTCTCCTGACCATCTTCCCTAAATTCCCATAGTGCTGAGAAACGTAACATTATGAGGGTTATTCACAAACTTTACTGCTGTAGCAATGATACACTTTGGGGTTTCCAAGATGGGAAATTCAAATCGTGGAAAGAGAAGATTGATTGATTGACGTTTGTCCTGCCACTGTTTGAATTCCTCTTTAGGAAACCACAAAGTTGATGTTGAAAGAAGGCAAACTATGGTGGTTAGTGATTAACTCTGCGTGTTCTGATCCTTATTCCTTTATTCTTGAATTTTATTTCTGGTTATCCATTGTTCAGATATATTGTCCCGTCTTTTTACTTTACACCGTGCTCCAGAAACTAGGATTTAGAAGAAAAAAAATAAGCGCAGTTCACGGATGTTACATTTAATGTAATTTAATGGAGGCAGATGTTCACCCTTTAATATTATGAGAAATCTATGCATGTTTTTATATAGAGCAGATTATATGGTTCTCAAGGAGACCAGATTAGAGTACCTACTAACCTATGCATGATTAAATTCCGTGAAAGTTAACCGTTTCTTGTTGCAGCAGCTGCATGTGTGCCCTTGAAATACAGTGACGGAGTGAGGCCGTTGAAGGGACATCCTAAAGGCTGATGAGCATCATGCAAAGTGTGGTTCCCAGTCTTTGGTGTGTAGGCTAGTCATCTATGGTATAGAGCAGGGGTCAGCAACCTTGGCTCCCTGATGTTTTGGGAACTACATTTCCCATGTGGCTCAGTCAGCCTAGTGGGTGACTGAGCATCTTGGGAGATGTAGTTCCCAAAATATCAGGGAGCCAAGGTTACTGACCCCTGGTATAGAGCAATATACGCTCATCTTGCTTTTACGATAATCATCTACTTTCAGCCATTATTGCAATTATGTAGAAACTAAGCCGTACACCGAGAGGGTAACCCAATGTGTAGTGTTGTAGTCTTGTCACCCCACCATTTCAGCCTGCACCCACACTGATGTTTATCTGACTCAAGATAAAGCTTTAGAATTTGCAATCTCTGCGTGCATGTGATTATTGCTAATCATACTGTGTGTTTTAGGGCTAATTTTTAAAAGATCAGTAATTGAAATCTAGTTCTATATTCCTCGGCGCACAACCCAATGAAGTTTGTGAATCAGACTGCGTTCATAACCTGAGCGCTTCTATTCCCGCTGTCCCCCAAAAGCAAACTGGATACGGAGAATTCACAGCTGCTTGACACCCGCCCAAAATGAATAAAGCCCTGGCTTAAGAAGTAAAGGGATGTAGAGCATGTCAGGTTCCCGTCTAGACGAAGCGCGTACAGGCATGCATGCAAAGCGTTCTTGCTTCCAAGTCTTTTGCTGTCTTCTGATGAATTTTCTATCACAGCTGGGTGACACATACAAGAAACATGTCCGAAACATGCAAAGAATCAGCAGATTGAAACCATACAGCAGGATCGCACGAGAGCATTGTAGCTCTTGGCCAAGTGTGCAATGAAAACCTTTTCTGATTGATTTATTTTTTAAACCTCTGCACCAAATTATATAATCTGTTCTGTGCAGTTTTTGAGTTAAAATTACAAGTAACCCGTCATTTGAGGTGGCTAATGGTTTACTTTGCAGACAAACCCCCTCAATATTTGTCATTTCTTAATGGTGTATGAAGGCTTTTATTTCTAGATCGTTTAAAGCCGTGTTTCCCAAACCTGTCCTCAGGACACTCAACCAGGCCAGGTTTTGCAGATCATCTTGGGGAAATGCAGACTGAATCCTGCAATCACTGAGCAACAAATCATATCACCTGTGCTGCGCTTCAGATATCTGGCAAACCTGACGAGGCGGAGGGTCCTGAGGACAGGTTTGGGAAAAACTGGTTTAAAGGGAAATAAAATGTATGGTGCTCAGTGCAAATTCAAATACCTCCTAACATATTCAGGATTAAATCCAGTGAAAGGGATAGATCTATGTTCTTGAAGACATTTCCTAGTTCCTAGCATAGCTAAGGAAAATGTTAATGAGCTCTTAAGGAACTTTCCATGGACACCCGAATAACATCTGTAGGTGACCTGGTTACCAAAATATTCAATGTCAAAATTTGTAAATCATAAATTTTGCACAACAATATCTTCATAAATAGTGACTATATGGACCTGCAGTTTTGCAAAGCCTCAAAGCTCAGGTGGTCCTTTTTAGTGAGATATATATATATAATCTAGTATAGCTCAAATGGAGGTTACCTTCCCTGGGAAAAGGTAGTCCAGGCAGTAAAAGTTATTTTAAATCTGTTCAGCAGCCAGTGTTAATTTTGTTGCAACCTTTTAAATAAAGACAGAAAATAAATCCTTGCCATCCAGGCTCTTACTAAACAGGCAGGTTCCTCTCTAGCAAGTGGTGCGCTTATCTCAGCCACCTCAAACCAGTGGTGTATTTAGGTTTTGTGCTGCCCTAGGCCTGACTAAACTCGTGCACCTCCTCCAATTTAAATTTGACACACACCTTCCTGCCAAGGTCACACCTCTTCCCAGTTAAACCCCACCCTTCCTCCTAGGCTCCACCTTTTCCTCGTAGAGCTCCGCCTCTTCCTCTCTGTATATTAAAAGTGGATACCAAGTTCCTACTTGTATATTTTGTATACCATTTCAACTGTTGTACAATACAGAGATAATCAAAATTATGACATGTTTAAATTTAACCATTTTTACAAAGATTAGCCCATGCATGTCAAGCATACTGGATCACAGCCGCTCTCATTGGTTGAACAATAAAACCCACAGAAATGTGCACTGTGTATGAGCGTATCACAGAGCTGCACACAGCAATAAAATCCACAGAAATGTGCACTGTGTATGAGCGTATCACAGAGCTGCACGCAGCAATAAAATCCACAGAAATGTGCACTGTGTACGAGTATCACAGAGCTGCACAGCAATAAAACTCTCATAGTAAAGGCAGTGATTATAAACTACACAGCAATTATTATTTTTAATATTTACTGTCCTCCGTCCATCAACAAGCTTGGGACCTGGGCAGTGTGACACCATCACACTCTGTTTCTCTGTGGCATTGGTCTGGCTGCCAGTGGCACTGATGTGGCTGCTGGACGCACAGTGTGCTCAGAATGCGTTCGTCTGACATTCGCCTAAAGCAGAGGCATAACTAGAAACCTCAGGGACCCGGTGCAAGAATCCATGAAGGGCCCCCCTCGTTGGCTGTGGGGAGGGGCCAAGGCGGGCCATTGAAGTCAGCGGGGCGCACCAGTACGCCCCGCACCTTCAAGACCCACCCTCCGTGCGGGCCCCAGATATCAGACATCACCACACAGCGTCGGATGTTGGCGCACACGTGTGAATGGAGTAATTATACAGAGATCCTCACATACTGGCTGGTGAGTAGCTGGGGGGGCTTTTATCATTGTTAATTGGGGTGTCTATTTAAATGGGACACAGTGTTGTTTTGTACATGTCTGTCCTGATGAAGGCTCCTTGGTGAGCTGAAACGTTGATGTCTGTGGACTAATAAATGGAATTATCTTTGAAAAATCCCTGGAGTGCTGGCGTTTATATATATATATATATATATATATAAGACTGAGAACGAGGGACTTTGCACCAGGGCAACTCATTTGTGCTGCAATAATCTTTAAGCTGGGGTGAGTGCAGATAGTGGTTACAATATACTTACAGAAATCATGGAAAACCTATTTTTCAGGACAGCAGGAGGACTAAAAGAAAATTCAAGTATTGTGCTGCTCAGGTCCCTAGCCTTCCAGGGGTTAAAAAGGACCAATGTCTGCTCCTGGACACAGGAGACCATCACAATTTACAGCTTGTTGCATTGGAGGTGGGAGGGGATTTTTGGAGAAGGGTTTCTTGGCAGCTACAGAGATAAAACAAAATAATCTTACAGTGAAGGAGAGGAGGGGCAGAGCAAGGGCAGATAACAACTCACCTGACAGCCTGATGTGATGGATCTCTGCTTGGCTGCTCCTCACTCTCCAGCAGGAGCCAGTTGGGAAATCAGACATGGGATCTCCTGGTGCAGTTCCCGTGGATCTATTGGACCTGCAGCTTCTGGGGGCTGAGGGCAGCTGCTCCATTATCATTGGCTGCCTTCAGTTTCCCAGCCTGTGCTGCTCTCTCTCTCCTCTGTTACTCCGAGTCTGGGCTGCTGGCAGGAACACAGGCAGTGCTGTTCAGGTGGCCTCACACTGTGATCACACAGGTACCTTGGGTCTCATTAGTTTAACAGGAGGACCTTGTGTGGAGCTTTCTCAGCCTCCTGCTTGGCAGGCTGCTTCTTCCCGCGCCACTGCAGCTAAGCATCACTCGCGTCACGTGACTCACATCAGCCAATGACGGTCAACAGCAAGGAGGAGTCAGGACAGGACCAGCATTCTCTGCCCTCCTGTTCCTCCCTTCCGGATGCACCGAGCAGACACCAATGCCGAGCATACCTTGGCTGCTGCAAAGTATTAGGGGCACAATTTTTTTTACAATTTTGCCCACGCTACGCCACTGGGCGGGTCACACGCAGCGGCGGGGCGCCGCCCCTGGAAAGTGCCGCCCTAGGCCTTGACGGCCTAGACCAAGATACAGCACTGCCTCAAACAAAAGTACTTTATGCAACCTTTTCTACTTGCGCACATCCACCTTGTAGCTCTCTCAGAATGCTGCCGGAGTCCCAGGCCAGAGCAACTTCCTGTTTCAGCCTCCCCATTTTATCTCCCCTGGATAAGCATTAATTAAGTAATTGGCAATCCGGGGGAGAGACGCAAAACCCTCATATTCAGACCCCACATTCAGCCTGAAAACCCGGTCTGGATTCAGCTACTTCTGCACATAGGACAGAAAACTAGGGGAAATGTATCGCCCCTCAATGACCTTCCCTTTCCTTTGTCACAATATATATAATATTATATGCGTTTGAGAAGTTCCCGGTCATTGAATGATTTCAGATGGAATAGCCCACAAAAATGTTTTCTTTTCTTTATTTGGTCGCAATAACTTATTCTTTAGAAAAATGCTGTAACCTGTTCTCCATTTTCTGTTTTAAAGTGTTCCTAACAGAATATGCAATCACTAAGAATTTGGTGATAAAATGTGGAAAATGAAATATACATGTTGTAATGTATTGAAATAAAAATATATACTTCAAGGTTTTTTTTTTTTTGTGTGGTGTGTGACGTTTTAACATGGCATATCCAAATAGTAATGATTTTGTTTGTATCTGTTGAAGAAAACAATGTGGAATAAGTGTGGGTCCTGCAAGTAAATACTGCTTCAAATAGCATTTAAGCATGATGGACCAAAAATGAGCTCACATTGAGCGTACATTGATGGGAAATGTCTTGGCATTGAAGGTGTAAAAGATTTTTAATTAAGTTTTATTAAGAAGGTCAGACTGCATAATGTCAGTGTGGAACGTAAGTCCTTACCTTTCATGTTCATTTTCAGTCTAAAGTGTAGGCCCCTATTCCAAGGTTGGTGTAAACTTAGTGACATGAAAGCCTCAGATTTTTTAACATAAAACAGTACTATAATGTAAGCCTTACTGTAATCCAGTGTAGTTTTGTTCTCTTTGCTGCAGTTCCATTTAAATCTTTTTATATTTTGTCATGCTGGGGACAACTTCCTGTTTTTAAGAATGCCTGTTCTCTGAAAGTACTATGGAGTCACCGTGCACAGCTCAGTGAGAACTACAGGATGAGTCATCCAGACATCCCCGCCCACTTGTGATTGGGAAGAGCTGCAGTGGTTTTTTTTTCTCTTCTGCCTTGTCATTCTCCTAATCAGAATAGTTTTTTTTTTTTAAATAAACAAACTTTATTGGTTATGTTTTTTCATAAACAACCTATTCATTGCATTGTGAACTGTGGAATGTTTTTTTTTTTTCTCAAACAATTATTTCCTACCTGTATGTGTTATATATTTAGATAATCTATGTAATATTTATATTACTGCAATTTTAAAAACCAAGGAACGGTAGCTGCTGACAGTCCCATGATCTCGCTGGTGAAGAAAGTAAAGTTGCTTGAAGAGTGTGCAGGTAAGACTGCTGACAATAACCCCCACCCCCCCTACACATGCTATATAAATGTATTGCTAGCATAGCGATTGGTTGTATTCCTCTATAGCTGATGGTGTATTGTGCTGTATATGTACCATCAGCTATAGAGGACTACAAATCCCAGCAATGCATTATACACTGTATGTATATTGTATTGCTGGGATTTGTTGTGCTCCACAATAGCCGGTGGTATTCTGCATTGTGCGGTATAATGTATTGCTGGGATTCGTAGTACCCTATATGAAAAAACATAACCAATAAAGTTTGTTTAAAAAAAAGAAAGAAAAAAAACACCTCCTCGGATGTCTGGATGACTCATCCTGTAGTTCTCACTGAGCTGTGCACGGTGACTCCATAGTACTTTCAGAGAACAGGTATTCTTAAAAACAGGAAGTTATCCCCAGCATGACAAAATATAAAGATTTTAAATGGAACCGCAGCAAAGAGAACAAAACTACGCTGGATTACAGTAAGGCTTACATTATAGTACGGTTTTATGTTAAAAAAATCTGAGGCTTGAATGTCACTTTAACCAGAGCTTTTGTAAATTTAGCAACTCCATAGACTATAATGACTCTCATAAGTTTACAACAACTGTGGTGAGCTTAACACCAAACCTTGGAATAGGGCTCTTTTGGAATCGGGAATGTTTAGGACTCCAAGCCTTTCAGAATTCGGGAGAATTCAATGTCAGAAAGGGAGAAGGTCATGGAAGGAGAAATGCCATCTTCTTCCTGCTACGGCTCCCAGCATGTACACACAATGGGAACAATCACCTGGTGTGAGCTAATCCTAGCATCAGCATGTTTTTTCCATTAGCGCCAGGTAAATTCAGTCTAGCGCCTGACCGACAAATTGTTTGCCCGTGCTACAAATGGATAAAACCACTTGGTGCGCTTTAATTTGCAGTTCGTAGCGCGAGCTTGCTGTACTTAAACTTAACATGAGGAGTGCTAGAGATCATAGAATATAGAATAGAATTTACCCACTGCTCAACCCCAATGTTAACTGACGGAAAAGAGAAAAAAAAAACCTGCACAAAAAAGGTCCTTGCATCAAATTAACAGGCAATTGAAAGAAATGCAGCACAGGTGTTCTCTTGGCCCCATACACCATAGTAATGGATCTGGTCAGCAATGTCGCTGCTGTTGCAGTAGACTCTATTATAAATATATCCTTTATTGACCTGTACCCTAAATCTAATCTATTGGCTAATTCTAAACATTTTATGCTGGGGATTATTCATAGTATGCAAGCGGTTTGAGTATTAGGGTTAGGACCATGTTTAAAGGGACACAAGGATAATCCTTGCCCGGAAATATGTATTTATATGCTGCAGCAGGAGAATTGTAGCTCACCTGGCCTTCCTTTTGGATCTATTAAATGCATTGTAAGGATTCTACATGCTGTTGGGTGGCATTTATCATGCAATGCCCATCAGCCTTAATTATTATGTGTGCATATAAACGTGGATGATAGGAGGATTTTAATAATGCAGGGGTGTGAGGGCTCTTCGCTGGATGTGTTCATACTTATAGAAGCTTGTGAGGGCAGGGGATAGGAATGGCCCGGCACTCTGCAATGGAAAAAAAACGTTCTATCCTGTACACAACCGCATTAACGCTGGGTCTCAGCCCAGGTCTTAGCTTTTCCCTAGCGTGCGCTAATGAATCTTGTGCACTGACAACCGCAAACAATGTGATCTAGCACGAGCCACTAAAATGTAGCGCTTGACGAGCCACCAACAGATTTCTCAAGTAGCGTTGGCATTTTAGCTCACACCAGGTGATAAGTGCCCAATGGGAGCTCTCTGCTGCTTTCAGGGTGACTCCGGGCAGCATGTCTGTAACAGGGACTGCCCGCGGTAAGAGAAGGGGATCGTGGCGGGAGAGCCATGATCCCCTTTCTACTGCAGCTCACAGTGTGTGCACATGCTGGGAGAGCTCCGCAGCGTTTCAGCCATGGACATAATGCCTGGATTCAGCAATACTTCAGGCATCATGTCAGATGCTGGGGCTGCCCAGAGGCTCCCAGTGTATGCTGTGCCCTGCATACGCTGTGTTCGGGAGCCAGGCTTCCAAGCTGCATGGTGTGTACAGCGTTCCACTCATCCAGATTTACGAAAATCCGCTAGAGCTCAAAAAATTCCTGGTTTTGGAGTCTCCTGGGTTTTAGAATTCTGTATAAGCGGTGCCTGGCCTGTACTGTATTTCAGGATGAATTTCCAAAGCTACGATATTGTTTAATATTTTCAACATTCTGGACATCGCTGACACTTGTCGAGCGGTCGGTGCTACATTTAGTAGTATGGATCTCCATATTTGTTATCACTTCTCATACAGATTAAAGAAAAAGGGATGGCAGAGAATTCTGATATTCTCCAAATGTCTGATTTGCAGATGTCATACAAGGCTGCATCTCCAGAACTCACTCATGGTAGGGTAGAGCAGGCTACAGCGCCACTCAACAGGCACCCCTCTTTATCCTATATCCATATGGTGTATATGGTTATGTATATTGGAGCTTAACTTTCAAGGAACATTGTATCCAAATTTCTTTTTATTTAGAAAGATAACCTTGCGGAGTTTGCTGCAGTTCCTATAACTTTTGGCCTTGTGTTTGCATTGAGATGCAGTCTGAGATTCCTACAATGAAGCAGGAACTTGGCTCGACTACCCCGTCAATTTTGATTTATATTTTCTAAAGCAAATTTATCAGGAGGTGACGAAGAGGCTCCTCTTTGCCTCGTTGCTTCTAAGTTTGCCTTGTCTAATAAACCTCTCTCCCATGTCCCCTCGGGCCTCTGGATTTTATTACTAGCTGCATACAGAAACTATCGATCGCTGAAACCTATTCCAGGTGCTTGTGCCGTGTAACGAACCGTAGCACACGTAAAATACTTTTATTGGACAATTCAGACATGGACTGGCTATCTGCTATGAATCATGGGAGTTATTTTGCAACAGCTGGATTGTAAACAAAAACCTTTTTATTTAACACCCCAATCTCAACTTTCCCACATCACAAATATATATATATATATATACATATATACAGCAGGGCTCAAAATTGCAAGTCCCAAGCTACTAAAAAGGCCATAAGAGTTACTCGCCAACAATTGTTCCACCTAACCCCTACCCAGGCCTTAATTCTGCCCCTAAACACACACCCTTAAATTATCTTATGAAATTACACTGTTAAGGCTAGGGTCAGACGAACGCATTTTTCGCGTTGTCTGTGAAAAAGTGCGTTCGAACGAATGGACGCATTTTTTCACGGAGTACGCGATAGTGGTCATACTATGCGCATTTGCGTCCATGATTTTGTACGGATCATCAATAAAACACTTTGTGCATCTGGACGTTATGTTGGCCGGACATTAGCAGTGTCTGACATCTCCAATTCACGCACACACGCCGCTAGCGGACGCAGCGCACTCTGTACAACCGTACTAGCGGTTTTCCGTTCTCGACAAAATGCGTTCGTTTGCCACTTGCGTTGCGCAGCCGGACTTTTGTGCGACCGTACTTCGTATATTGGCCGTCATTGGCCGTCATTTGCTGCTAGTGCGGCCGTGATTAAGTGCGCCTGCACGCGCGTTCGCACTGCCTCAGTCTGACCCTAGCCTAAAGGTTTTATTTAGAATAAAGTTATAAAAATAACATTAATACCAAGACATCAGACCCCAGATACATGTATACACAGTCATCAGAGCCCATTGTGAGCAGAGCAAGGAGGCAGGGAAGCTCCTCTCCACCCCCCTTCCATTGACAGACGAGCTGGGTCAGGTTAGACAGCTGATCCCTTGCAGCCTGGGGAAGTGGGGGGGCTGCACGATGGCACTGCTGGAATACGCAGCAAGAAATAATTTATTGTGCTGCCTGCATGTGCATTTCCACTCTCCCTCACTTAAGTTCCACTCGCCAAATGCGAGTAGGCGAGTGGAAATTTTGAGATATATATATATATATATATATAGAAGTCCAAGTATCCAGCACTCAAACTATGGCATTAGTAATGTCCCATGCCGTGGTGCGAACGATCCCCAGTTAAATATGTATATAGAACGAAATAGAGCACACATGGTCTTGCGTAAACAATAACAAGATTTATTGGTTCCTGATAAAAATCTCAGATTTTTATCAGGAACCAATAAATCTTGTTATTTTTTACGCAAGACCGTGTGTGCTCCCTATTTCGTTCTAATATATATATATATATATTTAGATTTCTGTAGCGGTTTCTGTGTATATTTTGGTGTTTCAAATAAATCTATAGAATATATCCGTGTTTATAGTAAGTTTGCTTATTTTATTTTACATATTCCATCTGCGCATATACTTAAAGCATGTCACAAAAATACAGTGGGAGAAGAAATCACAAAAGACTGTTACCTAACCTGTACAATATATTTGAGATTTATTTAAAGGGGGGGAAATTAACTTTCTTTAAATTTATATAAAATCTGATGACATCACATGTTATTATCTTTTTTTAAGAGGGGGAATTGAAGGCGTTGGAAGATGACGTCAGTGGCATGAAATCGCAGAGAATTCAGAAAAAAGGAAGATTTTTTTTGTATTGCACTATTGCTATCCCATTTTATTTCGAGGAAATTGTGCGTTGATTAAAGCCGCACCGTTTGATGAATTGCTAGTGCATGACCTTTCTGGGTTCAAATTCTAGGCTTGCAATCACACGGGCAGAATATTTATTTTCATTACCATGAGCAATCGCTGGCCGAAGGTTCACTAACCAACCGAATAGCTTTTTCGTTGGGGAGAGGGTTGTTATAGTGAATAACAAAGAACGCAGCTGCTTTGGAGAGCCTCCAGTATGAGTGCCTTGAGTGATGTTCTCGGTCAGATTCTCACTGTGTTGTCAAGGGTCTGTCGAGATCTGCACCGCACGAAGAAAAGACCCTAATTTGTTAGCGTGGGGAGAAGAGGAGAGTTGTTTGCCATCAAAGAGATAAAAAGAAATAAAAGGAGTGGGGGATTAGATCATTTGTGGGCCTGGCACACTAGTTCTCTCTATATATTTGGCCAAGAGGGAGGGGAGGGGGATGTGTCTTAGTCTTGCATTCCTGATTTGATAGAGAGATGATAAAGTGGGGACCCATCTTCTTGCTAGAGAGACTTCCAACACTTTCAGGGTTATCCGAATGGCTGGAGAAAGGTAACTGAACGCTGAAAATCAGCGTTCGGTTACCTTTCCTGGCCAGTCGCCTATCCAGAGAGGAGGCAATTCGCCAAATAACCGGCTGGGTGGCATAGAGGTAACCTCACTGCTCTGCATGGAGAGGTCCTGTGGAGTCATGGGTTCGATCCCAGCGAGCAACCTCTCCAGTAAGTGTCCTTGGGCAAGACACCTAACGGTACATACTCGCCACACAGGACATACTTGAAAACGAGAGAAATCTCAATGTATCCTTCCTGGTAAAATCCTTTCTAAAAAAAAAAAAAAAAAATCCTGGCGAATTGCCTGCACATACGGTGCCTGTTCGAGGGCCCATAAAAATGCACTGGTTCGGCTATTCAGAGAGCACAAACCAGCAGTGAAAGGTTCCCGAAATTCCCTGCCATTCTGTGGTTTAATTCGACAAGTTTATTTAGGAGAATCCCATAGGCTTCAATGTTAAAAATATTCCCGTTTTAATTCAATATCTAATAAACCGTTCATTATAAAATTCTGAAGTAAACAGTCTCTTTATTTATAATTTTTTTTTAGGATATTTTAAGCGTTTTTCTGGATTTTTTTTTTTTTTTAAAACAAAAAATCTGATTTGTTGTTTTGTTTTTTTTTAACAGCCCTTTTTATTATGATTCCCTGGACCTCATATGTAAATTTCAGACATTTTCGCTCAGTAGTTTCTTTGCAAACAGCGTTTCACTTTTTAAACATTCAAGCAAACTTTTTTGCTAATTTTATTCACCTCCTTCGTCTGTGGTGTCGGCTTTTTCCGGCGGCTTCGCTGCGTGTGATCGGCTCCTGTTTGGGTTTTCTCGTGGTTTTCGGCGGGTTAATCCAGATGTTTTTGCGGGTTTTCGGCGTACATTCGTTGGGTTTGCGGCAGCCTTTCCCTGCAATTCGGGGACTCTGTGGTGCTTGCTGAATACACCGCAGGGTCGCCGAAATGGGATCGGCAAAACGAACCGAATTGAAGAGAACGAAAAGTCACCGGACGTGCGGTGACTTTTCGATTCTCTTTGAATAACCCTGTTTGTATCATACTATGCTTCATCCCTTCTTAAAGCCCAGGGACCAGCTGGACTCACAGATTGTTAATCTCTTGCCCTTGGAAGCCATGTAAGACCATGGTGTAATAAATTATTCCATGTTTTGTCCAACACTGCAGAAAATGTTGGAATCATAAACAACTGATTATACAGGTGACAATAAATAGGGCAATTAATTTCTGCCAGTATAGAAGAGCCTTTTGCACTTTTTCTGATCCCTAGGGCCCTATTCCAGGGTTGGAAATGAGATAACTACTCAAGGCCTAAACATAACCTCTCAACAAGTTATCTTATCGCCTGGAGTTGCTATTTCTCGGCGCAAACTGGGCTTCCGCCTCTACTGTTGCAATCGATTACTGTAATTATTTGTATAGGAAATGTTGATTTTTTTTTTTTTTGTTCACCTTCAAATAGAATTGCAAGCTATTCCAACGTAGCTGGCGCTTCCACCCGAGAGACGGTATTTCACTGGGAATACAAGCTGGTGTTAAGTGATTTTCGCTTTAGCAATATCACTTAACACACTGTCCTAACCCCTCTAAAATTCCCATAATCCCCTCTCGTTCCATGGTGCAGAGGGCAACGCAATCTGCTGATTCTTCTTCTCATGAGGCTGGGGAAAAAATAGTTCTCTCCTTTTTGCGATTTCTCCAGTGCTGCGCGATCTCATGAGAGTGAGCTCGCACATGGCGCACAGCTGGGACACGCACCACTCCCATGGAGTTATATGGACTCCAGGAGCTGATATCCGCCGCGATGCAGAGCGCCACTGCAAGTATCCACTTGCAGTGCATGTTCTTCCAGGGCTGAGCGCTAATTAAGCGCCTACCGTGGAATAGGTACGCAAAAAGAAAGACTATAAGAAAAATCTGCATGTGCGGGTTTTTTTACTTGCCGTCTCCTTTTTTTGTGTCAACCTTGGAATTGGGCCCATATTGTCTGCCATCTTCTTGCCATAATTCTTATCAACTTGAGGGGAATCTTAAGTGTTCAATTGATGGGACATAAAAGACCTAAACAAAATTACTCTGAACTTTGGTAAACTAGAATATACTCTAAAAGAAAAGACTCTAGAGAAGAAGGGAGTCTGCTAAAAGTACATCAATGGAGCAATCATTATATAGGCTGTGGGTGAGCAACCTTGGACCTCCAGGTGTTTTGGAAATGCTTCTCCCATGATGCTCAGCCTCTCAGTAGATTGGCTGAGCTACAATGGAATGTAGTTCCAAAACTTCTGGAGGGCCCAGGTTGCTGATCCCTGAAATAGGCAGACTGTTAAAATGAACGTCGGTACTGATGATTAGTCTTGTATGACTCCTTTTGTTATTATTTTACAACATGTCATAGACTTTTTCTTTTCAGATCTCTGTAACGCCACCATGAATACATGATCACCGCATGATATAAATTCTACACGTTGAAATGTATTTGCTTTGCTGATTAGTCTTCTTTAGTAACCTGACTATTAAAAAGGGCCACTCTATACACCCTGACCACTTCAGCTTTTAAAGTGGGAAGTCTGTGTGGAGTGCCTCATCTCCTTCTGGTGCCGTTTTGGAGATATGGCTATGTGAAGCGGAGGATTTCCTCTTTCCACACAAGCATTACCAAGCAGATGGGTTTTGTATTTCTCTCCTGTCAGTCACCTATGATGTCAGAACACTTTCTGTGTTGACATCATCCTGACTCTGAACACTCACACCAGCGAGCGTACTGGGAGCAAAAATTTTGTTCTGCGTGTGCAGCACCAATCCACTTTTCTGTGCAGACTCTATGGAACATGTGTAGCCAAAGTTTGCAAGTTCTGAGCAAGGCATAATTTAAACAGCGTACACAATGCAAGTTGCTTACAATACACAAAAGTGTCTTGCCCAAAGACAGTTGCTGGTGGTGTCTTCCGAGTGGGATCAAGTCGTCTTTCCATGACTGTAGTGATGATCAGCGACCTGGTGGTTAGGTTGAACCTGCTTCTCGTAAAGTCGAGACTTCTCCACAGTTGTGTTGGAGGGATGTGCCGAACGGGACTTTGAATTGCTTCTCCACGGTTATAGGGTAGAGATGTTACCACTGGACTCCACAGCCGATATTGTGTGGTAGGCAAGTATGTACCATTAGGTGGCTTGCCCAAGGACACTTACTGGAGAGGCGCTCTGGCCGGGATCGAACCTGTGTCTCCACTGTTATAGAGCATTGATGTTACCTCTACTTCATCCAGCCGGTTTATTATAATAAAGATGAGTGTTAGTCTCACATAGGCATTGTATATGTTATGTAATTAATAGACTCGTTTGTACAGGAGACAATATTTAGGGTTACCCCTTCCTTTAGCATTGTTGGTTCTAATCACTGTCTTATGTGTGCCCTTATTTCTATGTGAATTTGAACAAAATATAGTGGACAAAGTAAATCCATTTTTTATTTCTGAGACTTGTCAAATGTTCTATATTCAGTCATAGAGCTATAGAAACTCTAAACTCAACAATGTATTCATAGAATTTTACGGGACACACAGGAATGATATGCTAACTCGTCGTGAATTCATTTTCATGCCACAAAGCAAATATTGGTTTTGCGCTCGTTCATACATGTTATTGTATTTCGTAAAGACACAATATTCTTTATGAGAGGTTGATTTTGTGTTTAAGTGGTTTTGTCTTCCTCTTCGTGCCATCCGCATGGAGATGTGAATGCCCTGCGGGCTGCAGAGCGGCTTGTGGCACAGTTCACAATCTCCTAGCTCAGCGCTGGATATCAATGTTTGGTTGACACAATGTATGCAGTGAATAGTGTTCTCTGACCACAATAGGGCTGAAACAACTAATCGATTAATCGCCAACTAATCGATGATTAAAATAGTTGTCAACTATTTCAATCATCGATTAATCCGTGTAGATTAATCGTCCTGCGTTCAGCACACACGGTTTAGAGTCAGACTGAGTTAAACGTTAATAACCTCAGCTTCGGAGCTGATTGGAGAAGACGGGCCGCTGCGTTACTAGGTATGAATTAGTTCTAGGGTTATGTCAGACACAACCAGTTTGTTTTTATTCAGTTTACAACAGTAGCAGAACCATAACACAATAGGATACTGTAAGGAAAATCGCCGGCGACATAATAAAAAGCCTAAACCTTGCGCTGGCTCATAGTAGTGAGCCTAACAATCTTCTCTAGCTGTGCAGCACTCAGGTGTTACACAATTCACCTAACACTCTCTGCATAAAGTCAAGCCACACCTGAAGACCAATGCTTCCACATTGTCCTGGAATCTCCAAGCTGTTAGGAGCTAACCCTGTTCATCCCATACTTTCCTGAAATCTGGTTCCCTCTATTCACCGCTGGATCCGCTATCTCAAGCCTTCTGGATTACTATTTACAAACTTCTTGGATCTCCTTATTGCTACCAACCTTTATATTATTTCTGGATTTATTATCCTGGATCTCCTAAGGATACCCTACCTGGATTACAAGGACTTGTCTATAACTCTGAGGGCTCAGGTTATATATATGTATATATCTGAGTACTCTCTGCTTGTGTTCTCTCATTGTTCTGGTCCACAGTTCCCCCCCTATAGTTAATATATTCTGCCTTAGCCTGCTATCCCTCTTATGTACAGTTTAACATTGTTCTCCTTTTCCATGTACTCCTGACTCTATACCTGTAACCTGTATATGCATATATATCTTTCTTTACATATCCTCCTTTTGTTCAGTATCTGTGTATGTATCATTCCTATATTGCCTTTCTACTTCTTATTCTAGTTTAATATCCTTATCCACTCTCTGTATACTTTCAGTTCATCTATTGTTATTACTTATGCATTATTCTCCCTCTCGCTCAACCCCTCCTATATTCTGTTACTTCCTTTTGTATTTCTCAATAAATCCATTGTATACATATATATATATCTGTTTTGCAAGACTCCTTCATTGCATACAGGCTCGAACCGCCGCTCCGGAACCTATATCCTGACAGATACTGCCACTGGGTGAAGGAGCTGTATGTCTGTGTTTTAGCCTTACTTGAAGCTGGAGTCCTGTGCCACCACCCAACCCTCCCTACCACATACTCTTTGGTTGGGAACTGCCATGCCCTCCTTTTGGTCTGGTCCCTTTCCCCAAACTCACTCCCACACTCAGATCTGGTCTTTTGTCCACACCCTCTCCCTCTCACACTCAGGTCAAGTCACTTGAGCAAAGTCACTCCCTTCCACCTCCAGTCCCTCCTCCCACTCAGTTTGTTCACAAAATTATTTAAAAGGGACACTCTACGCACCCTGACCACTTACCTTTATTAGCCCCAATTTCATGCTGACATCATCATCTATGACCAAGTGCTTGGCCTTGTAGCCACCTTCATTTGAGAAAGCAAACCTGGGTTTAAACTGCACATGCATCAACCCATCCCTCTGACAAAGCACTCGCAGCATTAACCCATCCCTTTCACCAAGCACTCGCATACCTTGGATGTGAAAAGTACACAAGATATGCAATTTGCGTTTGTGCGTATGAAAGTTACGTACGCTACGCAAATTGCTTATTTAAGTAAACAATTTTTTTTTTCTTTTATCTGATGAATCGATTAATCGAAATAATAATCGGCCAGCTAATCGATTATGAAAATAATCGTTAGTTGCAGCCCTAGACTACTACATTCTCTTGTTACTTTAAAATAAGGTGAAATCTATTTTTATACATCTGTGCCACTCTTTTATAATACTATAGAACATTCTCCTCAGTGGTATATATTTTATAGGGGCTTCAGTTAGAGGAAGGGTCTGCAACTGCTGCCCTCCAGCTTCTTTGGAACTACATTTTCCATACTGCTCAGTCAACCTAATCAATTACTGAGCATCATGGGAGGTGATGTTCCAAAACATCTGAACAGCCAAGGTTGCTGACCCCTAAGTTTATATAGCTAATGAATTGGGAAATAATCCAACATTTAAGAACCAAATTAAATGAAACAGGGTTTGTTCATCTAGAATTGTTTTTTATAGCATTCTCTTGCTAAACTACTAATTAAACTAGGGATAGACCGATATCACTTTTCCAGAACCGATACCGACCGATGATCGGCCACCTTTCTGGCCGATAGCCAATATCAGGTGCAGATTTTTTGTACAATAAAATTTTGGAAGAAAAATCCCAATTTCTACACAAATCTGGTGTCAAAATTGTAAACAGTACAACGGAGAAAAATAAATTGCTTAAAATAACTTAAAGAAGTTTCCAGGACACAGAAAAATGGCAACCCCCCCCCCCATGAACCTCACACACTAAACGTCACTACTAGAAAGCAAAGCAATATTTTGGGTTAAAGAATCTCAACGCTCAGTGTGATGGGTAGAAAGGGAAAACCGGCTGCTGAAGAACTCCCTGGTGGGCAAGAGCGGCACCAATCGCCTTTATTCCTGCTCAACATGGGAAATTTAGTCTATCTAATGAGGGTCAAGGTCAGCCATTGCTTTTGATGAGTTTCAAATGGGATGAGGCAGGGCTTGACAAAGCCAGGAGACTGGTAGCCACTGGCTCCTAGAATTTAACTCCTGGCTCCTAAATTTCCAGTTTATTTTACACCAATCTAAAACCAGTCTTTGGCATCTAAAAACATCTAGTTGGCGTCAATGTTTTCTTCCGGTCTCCTACATTTAATGTAAATCTATCCAGCCCTGGTGTATGTATTTATATATGAGATGTGTGTGTGTCTGTGCAGCTATCCTAATTTGGGTCGGTACAAACCAACTCCCAGATGCAGAGGCAAGGTTCCCAGCGTTTCCGCGAGGATTCGCCTTTATCAAGCTTAACAAGCTTGATAAAGGCGAATTTTCGCCAAAATGTTGGCTATTTGTCAAGCCCTGGGATGAGGTATGGTAGCCTAAACGAAGGAGATTTTTAAGTTAAAGTTGACGTGAAGTGAGCCCCCGCCTTCTGCACAGCAGGATTTTTATTGCTTCAACTGAACACGTTTTTTGTTTTCACATCAGATCAAAATTAGCATTGTGTCATGAAACACAATTTCCAAAATTGAATGGTGTAGCAACATTGCCTCTAGCCCTCGAACGGCTACACGAAACGCCAATCACATGATTATTAGCTGTTCATAATGTCTGTAGATGTTGGGAGGATAAATCTGCTTCTATTACAGGCAGTGATTTGTTAAAGGGAAGCAATTACAATGTATTTTGTAGAATATTTTTCTGTTGTCACTGAGAACTGATTTCTACATCCTGGTTATAGTTGGATGATATCACTAAATTCTTGATGTGTTCCACATCTTGGTATGTCCATGACTTGCATGTCAATCGGACGTTGGCTAATGGAAGGTTTTGCAACACCACTGAACGTGTTAATAAGGTTCTCTTCAATGGACCTGCTAACTTTAGAGGAAGATGTTTTCTGTTACTTTTGTAAGTGGGAATGGCCATAGACCTACAATAGTTCTAGTGCAGAAATCTTTCACCTGGAGATCCCGTCTTATATAATATTAATCAGCGTGAAGATGCTCAGTCACATATCATTTTAATATGCTTTTATCTTCTGCGAGGTGAAAGACTCCATGAAGTTATCCTGGTCTCTTTGGCAGTGATGGCTGATCTGGCGATTTTATCATGAAGGCGGTTTCGGCTTTTTCAAGTGATTGCAAACATAGATGTACTTTCAACACATCCACAGTTGTGGCCAACAAGATGGCATTGACGCTAATGCAGTATTGGCCCCATATTAAGACGCTTAGATGCTCCTGAACTAGGGATGCACCGAAAATAAAATTTGGGACCGATACCGAAAATGCACGATGAGTTTGGCCGAAAATTACTTTCTATATATGACTAAATATACACACATACTGTGTATACATGTGTCTGGTGTGTGTAAAATATATATATATATCTATATATCTCTATCTTAAATGAAAATTTTGGAATGAAACCGAAACTGACTTTTCCCCTTCAATTTATTTTAAGGTTTTTTTGTATAACTGTATTAATACTAGACTTTATTAAATTAATATCATGAATTTAAATTAATCCACATAAACCTTTTTAAGATATTTTTGGTGGAGTTATTTTGCATCTAGTGCATACATTCATGTGTAAAATTTTTAGACACACACTTTATAGTTGCAGAAGACATTTACACATCCCAGCAAGTCAGAGAACTCTGCAACTATAAAGTTTTATTATTTGTTGTGTGGAGGCTTTTAATCTAATTATTTTGCCCTCCAACACAATTTAAATGAGTAGATATATATCATCTATAATGGCTCAGATGGAGCCTAAACCTCAGTCTGTTTCTCTTAATCTATTATTTTTTTTAAAAGCAGAAAAACGTTCCATTTAACTTTTTGGAGTCATGGATGGAAGCTCCCACATAACCCCATAACCCCCCCCCCCCCTCTTGTCCTCGGAGCAGACACCTCTGGCATGTCCTCGGAGCAGACACCTCTGGCAGGAGGTCAGTGATAAATCACTTGTTCCTTGTCACTGAGAGGCCAGAGGTTACTGCGTGCACTGATATTGTGGATCAAGCAGTTAACCCTTTGTGTGCAGAAATAAATAATTGTAATTGGAAAGAGGCTACACATCTCCAGCTAAGCAGCATTGAAAGAGTGCTCGCTCAATGTCAGCTGGGATCATCAATTTTTGGCTGACTTTTTCGGCTGGTGTTTTGCTTTCGGGCCGAAACCGATAACCCCATTATCGGCAGAATCTATCGGTGGCTGAAATATCGGTGCATCACTGTCCTGAACCAGTGCAGTTGTAGCCAACAAAAAGATACCTCTGATTCTAGCGTAGTTGTAGCCACCATGGAGATACTGTTGAAAGTAGTGCAGTGGTAGCCAAACAGGGTGTCTTAGACTCCATTGCAGTGGTAGCCAAACAGAAGGTATTAATATGCAGCTACTTATCCAGTGATGACAAATGCCATGATGTCTTTGACTCTTTCACAGTGATTCCCTACATGAATATCTCTTTTGCGTCATGATGAATGATGGTGAACATGCCTTTAGCCCAGTGTAGTGTAGTCTTTAACTCATTCATTTATTCAAAGAATGGGCACACCAGCCTTCTGGGGCACATTTACTGGAGGTACATCTAGAAGTAATATTTCAGCTCCTCCCAATCCTTTTTCAAGCTTGAAAAGCACTTGTGAGTAGCTGAAATGTTGCTTCTAGTTGGACCTCTCTTTGAACATATCTGCACCCATCTGTTTCTATTGTATTTTTATTCCTATTGAGGAGGTTGCTGCTCTGTTATGTCTGGATTTCACTCTTGTTCGGTGTTAAATGCAGTCATCGTGGAATATTGTGCCGTGATAACGAACATGAGGTGCCTTTTTGTATCTTGTGTAGTTACAACCAACATAAATATGCAATTGATAGAGAGCAAAAGTATGGTTCTACGGATTTTGCAGAATAATAAAGTCTTGATCCCTCTTCTGACTTGAAAAATCAGAACAAATACTCCTAAGGTGGAAGATGACATGTTCTATGAGACCATGAGATGGCAACCACTTCAGTAGTAGTTCCTCTCAGAATCTGCAACTTGGGGCAACTCACAATGCCTCTGGCAAGGTTCCACATACTGGGGAAACCTGCCAAATGTTTCTGGCGAGTTCACACAAGAAAAAGTTGGAAAATACCCCAAAATAACCACCTGCTAGGTCTTCATTAATAGTTTTCGAAGACCACATTGCCTTGTACATGGACAATATTGCTTCCACGGACTTGTTACTGAATGAGAAGTTATTACAATAAAATCAGGATTCCTTTTCTCAATCATTGTAATGTTAAGATGATTAAAAATAAAACTTTGATTGTCGCTTGGTTGGATACTGCAATATTCAATCATTTAATTCCCAAAATGTACGAATCTTTTAGATGCCTGGACTGGGCGACGACGACGTATCACCGGTTCACCATATACTGTATGAAATATACAGGGTTATTCAAAGAGAATCGAAAAGTCACCGCACGTTCGGTGACTTTTAATTCTCTTCAATTCGGTACGATTTGGCGATCCCATTTAGGCGACCCTGCGGTGTATTCAGCAAGCACCACAGGGCCGTCGTAGTGCAGGGAAAAGCCGCCGAAAACCTGTCGAACATTCACCGCAAAACCCAGACGAATGCACACCGAAACCCGCAAAAACCTCTGGATTAACCCCGCTGAACACGTCGGAGAAACCCGAGCAGGAGCCGATCACAGCGCAGAGCAGCCGCCGGAAAAAGCCGACACTGCAGACGAATGGAGTGAAAAAAAAAAACAGTACGCTTGAAAAGTGAAACGCTGTTTGCAAAGAAACTACTGAGTGAAAATGTCTGAAATTTACATATGAGGTCCAATGAATGATAATAAAAAGGGCTGTTACAGAAAAGAGAAAAAAGTTTAATTTTTTTTTTTAAAGAGAAAACATTTTCTTTGGAAAAAAATCCAGAAAAATGTTTATAAGATCCTAAAAAATCTTAAACGTTTTAGTGCAGAATATTATAATAAACAGTTTATTAGATATTGAATTAAAACGGGAATATTTTTAACATTGAATCCTATGGAATTCGCCTGAATAAAGCTGTCGAATGAAGCAACCGAATGGCAGGGCAATTCGGCAACTTTTCACTGCTGGTTTTTGTTCTCTGAATATACGAAGCATTGTCTCTCTATGGGGATTTCACTGCCCTCGAACAGGCACCGTATGTGCAGGCAATTCGCCAACATTTGGCGAATTGCCTGCTCTCTGGGTAGCCGAATGGCCAGGAAAGGTAACCATAGGCTGAATTTCAACGTTCGGTTCCCTTTCGCCAGCAATTCGGAGCTCTTTGAATAACCCTGATAATCTCTCTAAGAACTTAACATCAGTATAGCTGTGTCTGTGTAACAGAATGGAAAAGGATTAGCCAGCAAATGGGAATCCAGCACTGTTGCGACTTGTAAGCACTTTTTTGTTTCCCTCTATGTCTTTGGAAGCATTCCCTATGCAGAGATCTGTCTTTATCTGTCTGGGTAACAATTATCCTAATTATACCCCAGTGTAGCTCCACTTTTCTTAACCCCTGAAGGCTCCTCTGGGGACGTGCATTCTATAAGCGTTTATTTCTCATACCTGTCTTGCAAGATGTCAAAACATCATCTCAAAACCATAAAGACAATGACATTTTCACCACATGCCAAACCGTTTAACATTCCCACGGCACATGGGACACAAACCCAAATCAAATTTCTTCCCATAGGAATGTGTATTTTTGTGTACTTTTCAGTGTTTTTACACTATATGAAAAACTGCTGCTTTAACCCCTTCCCATTGCTTGCTGTAATAATTCTGTTATGGATGTCCTACAGCAGTGGTGCTAAACCCTGGTCCCACTGGCGTGCGGAGCCCGTTATATTAGGGTGTGCACCAATTCAACTTTTATTAACCCCTTAAGGACGGGAGTAATTTTACAACTTCGGCGCTGTTTCGGAAGTAGAAGTTTGCTGAGCTCATTTTGACCGTTTTTAAGTCTCGTATTATTGTACCACCCAGACAAATTATATATTGTTCTTTCCGGCAGACCCGGCAGATTAATAATAGATCATTATTATATGTATAACAAAAAATGTAAAAAAAGTAAATAAATGTGAATTTTCAATAAAATTTCAATCTTCCAGTGTGTAAAGTGTTTGTTTTTTTTAAATTTTATTATCCGAGGCTCTGCGGTCATATTCTATTGGGTAGATTTGTTAAAAAAATTAGAACAGGGAACCCTTTTTTTTTTGGGAGAAATTGTGTGATTTTAGCTAAACCCCCCCCCCCCAAAAAAAATCAGTAGTGAAGCATCATTGTTCACATTATAATTGAAATTTGAACAATAGTGCTGCATTAATAAAAATAAAAAAACGTATTTATTTTTTTATTTAATTTATTTTTACTTTTTTTAAATTTTTATTTTACATATAACATGGTCATGCTCTGGCCTTTCCAGCAATATCATACATGACCCCCTAGCTGCCACCGATCAGGAGATAAAGGGGTTCAAATAACCCCCTATCTCCTCTATGGGATTTCCGTAGGAAATCCCTTTGCAGCTAGGGGGTTCCCCGGTTAACTGACATCATTGCGCATGGCGCGATGAGACAGTTGAGCGGGGGGTGACCCAGAGGTGGGGGCTGCCATCCAAGATGGCGGCCCCCACCGGAAATAGGCCGCGATCGGGCACAAATTAGTGCCCGGTCGCGACCTGGCAACTAAGGGGTTAACCCCCCATGCATCGCTGGAAAGGTCAGGCTCTGACCCTTCCAGCGATGCTGGCCACAGCCGCCCGGTCCTCGGCGATGGGGAGATAGAGGGATCCAAAGGATCCCCCCCTCCCCTTCAGGCGCTTCCCCTGCTCCGGCGGGGGGGGACGGGGGACGCCTGAAACTGACGTCATCGCGTCAATTACGTCCTGCGGCTTCAAAGCCCGCCTAATGCAGGGCATAATCGTACGTCCTGCGGCATTAAGGGGTTAATATAGAAGTAATATTTACAATATTTTGCTCAAAATACACATTTTTCATTGGCAATAAGAAGCCTGTAGTCGGAGATACAGTCAGTTTTTATGCTTTTCATCATGAACCAAATAAGGGACATCTAAAATGTCAATGTAGGAGTTGAAAGAGGACCTCTTCACCCAACATTAGGGTGTGCCTGGGCACACCAGGCACACCCCCTGCGCACACCTATGCCTGGTCCTCAAGTACAAAACACGCCAGGTTTTAAGGATCGCCATGTGGAAAAGCAGACTGAATCCTGCAATCACTGAACAGAAAATCATGTCACCTGTGCTTCAGAAATCTGACAAACATGGCTTCTTAGGGGTACATGAGGACTTAGAGTTAAGCCCCATGATAAATAATTACATCACGTGTTAAAAACCGTGCTGTATAGCTGCAGGAACAGCGACGAGCAGGTTTAATGCTGTTGTCGGTGCCTCTGTGTTTGAGGCACACCAGCAGCAACAAATTGCGACATACAAGCTTAATGATTTTTGTGACTTCTCCGTGCAGGGTAAAAGGATGAACTGCCTCTCTGTGCTGTGAAAGTGGAAGATCAGTCTGATACTATGTGTTCCTCTGCTAGGAAGAGAAATAAAAATAATTAAACTATAAAGGGACACTGTGCACTCAGACCACTTTTGCTTATTTAAGTGGTCAGGTTGTGTGGAGTGCCCCCCCCCCCCACCATGCAGTCAATGTGCTCTGACAGCTGTGTAAAGAGTAAGGGCTCCCACCACCTACCCAGCTGTCACTCAGTCTAAATCCCCCCACTGCTGAGCACCAATTTGGGTACCGATTATGTCAGAACGCTTTGCAGGAGCGAACACTTGCGGAAACTGCAGCCAGAATAATGCCGTCTGCGTTTCACTGATCCATAAGTCTACACAAGCGCTCGACATGCGCAAGCAGCACTAATCCCTTTACTTGCGGCAAGTGGCACATGTTGCGTTCGCACAAACGTTACTCCAGGCAAAAGCCAGAGGAGGAGCAGAGTGCCACTGAACAAAAGGTGAGTTTTAAGAGATTAAATAATTGTGCATTCTTTGCCCCTTTTTTTTTTGCTTTTTCATGGAAATATATGTAATATTAGAAAACCCGGATATTCGGTCCTTTAAAAAAAAAAAAAAAAAAAAAAAACCGTGTGTGTGTTCACATTATATATGATGGCAATTAAAGTTTAAAACTCACATAGCAAAAAATGACAAAATTGCAAAAGGTTGCGTTTACACCCAAAATCCTGCTTACCTCCTAGGTATCGTCACTGCTTTGAGTACCTGGATCCAGCATAGAGATTGTCTGGTTTTCCGGCTAAACATTTCATTACGTAGAGAATCCTGGTGCAGTTTGAAGTAGCTAGAATATAATTGGGGTGCAATTGTACACTGCTTGAAAATCCTCTGAATTACAACCGAATGATTCCCGTCTGTGCGAACCGCCTCAGCCCATAAAAAGTGTATGTTTCACATCATAATCATAATTCGGGATGAGCTAACCCTGAAGGGCCACTTTAAATCAGTTTTTTTGGCATCTTCACAAGGTAGCAGACGTAATGGCACAGTCGCAACAATTACAGACTAATTAGAGATGTGATTTAAATTTGTCATTGTCGGGGTGATTGAAGGTTTGCACGAGATCCTTTTATGTGTTTGGAAGATAAAGCGATAAACTCCAGCGTGTTTAATGTTAAACACAACTTTTTTATTTCTAAACCTTTTATATAGATTTTCCATGTATTTATCACAACCGTTAAAATGGTGTAGGTTTGTTTGATGCACGGCCTGTCACCTTGCACCCCATCCCTCCTATCCCAGGTTGGAACAACACTTTAAGAACAGTTCCTACCCAAAAGGGTCGTGGATGTTTTTACGGCGCTATATGATGTACTAATTGATATTATTATACGGTTATGCAGCTCACCAATGGGTGTATCCCTCACCCGTATAGACACAAAATGGACCGTATACACAAAGTGTAAAATAGGGAGCGCATATAGAAACCATAAAACCAAAACACACACACCGTGTGACAGGTGAGATCAAAGATACAGAGTACTCATTTTATATACAATGCATAGAATGTTCCAAACTTGTATATAATCCTGCAACAAAAAAAAGGTATAGGTGGAATTCTCTGCCTGTTGAGGTGGTTTGGTCAGAGACTGTACAGACTTTTAAAAAACGACTGGATGACTTCCTGCAGACACAGAATATTAAGGGTTATAATATTTAAGATGTGGGTAAAAGATTCAAGGAGAAATCTGACGCCATTCTGGGGTCAAGAAGGAATTTTTCCCCAGTGTGTTGCATATTGGCGAGCATTTCAGACTGGGTTTTTTGCCTTCTTTTGGATCAACAGCAGTAGGTGAGGTGTGCGAGGCTGAACCCGATGGACGGAGGTCTTTTTTCAGCCTATGTAACTATGTATTTGTGCGGTACCAAATTATCAGTACAGTCAATATTGGTGCAAACTACAAAATTTACACTCACAAAGCCTGAAATCTAATAGGCTCGTTATCTTCTGGTAAATTAGTTTTTTTTATGGGGGAGGTTTCAGGACATTTAGACCAGATTTGCTAGGTATTTAACCCCTTAAGGACCAGAGGTCTTTAGTCAAGGAATTTATGACGTAAACGTTACATCATTGGTCCTTAAAGGGACATTCTAGTCATTCTGAACTTTACCTAAATCAACCAATCATCTTTAACGTTATTCTCATTTACATCCATTACTTCCAACCTTTTCCAAGCACCTCCTGTTTTAAAAGAAGTCTAAGGACGTCTTATACTTGAATTGAATATCTGCTACTTCCACAGGGGCTTAGCGGAGAAACTTGTGTATCAAATGACAAATCCCCCTAAAACACCTGAGAAACACAACTCCCATAGTAGTGTATGGTAGAAGCAGAAGTCAAGAGGTAGACAACGCAGTTTGTTTGTTTTTATTCTTTCGGTGTAAGTTTTTCTAATACAGCTGTTCTTCTGATCTTAAATTTCTACCTTTTTTTTTTTTTTAAAACTCCTTTTCTGCTTTGGTGTAAATCCTCTCTAGACCCCTCTCCTCTTTCCAAAAAAACTAGCAGTTCGCAGTTCTCACGTATGCCATGAAATCCTAATCTTCTTTAATAAGCCACGCAGAACATAAAAGCTTGTGCTAAATCGCAGCCAAACCCGCAGCTGCGCTCGGGTTTTATTTATTTACATTTAAAGTACAATTCAAATTTTCAAACTGTTCTTTGTCTCCAGCAGACTGTTACATGCCGTGATACTGTTATTTATGTGTGGGTCTCTTACAGGGTTATTCAGAGAGCTGAACTGGCCCCAAAATTGCACCGAATGGTGAAATTCCCCATATGGTGCAATTTCGTAGCTTTTCGGCTATTCAAAAGGCAGGCAGTTTGCCAAATTTTGGAAAATTGCCAGCGAAATACAGTGCTGTTCGGCAGCAGTGTAACCCCCATAGAGAAGCAATAGTTAATCTATTCAGAGAACATTGAACAGCACCGAAATGTCAGTGAAATGCCCTGATGTTCAAAGGTTTCATTCTGCAGGTTTAAACGGGCGAATCCCCTAGGCTTCAATGTTAAAAATATTCCCATTTTTATGCAATATTTACTAAACCATTTATTCTTTTAATTTGCAGTAAAAAGTCTATTTTTAGGAAAAAAATTGTCGTCAATTTTTCAGAAAGTTTTTTTTAAAATAGCATTTTAATACCTTTTTTCCTGTAACAGACCTTTTTATTATTATTTATGGGACCTTAAATGTTCCAGACATTTTTGTGTTTTTTGCAAAAGGTGGTTGAAATTTTTTGAGCTTCAATCGTTTTTTTTCTTTTCTTTACCCCGTTCGCTGGCTTTTTACGGCGGCTGGTCGGCAGATCGTCGACTTTTTTCTGACGTTTGTGACAGATCGGCGGGTACATTCGGCAGGTTTTCTGCGGCGTTTCCAATCGATCCAATTTTTTTCGGATCGTATTGGCGGAATTTTCGCTGGATTTTATTTTTCTTCTCCCTGGATGCGCTCGGCAGCGTTTCCCTGCACTTTGGGGACCCTGCGGTGAAGGCTGAATCACCGCAGGGTTGAGGAATCTCAGAAGTGGGAAATTTCGGTGCGCTCTGAATAACCTCTTATGTGTTACGTGCATGCTTGCTAGATCTCACTGTGCTACAATAAGGGAACCTCTCTGTAATGTACAGTGCTGGTCTCAATGTTTGCTGTACATGTAGGGTACAGTAATACTTTGTCATCTTATTATTTAGTTTCTTACTTGGAGCCAAAAGCTGAAATGTTTACCTTCTGCAAATTATGTTAGTGGTTTATATACTGTAAAAATCTGTTATCGTGTTCCTTAGAGTGCTTGAGATATTGAATTGGGAGTATTTTCACATGTCTTGGCCTTGCACTCGTTTGTAAAGTTACAGTATGACAGGTACACTAACTTGCCAGGTTTTTTGTAATGTCATAGTCTAAAAGGACTCCTGTATTGTATTGCTGTCACGGCTGGTTTATCTCTTTTGTCCCTTTTCTCATGTCATCAGGACACCAGCGGTGTCCTTTTCACAATACACTGCTGACCAGGAGAGGTCACCTATCCGGTCACCCCTGGAGATCCTCCCTAATACATTCTCTTTCCCGTCCTTTAATACGCTCAAAGTGATCTGTTGACCTGTGATTGATCGAGCCCGTGGTAGGATGTGAGAGACGTTTGGCCTGGGCGACGCAAATATGTATGAATGGCATTTACCATGATTCTCTGGCAACCGCAACACTGGGCTGAGCACCATGGGGAATATAGTTAACGAAGGTCTCACTCATTCTCGCTGATATGAACTGTGACATTGTCCAAATTACTCATTCGAAGCTAGCAGATGACTAGATTGGGATTTTCTTATGTTTTATCTTCCTATTAAGGGATTGTAATCTCCTGTGGATAAAAAGAAAGGCCTAGTAAATGTCAGCATCTGTTCTGCAGATAAATAGTATGGATCCATTCATGCTATAAACAGAGTTGTTGTTGATTGGTGTTCGGAGTTGTTTTCCTCTCAGATCTTCATTGACATCTACTGGATATTTGTGAAACCGTGTGAATTAATGACTTTTGCCTTCCTCCTCTGCCTCTTCATTGTAAAACTTGTACCAATCCACGTCAACAGCAGAAGTCTTTACTTTGTCTTGAAGAAAACCTGGGCTTTTGTTGGTGGAGGGGTTCTTTTTTTTTATTTAATGAAATGTGAATAATATATTCGGGATAGATCGATATAATTTGTTTCAGAGCTTATACCGATTCCCATTATTGGCAATATTTCTGTCTGATAGCCAATAAATGATGCCGATATCACAAATCTGATGTTATGCCATTAACTGAATGTATTTGATAAAATGTTTAAACTTGCACTATGCCCATTTCATGTATTGTATTCAATATTGATTTTGGGTTACCCCCTTTGACCATGGAAGACACGGTGTTACTCATGTAATGTGATGAATTACGGCTGTTTTCATTATCTACAATCTCCCATGTATTCAATTTAATAAGATCTATTCAAGGACTGAAACAAATAATTGATTAGTTATTTATAAAGTATTTTACCAGGAAGGATACAATGAGATTTCTCTAATTTTCAAGTATGTCCTGGGTTCAAGACCATTGAATTGTTACAGTTGCTACAGAAATACAAAGTAATAAAATGCAAGATATTAAAAAACAACACAAATCTGCAGATTAACAGAAAATAAATATGTAAGAAATATACTCCCTATGTTACATGTTTACAGGTGCATTCTGTATTGAGGTATGTCAATAGAGATCTCTTAAGGGACTTTAGACTGGGGGAAGATTTGATGGCGTCTGGGAGGTTATTCCATAATTGCGGTGCTCTGTAGGAAAATGAGGATCGATCCACTTTCTTTTTGTATTGTGGTATTGCAAGTAAATTGCAGGTCCTGGATCGGAGGTTATAGGATGAGAGAACTGCTGGTGGAAGCGGCCTATTAAGGTTGGGTGGTAGCTTCCCAGAAAAGCTCTTAACACCAGGTTGGAAAGGTGACGGGTGCGTCTAGATTCCAGCGACGGCCAGTTTAGCTCTTTTAACATGTCACAATGGTGGGTCATGTAGTTACATTGTAGCACAAAGCGGCAGAATGAGTTATACAATGTAATAAGTTTCTGGATGTGTGTTTACGGGGCAGCTGCATACACTATATCTCCATTTTCAATAGCCGGCATAAGCATTTGTTGTACAATCTCCTTTCTTACCGCGGGGCTCAGGCAGAATTTGTTTCTGTACAGGGCACCTAGTTTGGGTAAAGTTTACATGAGAGTTTTTCGATGTGGGGGCCAAAGGATAGATTTGGGTCTAACCACATACCTAGATATTTGAGAGAAGTGACTGTGGTCAGTGTGACATTTGATTATGTCCTGACACATAGATGGGGAGTTTGCATTGTGTGTAGTTTAGGTGCTGTTCCAAAGCGCATCATAACAGTTTTGTCAGTATTTAGAAAACGTTTGTTATCTTTGATCCACTTTTCTACCTCTGTGAATTGTTCTTGCAGCACGGCCTCCAGCTGCGGGAAATTTGGTTTGCTGGTATAGATTAGTGTCGTCTGCGTACATGTGTACAGTTGAGCCTTTGCAGATGTTGGGCAGATGATTTATGAATATTGTGCATATCAGGCGGTCGAGTATCGAGCCTTGGGATACACCACATGTGACTGGAGGGGGAGGGAGGAGCTGTCAGAAATGGACATATTACGACCGATCAGATTCATATGATTGAAACCAGGTTAGCGTGCGATCACCAACACCTGAGGTTTTAAGTTTTTGTAGTAGGATGCCATTGTCTACGGTGTCAAAAGCCTTGGCAAAATCAAGGAAGATGGCTCCAGTTAGGTTTCCTTGTTCCATGCCTGCTACAAACTTTTTTAAAAGGGCAGTTGTAGTTGAATGATTTGGACAAAAGCCTGATTTGATCTGGGGTTAAATAGTTCCAATACTGATAATAATCATGTAAATACGTGTAGACACACTTTTACAAATTTTTTATCGGACGGTAGTTGGATACAAAGTATTGTCTCCACTTTTATGGATAGGTAACACGGTCGCAGTCTTCCAGAGTTTGGGTATGTACCCAGTTGCCATTGATTAGGGGGTTGTGACAGGTTTTGCAATTGCCGGTGCACTGATTTTCAATAACATTGCTGGGATTTGATCAGGTCCATAGACCACTATTTTCATTATCGACTGAGTGATGTACAGCACACATTGTTTAGAGTCAGGCGGAGTTGAACATAATTAAACTCAGACGCTGCTTCGGAGCTGATTGGAGAAGACGTGCCACTGCTGTACTCTGTATGAATTTGTTCTAGGTTTATGTTGGACGTCACCAGTTCTGCAAATGTTGTAAACTAAATAAAAACAATCACCTGCAGAATGTGGGGCACTGCCACGGGGTGGAGGAGCTGTACCACCAATGTATTATCCTTACTTGGAGCTGGAGTGCTGTGCCACTACCCCATCCTCCCTCCAGTCCAGAGCTGCCATCACTCCTGTTGGTCCCTGTGATAGAACACGCTGTCACTGTGCGACTTGGAGGGGGATGTGCGCTAGCCTCCTGCACAGAGACCATGGCCCGTGAAAGAGACTATTGGGAACTGGTGGACCTTTTAAATATATTTGGTTTTCACTGTTTTATATATCTGCCAGTTAACTAGTGATTTCTGATGTCTGTGTATTATTCCCTTGTGTATTTATTGTATTGTCTCTTGTTGTGTATTTTGCGTACATTCCCTCAATTATCTAACCCTTCTCTGTACAGTGACTTCTGTATTAGTACCTGCTCTTTATTGTGTACATTCTCTCTATAAGAAATTCCTTTTGTTTTAGGCTGGGGTCAGACCAGCGCACTTTTAACGTGCGTTCTGGCGCACTTAATTACGGCCGCACTAGCAGCAAATGACGGGCAATGACGGACAATATATGAAGTACGGCCGCACAAATGTCCGGCCCTGCAACGCAAGTGGAATTTGAACGCATTTTTTCGAGTATGCAGAACCGCTAGTACTGACGTGTACAGAGTGCGCTGCGGCGGCATGTGTGCGTGATGAGATGTCAGACACTGCTTATGTCCAGCCTACATAACGTCCAGACGCAAAAAAGTGTTTTATTGACGATCCGTAAAAAATCACGCACGAAAATGCGCGTCGTCTGACCGTTTTTTGCACATTCCGTGAAAAAATACGTCAATGCGTTCGGACGCACTTTTTGACTTTCGCGGGGAAAAATGCTTTCGTCTGACCCTAGCCTTACCTGCTTTCTCCCTCCCCCTCTCTTCCTAGGAAATCCCATTGTCCTTTGTTTGAAGGTCCTGTGCAGCTATCTGCTTGATTATATGCAAATGGAGTTGGTGGTTGACTGTATCTGTGATGTTATCTGTTGGGTGTAAGCATGAAGGGGGTTGTACTTGCCTGTGTATCTCTGTGGCTGTGCAATAAACAGTCCTATTCTGACCAAGCTTGAAGTCACGACTCATGATTTGGGGTACCAGGAATCTTCTGCCCGCTGTGCCAAGGAAAGGCTCCAGTTCTACAGCTTATTCCTGGGGGGTGCTCGCCAGGCTCTCTACATGCAACGGGCCTTAAGCTGCGTCTAAGGTATCAGGGGCGGACTGACAACTAATGGGGCCCCCGGGAAATAAAAGGTCATGGGCCCCCTTGTCCCGCAACCACAGGAGGCCAAACACATACTAAACCCCTCCACTACAACGCAACACCCACATGTACGGTGGGGCAAAAAAGTATTTAGTCAGCCACCAATTGTGCAGGTTCTCCCACTTAAAAAGATGAGAGAGGTCTGTAATTGTCATCATAGGTACACTTCAACTATGAGAGACAAAATGAGAAATAAAAATCCAGAAAATCAGTCTGATTTTTAAAGAATTTATTTGCAAATTATGGTGGAAAATAAGTATTTGGTCAATATCAAAAGTCCATCTCAATACTTTGTCATTGCCAACGAAGGATATATAACAGAGGTCAAACGTTTTCTGTAAGTCTTCACAAGGTTTTCACACACTGGTGCTGATATTTTTGCCAATTCCTCCATGCAGATCTCCTTTAGAGCAGTGATGTTTTGGGGCTGTCGCTGGGCAACATGGACCTTCAACCCACCTCCAAAGGTTTTCTATGGGGTTGAGATCTGGAGACTGGCTAGGTCCTGACCTTGATATGCTTGTTACGAAGCCACTCTATCGTTGGCTGGGCGGTGTGTTTGGGATCATTGTCCTGCTGAAAGACCCAGCCACGTTTCATCTTCAATGCCCTTGCTGATGGAAGGAGGTTTTCACTCAAAATCTCACGATACATGGCCCCATTAATTCTTCCTTTTACACGGATCAGTCGTCCTGGTCCCTTTGCAGAAAAACACCCCCAAAGCATGATGTTTCCGCCACCATGCTTCACAGTAGGTATGGTGTTCTTTGAATGCAACTCAGCATTCTCTCTCCTCCAAACACGACGAGTTGAGTTTTTACCAAAACGTTCTACTTTGGTTTCATCTGACCATATGACATTCTCCCAATCCTCTTCTGGATCATCCAAATGGTCTCTAGCAAACTTCAGACGGGCCCGGACATGTATTGGCTTAAGCAGGGGGACACGTCTGACACTGCAGGATTTGAGCCCCTGGCGGCGTAGTGTGTTATTGATGTAGCCTTTGTTACTTTGGTCCCAGCTCTCTGCAGGTCATTCACTAGGTCCCCCCGTGTGGTTCTGAGATTTTTGCTCACCGTTCTTGTGATCATTTTGACCCCACGGGGTGAGATCTTGGGTGGAGCCCCAGATCGATGGAGATTATCAGTGGTTTTGTATGTCTTCCATTTTCTAATGATTGGTCCCACAGTTGATTTCTTCACACCAAGCTGCTTGCCTATTGCAGATTCATTCTTCCCAGCCTGGTGCAGGTCTACAATTTTGTTTCTGGTGTCCTTCAACAGCTCTTTGGTCTTGACCATAGTGGAATTTGGAGTGTGTCTGTTTGAGGTTGTGGACAGGTGTCTTTTATACTGATAACAAGTTCAAACAGGTGCCATTCATACATGTAACGAGTGGAGGACAGAGGAGCCTCTTTTTTTTTTTTTTTGAGAAAGGATTTTAGCAGGAAGGATACATTGAGATTTCTCTCGTTTTCAAGTATGTTCTGGGTGGCGACTATGTACCGTTAGGTGTCTTGCCGAAGGACACTTACTGGAGAGGTTGCTCGCTGGGATCGAACCCATGTCTCCACAGGCTCTCTCCATGCAGAGCGGTGATGTTATCTCTACTACACCCAGCCGGTCTTAAAGAAGACGTTACAGGTCTGTGAGAGCCAGAAATCTTGCTTGTTTGTACTGTAGGTGACCAAATACTTATTTTCCTCCATAATTTGTCTGATTTTTAAAGAATTTATTTGCAATGTGATTTTCGGGATTTTTTTTTCTCATTTTGTCTCATAGTTGAAGTTACCTATGATGACAATTACAGGCCTCTCTCATCTATTTTAGAAGGGAGAACCTGCACAATTGGTGGCTGACTAAATACTTTTATGCCCCACTGTACATTATTGTGCTAAACTTTTTATTTCTGAACTCCTTAAAATAACCTTTTTTAAAATTGAGTGAAGAAAATCCACTTGGACCCAGCAGCGAATTGGGGAATCCATTGCACCCCCCTCCAGACTTACAGGTGGCCAGCGCTCTGCTGCAGCAGCCATCACCAAATCACTACAGCCAAGACTGCACCGCAGCACAGAATGTCCCTGTAGCAAATGTGGGAAACTGCCGATCACTTTAAAAGATACTGTACATTACTGACAATCTGCACATTACAGAGCTCCACAGCAATAAAACTCACTGTAATATGCAATGTGAACGAGTGTATTACAGAGCTCCACAGCAATAAAACTCACTGTAATATGCAATGTGAACGAGTGTATTACAGAGCTCCACAGCAATAAAACTCACTGTAATATGCAATGTGAACGAGTGTATTACAGAGCTCCACAGCAATAAATCTCTCAGTAATGTGCGCTGTGTTTGAGCGTGTCACAGAGCTCCATTGCAATAAAACTCACTGTAATGTACTGATAGTTTATTCAACCCCCAGCATATCAATTGTATTTCATTTTAACCCCAGTATATATAATTTCATATTCCCCCAGTATATATCAATGTATTTCAAATATATTCCCCCCAGTATATTTCAAATATATTCCCCCAGTATATATCAATTTCATATTAGCCCCCAGTATATATCAATTTATTTCAAATATATTCCTCCCAGTATTTCAAATATATTCCTCCCAGTGTATATCAATTTCATATTGGCCCCCAGTATATATCAATTTATTTCGTATATCCCCCCCTATAGTTGTGACACGTAGTATCAGACACAATCACAGGTTCTGTGTGATGTGACAGCGCCGCAGATCACACACTACGTCTGCTTTTTTTAAACCTTTATCCTCTGCTCAGACTATAAACATAAAATTTTAGCAAACTTGACAGAAGTAATTTAGAAAACGAGGATGTTGATGGGAATTAATATAAACCACTGTCTGAAGGTAAAACACAAAATTGTGAACACATACGCACATAGCTGCTGGTGGGTGCCTGGTGCCGGCGAGAGACGAGCTGACGCAGCCCAATGAGAGTGTGCAGCAGCAGTGAGGGGACGGCACGCATCACATGAAGGGGCGGAGCCACTGCAATGTGCCCCTCCCCCCTCAGTTTGTTCATGAATTAATTTTAAATGGACGCATTACTAACCCTGACCATTTTAGCTTCTCAACATGATCAGGTGGAATCAATCCATCACTGACCAGGCGGTTGCATACCCTGTGTGTGAAAAGTATGCAAGTTACTAGAGATGCATCCTTTGTGCATGTGCGTATAACCGTTACTTATAATATGCAAATTACAAAACAAAATAAAATTAGAATTTTTTTATTATCTGATGAATTTCTTAATCTATTAAGAAAATAATCGTTGGTTGCAGCCCTATTACAAACCACATAACCATGTCTAGTATCATTGTAAAGGCCAGATTCGGGCCTTTGGAATGATACCTCCTTATGGCCCTGTAGGACAGGGGTCAGAAACCTTGGCCCTCGATGGTTCTTGAACTACATCTCCCTTGATGCTATCCTAGTCATTACGTTGGTAAAGCCTCATGGAAAATGTTGTTGCAAAACATATGAAGGGCCAAAGTTGCCGACCCCTGTTGTAGGAGATCTGGAACCGGAGATACAGGGGTCCAAAATATTGGCAAATAAAAGGCAGATTATTGGTAGTTTGCTGAATATCAGCTCCTGGTAATTGGTCTGTCCCATAGGCTCGGGTCAGACGAGTGCAGTGTTCACGTCCATGTTGCTGCACATTTTGACGTCCGTGGTAGCATACAATTATGATCAAGAGACCCACACGCGAATTACGTCCGCACAGAAGTACGGACGCAAGTTAGGCAAGAGAGTGAAACCGCTATAACGGACGTGCGGAGTGTGCCACGGACGTGCGGAGTGTGCCACGGCCGCATAGCTTTGTGTGTGAGTGCTGGAACGTAGTCAGACTGACTGCATTTTTGACATCCAGCATTTTTGACGGACAAAATGGGTTTTCATATTAATTTTATTTCCCATCTACATCAGTCAACAAAAACATCAGTCACAAAAACGGACTGTGTGGCCACTGACTTGTCGTCAGTCAGAAAGTACGTCCGTTGTGCACGGACGCACAGTCCGCACAGAATGCGCTCGTCTGACCCAAGCTTAAAATACATCTCTGTATTGTGAGATGCACACGTCAGGAAACCCTCCTTTTCAGCCCATCTTCTGGTTTACCTTTGCATGGTGGGAGCCTCCATCTTTATGTCCTTTCAGTCTGAAACTTCACTTACCAACAGCTGAATCAGGCTTAGTGATGCCAGTGTGTGACAGCTCCTACAGTACAAGAATAAGTCTGGAGGTGTAGAGAAAATTATTTACTCATGCCTGCATTAAAACTAGGGATGCATGATACTAATACCGGTATCTGTGTCGATACCGGGCATTTGCATGAGTACTTGTACTCATGCAAATGCCCCCGATACTTCTACCAGATGCCAGTACTGGGCTTGCCAGGCGGTATATGAGAAGATGAGCGACTGGCAGAATGCTCTAACAGCATTCTGCCAGGACCCCAGGCTGGCCGCGTTCCTGCGAGCAGCTGCTGGCATGTGATGGTTATAACATGGTTCTGTAGGGGCCTCCAGCAGTGCTCTTGTGAGATCTTGCAGAGTTCACGATAGCGCAGCCCCAGTAGAGCCACGTTACAACCTTTACATGTTGGAGCGGCCTGGCAGAATGCTGTTAGTGCATTCTGGCAGCCTCCCCAGTGTCTGTGTTTGAGGTCTGGGATATATAGATATGTGTCTGTGGTCTGGGGCGGGTATGCATGTATCTAATCTGAGATCAGGGTTTGTGCAGGCTGTGCAGTGGGTAAATGGGGTGTCTGGCTATTCATTTCAATATTGACATAAATTGGACAGGCTTTCTGCAAAATTCTAAATTTATTTATTGGAAAGCGTCACATGACTTTAAAAGTATCTGTACTCGCTCTTTAAAAAAATGGTATCATGCATCCCTAATTAAAACAATATCCTTTATAAATATTTTATTCTTGCCGCCGCCTGCAACATAATGTGCGCCTTGCTTTCACTATCTTTCTGAACAAACGCCTTCCAACGAAAAGGTTACAAAACGCATCTACACGAGAAACAAAAATGTCGAGGCCAGCATTCATTCTCAAGCAGACTCTCATGCACCTGCTTGTATTTTCAATCTCATGTCACATTTAAATGTGTTAGGTCTGCCATATGGCTAATCCTTAACCAGCAACAAATCTGTGAATCTGCTGATAATGTCTTAGACCTCTACACAGCGTGAGGCTCTTCCTATCTAATGGGCGGTCTGATAGCTCTGATTGCAGTGAACAGAACTTTCAATGTGATCACAATATTTTAGGTTTATAAATGAACCCTTAGTCGCACTCTACAGTAACGAGCATTTATAAAGCGCCAACAGGTTCCGTAGCGCTGTACAATGGGAGAGACAGAATAACAAATATACATACACATTACACATGCCAAACAATAGGAGAGAAGACCCTGCTCGAGAGCTCACAATCTAAGAGCAGAGAGGTAACACGCTAGGTGAATAGTAAAAGACCACCATAAAACCATTCTAATATGACACTTAATAAATATATATACATAAGTGTGTGTTTTTTTTTTTTTTTCTTATTTCTTTCGTTCTGTCCTTTCACATTCCCTTTGAAGTGGACATGATTGCATCTTGGCTGAGACAATTAAGGTTTCCTTTTTTTTTTTTTATCCCCCCTCTAACCATGCCATTTGGCAATGTACTACATCTCACACCCCAACTGTGAGCCCTATGACTGTCCCTATGTTTTATTCTATTATTCTGATCAGTTAGCTTCTATACCTGAGGAAGGGAGGAATCCTCTCGAAAGCTTGTACTTTAAATGTAACGTTAGTCCAATAAAAAAAAGGTATCACTACAGACTGCTATACTCGTGATTTTGGCATCTGGACTAACACGGCCGACCTAATATATATATATATATATATATATATATATATATATATATATTGTGTAAAAGCGAAATGCCGCTCGCGCGTAATCATTTCTCCAGGACTGTGAAGCCTACAAATTTGAAATTCGGCACGTATGTTCCTCTCGGCTTCTAGGTGCTCACGAAGAAATGATTTGTCGAAATGACCATCAGAGCATTAGTTATTAACACGCTCTGATGCTAAGGAGTTATGGTCCCCCTCCCCACCTGAAAAAAAAAGCTGCTCCAGCTGCCACTTGCCTCACATGCCGTTATCTCAATTCAACTGGCAGACGTTGCTCTCCTTCACTCAGGAGCGTCTGTGGTAACTTACAGCACTAAACGGCGCTACCTCACCAACATGTCCACACCTTCCTATGGAACTGCTTCTGAAATGAAGGTAGCGGGGAATATATTCCCTTATTATTATTATTATTCTTTATTTATAAAGCGCCAGCATATTCCGCAGCGCTGTACAATAAGCACAGTATAGACAGGGTTACAATACATTGAACAACATTTGACAAACAGTACAGGAGGAGATGAGGGCCCTATTCCCGTAGGAACTCACAATCTAGGAGGGTTGGGGTTGGAAACAGGAGGAGAGGACTGTAAGGTGAGAGTGATTGATGGTTGTGTCAGTGAGTTGGGTGGTAGGCTTCCCTAAATAGGAACGTTTTAAGGGAGCGTTTGAAGGAAGAGAAGTTAGGTGAAAGTCTGACAGTACGAGGGAGAGCGTTCCAGAGAGTGGGGGCTGCGCGTGAGAAATCCTGCAGTCTATCATGGGAAGAGGTGATGCGGGGAGAAGCTAGGCGCAGGTCACTGTTTGACCTTAGGGAGCGGGCCGGGGTGTATTTGGTGATTAGTGAGGACAGGTAGTGGGGAGCTGAGTTAGTGAGGGTTTTGTAGGTAAGGATAAGGATTTTGAACTTAATTCTGCAGTGGATGGGGAGCCAGTGAAGGGACTCGCAGAGGGGAGCGGCAGAGACAGAGCAGCGGGTGAGGTGAATTAGCCTGGCGGAGGCGTTCAGGATGGATTGTAGGGGGGAGAGGCGGGACAGAGGGAGGCCAGATAAGAGATTATTGCAATAGTCGAGTCGGGAGATTACCAGGGCGTGTATGAGTTGTTTTGTGGTGACAGCGGTAAGAAATGGCCGAATTTGGGCAATATTACGCAGTTGGTATCGGCAGGAGGAGGAAAGAGACTTGATGTGGGGGATGAAGGAAAGAGCAGAGTCAAGTGTAACTCCAAGACAGCGAACTTGGTTTGATGGGGAAATGGTGATACCCTCCACCGTGATAGAGAAGTCAGGAGGTGGGGAGGCATTGGAGGGAGGAATAAGTAGGCGTTCAGTCTTTGACATGTTGATCTTTAGGTGGTGGGAGGCCATCCAGGAGGAGATGCCAGATAAACAGTCACTGACTTTTGAAAGGACAGGGGGAGAGAGATCAGGGGTAGAGAGGTAGATCTGAGTGTCATCAGCGTAGAGGTGGTAATTGAAGCCAAAGCTGTTGATGATTTTGCCCAGGGAGGAGGTGTAGATGGAAAAGAGCAGAGGACCAAGGACAGAGCCTTGAGGTACACCAACAGATAGAGGCAATGAGGAGGAGGAGTTTCCAGCAAAGGACACACAGAAGGACCTGTTGGATAAATAGGATTCGACCCAAGCGAGTGCTGTGTCACCAAGACCCAGAGAGTTGAGGGTCTGTAGAAGGAGGGGGTGGTCAACAGTGTCAAAAGCAGCCGAGAGGTCGAGCAGGATGAGAATAGAATAGTGGCCGTGTTTTTTAGCAGTTAGGAGGTCGTTGGTGACTTTGGTGAGGGCAGTTTCAGTTGAGTGTAGGGGACGGAAGCCAGATTGCAGGGGGTCAAGTAGGGAATTGGAGGACAGGAAGAGGGAGAGGCGGTTGAAGACTAGTTTTTCTAAGAGCTTTGATGTGAAGGGAAGCAGGGATACAGGGCGGTAGTTGGATGGAGAGTTGGGATCGAGGGATGGTTTTTTTAGTAAAGGGGTAACTAGCGCGTGTTTGAAGGCGGATGGAAAGGAGCCAGTGGAGAGAGATAGGTTGAAGATGTGTGTGAGAGCAGGGGTGAGGGAGGAGGAGAGGGGAGGAATTAGATGTGAGGGAATGGGGTCGAGCGGGCATGTGGTGAGATGTGAGGAGGACAATAAGGAATTGACTTCCTCCTCAGTGGCTGGGAGGAAGCGACAGAGGGTGGCAGAGGGGACCTCTGGGAGTGGAGGTGGGAGATAACTATCTTTTGTTGGGATGTTGCTTCTGATATTAGAGTTTTACTGAGGAAGTAGTCTGCCAGGTCTTGAGCGCTGAAGGCAGCTGTGGGGGGAGGTGCAGGTGGGTAGAGGAGGGTGTTGAAGGTGGACCAGAGCCGTTTAGGGTTGGAGGACAGCGTAGATATAAGAGATGAGAAGAAGGATTGTTTGGCCAAGTGGAGGGCAGAGGTGTATGAGTTTCAATCACACACCAGCTGTGAACCAAATTTTTCCTGCCTAGTGTCCCAGCCTCAAATCACTAATTACACGGATCTCCTCCGTTCAGACGGATCTGTCCCTTCTACTGTAACAACAGTTAAAGGGAAAAGAAGGAAAAAAAACGCAGAAAAAGATTTACAGATTCGATTCGGAAAACACAAGACTGACAGAATATACAGTACCTAAACATTCATCAGGCTGGAGTGGATTGCAGTTCATGGCTGAGGGAAAGCGCCATTCTCACTCCAACACATGACTCAGCCAACAGCATCCAGAAATTTCTGCTGGAGAAGTTGTCCACTGAGCATATGAAGTATGAATCTGAGGACTCGGTAATAGAGATTGAGGATGCATTACCCTTTGGAGTTCTTGCACACTCTCAACCCACCAGGATTACCACTTCATGTCCTCTACCTCAAGGTCGGTGCTCTAATCATGCTGTTATGCAATCTAACCTCTCCAAAACTGTGCAATGGCACCATACTTCAGATGAAGACTCTGTACAAACACGTAGTCGAAGCCACGATTTTCACAGACCTAAATCAGGGTGAAACCGTTTTCATACCCAGAATTCCTCTGATCCCATCGAACTACCACTTCAAGTTCAAACGTCTACAATTTCCTCTTAAGGTGTGCTACCAGGGGTGTTGGAATTGTATCGCCCGACGCCCGGGACATGAATATCCGGGCGCCGGGCGAGTAGTTTTGAGATGCAGTCTGGCGAGCTAGAAGCCCGCCGGAGTGCGGACTAATTCCAGGGACGCCCCCAATACCGGAAGCCGGCATTGAGCCGGCTTGCCGGCATCAGAGGGTCTTGGGTGGCTGTTCGTATGCTCTATTGGCATTCGGACAGCCGCCCCTGGAGCTCTCCGCATACTTACCTTCCTGAGCGACGCCGGGAAGTTTCCGGCGCTTCCGCACGTTGAAGGACCCCAGCCGCGATCACGTGGGAGTCCCACGTGATCGCAGCTGGGGTCCTTCAACGTGTGGAAGCGCGGAAACTTTCCCAGCGCCGCTCAGGAAGGTAAGTATGCCGGAGTGCTCAAGGGGCGGCTGTCGAATGCCGATGGAGCATTCGAACAGCCGCCCCATGTCTGATCTGGGGTCTGAGCTGGGGAGCAATATCCATGAGCTGGGGAGCAATATCCATGAGCTGGGGAGCAATATCCATGAGAGCTTGGGGGCAGTATCCATGAGAGCTGGGGGGGGCACATATCCATGAGCTGGGGGCAGTATCCATGAGCTGGGGGGCAAATATCCATGAGCTGGGGGCAATATCCATGAACTGGGGGCAATTTCCATATATCTCTGGGGGGATATGTGAGCTGGGGGCATTTTTATGAGGTCTGTTCTTATTGAAAAGCAGTCGCATGACATAAAATAAAATTATCGGTACTCGGTATCGGTGAGTACTTGAAAAAAAATATTGGTATCGGTTAAAAAAGTGGTATCGGTGCATCTCTAATATATACATACATATACAGTTGTGTTCAAAATTATTCAACCCCCACTGAAATTGAGTGTTTTGGCCAGTTTGACATTGATTTTGATCATTCAGTCATCTTGCTTACAATTAAATCAAAGAGGCATGTGTAGGTCAGACAAATATAACATAACATTTATAATGAAATAACCACAAATGTCTTTTCTGTGCTCACATCATTATCAGTTTTATTCAACCCCCAAGTGACATTCAATCTTTGTACTTAGTACAACATCCTTTTACAGTTATAACAGCTTTTAAACGTGAAGCATAGCTTGACACAAGTGTCTTGCAGCGATCTACGGGTATCTTCGCCCATTCGTCATGGGCAAAAGCCTCCAGTTCAGTCACATTCTTAGGCTTGCACACTGCAACTGCTTTCTTTAACCCCTTAGTGACCGGGCGGTTTTACACAAATCCGTCCGTTCGTGACCGCAGCTGTTTTTATGTTTCTGCGCTCTTAGTGTTTACGTCAAATTTTCCTCTACGTTTATGTAACCCACACATATTTTACACTGTTTTTCTCGTCACTAAATGGACTTTATTAAAGATACCATTTTTTCTCATCATTTCATATAATTTACTATAAAAAATATTGTGAAATATGACACAAAAATTGAAAAAACACCACTTTTTCGAACTTTGACCCCAAAATTTTATGTATGTATCAACAACCGTCAAAAAAAAATTTCCTTAGTAGTTTCTAAATTTAGTACTGAGTTTAGCAAACCACAATGTTTAACATATTCCTCGCTTTTTCCTTATTTTATGCAACAATAAGTGCAAGTAGCACTTTGCCATTTCCAAAGAGTTTATTTTCAAAACTAGTGATAGTGACATTGTAACACTGATATCTGTCACTAATTCCTGAATAACCCTCCACATATACATATTTTTTAAAGTACACAAATCAAGGTATTAAACTTGGGGTATTTTGACTCTTTCCATGCAAACCATTTTAACCACAAATCTATGCAAAGTTTGAGAAAAAAAAAAAATTTGGTGATTTTTTTTTTTTGAACGCAATTTAAGAATACATGTACTGTGAACTTTAAGGTTTACTGCCAAAAAGCACCCCAAAATATGTTCAGCAACATCTTCTGAGTAAATTGATACCACCCATGTATAGGTATGTCGGGTCATTTGGGGCTAAAAGGCCTTATTTGGGGGGTGCGCATTTCAGTTTTCCAACTTGGAATTTTCACATTTCGTCATCATGCACCCATGTCCTATTTGGGACATTTTTGAAGCCGGCCAAAGTAATTTACCCCCATCAAACCATATATTTTTAGAAAGGGCACACCCTAGGGTGCTTCAAAGAGTTGTATTTTAACACTTTCCATGCACTAGCTCTTTGTCAATCTTTCAGGTAGTCACTTTTTGTGTTATTTTTTCACACACATTGTACTTTAGGCATGAATTGTCAAATCCAGTTTTGGGTTACTGCCAAAAAACACCCCAAACTATGTTCAGCAACATCTTCTGAGTAAATTGATACCACCCATGTATAGGTATGTCGGGTCATTTGGGGGCTAAAAGGCTTATTTGGGGGTGCGCATTTCAGTTTTCCAACTTGGAATTTTCACATTTCGTCATCATGCACCCATGTCCTATTTGGGACATTTTTGAAGCCGGCCAAAGTAATTTACCCCCATCAAACCATATATTTTTAGAAAGGGCACACCCTAGGGTGCTTCAAAGAGTTGTATTTTAACACTTTCCATGCACTAGCTCTTTGTCAATCTTTCAGGTAGTCACTTTTTGTGTTATTTTTTCACACACATTGTACTTTAGGCATGAATTGTCAAATCCAGTTATGGGTTACTGCCAAAAAACACCCCAAAATATGTTCAGCAACATCTTCTGAGTAAATTGATACCACCCATGTATAGGTATGTCGGGTCATTTGGGGCTAAAAGGCCTTATTTGGGGGGTGCGCATTTCAGTTTTCCAACTTGGAATTTTCACATTTCGTCATCATGCACCCATGTCCTATTTGGGACATTTTTGAAGCCGGCCAAAGTAATTTACCCCCATCAACATACATTATTTTTAGAAAGGGCACACCCTAGGGTGCTTCAAAGAGTTGTATTTTAAACACTTCCATGCACTAGCTCTTTGTCAATCTTTCAGGTAGTCACTTTTGTGTTATTTTTTACATTTTATTTACACACATTGTACTTTAGGCATGAATTGTCAAATCCAGTTATGGTTACGTTACTGCCAAAAAACACCCCAAAATATGTTCAGCAACATCTTCTGAGTAAATTGATACCACCCATGTATAGTATGTCGGGTCATTTGGGGGCTAAAAAAGGCCTTATTGGGGGGTGCGCATTTCAGTTTTCCAACTTGGAATTTTCACATTTCGTCATCATGCACCCATGTCCTATTTGGGACATTTTTGAAGCCGGCCAAAGTAATTTACCCCCATCAAACATATATTTTTAGAAAGGGCACACCCTAGGGTGCTTCAAAGAGTTGTATTTTAACACTTTCCATGCACTAGCTCTTTGTCAATCTTTCAGGTAGTCACTTTTTGTGTTATTTTTTCACACACATTGTACTTTAGGCATGAATTGTCAAATCCAGTTATGGGTTATGCCAAAAAACACCCCAAAATATGTTCAGCAACATCTTCTGAGTAAATTGATACCACCCATGTATAGGTATGTCGGCTCATTTGGGGGCTAAAAGGCCTTATTTGGGGGGTGCGGATTTCAGTTTTCCAACTTGGAATTTTCAACATTTCGTCATCATGCACCCATGTCCTATTTGGGACATTTTTGAAGCCGGCCAAAGTAATTTACCCCCATCAAACCATATATTTTTAGAAAGGGCAACCCTAGGGTGCTTCAAAGAGTTGTATTTTAACACTTTCCATGCACTAGCTCTTTGTCAATCTTTCAGGTAGTCACTTTTTGTGTTATTTTTTCACACACATTGTACTTTAGGCATGATTGTCAAATCCAGTTATGGGTTACTGCAAAAAACACCCCAAAATATGTTCAGCAACATCTTCTGAGTAAATTGATACCACCCATGTATAGGTATGTCGGGTCATTTGGGGGCTAAAAGGCCTTATTTGGGGGGTGCGCATTTCAGTTTTCCAACTTGGAATTTTCACATTTCGTCATCATGCACCCATGTCCTATTTGGGACATTTTTGAAGCGGCCAAAGTAATTTACCCCCATCAAACCATATATTTTTAGAAAGGGCACACCTAGGTGCTTCAAAGAGTTGTATTTTAACACTTTCCATGCACTAGCTCTTTGTCAAACTTTCAGGTAGTCACTTTTTGTGTTATTTTTTCACACACATTGTACTTTAGGCATGATTGTCAAATCCAGTTATGGGTTACTGCAAAAAACCCCCAAAATATGTTCAGCAACATCTTCTGAGTAAATTGATACCACCCATGTATAGGTATGTCGGGTCATTTGGGGGCTAAAAGGCCTTATTTGGGGGGGCGCATTTCAGTTTTCCAACTTGGAATTTTCACATTTCGTCATCATGCACCCATGTCCTATTTGGGACATTTTTGAAGCCGGCCAAAGTAATTTACCCCCATCAACCATATATTTTTAGAAAGGGCACACCCTAGGGTGCTTCAAAGAGTTGTATTTTAACACTTTCCATGCACTAGCTCTTTGTCAATCTTTCAGGTAGTCACTTTTTGTGTTATTTTTTCACACACATTGTACTTTAGGCATGAATTGTCAAATCCAGTTATGGTTACTGCCAAAAAACACCCCAAAATATGTTCAGCAACATCTTCTGAGTAAATTGATACCACCCATATATAGATTTGTTCTGTTGTTTTTGGGGTGCTACGCCAATCTTTGACATGTGCTTGTCAATTTTCTAATTTGACATACAGTATCTTCTTTGCTTATCTTCTTTTTAGGGGCCTTTTTACATACCCCAGTTTTATGAACGTGCATATATTTGGTAAGCTAACCCCAAAGTATTGTAAATGGAGTGTTTTTTATGCTATGGATGCATCCGTTTGCTCCAAACAAATTAGATACTGTTTTGGTGGTCATTTTTCATTTTCACACCCACATCAGTTTTGGACTGTGATTTAGGAGACACTGTTGTTTGTTACTGCATGAAAACTCTCCAGGTTGTTTTCTGCAAGATCTCCTGAGTACACCCATGCCCCCCATGCCTAGGTTTGCCAGGATTTTGGGAAGGTTCAAATACATTTTTATGACTTTGTCATTAGAGTTGAAATTGAGATTATTTCTTCAGCTAGGCCTATCTTTGGTTTTGGGTCTACCGCATACCCCAGTTTGAATTATTGCCAGAAAATTGTTTATATTTGTTATGTTGACACCCCAAGGTATTGCATATGGAGTGCTTTGATGCCATGGATGCAACGGTTTTAGCCCAAAACATTTGGCAACAAGGTGTGTGGCGGTAATTTTTCAAAATTTCAGATTTTTACGCCCACAGTAGTTTTGGACTGTGATTTAGGCTAGGGTCAGACGAGCGTAGTGTTCACGTCCGTGATCGCGCCTAAAAGTACGTCCGTGATAGCATGACATAAAGTCCAATGGAGCCCGACACACGAAGTACGTCCGCACTGAACTGCGGACGCACAACGGCCGCGGGCCCACGAACGCAAGGCAGGCAAGAACGTAGAACCGCTAGAACGGCCGCACAAAGTGCGCTGCGTCCGCAACGTCTGCATAGCTTTGTGTGTGAGTGATGGAACGTGGTCAGACGGATGCATTTATACGTCCTGCATTTTTCACGGACAAAATGGTTTTGCAATTGAATTTATTGTCCCTCCTACATCTGTCAAAAAATAAATGTCAGTGAAAAAACGGACTGTGTGACCACTACTGCGTCTTCCGTACTGACGATGTCCGTACTGCACGGACGTACAGTCCGTAGAAATCACGCTCGTCTGACCCTAGCCTTAGCAGACACTGTTGTTTGTTACTGCATGAAAACTCTCCAGGTTGTTTTCTGCAAGATCTCCTGAGTACACCCATGCCCCCCATGCATAGGTGTGCAAAGATTTTGGCAAAATACAGCACCAATTGTAGAACATAAAAATGTACGAATAAAATGTAAAAGTCTGGTGCCTGTCAAACTGGGGATGCTCTCTAGGGGAGCACAGGCTGTTGTCACTGAAGTGCATGAAACGCAAAATGTTTTCATACCTTCTACGTGACATTGATTGGAGGTAAATGGGGGTAGAGCAGATGGGGCTACTGCTCCAGCAGGAGCGAATTGAGGGCTTCTTTATGATGCCCTCAGCATAGTAAGTGCCCAGAATTTCAGAAATTCTGGCACATCTAGCGGGGTCCATTGCTGCCTTGCCAAGTAGGAGTCTGGCTTCGCAGCAGCAATGCTGATGGGCATACAGATTTGATTGGGCCACGATGTGGCCCCAAATCATCCCCAATAAACACCTGCAAAAACTGTGTGGCGGTAAATCCTGCAACATCAATATTGATGCCAGGATTTGCCGTGAAAGGAGGGATATCTGGCCTCTGGCGATGAGGCACTACCCACTCCTCAGCTGGAGCTGTGCGTCTCCTGCTGGCAGGTGGTGACCCAGGATCTGCATCAGAAACATCACTAGATACATCAGCCAGCATAGATAATGTATCTAGCGACGCCTCTGAGCAGTTAGCGGGGTCGAAATGAGGGTCTGAGTCTGACGCAGATGCCTCAGATTCTGACGCCAGGATGGCATATGCCTCCTCGGCGCTGTACACCCTCTCAGACATTATATATAATAGATTATAAAATTTTATAATTATTATATATATATATATAAGCGGATTGTTGGTTCTTAGAAGAACCGTTGGGTTTCACAAGAAACAAATAAACACCTAAATCTCTCTAAATCCCTCTAAACCTGCCTCAATTCTTCTAAATCTCCCTAAAATCTCTCTAAATCTGCCTCATTTTTCTAATCTCACTAAATCTCACTAAAATCTCTAACCTGTCAAATCTGATCTCTCTCTCTCGCTCACCAAAACACAAGTGAGGAGAGGGAGGGAGAATCACAGAGGTCAGAGCCAATATTTACAAAATATTGGCCTGACCTGACAAATTAGAAATTTTATTTTGATTTTTTCTAACTTCTGATTGGATGTTGCTAGCCTGCCTCTCTGATGAGGCAGGCTAGGAACATCCCACTCAGCCCCAAGATGACCCTGCCCTTAGAACCCTAACCCTACCCTGACCTGCCCTTAGAACCCTAACCCTAACCCTAACCCTAACTAACCCTACCCTACCCCTACCCTAACCCTACTACCCCTACCCTAACCCCTAACCCTAACCCCTAACCCTACCCTAACCCCTAACCTATACCCTAACCCTAACCCTACCCCTAACCTAACCCTAACCCTACCCCTAACCCTAACACCTAACCTACCCTACCCCTACCCCTACCCTACCCCTACCCCTACCCTACCCTACCTACCCCTAACCCTAACCCCTAACCCTAACCCTAACCCTAACCCTAACCCTAACCCTAACTGTCAGTTTATTTTATTTATTTTTCTTTTTTTACACTTTTTTTACACACTTTTTTTACTTTTTTTTACACTTTTTTTTAACTTTTTTTTACTCTGCTGGGTGCCTTGATCCCTCGAGGCCACCCAGCAGAGCACCTGATCACTGATGTGATCGTTTTTGTACTGAGTGCCACGATACCTCGTGGCACTCAGTACTTCCTGCCGCTACCGGAGTGATCGCTCGGGGGGAGCGATCACGGACGGACCGGCGGCAGGTAAGTATATTACAAGGATGCCTCGATGTCGAGGCATCCTTGTAATATGCTCAGAGCAGCTGGAAGCGATCCGATCGCTTCCAGCGCTCTGTAGAAGTGCCGGGCACTCTCCGGTGCAACCGGATGTAGATCGCTCCGGGGAGCGATCACATGGTGTGCCCCGGCACTTCTAACGGCCATTGCACGGATGCCTGGACTCCCCAGGCATCCTGCAATGGCGTTTGAGCTGCTGGAAGCGATCCGATCGCTTCAGCAGCTCAAAAAGGCAGGACGTACCATGTACGTCAGCGGGTCTAAGAGAGACCCGCTGCAATGACGTACATGGTACGTCCTCGTCCTTAAGGGGTTAAGTCCCACCAGAGGTTCTCATCGGATTTAAGTCAGGTGACTGCGATGGCCACTCCAAAATGTTCCAGCTTTAATCTGCAACCATGGTCTAGTGGACTTGGAGGTATGCTTGGGATCATTGTCCTGTTGAAAGGTCCAACGTCTCCCAAGCCTCAGGTTTGTGATGGACTGCATCACATTGTCATCCAATATCTCCTGGTACTGAAAGAATTCCATGGTACCTTGCACACGCTGAAGCTTCCCTGTACCTACCTACAGAAGCAAAACAGCCCAAAGCATGATTGACCCCCCGCCATGCTTCCAGTAGGGAAGGTGTTCTTTTCTTCATAGGCCTTGTTCTTCCTCCTCCAAACACCCCAGCACGCTCCCTAAGGTCAAAACAGTGACCTGCGCCTAGCTTCTCCCCGCATCACCTCTTCCCATGATAGACTGCAGGATTTCTCTCACGTGCAGCCCCCACTCTCTGGAACGCTCTCCCTCGTACTGTCAGACTTTCCCCTAACTTCTCTTCTTCAAACGCTCCCTGAAAACATTCCTATTTAGGGAAGCCTACCACCCAACTCACTGACGCAACCATCAATCACTCTCACCTTACAGTCCTCTCCTCCTGTTTCCAACCCCAACCCTCCCAGATTGTGAGTTCCTACGGGAATAGGGCCCTCAATCTCCTCCTGTACTGTTTGTCAAATGTTGTTCAATGTATTGTAACCCTGTCTATACTGTGCTTATTGTACAGCGCTGCGGAATATGCTGGCGCTTTTATAAATAAAGAATAATAATAATAATAATTGCGTTGATCCATGGGCCCAAACAGTTCTAATTTTGTTTCATCAGTCCACAGAACACTATCCCAAAACTCTGTGGTTTGTCCACATGACTTTTGGCATACTGCAGTCGACTCTTCTATTCTTTGGAGACCAGCAATGGGGTGCGCCTGGGAGTTCTGGCATGGAGGCCTTCATTACGCAGTGTGCGCCGTATTGTCTGAGCTGAAACTTCAGTACCCACATCTGACAAATCTTTTCTCAGTTCCTCAGCAGTCACACGGGGACTTTTCTCCACTCTACGCTTCAGGTAGCGCACAGCAGTCGAAGTCAGCATCTTCTGTCTGCCACGACCAGGTAGCGTTTCAACAGTGCCCTTTGCCTTGAATTTGCGAATGATGCTTCCTATGGTTCTCTCTTGGTATGTTTAACATCTTTGCAATCTTCTTATAGCCATTGCCCTTCCTGTGAAGAGTAATCACCTCTTCTCTTGTCTTCCTGGACCATTCTCTTGACTTCACCATGTTTGTATCCACACCAGTAAATGTCTAGAAGGAGCTGAGTATCACAGTCATTTTAAAGCTGCCTAATTGGTGCTTATTATGCTTTATTGCTTCTCCGTGACATCCACAGGTGTTTTCAATACCTGATTGAAAACACTTGAATGAACCGCTGTTCTTCAGAGTGGTAGTCTTTAAGGGGTTGAATAATTGTGTCAGTGAAGAATTCACAAAATAAACATTTACTACTGTATTACAAAACCAATTGATGTCATTTTAGTTGCATATGGTTCTTTAAAAAGTCCTTGTAGGATTTCATTCTGAATACAATTACAAATGTACACTAAATTCCCTAAAACCCTTTACAGCATTGGGGGTTGAATAATTTTGAACACAACTGTACATAGATACACACAACAAAATAGTGTTTAAATAGAGGTCTTTATTCATCACATGTATCAGACGCTGCCTCTATAGGCTGTTATGAATAAAGACCTCTATTTAAACACTATTTTGTTGAAATTATCAGGACAAGTAAATCGTCCTGAGGGAGAAGTAGATTGGACTACTATTTAGTCCGTTGGACAAGTAGATTTTTTTTTAATTTCCACACCCCTGGCTACGTCATCGCCATCAATAAGGCACAGGGACAGACTTTGAAAGTGACTGGTGTGCATCTGACGGTGACTGTTTCTCCCATGGCCAGTTGTATGTGGCGTGCTCCAGAGACAGTTCACCTGACAGCCTGGTCATCCTCCACTCAACGGATTGTGAACCTAATATCTCCTGCATAGCCCGACATTTCGTCGCGAAGCACAGGTATCCAGCTAGTAAAATATGTTGACGCCTAGAAATAATAATAATAATAATAATAATTGAGGTTTGTATCATGGGGGTCTGTACCCACAGATTAGGGTTTATTTCTACCCGGAAGCTGACCTAAGTTCCATGAGTTCCTGCCGGCGGGACTACTGTCCCACAAATTGCATTGAGAGTCATTGGATTGACTGTACAATCGCTTGAGTGTCCAGTCTAGAAATATAGAAACATAGAAAAATGTCGGCAGATAAGAACCTTTCGGCCCATCTAGTCTGCCCAATTACATGGATACTTTACCTGGATTTATCTTTTGTTTTAGGATAGCCTTATGCCTATCCCATGCCTGCTTAATTCAATTACTGTTTTAGCTCTACACTTCAACTGGAAGACTGTTCCATGTATCCACCACCCCCTCAGTAAAATAATGCTTTCTGATGTTACTTTTAAACCTTTGCCCCTCTAATCTAAGACTATGTCCTCTTGTTTTGCTACTTTGTTTCCTTTTAAATATACTCCCTTCCTCTACCTTGTGGATTCCCTTTACGTATTTAAATGTTTCTATCATATCTCCTCTGTCTCGTCTTTTTCCAGCTGTACTTGTTAAGATCATTAAGCCTTTCCTGGTAACTTTTCTCCTTCAAGCCGTACACACATTTTAGTAGCCCTTCTCTGAACTCTCTCTAAGATGTCTATATCCTTCTGGAGATACGGTAACACAGTACTCCAAGTGAGGTCTCACCAGTGCTTGTACAGTGGCATGAGCACTTCCTTTTCCTACTGCTAATACCTCTCCCTACACAACCAAGCATTCTGCTAGCATTTCCTGCTGCTCTATTACATTGACTACTTACCTTTAGATCCTCTGAAATAATAACCCCTAAATCCCTTTCCTCAGATGTTGAGGTTAGGACTGTATCAAATATTCTATATTTCAGCCCTTGGGTTTTTACGTCCCAGGTGCATTATCTTGCACTTATCCACGTTAAAACTCAATTGCCACAGCTCCGACCATTTTTTTAGTTTACCTAAATCATTTGTCATTTGGCTGATCCCTCCAGGAACGTCAACCCTGTTGCAAATCTTTGTGTCATCAGCAAAAAGACATACTTTTCCATTAATACCTTCTGCAATATCACTAATAAAAATATTAAATAGAATGGGTCCAAGTACTGACCCCTGAGGTACCCCACTGGTAACAAGACCTTGCGCCGAATAAACTCCATTTACCACAACCCTCTGTTGTCTGTCACTCAGCCACTGCCTAATCCATTCAACAATATTGGAATCCAAGCTCAAAGATTGCAATTTATTGATAAGCCTTCTATGCGGAACAGTATCAAAAGCCTTACTGAAATCTAAATAAGCAATGTCTACTGCACCACCTGTGTCTATTATTTTTGTTACCCATCAAAAAATCAATAGGATTAGTTTGGCATGATCTCCTGAGGTAAACACATGTTGTTTCTGATCCTGTAATCTATGTGTTTTTAGATGTTCAACAATCCTTTCCTTTAACATGGTTTCCATTAATTTCCCCACTACTGACGTAAGACTAACTGGCTTATAGTTCCCAGATTCCTCCCTACTACCCTTCTTGTGAATGGGCACAACATTTGCTAATTTCCAGTCTTCTGGGACGACTCCCGTTAGCAAGGATTGGTTAAATAAATCTGTTAACGGTTTTGCTATTACATCACTGAGCTCTTTTAATAATTTAGGGTGGATCCCATCAGGCCCCATTGACTTATTTGTCTTTACTTTAGACAGCTGCTGTAGAACCTCCTGCTCTGTAAACTGATATGTAATTGTCTCGTTAGTGTTTCCTCCTAACTGAGGTCCCTTTCCTTCCTTTTCTTCTGCAAAGACTGAACAAAAATATTCATTGAGCCAGTCAGCGAGACTTTTATCCTCTTCTACATACCTTCCTTCCTTTGTTTTTAATCTAACTAATCCTTGTTTTACTTTTCTTTTCTCGTTTATGTATCTAAAAAATGTTTTGTCCCCCTTTTTTACTGACTGAGCTATTTTCTCTTCTGTGTGTGCTTTGGAAGCTCTTATAAATTACTTTGCCTCTTTCTGCCTAGTCTTACAGGTTTGCCTATCTTCTTCACTCGGACTTGTTTTATAATTATTGAATGCTGTCTTTTTGTTCTTCACTATTTTGGCCACTTCTGCAGAGTACCACAGTCTACCTATGGTCATGCGCTAGCTGCGTCTTGTAAGAAGCTGGCAGCATGTCACGCCCATAGGATGGCTGAGAGAGCTCAGTGCTGGAAGGAAGGGGAGTTTTAATAAAAGTCCTAAAGGCTTACAACGGGAAAGGGGTTGCAGAGGGTGTTGGGACGGGTTAATGTATCCCCTTAATCCTGTGTTTACCAAACCTGTCCTTGGGACCCCCTGCCTCGCCAGGTTTGACAGATATCTGAAGCACAGCACAGGTGATATGATTTGCTGATCAGTGATTGCAGGATTCAGTCTGCTTCTCTCCAAGGTGATCTGCAAAACCTGGCCTGGTTGAGGGTCCCGGGGACAGGTTTGGGAAACACTGCCTTAATCTGTGCCAGGGGGGATTTATCAAGTTCTTTAGTTTAAAAATTGAATGCGAAGTACTAAATGTGTCATACCGGCCATTAGAGATATAATGTAAAAAGCTCCAGCATACCGCGGTAGTTCATCAAGTGGATTTATTCCTTCACCAGCAATACCCATCATCCTCCTCTGCACAATGGGACCAGAGTAATGTATAAATTGATATTTTTTTTCACAAATACCAGCACGTACTGTAACTAGAATAATGTATGATTTTGGAATTGCTTCAGGTGCCGGCAAATTAATGCTTCCTATACAAAGCGAGTAACCATTACAAACTTTGTGGCTTGGCTGGAATAACAACTGCAACCGTTGCTGTTACTTTTTACTAGAAGATTGGGGTTTTCGAAATTTTTAATTATTTGCAAAGTATCTTACCAGGAAGGATACATTGATATTTCCCTTGTTTTCAACTATGTCCTGGATTCAAGAACATTGAAATTTTTCTGTGCAGTGGCGTCACTAGGGTTGGTGTCACCCGGTGCGGTAACTCATGGTGTCACCCCCCCCTGAGTTTTGCAGGTTTTTTTTTTAACTACTTACTCCTAAATCAGTACTCCCATATAACACTGAAGGCTCATACACGGCGCACATTACTGTGAGGTTTATTGCTGTGGAGCTCTGTGATATGCTAACACACAAATTTTGGCGAACTGCCAGCAAGTATGGTGCCTGTTCAAAGGCAGTGAACTCCCCATAGACAAGCAATGGTTAATCTGTTCAGAGACCTGACCAGCAGAGAAATGTACTGATGTTCGGTGGTTTCATTCGGCAGGTTTATTCAGGCGAACACAATAGGTTTCAATGTAAAAATATTTGTTTTTTTTATACAATTTCTAATAAACCGTTATTCTTTTAATCTGTAGTAAAAAGTCTCTTTAATTTTTTATTTTTTTTTGTATCTTTTAGGCATTTTTCAAAAAAAAATTCATTTTGTTTCCTAATAGCGTTTTTTCTTTTTTCTGTAACAGATCTTTTTATTATCATTCATAGGACCTTGTATGTTAATTCAAGACATTTTCGTTCAGTAGTTTTTTTTGAAAAGCAGCGGGCGACAGGTTTACGGCAGCATTTGGTGGCTGATTCCCTGCACTTTAGGGACCCTGCAGTGAATTCACTGGGGAAATTTGATTTCCCAAAGTGTGTGGAACAATAGAACACTGAAATGTCTGCGTCAATTCGGTGCTCTATGACTATCCCCTTCAGTGGTGGTGTTTTTTCCACCCCCTGGAAAGTGCCAGCCTAGGCCTTGCCTACCCAGGACATACTTGAAAATGAGCGAAAGCTCAATGCATCCTTCCTGGCTAAATATTTTTGTGTAAAAAAAAAAAAAAAAAAAAAAAAATTTTTTTTTTTTTTTTGTCACCCTAGGGAGGGAGTGGTGTCACCTGGTGCGGGGCCGCTCCCTTGTGACGCCACTGTTTCTATGTATATCGTACGTGAAGAACACTAGAGCGAAACAAGTCGTACCAAAACTCTGTCCATAGATCTAGAAAGTGGTTAAAAACAAGCTGATTGCAATGTCTGCTTTGCCAAGCAATATAAAGAATTACAAAATACCAAGAAATAACATTTCGATATCTCTTTCCCGTGTTAGGTGCCAAAACCTTTGCGTAGGCAAAACTGAACTGACCGCTTTAATATCACTCTTCATTAGAAGCAAATCTTGTTTTGTCATGTTTCGATTTCTCATGTGTGGGATTGGATCCAAACTTCTCTGCACCTAACAATGCAGAACCTGCCGACCTTAATCACAGCGGAGGAATTTTGGCTGAGCTAGCACGAGGGAGGTTTGGTGCCAGTTCCCAAGTGATCTTCAGCCTGGGTGGCAGAGACCATTGCCTGCAGGCAGCTGAGCTCTTAATTCCAGGAGTTGCCATGGTCCATTGTCTCAAACATAAACCCAGGGCAAGACAGAGCTGGACATTGTTTCTGCCTTTCTGTATCACCTCTTAAATCTGCACTTTAAATTCAAGAATCGCAGTAAGGGCAATCTGGTTCTCTAGATTTTCTGTAGCGACTGAAGTCTTGGAATATACAAGGTGAAATAAAGTACACATGGTTTCGATTGCTACCCCTCCACAATAAACAAGGAACATATGTGTTAAATACACCTGTCAATGGGCACAACGAGTTATTCAAAAAACAACTGCGAAAAACTGCTCATCTACCTGTATATAAACCAAGAGATGTCCTGTCAAATGTGCTAAAGCAGGTTGTTCATGACAAGTGCACTTTAAAAGAATGGTCAGATTTGTACAAAATGACTACTAGATTACCTAACAATAACCACCGTAGCCCAGCATGAACATTGCTGTATAACTGTGATCTATGTCACAATCTGCAGCATGGCCCCTAGTTTAAAGGTTTATAGTTGCAGTTTTTCTGCAATACACCCCCCCAATTCCCCCCCCCCCGATTCCTTTTTTGTTGTTTTTATGGGGTTTTTTTGTTATTTTTTTTTTATTCTGTAACAGACCTTTTTATTATTCATAGGACCTTTTATATATTATTTCAAGGCATTTTCAGGTAGTATTTTTTTTTTAAATGCCTTTTAAAAGTTGGTTTTTTAAAAATTTGTTTTAACCCCTGTTCAGCAGCTTGTCGGCTTTTTCTGGCAGCTGGTCGGTGGTCTGTAAGGTGGGTCGTCATTTTTTTTTTCGGATCTATTCGGCGGATACATTCAGCGTTTTTCTTTTTTTTTTGGATGGCTTTGGCTGGTTTTCAATGGTTTTCCGATTTATAGCTAGCAGTGATGACGCAGGAAGTGAACATTATTTCTTGTATATATCTGCCTGCAGGGCATTCTGCTATTGTACCTGGTTCTTGATCACTGCAATGCACTATTGGGAAGCTATGTATAATGGCACTTTATAGAAATAGTGACATTCGGGCCAATGAGACTTGAAAAAAGCCTCTTTTGTGAGTCGATACGTTGTTTCTGATGCTATTCCAATAAAGCCTTCCTGAATTTGAGTGCCCGTATCATCTCTTGTGGATAAGTATGCTGGGAGTTGGCCTCTCCTGATACGAGGAGGCACCCAATTATTTTATATATATATGCTCATTCCAAAGGGAGTGTCTTGCTCTGTGTCTCTCAGTATAGCAATGCTTTTCCTATCGGCAACAGTTTCTCTCGCTGTATCTCACAGGGCCTTTGTGTGCAGTAGCAAAGCGGAAACTCTCTCTCTCTTAAGCAGGGGTCAAGTCCTAGAAAAAGAAGTGTGTGAAGTCACCAAGATTTCTGTCCCCCAATTAGCAATTATTATCTTGCACTTGCCACAAACAGACACTCAAACCTGATATATTTAGGTATATACAGTATGTATGGATTTTAGCAAAAATATGATAAATTGTATATTTATTGAGACTTATTAATGGGGAAATATATGATTTGAACACCTGAATTCAAGCTTTATAGTGTGTGGAACCAACAGGAACTCCGTTCCCTCAACAAAAATAGTGGAGGAAATGCGTTCCCACAAGTTCCCTCTTGACCACTGCTCTTAAGCCAAACCCCTTCATTGCTGAGCCATTTCACGTTTTAAAAAAACCCATTTTTCTTTTTTTATTATTATTGTTATTTTGTTGCTTTACTTTAAATATGGTCATGTTTGGTATCATTGGAAAGTCCATGCTCTGGCCTTTCTAATGATACCAAAGATGACCCTACTAGCTGAAAACAGTCGGGAGATATTGGGGTTCAAACAAACCCCTATCTCCACCCCATCTTTCCTTAGGAGTCAATAAGGACGTTCCCCACACGTCCTCAGCAGTGAAAGGGTTAAACATTGCGTGCTTTGGTTTCTGGGGTAGCAAAGTGCAATTCCATGAAGCATGGAAAGGAGAATTGGCTATTTAAGTTAATCAAATGTGGGTTTATTGAAGAGACCAACACTATGGTGCAGAAACACTAAACCACACCTGGACTGCTGTTTGGGCTTGTTTGTCCTCATCAGCAGAAAAAGAGGTTCCTGATGGCTGTATTGTTGTGTAGGTGGTGTAGGTCCTGACTTACTCGCATACAGGCTTGTGATTCTATTTCCAGCCTTCTGTGTTGTTTTGTTTTAAACATCCACATAGATGGATTCCTTGGAGATGAATCATGTAGCACTGTGGCTCTTGGGATATCTGATAAACTGTTTTATGTATTCTCTTAATTCTCAGTCTCACATGTGTCCCTCAAGATGGCAGGTGTGCCTGAGAAACTCATACAAACCTAATACTTGTACAAACTATATTGATAATCCTCCTCACCGGTTGTCCTGTTCAGAAAAGTTTTTTTAAAAAAAACTAATATGCATTAAGAATTGGTGTAACTGTTGCCTGCATACTTTTTTTTCTTTTTTAAACTTTATTATTTAAAGGATTACTATAAAAATGGGTGGAGGAAAATACCAGCGGGGGTTAATTGCAATCATTTATAAAGATCAATCATATTCCACAGCACTGAACAATGGTTATGACCAGACAGATCTAAAATAGCACAAATAAGTTTGAATTGTCCTAACCACCATCTGGCCACTTTTATTTATCTGCTTTTAAGTGCTATCTTAGTTCCAGCATTGGGACCTACCGAGCTGTCAGTGTTGACTGCAAGAAGCTACAAATGCTGTTGCTCTACCGTTTGATATGCTTCAGACTAGAGCGAATAAATTGAGAGGCGTTGGCCTGACATCTGTGCAAAGTTGATCAAGCTCCCACAAGGCTGTCCAGCAGCAGGTGGTTGTTGGCCTTTGGGGTGGAGGGGAGTTAGAAAAATGGCAGAAAAGAATTACATGCTGTGTGTTTCAAATAAGCCTAATCAGTTCAGAGGAGTTTAAAGAGAGGTCCGTTGCCGTTGCTCCCAATAAACACCCTTTGCATACTGAGCCTTGTGGAATTTGTTCTCTTCCTTTAATCTGTATCTTCTCCTGGGCTCTTCACCCTGGGCCATTGGAACCCTAGCCAGTGCTCCACTGTGTGTTTTTAGGGATGCACCGATACTAGCATTTGGTACTAGTGCAAATGCCCTGATACTGGAAACCAGCGCTGGGCCACCTTGCTGGTATCTGATGGGCTCCTGCTAGCGGAATGCATTAGGAGCATTCTGCTAGCATTCCCCTCCAGCTGTCCACGTAGTCTGAGCACCGGCTGGCCACCGACTTGTGACACTCTCTCGCGCTCCCCTGGTGTTCACAGCTGGAGGCCGTGACACAGCCCATCGAAGCTGGCAGCCTGTCTGAGGACCACGTGACGGGGCCAGCTGGCGCTAGGAAGGACTCGCAGCCTGTCGGACGGGAATGCTCTTATTGTATTTGGCTAGCAGTGAGGTCCGGGTGTACATGAGGTTTGGGTATACATGAGGTCTGTGTCTAGGTATACGTGTCTGAGGTTTGGTGTCTGGGGGGTGTATATATATGTGATGTAGGTCACTTCGGACTTCGGGTGCATGGGCATAGAGGCATATTTGTAGGGTACAGGACTCCTGATCAATATTGGCCCATTGTCCTCTGTTGTGTGCAGAATGATGGTATAATGTGATTATGCAAGAATGCGATTGTCTATTGTCTGGTCTTGTGTATCTTATCTGTTTCTATTTCAGTAGGTTGTAAATCTGTTGACTGTTATCCCGATTCCCATTGTCCTGCCTCGTTTTAGAAATGTTAAGTAATGTTTAATTTAAACTATCTACGTAATCATATTATGTTTCACCCTCCAAAATGCAAATGTTTGTCCAGTTATCTGTTTCTGTCTGGTTGGGTCCCCCAGCAATTTCTAGGGGGGGGGGTTGTGTATGTAAATGACCCATGTGTGACCGTATAAATGTATTTGTATGTCCCTGATTAATCCAGTTCCATTCTAACCCTGAAAGACCTCAGATCTACAGACTCGTCTTCTTTCTGGTGGGATGCTAGAAGTCTCCCTATGTGTACCCGTCATTAAGCTGCGGCTAAGGACAGGAGAGAGACATTGGAGACACTGAGAACCTGGTTGTCCAGCGAGGAAGCAGCCTTTTGACAGATGTGACCCTAACGGAGTACAGAGATCTGATTTTATATATATTAGGCCGTGTTGGTTCAGATGCCAAAATCACGAGTATAGCAGTCTGTAGTGATACCTTTTTTATTGGACTAACGTTAAATTTAAAATACAAGCTTTCGAGAGTGATCCTCTCTTCGTCAGGTCTGGAGGCTATACTGAGCAGAATAATAGAATTAAACATTGGGACATTAATCGGGCACACGGTTGGGGGTGTTAGATGTTGTAAATCGCCAAATGGCATAGTCAGAGTGGGGAAAGAAAAAAGGGGACAAAAACCTTCACAACATTAAAGCTAGGGTCAGACTAATGCATTTTTCGCATTGTCCGTGAAAAAGTGCGTTCGAACGAATGGACACATTTTTTCACGGAATACGCGATAGCGGTCATACCATGCGCATACCATGATTTTGTACGGATCATCAATAAAACACTTTTTGTGTCTGGACGTTGTGTTGGCCGGACATTTCAATCAGGTATTGAAAACACATGTGGATGTCACGGAGCAGCAATAAAGCATAATAAGCACCAATTAGGCAGCTTTAAAATGACTGTGATACTCAGCTCCTTCTAGACATTTACTGGTGTGGTTACAAACATGGTGAAGACGAGAAGAGGTGATTACTCTTCACAGGAAGGGCAATGGCTATAAGAAGATTGCAAAGATGTTAAACATACCAAGAGAGACCATAGGAAGCATAATTCGCAAATTCAAGGCAAAGGGCACTGTTGAAACGCTACCTGGTCGTGGCAGAAAGAAGATGCTGACTTCGACTGCTGTGCGCTACCTGAAGCGTAGAGTGGAGAAAAGTCCCCGTGTGACTGCTGAGGAACTGAGAAAAGATCTGTCAGATGTGGGTACTGAAGTTTCAGCTCAGACAATACGGCACACACTGCGTAATGAAGGCCTCCATGCCAGAACTCCCAGGCGCACCCCCTTGCTGTCTCCAAAGAATAAGAAGAGTCGACTGCAGTATGCCAAATGTCATGTGGACAAACCACAGAAGTTTTGGGATAGTGTTCTGTGGACTGATGAAACAAAATTAGAACTGTTTGGGCCCATGGATCAACGCTATGTTTTGGAGGAGGAAGAACAAGGCCTATGAAGAAAAGAACACCTTGCCTACTGTGAAGCATGGCGGGGGGTCAATCATGCTTTGGGGCTGTTTTGCTTCTGCAGGTACAGGGAAGCTTCAGCGTGTGCAAGGTACCATGAATTCTCTTCAGTACCAGGAGATATTGGATGACAATGTGATGCAGTCCGTCACAAACCTGAGGCTTGGGAGACGTTGGACCTTTCAACAGGACAATGATCCCAAGCATACCTCCAAGTCCACTAGAGCATGGTTGCAGATTAAAGGCTGGAACATTTTGGAGTGGCCATCGCAGTCACCTGACTTAAATCCGATTGAGAACCTCTGGTGGGACTTAAAGAAAGCAGTTGCAGTGCGCAAGCCTAAGAATGTGACTGAACTGGAGGCCTTTGCCCATGATGAATGGGCGAAGATACCCGTAGATCGCTGCAAGACACTTGTGTCAAGCTATGCTTCACGTTTAAAAGCTGTTATAACTGTAAAAGGATGTTGTACTAAGATTGAATGTCACTTGGGGGTTGAATAAAACTGATAATGATGTGAGCACAGAAAAGACATTTGTGGTTATTTCATTATAAATGTTATGTTATATTTGTCTGACCTACACGTGCCTCTTTGATTTAATTGTAAGCAAGATGACTGAATGATCAAAATCAATGTCAAACTGGCCAAAACACTCAATTTCAGTGGGGGTTGAATAATTTTGAACACAACTGTACTTGAAAACAAGAGAAATCTCAATGTATCCTTCCTGGTAAAATCCCTTATAAATAAATAAATAAATGTGTCATCCGGTGTTGGATGATGACACTGAACACAAAGTGAGGCTAAATTTTAATTCAATGGGGTTCAAATAGCCTGAAAAAAATCTGCCTGAAATAAAGATGTGCTCTTTAAGGCTAGGGTCAGACGAACGCATTTTTCGCGTCGACCGTGGAAAAGTGCGGTCGAACGAACGGACATATTTTTTCACGGAATACGCGGTAGCGGTCATACGATGCGCCTTTTCGTCCGTGATTTTGTACGGATCATCAATAAAACACTTTTTGTGTCTGGACGTTATGTTGGCCGGACATTAGCAGCGTCTGATGTCTCCCAATCACACACACACGCCGCTATGCGGCCGCAGCGCACTCTGTACGTCAGTAGTAGCGGTTTGACGTTCTCGAAAAAATGCGTTCGTTTGCCACTTGCGTTGCGCGGACGCACTTTCGTGCGGCCGTACTTCGTGTGTTCCCGGCATTGGACGTCATTTGCTGCTAGCACGGCCGTGATTTTGTGCGGCTAAACGCACGTTAAAGCTGCGTTCGTCTGACCCTAGCCTAACCCATCGTTTTAGCAGAGTTTCACCTGCACAGTGTCAATGGGGTTTATTCCAAATGTAAAATACTCTTGATGCATTTATTCAAGTAACCTTAAGTTCTAGTGCCTCCACAACAACCCGCATTGATTAGAGCTTAGATGCTTACTGCTGAGCTGGGCAAGCTTTCACACCCCTTGGCATGCTTATTTGTAAATCTGTGTTGCAGTAGGAGCAGCAAGCAACAGATTTCCTGACTATCACATTGTATCAATTTTTTTTTTTATTTTTTTTTGCTTCATCTTTGCCAACGTAGCGTATCTAAAGGATTAGAGTGCCTGCAAGCCCAGCCGATACGTTTGGGATTCTGGTTTTGAACCAGCGTAAGAAGCCGTGCAAAGAATTAGCAGAGCGGCAAAGTGGCTTTGGGTGGAAACGTGACTATCTTTCTAAATTGATTTACCATGTGGGTGTTTGAGGCAAACTGAAGCAAGTCTTCATTTCTATTATTATTGTATACATTATAGATTGACCAGCAAACCTTCTAATTTGTGTTTTAATATTTATTTGAATCCTTTGGAAACAGGAGATTATATAGTCCACTGATGACATTATATGTTGGCTACTTGAGCATCAGAATAACTGCAGTCCGTTATGGCCAGAGACATGCAAATATAACAGCACCAAATCTAGGAGTGTTCCTGTAGCGTTGCTTGTGACAGACTGCCTGACACACCGACCGTGTGCCTCTGTCAAACGCTAGCTTTTTCCAAGCTGGACCCCGAAATCCAGCTTTAGCTGCCCCCAAACCCTTCTCTACAAATCAACAGGCACTACCAGTGTTGGAAAACAAAACTGACTCTTTATTTGAAAATCACGGCTAAAAAAACAGTTGAGATAACCCCCAGTTGACAACCCCTTTCATGAATCCATTACAGATAACATCAAGAGACTCCAGTCACAGGACAATGGTAGAGACATTCAACACAATGGAGTGTTTACCTATGCATTCTTATCTTAACCTGCTTGCCAGATCCTAGGGGGGAGGTTTGGGGGAAGCAGGGAATCTTCTTACAGCAGCAAGTATACAATATACAGAGGAGGGGGTAGCTACAGTGAGTACACTATACAGAGGACAGCTAACACAGAGATGTACACTATACATAAACACAGTCAACATAAATCCTGGGTTCCCTGGGCAATCCCGTTGGCAAACCCCAGGTTGCACCTTGGTCCATAGTCAGTAGGCAGGAGGCTAGCCCCCAGGCTCTTCCAACTGCGCCAGAGTCAGCGGAGTCTGTCACATTGCTAAAGACTGGTTTTTTTTCTACAGTGGTAAAGATTGCAAATGCTTTAGAGTAGGGATTCAATCTCTGCCCCCCCCCCCACAATTTTGGTGGCCTACGATTTTTAGAATTCTTTGAAGGCAGTAGATGACCAAAAAAGTAAAGGGCGTTGTAGTTAAGTGACATTGGTTGAATGAGACTTCTGTTTTAAAATATTCAATAGACCAGAAACCGTAATAAAAGAATTATAAAAGGTAAAGTTTAGAATGGGGTCAGCAACCTTGGCCCCCAAATGTTTCGGAATTACATCTACCATGATGCTCAGCTATTTATTATGCTGCCAATACCTCATGAAAAATGTTTTTAAAAACAATTTGGGGGCTGAGGTTGTTGACACCTGGGGTCAGATCACAACTGGATGCTAAGCACCGCTCTCTAGCCGTACAGCATAATGGCTCGAGTGCTGTACTTTAACACCACCTATTATATCTAAGATGCAAGCTCCACTTGCAACTCAGTTGCAGCGCCAGGGTACTATACATTTGTGTCTCTTATACTTTGTATGAGATATGTTAATGTAGCAGATGAAGAACGAACTATTCCTACCAGCTCATTCTCCATCTGCATCTGACGTTATTCTGAAAAAAATAACGTTTTTAAAAGGCTGGTCTTAAGTGTTTGCACTTTAGCACAATCACTTGACATAGGAATCTAAGCTAGGGATGCACGGATACCAGCATTTGCAAAACTACTTGTGCAAATTCCACCGATGCTTCTACCGATATAGGCTGGGGTCAGACCAGCGCACTTTTAACGTGCGTTCTGGCGCACATAATTACGGCCGCACTAGCAGCAGATGACGGCCAATATACGATGTACGGCCGCACAAAAGTCCAGCCGTGCAACGCAAGTGGAATTTGAACGCATTTTTCTGAGAACGCTGAACCGCTAGTACTGACGTACTGAGTGCGCAGCTGCGGCATAGCGGCGTGTTTGCGTGATTAGGAGATGTCAGACGCTGCTAATGTCCAGCCTACATAACGTCCAGACGCAAAAAGAGTTTTATTGGCGATCCGTACAAAATCACGCCCGAAAATGCGCGTCGTCTGACCGTTTTTGCGCATTCCGTGAAAAAATACGTCAATGCGTTCGGAAGCACTTTTTCACGTTCGCGGGGAAAAATGCTTTCGTCTGACCCTAGCCATAGAGGGCAGCACTGGGCTGGCTTGCCGGGAAAGAACCACAAATGTCTTTTCTGTGCTCACATCATTATCAGTTTTATTCAACCCCCAAGTGACATTCAATCTTAGTACTTATAACTGTAAAAGGATGTTGTACTAACAGCTTTTAAACGTGAAGCATAGCTTGACACAAGTGTCTTGCAGCGATCTACGGGTATCTTTGCCCATTCGTCATGGGCAAAAGCCTCCAGTTCAGTCACATTCTTAAGCTTGCGCACTGCAACTGCTTTCTTTAAGTCCCACCAGAGGTTCTCAATCGGATTTAAGTCAGGTGACTGCGATGGCCACTCCAAAATGTTCCAGCCTTTAATCTGCAACCATGCTCTAGTGGACTTGGAGGTATGCTTGGGATCATTGTCCTGTTGAAAGGTCCAACGTCTCCCAAGCCTCAGGTTTGTGACGGACTGCATCACATTGTCACCCAATATCTCCTGGTACTGAAGAGAATTCATGGTACCTTGCACACGCTGAAGCTTCCCTTTACCTGCAGAAGCAAAACAGCCCCAAAGCATGATTGACCCCCCGTCATGCTTCACAGTAGGCAAGGTGTTCTTTTCTTCATAGGCCTTGTTCTTCCTCCTCCAAATATAGCGTTGATCCATGGGCCCAAACCGTTCTAATTTTGTTTCATCAGTCCACAGAACACTATCCCAAAACTTCTGTGGTTTGTCCACATGACTTTTGGCATACTGCAGTCGACTCTTCTTATTCTTTGGAGACAGCAAGGGGGTGCGCCTGGGAGTTCTGGCATGGAGGCCTTCATTACGCAGTGTGCGCCGTATTGTCTGAGCTGAAACTTCAGTACCCACATCTGACAAATCTTTTCTCAGTTCCTCAGCAGTCACACGGGGACTTTTCTCCACTCTACGCTTCAGGTAGCGCACAGCAGTCGAAGTCAGCATCTTCTTTCTGCCACGACCAGGTAGCGTTTCAACAGTGCCCTTTGCCTTGAATTTGCGAATGATGCTTCCTATGGTCTCTCTTGGTATGTTTAACATCTTTGCAATCTTCTTATAGCCATTGCCCTTCCTGTGAAGAGTAATCACCTCTTCTCTTGTCTTCCTGGACCATTCTCTTGACTTCACCATGTTTGTAACCACACCAGTAAATGTCTAGAAGGAGCTGAGTATCACAGTCATTTTAAAGCTGCCTAATTGGTGCTTATTATGCTTTATTGCTGCTCCGTGACATCCACAGGTGTTTTCAATACCTGATTGAAAACACTTGAATGAACCTCTGTTCTTCAGAGTGGTAGTCTTTAAGGGGTTGAATAATTGTGTCAATGAAGAATTCACAAAAGAAACCTTTACTACTGTATTACAAAACCAATTGATGTCATTTTAGTTGCATATGGTTCTTTAAAAAGTCCTTGTAGGATTTCATTCTGAATACAATTACAAATGTACACTAAATTCCCTAAAACCCTTTACAGCATTGGGGGTTGAATAATTTTGAACACAACTGTATATGTCTGGGGTGTGTGTGTGTGTGTGAGGTCAGGGTGTGTGCAGGCCTGTACACTGGGTAAATGGGGTGTCTGGTCATACATTTCTATATTGACATAAATTGGACAGGTATTTAGCAAAATCCTAAATTATTTATTGGAAAGCCGTCACATGACATGACATTAAAGTATCATTAGTCGATATCAAGGAGTACCTGAAAAAAATGATCGGTACTCGGTCTTTCAAAAATGGTATCCGTGCATCCCTTCCCTAATCTAGACCCACCAAAAAATCCCACAGTCTCCTCAGATCCCTGAGAGTATTGATCTGCTGCCTTCTCACTATTTGGCCAGTTGAGCACTGGGAACAGATAGTGTTATCATCCTGCGTCTACAAAGTGTTAGGACTCTTGATGATGAGAAAGCAACTTGTTTGTAATACAGGCGTTGAAGGTGCCTTTCCTTCCCATTTGCGTCTTGCCTTTAACTTTTGTGATGTGGCCCCTAGTTTAAAATCTTGATTTAATCAAAAACTACCAGGCTCATCCACCCACTGTATACTTTGTGGCGGTCCTGATCATTTGCAATCATAAGCTTTTTCATCAGAAACACAAAGGACATACAAAAGAGATTAATTTGACCTATGTTTATCAAATTAACACATTTCACTCATGCACACCAACCCTTAGGCTTCATCTCCTACAAGGCCAGGCTCCTTACTCTTTTGAAGTGGTCACCCTCTGTGTTTTCAGGCCCCTTGTGTACAGTTGGATTCCCCTTGATTTGTTTGATTTAATTTGTTTTACACTAGATTTGCCTAGATATGCTGAATGGGCAATTTTAAATTGCCTTGGTTTCTCATGACTTTATTCAGATGAAATCCCGGGAAACCAGATCTCTTCAGTGGCTGTAACTTTCCAGATCCATTAAAACAATTTTTGATAAATTGTTTAACATTTCCCTTTCCCCCAAACAAAATTCACAAAATCTAAACCATTGGATGCTGTGAAGACTGTTGGTCCTGTTCATGTGTGTATCAAGTGCTGAAAGAATTGTGGGCATATTTCTTAATTACTCACTACTGCTATTTATTACATTTCAATTATTTTTGGATTTAACAAAAAGAAACTTCTTGGTAAGAACTTGCTGAAAGCACAATCCTCCAGGAGCCTCTCGCGTCAATAAATAGACTTGGAGAAGCTTTCCCTGCCCGAGAATAGGTTATATAAAGTGCATTATATAAGCGAGAGTAGATCTGGAAATCTTGATCCAGGGATTTCAACGTGGATAAATGAATATGATGAGCTCTCGTAAGCCTGGGAGCTTTCAGGACGGCAAACAGATAATAAGCAAGATTCTGTTGCTATGGAGAGGCTGCCGGTAGAATCCAGTGTTTACCCCGAGGACATCAAACTCTTTTCTCATTAGTAGGATTAAACAGGTCTTTGCTTAAATACAAAGGTATTAAGGCTTCCTCATTCTGTCGCCAATGTTTTATTTAACCCATTCCTTCACTATATTTATTGGATTATGCATTTCTTTTTTCTCTTTTTGCCTTATTTTCATCTCATACAAAGCATCCCTAATGTGGATCGTTCTGCATGATTGGATTAGGAGATATTTAGCAGAGTAGCCGCTGCTTGGGGAGCCATTTCCAGACCTCATTATAAGGTCGTCATGGAATTCCGGATATTTGAAAAACAGATTTTGATGGCAGATAAAAGCCCTGATTACCCATCTAGCAGCCTATTTCCTATCCGAAGGGTAGAGGGGCTTCTTGTTCTGTTTTTCTTGCTTGGAACAAGCTATAAATCCATCAGGAGCCTTGGCAAACCCTATATTTATCTCTACCTGTAGCACGTTCGATGCACCCACTACGCTCTCCTTAAAACAAATACCTTACCTTGATACTAAAATAGACCCCCCCCCCTCACAATTTTAGAAAATGTCCTTCATGTTCTTATTTAAATAAGGCAATTGGGCACACAAATATGTATAAACTTTATTGACTGAAACATTTGTTTCTAATTCACTGAAATGAACCTGAAATTAGTTTCTTACAAAATATGTACAGTTAGAAGTATTTATAAAGCGCTAATAAATTCCGTAGCGCTGTACAATGGGTGAGACAATAACAAATATACATACATGTAAAACACACAGAACAGTAGGAGAGTGGACCCTGCTCGAGAGCTTACAATCAAAGAGGAGAGGGGTGACCCACTAGCTGAGGGTAAAGAGCTGTTCATATGAAGTGGCAGGTGCGTAGGGAGCTGAGTGGGAAGACCATGGAGTGAGCTGATAGACGTCCCTAAGGTAATGTTTTCAGAAACTTCTTGAAGGACTGGGAGAGTCTAATGTTGAGGGGGAACGAGTTCCATAGGAAAGGGGCAGCTCGGGAGAAGTCCGGAAGGTGAGAGTTGGGGGTGCGCGTATGAGGAACTGATAGCATCAGATCATTGGCAGAGCAAAGTGGTCAGTATGGGATTTACCTGCTAAGGGAGGAAATGTAGGCATAAGCGTGGTTATGGAGAGCTTTGTATGTCAGCACCAGTATTTTGAATTGAATTCTAAAGGAAACAGGAAGCCAGTGTAGAGATTCAGAGGGGCGAGGTGAGGTGAATGAGCCTGGCACAGGCGTTCGTTACAGACTGCAGAGGGAGAATCTGGGGTCTCTTAAACCCAGAGAGCAGGAGGTTACAGTAGTCAAGGCGGGAGATAAGAGCTTAATGTGAAGTAAAGAAATGGGGACAGCGCGTCAACTTAAAAGGATGCAATGTATAAGTGATGTGGTAAATATGGGATAATGCTCACAAGCAATGGTAGGTCCCTTAAGCAGGATAAGTGTGGACAATATCGCTCAAAATGTTCATAATAGGATGACCTCAAAATACAAAAAATACAGACAATGGTACAGTATTGCACAAACTATACTGCTATAGTAGAGGTGTAATGCTCCCTACTCACACTTTGAGAGCTGCTAGCTCTCATATGAAGACCTCACAGGTGTTCAGGGCCAACCTGTTCGCCTCACTCTCCCGCACTCAGACCTCTGAGAAAGAGGGAGATAAGAGCTTGGATGTGAAGTTTTGTGGAGTCCTGATTACGGCAGGGATGGAAGTGTGGGATGTTTTTTTAGGTGGAAGTAGCAAGATTTGGTGTGCGATTGAATGTGAGGAGTGAAGGAGACACGCCTGAGCGGTAGAAGTAATGGTGGCACCATTCAACTGAAGGGAAATGGGCACAGGAATGAAGGTTGTAGAGGGAGAAAAGAAGTTCCATTTAGAGAGGTTGAGCTTCAGGAAACGGGAAGTCATCCAGTCAGACAGCTGAAAGGCAGGCAGTAACACGGTCTAACACCGGAGGAGAGATATCGGGAAAGGAAAAGTAGATTTGGGTGTCGTCAGCGTAGAGATGATATTGGAAACCATAGGTAGAAATGAGGTTGCCCAGCAAGGCGGTATATATCAAGAAAAGTAGGGGACCCAGAATAGAGCCTTGAGGAACTGGGGGTAAAGAGGCACCAGTAAAGGAGACCCTAAAGGCGCGAAGAGAGCAATGGGAAGAGAACCAGGAGAAAGCTGTGTCACTGAGGCCAGGTTGACCCAGTGTTAGGAGCAGGAGAGGGTGGTCAACAGTGCCAAATGCAGCGGAAAGGTCAAGAAGAATAAGGTGGGAGAAGCGATCTTTGGTTTTAGCAGTAACTAAATCATTAGTCACCTTGGTCAGAGCAGTTTCAATGGAGTGCTGGGAGCGAAAGCTAGACTGCTGCGGATCAAGTAAATAGTTAGCAGTGAGCAAATCGGAAAGCTGGCTATAGACACAACGTTCTAAGATTGTGGAGGCAAAGGCGAGAAAAGAGATGGGACAGTAGTGTGTATATACAGTGGCAAGAAAAGTATGTGAACCCTTTGGGATTACGTGGAGTTTTGCATGAATTGGTCATAAAATGTGCTCTAATCATCTAAGTCACAACAATTTGAAAAACATAGTCTGCTTAAAATAATACAACACAAACATATGTTTTCATGTGGTTATTGAACATAACATGTAAACATTCACAGTGCAGGGTGGAAAAAGTATGTGAACCCCTAGCCTAATGACTTCTCCAAGAGCTAATTGGAGCCAGGAGTGAGCCAACCTTGAGTCCAATCAGCGTGATATTATTGGATGTGTTGCTGAAAGCTGTCCTGCCCTTTAAAAACACACACCAGTTTTGGGTTTACTGGTTTCAAGAAGCGCTGCCTGATGTGAACCATGCCTCGCAGAAAAGAGCTCTCAGAAGACCTACGATCAAGAATTATTGACTTGCATGAAGCTGGAAAGGGTTACAAAAGTATCTCCAAAAGCCTTGATGTTCATGTGTCCACGGTAAGACAGACTGTCTACAAATGGAGAAAGTTCAGCACTGTTGCTACTCTCCCTAGGCATGGTCGTCCTGTAAAGATGACTGCAAGAGCACAGCGCAGAATGCTTAATGAGGTAAAGAAGAATCCTAGAGTGTCAGCTAAAGACTTACAGAAATCTCTGGCACATGCTAACATTTTTGTTGACACATCTACAATAAGGAAAACATTAAACAAGAATGGAGTACATGGGAGGACACCACGGAGGAAGCCATTGCTGTCCAAAAAGAATATTGCAGCACGTTTGAAGTTTGCAAAAGAGCACCTGGATGTTCCACAGCACTACTGGCAAAATATTCTGTGGACAGATGAAACGAAAATTGAGTTTGGGAAAAAACACACAACACTGTGTGGAGAAAAAAAGGCGCAGCACACTAACATCAAAACCTAATCCCCACTGTAAAACATGGCGGGGGGAGCATCATGGTTTGGGGCTGCCTCAGGGCCTGGACGGATTGTTGTCATTGATGGAAAAATGAATTCCAGAGTTTATCAAGACATTTTGCAGGAAAATGTAAGACCATCTGTCCACCAACTGAAGCTCCGCAGAGGATGGGTGATGCAACAGGACAATGACCCAAAGCATACAAGTAATTCAACAAAAGAATGGCTTCAACAAAACAAAATACGCCTTCTGGAGTGGCCCAGTCAGAGTCCTGACCTCAACCCGATTGAAATGCTGTGGCATGACCTTAAGAGAGCGATTCACACCAGACATCCCAAGAATATTGCTACACTGAAACAGTTTTGTGAAGAGGAGTGGTCCAAAATTACTCCAGATCGTTGTTTTTCAAATTGTTGTGACTTCGATGAAGATCAGAGCACATTTTATGACCAATTCATGCAAAACTCCACGTAATCCCAAAGGGTTCACAGAGTCCTGACCTCAACCCGATTGAAATGCTGTGGCATGACCTTAACCCCTTCCCGACCGCTGACGTACCCTGTACGTCCTGTGTTCGGGTCTCCCTTAGACCCGATGACGTACAGGGTACGTCAGCGGCGCCAAATCCCCCTCCGCCCGATACTCACCTCCCTCGTCGGATCCCACGCCGATCTGACAGGGAGGAAGCCTGCCCATGTGATTTACATGGGCAGGCGAGGCTGATGACGTCGCCACGCTGCGTGGTGATGTCATCAGAAGGTGCCCCCATGTGTTTCAATGGAGGGGAGGGGGGGCTCCTTCGGAGCCCTCTATCTCCCCAACCATTGAAGCTAGGGAGATGCCGTTTGCACCGCTGGAGAGGGGAGAGCCTCCCCTTTCCAGCGGTGTATGGCATTAACCATTTCGCCGCCGGATCACGTTGCGGCGCCAATTGGCGCCAAAACGCGATTCAAACCTGGAGGGGGGCTGACATCTTGGATGTCAGCCAAGCCTCCAGGTCCCCCCCCACCCACTGACAACCTCACCATATGTGTGAGGATGTCAGTGGGCCAGTTAACCCTCTAGCTGCCATGTAGAGATAAGGGGATCCTAAGGATCCCTTTATCTCCCGATCCATGGCAGCTAGATGGTCATATTTGCCATCATTTGAAAGGCCTGATTATGGCCTTTCAAATGATACCAAACATGACCAGGTTTGGTTTTAAAAAAAAATGTAAAAAAAAAATAATAAAAAAAATAAAATAAAAAAATGTTTTTTTTTTTAAAGTTTTTTTTGTCTGGGGGGAGTTTAATTAAATAGGACCTAGGCTGTCATCTAAAAATAATTAGCACAAAATGGTCAGAATGAGCGCAGCGCACATAGGTGAACTGGCTCAGCAGTGAAAGGGTTAAAAGGTAAAAACATGTAAAAATTGGGTATTTCTAGTCTCGGGATAAAATTTGGAAACTATTTAGCCGGGGTCTTTATTGGTGGTTATAGCTTTAGGGGATTAAATTACGAAAAAGTGTGTTTTTACCATTTTTTTCATCATATTTCATATTTTTTTTATATTAAATTATTGGATATGATGGAAATAATGGTATTTCTAGAAAGTCCATTTAATGGCGGGAAAAAGGTGTATAATATGTGTGGGTTGAATAAACGAGTAAGAGGAAAATTTGATCTAAACACGAGCAGCGCAGAAACGTAAAAACAGCAGCGGTCACTAAAGGACGGATTTGTGTAAAACCGCCCGGTCACTAAGGGGTTAAGAGAGCGATTCACACCAGACATCCCAAGAATATTGCTATACTGAAACCTTTTTGTGAAGAGGAGTGGTCCAAAATTACTCCAGATCGTTGTGCAGGTCTGATCTGCAACTACAGGAAACGTTTGGTTGAGGTTATTGCTGCCAAAGGAGGGTTAACCAGTTATTAAGTCCAAAGGTTCACATACTTTTTCCACCCTGCGCTGTGAATGTTTACATGTTCTGTTCAATAAAAACATGAAAACATATAAAGTTTGTGTTGTATTATTTTAAGCAGACTGTGTTTTTCAAATTGTTGTGACTTAGATGAAGATCAGGGCACATTTTATGACCAATTAATGCAAAACTCCACGTAATCCCAAAGGGTTCACATACTTTTTCTTGCCACTGTATATATATATATATGTACATATGATTAAAGATGCCTGTGATTGCAAACAAGGGTTTTGCCAAGAAGTACCAAGTCATGTTTTGCGAAGGGGTCAAATACTTTATTCACTCATTAAATGCAAATCAATTTATAACTTTTTTGAAATGCGTTTTTCTGGTTGTTTTTGTTTTCCTGTCTCTCTGTTAAAATAAACCTACCATTAAAATTATAGACTGATCATTTCTTTGTCCATGGCCAAACGTACAAAATCAGTAGGGGATCATTTTTTTCCCCCCTCACTGTAAATGTAGTTCTAATAGAAGGTGTATTCCTACACAGTGAAATGGCAATAGCGCCCATCTCTTGGCCTTTCTTGTATCTCCTTGTTAGAGAATTTTTCTCTTTTGGCTTGAATGAGAATTATTTTAGCAACCATGAACGTACAGGGTTATTCAAAGAGAGCCAATCTGGCCCCGAAAGGTAATCGAACAGTGAAATTCAGCGTACAGTTACCTTTCCTGGCCATTCGGCTATTCAGAGAGCAGGCAGTTCGCCAAATGTTGGCAAATTGCCTGTACATACGGTGCCTGTTCAGTGCCTGTTCGAGGGCAGTGTAACCCCCATAGTGAAGCAATGCTTCGTCTATTTAGAGAACAAAAACCAGCAGTGAAGAGTTGCCGAAATGCCCTGCTGTTCGGTGGTTTAATTCGGCAGGTTTATTCAGGTGACTCCCATAGACTTCAATGTTAAAAATATTCCTGTTTTAATTCAATATCTAATAAACCATTTATTATTATGTTCTGCAGTAAAGTCTCTTTATTTATAGAGTTTTTTTAGGATCTTTTAGGCATTTTTTGGATTTTTGACCAAAAACAATTTTTTTTCTAAATCGTTCTTTCTTTTTTCTGTAACAGACCTTTTTATTATCATTCATAGGATCTTATATGTAAATTCCAGACGTTTTCGTTCTGTAGTTTTTTTTACAAACAGGGTTTTAATTTTGAAGACTTTTGAGCAAACTGTTTTTTTCGTTTATTTTTTCTCAACTCGTTCGTCTGCGTGCCGGCTTTTTCCAGCGGCTGCTCTGCGTTGTGACCGGTGGCTATTCGGGTTTCTCCGGCCTGTTCGGCGGGGTTAATTCAACTGTTTCTGCAGGTTTTGGGGAGTGTTCTGCTGGTTTGTGGCAAGTATTCCCTGCACTACGGGGGCCCTGCGGTGCTTGCTGAATACCCCGCAGGGTCGGCGAACCAGGATCGCCGAACCGCCCGAAGTGCGGGGAAAGAAAAGTCACAGAACGTGCTTTGGCTTTTTGAATTACCCTGATAATATCAGTGGGAAGGAAATGCTTCCCCTGGTGCCAACTACAATAACGTTAGAGCCCAAAGCGTGCACGAGAAATCTGATTTTATGTTTGTCTCAAAGCTGCTGCTATACTTGCTGTACAGGGTTATATTGACCTCCCCAGTCCTTTTCAGAGTAGGGTATCAATGGATCTTTCCTGACAACTTGACATTGTATTCCTGGAAGGCGAAAATTCAATAAGGGGAAAGAATTTTTCCCATTCTTTACTCATTCCCAAATCTTCAGTCTGTTTTATATATATATTATTATTATTTTTTTACTGCGAAACGATGGGCAATGGAAGCCAAGGGGCTTTTGTCACACTTATCTGGACCAAAAGTGAGGAAACCTCAAAGGTACAGAGGAAGAAATAAAAAAAGGTTGGTTTGAAATGTGTTGTGCTGCTCCGGGAAGATGATTCTTAAAACAAGCCAAATATGTTAATTACAAGGAGCATTAAGTCTGGGTGTGGAACAAGCGACCTTGTTTAGAAAATCCTTTCACTTCAATGAAAAGCATCCAAAAACTTTGTTATATAGATAAGAATGTTTGGAGGAAATGTGAGGAAGGATTAAAATGAGTGATAATTAATTCTAATAGACCCTTAAAAATAATGCAAATCCCATTTTTATCTCTCCTACAAGCTTTTCAATTAAAACCATGGACTGTATTCACATAATGCCGACTTGCAGTCTAATTTTGTAACTCTGCTGTAACATCATCAAATAAATTGGGACTGTGACGAGAGTCACTTTGAACTTGGGATTTATAGACCTAGAAATGTATTTGGGAGATGCAGTCCTGATGTTCTATATCAGTGGTTCCCAACCTTTTCTGGACCACCGCCCTCTTTGCAAGAGAAAAAAATTTCAACGCCCCCCTCCTCCATAATAGTTATACCTAATATTAAAATATTATTTCACATTAGTAATAACCAGGGGCGTATCTAGAACATTTGGCACCCGGGGCGGATCCTATATTTGGCACCCCCTCACCCCCAACTTTAAGGAAGGCTAGGGTCAGACGAAAGCATTTTTCCCCGCAAACGTGAAAAAGTGCGTCCGAACGCATTGACGTATTTTTTCACGGAATGCGCAAAAACGGTCAGACGCGCATTTTCGGGCGTGATTTTGTACGGATCGTCAATAAAACTCTTTTTGCATCTGGACGTTATGTAGGCTGGACATTAGCAGTGTCTGACATCTCCTAATCACGCAAACACGCCGCTATGCCGCAGCTGCGCACTCAGTACGTCAGTACTAGCGGTTCAGCGTTCTCAGAAAGATGCGTTCAAATTCCACTTGCGTTGCACGGCCGGACTTTTGTGCGGCCGTGCATCGTATATTGGCCGTGATTGCCCGTCATCTGCTGCTAGTGCGGCCGTAATTATGTGCGCCAGAACGCACGTTAAAAGTGTGCTGGTCTGACCCCAGCCTAAAATGTAAAAAAGAAAATCATACGCACTTTTTAAAATTTTTTAGTTATAGCATTCTGGCAGAACATGACGTATACATCTAATAATGCTATATTACGAATCTGCCGATGGTGGATCATGTGTCCTCTGTGCTGTGCAATAAGAGGTGAGTGTAGATTATTTTTTGAATAATTGTTATTTTTAAGTAATTTTGCAAGCTCACAATATATCCATCCTCCTGCTATGGACAAAAGTACACATGTGGCTGATTTTGTTGATGGGGTTGTGTGTTGGTTGGTTTTGTGTGATGGAGTTGTATGGGTGGCTGGTTTTGTGTGATGGGAGTTGTGTGTGGGTGGCTGGTTTTGTGATGGGGTTGTGTGTGGGTGGCTGGTTTTGTGTAATGGGAGGTGTGTGTGTGTGTGTGTCTGTGTGTGTGTGTTGGGTGGCTGGTTTTGTGGATTGGAATTACTGAGCAAAGAATTGGTGTGTGTTTTGCCGATATGAGATGCTGCTATGGTCTTTTTTCTTAACTGTTCCAGTTTTTTAAGACTCCCTCTTCCCTGTCCCTGTTTTCCCTGGGCTGCCTATTCCCTGGTGATGCAGTGAATGCAGCCTGGCACCCTCGTTGCAGGACCTCGCAAGGAGCCAGGCAACTCGGTGACAAATTTCTGATCACTGCAGTGCTGGTTAAGGAGAGGTCCATTTTAAACAGCAGTAATCAGACAGGGCTTCATATTCTGCAGATTACCCCCCCCCCTTTTACCTGCCGTTTACTGTCATCTTCTCTCTCTGTACACAAATAACACCCCTCCCCTCTCCTAGAGCTGCTGCGGGGCAGGGGAGGAGCTATGCAGGGAGGAGAGGGGGATTTTTATTCTCCTAATGCAAACGCCCTGCTCTACTGCTTGTTGTTTGAGAACACCGCTCAAAGCTGACACACAGGGACAGTGGCACCTCCTAGTACCCCCTAATGACACCTCAATAATCACTGGTACCTGTGGTCCCACGCCCCCCCCTAAGTACACCACTGGAGCTCTGTGATATGCTCACACACAAATTTTGACAAACTGCCAGGAAGCACGGTGCTGTTCGAAGGCCGTGCAAATCCCCATAGAGAAGTACTGGTCAATCTTTTCAGAGAACACCGAACAGCAGAGAAATGTCAGTGAAATGCCCTGATGTTCGGTGGTTTCATTCAGCAGGTTTGTTCAGGCGCACCCCATAGGTTTCAATGTTAAAAAATATTCCTGTTTTCATGCAATATCTAATAAACCGTTTATTATTTTACTCTGCAGTAAAAAGTCTCTGTTTATTGATTTTTTTATTATTTTTTTTTAGTATCCTTTAGTGATTTTTCAGATTTTTTTTTCAGCAAAATTTATTTCCTTTTTGTTTAATAGCGGTTTTTCTTTTTTCTGTAAAAGACCTTTTTATTATCAATCATAGGACCTTATATGTAAATTCCAGACATTTTCGTTCAGTTGTTTTTTTTATTTTAAAACAGCAGGTGATGGGTTTGCGGCGGTGGCATTCGTCGGCCGACTCCCTGCACTTCGGGGACCCTGCGGTGAATAGTGAATTCACTGCATGGTGGGGAAATTTGATTCCCTGAAGTGCAGGGAACAACAGAACATCAAAATGTAGGCGTCATTTCAGTGCTCTGTGAGTAACCCCTTTAGTGGTGTGTTTTTTTTTTTTTTTTTTGCCGCTCCCTGGAAAGTGCCAGCCTAGGCCTTGCCTACCCTGGACATACCGTATTTTTCGCTCCATAAGACGCACTTTTCTACCCCGAAAAAGTGGGGGAAAAGTGGGTGCGTCTTATGGAGCGAATGCCCCAGCTCCCCTGCCGCCGCCGCGTTCGTCTCCCTCTGAGCGTGCGTCCGGCGGGAAGGAGCTTGGGCACTCGCCTGGGGGAGCCACGTGACCGCGATCTCGCGGTCACGCGGCTCCCCCAGGCGAGTGCCCAAGCTTCCTGCCGCCGGGCGCACGCTCAGAGGGAGACGAACGCGGCGGCGGCAGGGGAGCTGGGGCATATCCATGAGGGAGCTGGGGCATATCCATGAGCGAGCTGGGGCATATCCATGAGCGAGCTGGGGCATATCCATGAGCGAGCTGGGGCATATCCATGAGGAGCTGGGGCATATCCATGAGCGAGCTGGGGCATATCCATGAGCGAGCTGGGGCATATCCATGAGGAGCTGGGGCATATCCATGAGCGAGCTGGGGCATATCCATGAGCGAGCTGGGGCATATCCATGAGCGAGCTGGGGCATATCCATGAGCGAGCTGGGGCAAATCCATGAGCGAGCTGGGGCAAATCCATGAGCGAGCTGGGGCAAATCCATGAGCGAGCTGGGGCATATCCATGAGCGAGCTGGGGCATATCCATGAGCGAGCTGGGGCATATCCATGAGCGAGCTGGGGCATATCCATGAGCGAGCTGGGGCATATCCATGAGCGAGCTGGGGCATATCCATGTGCGAGCTGGGGCATATCCATACGTTGGGGGGCAAATCCATGTGCTGGGGCAAATCCATAAACTGGGGGGCATATCCATGAGCTGGGGGACAGTATCCATGAGCTGGGGGGCATTATCCATGAGCTGGGGGGCATTATCCATGAGCTGGGGGGCATTATCCATGAGCTGGGGGGCATTATCCATGAGCTGGGGGGCATTATCCATGAGCTGGGGGACAGTATCCATGAGCTGGGGGACAGTATCCATGAGCTGGGGGACAGTATCCATGAGCTGGGGGACAGTATCCATGAGCTGAGGGACAGTATCCATGAGCTGGGGGCAGTATCCATGACCTGAGGGACAGTATCCATGAGCTGGGGCAGTATATCCATGAGAGGAGCTGGGGCAATATCCATTATTACACTATTTGATTTCAGAATATTTATTTTCCTGTTTTCCTCCTCTAAAAACTAGGTGCGTCTTATGGTCAGGTGCGTCTTATGGAGCGAAAAATACGGTACTTGAAAATTAGTGAAATCTCAATGTATCTTCCTGGTAAAATACTTTTGTAGGTTGTCACCCTAGGGGGTGGTGTCATGTGGTGCGGGCCACCCCCCTCAACTCATACCAAAAGCTCAACGAAATGCACAACAGTAGACAGAGATTTCATTTCTTTTTATATTTACATATTTCTGCAATACTACTTTACTCAAATCTACATCAAGTGCCATCTTTTCCTCTCTATGCCCCTGCACATGGGGTTAATAGAGTAGGGGCTACAACTGTCATATCTCAAGACACTTAAGTTTGTTTACTTTTTTTCCACTAGTCAAAAAAAACAAAGTCCCCTCATTAATTTACTGAACAGATAACGGTTCAAATACTTGCTTGTTTGAAATATAAAAGAAAACCTCTATCCTCCCAGCCTGTGCCCTTTTTTTTTTTTTTTTTAAATACAAAGTTTTTTTATTTTGCAACAAGTCATTCATACAATAGACATAGAAAGTATGTAACAATATGCAGCAAGGGAACAAAAGGGACACTCAGATGTATAGGTCAGCAGAATCAGAGAGGTGGTGGAATACAGGCCAATGGGAACCCCCCAAAAAAAAAGAGAGAAAAGGGGGATGGGGCTGGCAGCAGAAGCCACATCTGTGACGTTCCTGGCTCACTCCCTAGGGAGGCCATGGAAGAACAGTGTCACAGGGCCCGGGAGCCTGAGGGCCAAGTATGGCAAACAGGGCCATGGTGAATGCCACAATGGCGCGCCTCAAAGCCACCCGAAAAATTCCGCCATAAAATAAAAAAATAATAAATAAATAAAATTAGGGGGGCCATCAATAAGTCAGCAGGGAAGCACCTCTCTGTAAAACGATGTCCATAAAAGAGTGTCCAAAGGGAAAGGGGAGTCCTCAAAGGGTTTCTCTGAATAGGTTAATATCGGGGGGAGGGGGGGTGGGATATCCATCTTAATGAGGGTAACAACTATAAAGAGGGTACGAAGTTCATCTCAAGGGGGGAGGGGTGCAGGGTCCCAAGGAAGGGAGGACATCTCCACACGGGGGGTCTCATCAAGGGGTCATCAGAAGGTGGTGAACCGGAGGGGGGTACTCAGCGGGTCAGATCAAGCCAGGGTCAAAAAACAGCAGGGAGGCGGTAAGTCGTCAAGATAAGTCCCCTCATCCCGTGTCCAACGGGAACGTGAAGTAAGGGTCTTCCGCAGATCTACGTAGGTTGCCCCAAACACTGCTGGCCTCCGGTAACCAGGTCTCTCCATCCGCCGCATCGGGTACTGCCCAGAGGCTTGGCCGTTCAGTGAAAGAGTCTGAGACATCACGGAGAGGAGCTGCCGAGGCAGCGGGACATAAAGCACTGCCAGCACCGTCCTCGGCCACGGCCAACAAGCAGCCGCCATAGGGCTCCAGCGGGCGGAGGAGCAGAGAGTCAGGAGGCTCCCTCTGGTCACGAGGGAAGGAAAGCCCTCCGTCCTCCACCGCCCCCAGGACCGCAGGTAAGACCGCCACTGACAGCCGTAAGACCTCTCTGGGCAATTCCTCACCGCCAGATGCGGGATGAACCTCCGACTCTCCATCCACCATCAGGACAGGGCACCTCTCCTCCCGCTTCACCATAGCACTGAAATCCTGCTCAATCATCAAAATGGCATCTGGGGCACTCCGCAGCAACGCCAGTAAGCAACGGACATCACCCTTGGTCAGCGGCTGGTTATCGTCAGCTCTTCCCTGCAAGAAAGGAAACCGCTCGGGCTCCAGAAACTCCGCTAGGCCCGAATATCTGGCCCTCGTGTCATCAGGGGGGGAGGGAGACCGTCACACTGCCGAGCTCCGTCTGGTCCACCTGTCCCTGGCATAGGGACATACATATCAGCCAGCAACCGTGGGCTCTCCATCTCCTCAGCCAGCATCAGGCGTCCCCCTCAAGGTGGGCAGTGTGGAGCAGATCTGCCTTGCACCCGGGAGAAGGCCCCAAAATGGCTGCCGGCCAGAATCTCAGGCCGAGAAAGGCGGGCGCCCCCGGCTCAAAATCGGGCCCTGGCCCCAGAGGACAGCAAAAATGGTGGGGAAGTCAGCCAGGAAGCCTCAGGACCGAGGTAAGAGCGATAGGACAGCTGGATGGGCAAATTAATGCCCAAAAATCAAATTCGGGACAGGAGCCCCAGCACTCTACGTCCTCTCACCTCGGCAGTTAGCCACGCCCCCCATGCCATCTCTTAATATTCCCCCAGCCTGTGCCAATCTCTTCCCAGTATCCCCCCAGCCTGTGCCCATCTCTTCCCAGTATTCCCCCAGCCTGTGCCATCTCTCTTCCCTGTATTCCCCCCAGCCTCTGCCCATCTCTCCGCCCTGCACATCCCCTAGTTTGTGCCCATATCTCCTCCTTGCATCCTCCCTCTCAAAGTATGCCCGTCTTTGTCTCTCTCTTTTCCAGCCAGTTCCAATGAATGCAAAACCCCTTTTAGAAATTCTCTACAGCTGAGCTGCAAAATTTGTTTTACACGCTAAGGGTTTTTTTTTTTTAAAAAAAAAAATTAACTCCCTGATGACTGGTTACGTACAAAATTCGCCGCTGTCACTAAGGTCACTGCGAGTGCACATTTTTGTATGTTACCTAGACTCGTACAACATTTCCCAAATTATTAGTTTGCAGTATTGGGTCCAGAATTGGCAAAATATTACAATATTTCTTAAATACTGAATAACAGAATATTATTAGTCTCTACCTCTTTTCCAACAGTTTGCCCAATTTTTTTTAGAATTCAAACCCACAAACTGTTAGTGTAAAATTTTAGTCTGAAGTGTAACACTCAGTTTGTGGTTTATATCTTAACTATCCAAAAAAAATGATATTGTTTTTTTTTTTAATCGGCCAACTAATCGATTATGAAAATAATTGTTAGTTGCAGCCCTACTTCTATCACAAATTAGGATTATTGGCAAAGCACACAAAAAATGACTTATTTCTAGATCTCTGCTTTTTATTGATTTGAAATTGTGCATGCATCGACTTGTATGCCCTCGCTTAATTGCGATGCTGCCGGTGCACTTGCTTTTGTGAACAAGTCATTCCAAACTTCCATATTCTTGTCGAAACATGCTTGATTGCGTGAATCGCGTAATATTTTTCTTTATTTACCAACTTGTCGCGGAAAAGACCAAACCAAATTATAATGCTAAATTTTTAAATGCTTCTTTATGTGATAACAAGAAGATGAAAAATTACGCGCGTCAAAAAATGCTTATGTGTGAACCCAGCCTCAGACTCCATGGAGCCATTGGTGACCCAGCCGTAAGCTCTACGTGAACGCACGAACGTGGGGTCGTGCAGGGAAAACAGAAGACAAGTGGGAACTTTTTTTTTTTCTCCGTCTTCCACTGCTCATGGCCAGATGAAGCAGTGGATCATTCTGCACCGTGGGATAAGTGATGAGGGATTTTTTTGATGAGCTTAATTTGAAGCATTGAGCCATTTTGCTTTCTCAATAATGACTTAACGCCAGGGCTTAAGAGCTGCTATTCGTTTCTGAACATAGTTTGAGCCATGAAGAATTTTAGCGATCTTGGTGTAGATTGTTCTTCTCCAGATATCTGCAAATTAATGGCTTTTATACAAAGTATAGGAGCCATTAATTTTCAATAACCTGCAGTTAGGACTTTTGTTGTCATAACGGCCGGAGCCTCTACACGTACCACAAACTGTTAGGTTAACAGCTTGAGCAGTTAGCTTAAAAGCCTGGTCGCAATCACGTCTCTTGTTTGGTTCTCGGTTTCGTAGTATCTTAATGTTTCAGTGTTTGACCCAGTGCTTCTCACAGGAAGAAGGCGGATTATCCTCTCATAGAGTGACGTAGCTTCCTAATTACTGCTGTGAGCCACCTGCCTGTCATTGAGCACATGGCTACTGAGGATCACTTGTCTTAAGAGCAACCTGTTACAGTTCAAACGAAATTTAGAAATTGTAACTTGGTATATATAATATGGATAGACTGATTAACTGCTTGGCTGATATTCTGTAAATTACTGCAAATGGCATTGCTCCCCCATTTTTTTTGCCGATAATTGGGCTAGCTCACTGCAGCTGTGACTCGCGAAGTCCCATTGATTTGGGGTTTCTCCCACAGCACAGTTGACATCTTGGATGTCAGCCCTCGTTGTAGGACTTCCCTTGCCCATTGACAGTATTGCACATGAGTGTGATGACAACAGAAATGGGACTTTCCTCTCATCTGGCAGGGAATTTCCTATACAGGAGGTGCAGGGGTCTTTTGGAGGAGTCAGCAACCTTGGCCCTCCAGATGTTTTGAAATTGCATTTCCCATGAGGGTCTAAGAACCTAATGAGTAGCTGAGCATCGTGGGAGATGGCAGATGTAGTTCCAAAACATCTGAATGGCCAAGGTTGCTGACCCCTGCCCTTACTTAGAGTCCTATAAGGTTTCATATCAAAGGTCAGAGTTTAGACATGGGCATGTTGTTTGCAAATCTAAAAGCTTATATAAAAATATTTATTTTCTAAATTGAATAAACAAATGGACGTGGTGCAATCGTTACAATTTTATTAAACACATTCAGTTAATGGCATAATGTCAGATTTGTGTTGTTTGTTCACAACTTTAAATGTACAGAATATCAGCACCAAATATAAGTCAGAAAAGCTGCCAATAATCGGTACCAGTATCTGCTCTGAAAATGTACCGGTCTATCTCTAATGTATACACTGTTCTGACACATGTTGGAACTAATCAATCTAAATTATTTACCAACAGCCTTGGGTTTGTTTCAGAGAACGCAATAGACTGACCAAGGTATATAAAGTGAATTTGCAACCTCTCATCCTTGCATGGTGACGATGGCTAGTGATCTTTGTCGCAACAATTGAAAGGTCAGCTTCTGATTGGCTGCTGACCTTGCATTCCTTGCAGAACAGCCTTGTTTTCTCTGTAACAGTGATTAAAAGGGACTCTCTACTCATCTTGATCACTTCATATTTATAGTGTTCAAGATGTAAGGAGTGCCCCTCCTTCTTCCCCGCCCCTTCCCTTCTTCCCCGCCCCTTCCCGTCTGATGAAAACACTGGGTGAAGTGGAAGACTTTCCTCCACCCCAACCAGCATCACCAGCTGAGCCAGGATTTTTTAATTTCCCAGCTGTGCTAATGTCACTCTCTCGAAGACCGATTACGGAAGTGATTGGTCTTCGAGTCAGCTGATGGACTGGATCTGGTAATGCATGCAGCTCCGATCCATTGTTCTGCACAGTTGCTATGGAATTTGAATACGTAACGTGCGCAAGTCCCATTGTGCTGCACAATTTGCAATGCCTATGTTTTGCTAGTTGCGTAGGGCCACAAATTGTGTTAGAAATCTTCAGGGACCTCTGGGTTCGGTAATCCCAAAGCAGAAGAGGAAGAGCTGCGTGTGGCAAGAGACAAAAGGTGAGTAAAATCGCCAAAAGTAAAGATAGATAAATAATTGGGCAGAGGCTGTCAGCAGCCGCTGCTCAATTATTTAAGGGCAAAGAAGGGAATTCTACTTTTTAATAGTGTTCCTTTTAAAAACTGAAATCCATTGCCAGGAATGTCTCCTCATTTTTATTCATTTTAAACACGGATCTTCAATTCCATCCGAATGCACAATATCTTGTTTGTTTTAGAAATTATGTTAATTTTTTTCCAAATATTATAGATTTTTTTAATCCAGAGATCCAGACCTCTGTCCTTGTTCGTTATTCTGTATAAACATTAAAGGAGTGCCAGTTTGCGTACATTGAATATTGACCATTCTGTCAAAGTCAACTTTTTCTATGAAAGTATCTAGGGCTGAAACAACTAATTGATGATTTAAAATAGTTGTCAACTATTTCCATTATCGATTAATCGTCCTGCGTACAGCACACACTGTTTAGAGTCAGACGGAGTTAAACGTAAGTAACCTCAGCTTCGGAGCTGATTGGAGAAGACACGCCGCTGCTTTTCTAGGTATGATTTAGTTCTAGTTATGTCAGACACAACCAGTTTGTTTTTATTCCATTTACAACAGTAGCAGAACTATAACACAAACAATAGGATACTGCCACTGGGTGAAGGAGCTTGTATGCCTGTGTTTTATCCTTACTTGAAGCTGGAGTCCTGTGCCACCACCCCACCCTCCCTACCACACCCTCTTTGGTCGGGAACTGCCATTCACCTCCTTTTGGTCTGGTCCCTTTCCCCAAACTCACCCCCACACTCAGATCCGGTGTTTTGTCCATACTCACTCCCTCTCACACTCAGGTCAAGTCACTTGAGCAAAGTCACTCCCTTCCACCTCCAGTCTCTCCTCCCACTCAGTTTGTTCACAAAATTATTTAAAAGGGACACTCTATGTACCCTGACCACTTTAGCTTATTAGCCCCGATTTCATGCGGACATCATCATCTATGACCAAGTGCTTGTATCCACGTTCATTTGAGGACGCAAACATCGGCTTAAGCTGCGCATGCAGCATCAACCCATCCCTCTGACCAAGCACTCGCATACCTTGTGTGAAAATTACGCAATATACGCAATTTGCGTATGTACGTACGAAAGTTGCAAATTGCTTATGAAAAAGGGGGAGGGGTTGTGATTATTTTTTTTACGTAAAATTCCTTTTTAAGTAAACAATTTTGTTTCGATATTTTTTTATTTTTTATCCGATGAATCGATTTAATCGAAATAATAATCGGCCAACTAATCGAGTATGAGAATAATCGTTAGTTGCAGTCCTAAAAGTATCCCAACAGAATTCTCAAAATTGACGTGACTGTTTAATTACAACCACTTAATTTATAGAAAAGAAAACCTCCACCAAATCGTAACAGTATCACCTTTATTTTGGGTGCCGTTACCAGTCTCTTTTCTGTTTGCAAGTGTTATTAAATTTACAATTTGGCTAGTGGCTTCCTGCCAGTAGTGTACCTGATCATCCACATTAGGTCTAAACCAATATGTGCCTAGCCGTCTATCCTTAAAACCTGGAGGACAGTCAGCGAATCGGTTTGCATAGCGGAGGTTGTTCTATTTTTGCAATTCTCAATTCCCTTTGCAAATTAAATCATTTAATACCAGAATGGGAAAAAGCCTTTTCTAATCTTCCTCCTGAATGAGCCATGAAATGGGATCACTACTGAAAAGCCTGGCATGTGAAGAGGTTAGGATGGCATCGTTCCAGGATCTTCAGATAACAGTGATAACGTTTTTCTCTTTTATCACTAAGCGCTGTTATTAATCTGTATTCTATTATAAGGAACAGGTGACGTTTCTTAACTCTACAAACCCACGACTCACATAATGTATTTATATGCGTAAAGGCTCTCTCTCATCTGCTCTGTGATCATTTTAGCAGCATGTGCAAAGCCATTTAATTTGAGTTCCACAGCAAATCCAGATATCTCTTTGATATCCCCCTGCCTTGACACAAGATTCTGAATGTCTTTGGGAGCTCCACAGCAAAACCTAAATAACTGTCCATTGCCCTGCCGAGCCCCTTTATTTGGTCAGCTGCTTATCATAGTGTACTGTAGATAGTCGAGTATACCGCTAGATTTTGGTGACAAAAATTTACCTTAAAATTGGAGTGGTCGTGTTCTATTCGAGACCTCTGCATCGTGTTTAAAAAATATCTTGCCTTGCTCTGAATCTCAAGCCTCCCGGAAGTTCCGGTAGTCTCGCTGAAGTGAACGCGGGGCTCCCTGATGCTTGCAAACACTTCAGGAACTCCCAGATTAGAGAGATTTGGGATCCATCACGGCCAGGGGGCACGCTCGGTTTAAGCCAAATCATTCACCTCGCTCGCCTCCGCCAGCCATCTAATCGCTAGTAAAGAAGACGGGTGGCCAACGGCTTCATACTTAGTAACAACTGCAATCATTCTAGAGTAGAACACCCTTGGCCTGAGGGGAAGCCTGACTGTGTTAAGAGAACCTGGAAGGATTTTAATTATCAGTACAGCAAAATTTTGCTCCTAGCGTTATATTCGAGTCTTGAGTATTCTCTCATTTCCATAATAAATCTCTATCCATCACATTATATTCGGGTCGCGCTATACTCGAGTATCTACGGTAGTTCTTTTTCAATTTCTTTTTAATATTCTATCCTTCTTTGGTTTATGTAGTAGCACAATATGTTTATTATGGAATAGAGATCCACAACAAATCCCGGTTACTTTTAATTTATCTTTTTTGTCCTTTTTTTTGTTCATTTTTTATGAACGTTTATTGTGCTGGAAAGTTACATTCATTAGCAAACCACTTTATTTTTATATTGACCTGACAACTGTCTGTATTGGCACAGCTTATATTTTCAGCTGGAGAATTTCTTAGCAAATATTTGTCAAAGTCAATGTCCTTTTATAAACCTGTGATATTTATTGTTTAGGACAATGTCTCTCTGCATATCCTGATTTTCTAGTCTTTTTAGACCTTTTTAGTGGTAAAAACAGCAGTTAAAGGTGTTACAGTATTTACCAATACACTGTAACATTTTCCAAGGGACGAGGAACAAGGCAGAAACCAGCAAGTATGAACTGATAAAAAATCGAGAAAAGAGAAAATAAAATGTATACTCTCATGCTTAATGCGAGGCTCCGATTCCCATATCCTGGCCTTGTACACACTGAAGAATATCTGGAGCCATATTTTCAAAGAACTTGTCCCACACATCCAAATCTTACGGAAAGGGGCAGAGCTGGCCTTCAGCAGGGTCGGGAGCTCCTCCAAAAAGCGTACATCCCTAAAGTGATGGATAACCTCTGATATGGGTGGTAGGGTTGGTCGTCTTAAGCCATGTGTCTGCCACTGCCCTATGAGCTGCCAATTTTATTGCGCAACTACCGGTAGGCATGTAGCAGTGAAAAACCTTCTATGAGGCAGGTAAGTAGCAAAGCCCAGGGGCTTGGAGGCGAGTGTGAACCTGATCCCAGAAGGTCTATTTGTAATACCACCAAATATGTGCCCTGCAAGCTGCAAAGCCTCCAGCCTGTGTCTGTAGCGGATTTGCTTGTTTTGTATCATGTAATGGGGTGGTATGTCATCTCGGCAACAGTTTGCAGTGTTGCTCTTTGTGGATAATTAAAAGGGGATGCCTGCTTTTTAGAAATATTTATTATTGTACTGTTATTTGACTTTGTCCCTAGAATATTTTCTTACTAGGTTTTATCCCGTATTGGCGTGTTTTTTTTTTTATCCGGCAACAAATCCCGCTTTGAGCTTTCCTATCATGTTCGTATCAACTTTTAATCTTTTTGTGTCATAGATCCACAGCGAATCACATCCTCGGCTTCCATTCTAATAGCTCTGATCTTGTCTTTGGATTCTTTGCTTTGATGAAAATCATTGCTTGGTTTTTTCTTCTACTCTGTGACACTGGCTGCCACTCTAAATACAATGATCTTTTGTTTGTATACATATGTTTATTTCCAAAGTGAGGAAAGGATGATTCATTAATGAAGACTGATTGTATTTTCAGCAATTTGTTCTTCACCAGGGAATCTGTGATTGGTTAAAGTTTGGATTTAGAGGGTGTGAAGCCAGCGATGCACAGCTGCCGCTGTTCAGTGGTTGTTGTGGATGTTGGTATATGCTTTATCTTTAATTTTGCTCATTAGTTCTCTTACAGCATGGGAAAGCTATTTGTATATACTGCAGCTCTGATATATTTGTCTCTTTCATTTTGGACATCGCCTGGGTGATCTGAACGTACACCATGTTAGTACTATGGTAGATAAAACCTTCTGACAGTATGTCCTAATGTATAGTTAATAATATTAGGGTTGCACCGATACTACTGATATTGAGCCGGCTTGCCGGCATCCGAGGGGCTGGGGCGGCTGTCCGAATGCTCTATCGTCATTCGGACAGGCCCTGCAGCTGCTCACTGTGTTTATACTTACCTTCCTGAGCAACGCCGGGAAAGTCTCCGCACATTCGCTCGTTGGAAGCCGTGGGACCATGTGATCGCGGCTGGGGGCCTTCCAACGAGCGCACGCACAGAAACTTTCCCGGTGTCGCTCAGAAAGGTAAGTATGAACACAGTGAGCAGCTGCAGGGCCTGTCCGAATGCCGATAGAGCATTCGGACAGGCACCTGGAGCTCTCCGCGATGATACTTATCTTCCTGGGCGACGCCGGGAAAGTTTCCGCGCGTGCGCTCGTTGGAAGGCCCCCAGCCGCGATCACATGGTCGCGGCTGGGGCACCCCCGACGAGCGCACGCGCAAATACTTTCCCGGCGTCGCCCAGGAAGGTAAGTATCATCGCGGAGAGTGCCGGGGGGGGGGGGGAATCCATGAGCTGGGGCAAATCCATGTGTGTGCTCTGGGGGGGAATCCATGAGCTGGGGCAAATCCATGTGTGTGCTGGGGGGGAATCCATGAGCTGGGGCAAATCCATGTGTGTGCTGGGGGGGAATCCATGAGCTGGAGCAAATCCATGTGTGAGCTGGGGGGGGAATCCATGAGCTGGGGCAAATCCATGTGTGAGCTGGGGGGAATCCATGAGCTGGGGCAAATCCATGTGTGAGCTGTGGCATATCCATGAGCTGGGGGCATATCCATGAGCTGGGGCATATCCATGAGCTGGGGCATATCCATGAGCGAGCTGGGGCATATCCATGAGCTGGGGCATATCCATGAGCGAGCTGGGGCATATCCATGAGCGAGCTGGGGCATATCCATGAGCGAGCTGGGGCATATCCATGAGCGAGCTGGGGCATATCCATGAGCGGGCTGGGGCATATCCATGTGTGAGCTGCGGGCAGTATCCATGAGCTGGGGCATATCCCATGAGCTGGGGCAAATCCATGAGCTGAGGCAGTATGAATATATATATATATATACATCTTGGGGGGGGATATATACATGTGAGCTGGGGGCATTTTTATATGGTCTGTTCTTATTGGAAAGCGTCACATGACATTAAAGAAAAGTCTCGGTATCGGTGAGTACTTTTAAAAATTATCGGTACTCGTACTCGGTCTTAAGAAAGTGGTATCGGTGCATCCCTAAATAATATATTTATTTAGCATTTTTTTATCAAAGCAGGTTTGTTTAATGTTTTTTTGGATATTAAAGCTAAATTTTTTTTTAAAAAAAATCTTTTTTTTATTAGGCTGAGAATTAGTTGCATTTCTGGATTTCCTGTAGTTCCAGATGCCCGACTGTTGACATTGGTAAGTAAGAAAATATTGATCTCTCTCTTCCTTAGCATCATTACTACCATATTCAAGTAGTAATGCGTCTGGTCTGATTCTGGAGCAGTGCAAAAGAAAGTGCCTCTAAAGTTCCCATACATTAGACCTGACGGCCTGAGTTCCATGTTGTTTCCCCCTCAAGGAAACCTGGAACTCCGGTTGTTTGGTATATGTAGTAGTGCTTTTTGGTCAGTAGAGTGAACCCTTCTGTGTGTTAGACAGGGCTTAGGGCTTACCTGCAGCAAACATACACAGTAGAGACACAGTAAAGGGACACTCTGCATACCCCAGCCACAATAGCATTTTACAAAAACCAAAGGGGACAAGACACAAACAAGCCTAGGAACGGAGACCAGATGTGTTCAGAGCAGTTTACAATCTAAAGGGATTGGGGTGGGGGAAGACTAGAGAAGTTTTATTGTTTGTCAGGATCACTAGTGCTAGTGGTTCAGGATTGGGGGGCATGGAAGTGAGAGTAGGTGAGGAGAATAAATTGGCATCAGTAGTGTGGTACGCTAATCTGAAGAGATGCTTTTCGTGGGATTTCTTGAAGGCTTGAAGATTAGGGTAGATTTTGATAGGGTGGGCATTCCACAGGACCAGAGCTGCCCTTGAAGGCTTGGAGATGAGAGTTGGCTGTGCGGGTATAGACAGAGGTCAGGCGGTGGTTGCCCACTGACTGGAGTTGTCTAGAAGGGGTGTGCTTGAAGATTAACGAAGATATGTCAGGAAGGGACACGTTATAGAGTGATTTGAGCGTGAGTATCAGTATTTTAAATCCGATCCTGAAGGGTACAGGAAGCCAATGGAGGGACTGGTGAGAAGGTGATGTACGCAAGACGCGTTGGGTGAAAAAAAAATAAGCCTGGCAGCTGCATTAATTACAGATTGAAAAGTGGCAATGTGGCTGTTGGGAAGGCCAATAAGGAGCGAATTACACTAATCAAGTTATAATCTAATAAGTGCATGAACCAGCAGCTTTGCAGTATCTTGTGGAAAAAGGAAATCTGTACTCTTTGGCGCCACCCGGTGGTGTTGGAGAGGTAGTGTGCCTTTTAACTTCAATTCAGACAAGTAAAAACAGACATAAAATCAAACATAAAATATAGCATAAAATCAAACATAAAATATAGCATAAAATCAATAAAAAAAAATAAAAAAATTAGCAGCTTGTAAGGTGTCTGTGTCTCTGTGAATGTGTCTCTAAGCACAAAGTCTCTGTGTGGCCTCTTTCAAGTGTTGGTGGGGGGGGAAATCTTTTTCTTTTACCCCTCTGCGGTCAGCGGCCTCTCACATCCACTTGGTGATATATCCCTTTCCACCTTCGTGATACAGAATGAAGAGAAAATGTGACAGAGTTGGCGCTTCAGATGCTCTGGTGGTGATATATTTGCAGGATCTTTGCTTGCTTCTAAGGTCCTCTGTAGCCCTTAGAAGAAAAAATCATATATGGCGTAGCACAGTTTAAAATAAAAGTGCAAATGTACCATAATTTATGATTCTCACATTTACTGGTGTCTCAGAGCTCAGACACCAGATTTGAAGGCAGCCAGTGATATTATCTAGGTGCACTGGATCACCTATCAGCCTCAGCCACCTCTTTGGTAGATGTGAATCATCCAGGACCCAAATAGGATAAAAACCTGGTGGTTTTAATAAAACTAATAGTAATAGTATAAAATCTAAATTACCAGTACATCAGGTAGGTTGCAGTATCTTGTGTCAGAAAGGGGCAGATGTAGGCAATGTTTAATAGTTGATACCAGATTTGGTTACTGTCTGGACGTGTGGAGAAAACGTTAGGTTCGAATCATGAATTGAGTCACCAGGGTAATGAGTGTACCATTTACTTGTAGAGCGATAGGTGGCTGGGGGTTCTTCTTGGATGGAGAAATGATGAGAATTTCAGTTTGGCAAGATTAACTGGTTGTCTTCCTGCTTCCTTAAACTCAAAGATGGCAGAAAGACATTAAGTGATACAAATGCTCCAGGAGAGCAGGGGTGGAAAGGTATATTTTGAGTACCCATCAGTACACAGATGGTACTGGAATCCAAAGGAGCTGACCAGCCTACCTAGAGAGACAGTATAGATCGAAAAAAGAAGAGGGTCCAGTACTGAACCTTGGGGTACCCAAACAGAGACAGTCTGCAGGAAGAGGTATTACCAGAAAAGGAGACTAAGCAAAGCTGTGAGGCGTGGATGCTTTAGACTAGCTACGTCTGTATTTGACCAGTACTCACACAATGAAGTTCAGCAGATAGCTTCAACTCAGCAAAACTGACACTTAGAAAGATGAATCCAGTTGAAGACTTTAATGATCAGACTGACAATCTTGAATAGTGTACAACAATGCAGGTAAAAAGGCCTTAGATTTGTCTAGCAGTGAGCACAGAATGGCTGCTATGTGACCAGGAAGTAACTAACAACAAGACACAGAGCAGAGGGGTGGGAACTAGCTGGATACAGAAAGCGAAGGATGCCCAGCAGTGACAAAACAGCTATGAAATCAATAGCATGTAAGCAGCAAAGGTAGATTCAACACAAAACAGAAAAAATATACAATAAATCCTAATCATGGGGCATGACAGAGACCATGAACTATCATTGTGACAAATGAGAAGAGAACCATTGAAGGCCTATATCACGCAGAGTTTGTAGGAGGAGCAAATGGTCGACTGTATGAAAGGGGGCTGAGAGGTCAAGAAGGATCAGTAGAGCGAAGAATCCGTTAGATTTTGCAGTTACAAGGTCATAGGTCAGTTTAGTGCGAGCTGTTAAACCTGCTTCTACATAGCACCAAGCATCTCAAACACGTTTTTATCATTTGGTCTGTTTCAGCCAGTGAATTGCTGGGAGAACTGTTCCTCTTATAAAGGACAATCCGTGTATAATCGCCCATAAGGAGAGTTAATGGGTTACCTCAGAGGTCTTGTCAAAAAAAACTCCATGAATCTTAAGGCTAGTGTCAGATGACGGTCTTTGGAGAGCGGAAGGAACGTCTGTGAGAGTGGACATTCCTTCCACTCGACACCCGTCTGGCCACCTTACTGAGTGCACTCCTGTGGCCTATACAAAACCACAGCTACCGCCGGAGTGGTCGCTTTTAGGCGGCCGCAAGACCTCTAAAGCACGAGGCTTTAGGTGGCAGCCTTATTGGCCTAACTAGAGAGACGCCACTGGAGGTCATGGTAAAAACAGTAGGTCGGTAACAAGGAATCAACAGGAAGGATATTGAGGAGCGAGGATGGGACAATAACTGAGCAATGACTCACCTCTCTTGTAGACCTGTAATCTGGGTGGATCGAGCCCAGGTGCTCTCCGTGGCCGCCTCTGTGATTCTGGTGCTCTCTCCATGCCGTCACGGAAGTGCCGGTCTTCGCGCATGTGCCGATCACTTTCATGGCTGGCGTTGGAAGAGGAGTCCTTGGTCTCCGGGCAGCAGCATGGGGGAACATGGCGTACCCCCTGGAGAAGTCGTGAGAGTGGGGATGGAGCCGGTAGATGGGATTCGTGACACGCTTTTGTAAAAAAAAAAATATATATATATTAAAAGAGGGGGAAAATAAATCACTGTTAATTGTATCTTCTATATAGATTGGGGCCTGGAATAGACTTGAATGAGATTTGAGTGATATGCAAACAGATGGTTTGCAGTGACATTGCTCTATGGACACCAAACAAAATAATACAGTTACATAGTGCTTACTGCTCGGATCTGTTCTTGGAACGCTCCGCACACTGAGCAGCTGACTTTGCCATGTAAGAATATTAGTGTTTTGAGCAGAAAATAGAATGGCTGCCTTTTGTATGCAGATAAACGCCTTGTATTGAATCGATTGACACACATTTTCACACACACTTACATTCACACACACTGCAGCGTCCATGGAAGCCAAGTTTGTCATGTCCAGTTTTGCTTCATCTGTCTGTAAATCGCAAGATGACTTTTACTTCTGAGGCTCAGAGAATAAACACAAGTACCTACTTATTGTACCTGCAAAAATCACGGCGAGCCATTACCAAAAGACTAGAAGATCATACGCACCAATAAAACACATATTATTATTAATATTACGTCTTTTCTTTCTTTGAAACAAAAAAATACCTATTTTAATAAAATAATTTGTTTGCAATTTAAAAAGATTTAAATATCCAATAACTGGATAAACATAAGCAAATGTTTGTGATTTTTCCGTGTGACTAAATAGTTTTCATAAAATTCAATGTGAGCTGTGTTTATAAAAAAAAAAAAAGAGGGAGAAATATAAACAAAAAATTGAGGTTTTTCAGCTGTTTGTTCCAAAGTACTTTGTCAGGACAGTATCTGCTTTCATTTAACACAGCGTTCTGGCACTTCTATAGAAAAAAGACCAAGAAAGAATCGTTATTGATAATTGAGGAACATTCTGTCTGTTGGGAGTTCTGTTTTTCATCGCAAGACATTTCAAGGAGAGGATGGGAGCCCGCTCCTCTTGTAATAAAACCTCATAATCAATGTTATATTATGTATTTAATGTCGTTCATAAAGATGTTAGTTCGGAAACAATATGCTGGCCCGGCATCAGGTGACACATTGAATTAGTTAAAACGGATGCAAAAGGATCCATGCGTGCAATGGGAATTTGATATTTATTCACAGAATAAATACGCAGGAATGAGATGACTTGAGGGTCTGTTTCCATAATAATTTATAATAAAATCGCACATTTTTCAGCCGTTACGATGCGTTACTATTTTTTTTCAAATTTTCCCGTAGTTCCTGGTCAATGCATTTTATTTTTAAACTTGCTATTTTGTAGACTTCAAAAGACGAGAGTGTGAGTCGTGCCTGCCACAAGTACAACATGACCACTGTGACGGACGCCGCTACTCGGAGGGAGTAGATCCGCCTTAGGTGCCGGGGTTGTTCTGCAGTGAGCAGCGGTAGCGAGCCGGCGTCAGGTCCCTTGCTGGAATATATTGAGTTCGCCAGGAGGAAATACCTAGCAGATAGTCCCTCTTCCAAAATACTTGTCGAGACGCAGTATAGGTTAAGCAAGTTGGTTTATTATAAAACCGCACATACACGGTCCATTTATATGGTACAGTCCCATTGTTCTCTCCCATGCCTGCCCCCAGACACCCCAGCGCCAGTTCTGCTACTGCCTCTAGCCCGAGCCCTTATTGTATGTTTAACATGGTCCCAGCTCTTGGTGCCACACTGTCCGGCCAGCCCTGGGCTGCTCCCCGCCTGGGAAATTCCACCCCCTTTAGTGCGAGCTCTGACTCTGGCGCCGGAACTCCTCTGCGGCTGGAAAACCCAACCTGAGTCCAGAGGCTGATTGGGGGGTGATCTCGGTGGCGCTCGTCTCGGGAACTCAACCCACAGTGGCACCATGTTCCCAGGGCCCCTCTGCCCAAAAAGCACTCCGGTGGCAGGAACAGGGGCTGAGCAGTGCAGGGTGCAAGGAATGTCGGCTGCTCTTGGTTTCGGCCGGCAGCAGGGTTGCGCTGGGCAGATAAACTACGATGGCTGGGCAAGGCAGATTCGGCAATGAACCTAATAAACAACCATAAACATATGGGCACAAATTGTACTAATGAATTAGTACTAATTTGGGGGAGCAAAAAACTGGGCAATTTGGGTGTTATTAAATTGTGAGGGATTACAGACGCGTTTGGTGCGGGGAATTTGCGAGGGGAAACACAATACACCCAGGGATCATACAGACATAAATTGTATAAACGAAATTTGACCTTGAACAAATGAACTTTTAACTTTTTATGGGCTAATAAATTGAACGTGATGGCTGTTCTGTCACAACCACCATGATGGTTTTAGAGCAGGGGTCAGCAACCTTGACCCTCCAGATGTTTCAGAAATACATTTGTCAGAAGACTCGGCGAACCTAATGAATGGCTGAGCATCATGGGAGATGTAGTTCCAAAACATCTGGAAAGCCACGGTTGCTGACCCTTTTTTTTCTAGAGGTTCTAAGTTTGTGGTTCAGAAACAGAGCTTTTTCAATTGTAGCAGAGCTATGACTCACAATGTCATGGTGGTTTATATATACAGGTTCCAAGACTGCAGGAATATACTCGCTCTGGTACAAGATGCCCAAGGAAGCAGCAGAAAGTAAGAGAGACTATTAGGAGAACAAGCACTTTGTTCTCAAATCAGAAGCCACAATGTGCAAGTAACTCAGTGGTGTTTGGACGGACAACAAAGCAGAACTTCCAAGGGACCAGATGATTAAAAAAAAATGACAATCAAAAAGTTATTTCTGGAACAAGAGCTAGAAAAAAATAAAACATCCAAAAGACCGATTATGTGAAAATCCTGAATAGTTGTAAAAGTTTGCCTTCTTTATTTGAAGCCGGCATTACTTTTGTGCGTGTGCTAGTGATTTTTGATCGTGATCCACAGATGACTTTTGGAATATGAGGTTATGCCCCTAAGCATATGAAGATGTGATAAATCTCAATAGCCAACGGAGGCCCTCAACAACCAAACCTTGTATCTCTTTTGTGATTGTCTCTCTCCATTCGTTCAGTCTTTCAAGTTGTCTCTTAACCCTTTCGCTGCTGAGGCGTTTCACACCTCTGTGCTGAGGTCATTTTTACCGGTTTTGCTCATCATGTTTAAACGTGTTTTGAAGGCTTATTTTAGTATATGTCCCAGACATATTATATATCGTTCTTTCCGTCAGACTCGGCAGATTCATAATATGTCATTATTATATGTATTCGTCATGACCTGTCTGTATATTATAACAAAAAATGCAATAAAATATGAATTTTCAATAATTTACAACGTGTAAAGTGTTTTTTTTTCACATTTTAACATGCGAGCAATTGCGGTTATATTTTGTATGGGGTGCGCTTGTTAAAAAAATTAGAGATGGGGTCTCGTTACATTTGTTTTTGGGGGAAATTACGCGATTTTTAACAAACGCACCGCATACAAAAATCATTAGTGCAGCATCATTGTTCACATTATAATTGAAATGGGAACAATATTGCTGCATTAACAAAACAAAACAATTTTTTTTTAAAATATTTTTTTATTTTACATTTTTTTAAAAAAAACCCTTTTTTCACAGTGGTGTTTGGTATCGTTGGAACCGCCATGCTCTGGCCGATCCAACAGTACCAAACATTAACCCTTAGCTGCCACGGATCGGGAGATAGGGGGTTCATTGGAACCCCCTATCTCCACCGTTGGTGGCAGCTAGGGGTTAACTCCAGGACTGGCGTCATCGTGCATAGCACGATGACGCCAGTCCTCAGGGGGAGTTCCCGGAGGCTTGGCCGACATCCAAGATGTCGGCCAGCTCCGGGAAAGGATCATGAACCGGCGCTTTTCAGCGCCGTTTTGTGATCCGGCTCCCCAGGGGTTAATGACAGCCACCGTTTGGAAGGGCAGGCTGTGCCCTTCCAAGCGGTGTCTGTTTTAACTCGCTACTCCCCGGCGATCGGGAGGGAGAGAGGTCCGAAGGACCTCCACCCCCTCCCTTTCAGGCGCCTCCTCCGCACATGCGGTGGGGGCGCCTGCATTAGATGTCATCGCGTCGCCGCAATGACCTCTAATGTCCCCGCCGGGGTCCCGGATTGACGGGCTGACATCCAAGATGTCAGCCCGCACCGGGGGGCGCAGCAAGCCGCCAGAATCCGGCGGATTGCTGCCTCCTGTGCTCGGACGCGCTGAGCGCGTCTGTAGCACAGGAGAACCACTTGGCTGGACGCGCTGAGCGCGTCCATAGCAGCCAAGTGGTTAAAAACGCATTACTTTAGAGCGGCCTATCCGCTCACTGCATAATCGAACCCCCAGGCATCCCGGAACCGCCATTCAGCCTGCTCTCCATCCGGTCCTCTCAGAGTGCAAGCTCTTGAGCAGGGTCCTCCCTGATACTGTTCTATGTGTTTTAACTTGTATGTATATTGGTTATTCTGACTCTCCCATTGTATAGCGCTATGGAACTTGGTGGTGCCTTGCAAATAACTGTAACTGCAGTCATACAGAGCAAGGGTCCTTGTTTGGGGGTGATTCCAGGGGGCCAGCGGCAATCGAGGGGTACCGTTTGATAGCACGGGCCCCTATGGTGTCACAGTCCAAAAAGCACCCAAATCCAGAGGCAGGGGCAAGGATGGCAATGTGTAGCAGTTATCCCCAGCGGATGCCGCATGGTCTCTGCTGCCTGAGCTCCTGGGGCCAAGAAAGGCTTAGCAACATGGGTTACTGATGGAGTTCCCTCCTGTAAACCACTCAAACTGTAAACCACTCAAAGGGTTTTCAGGACACTGAGGTTTAAAGTTTCTGTAGATGGTTCCATTGAAGTAAATGCTCTCTTTGAATGAGATGGGTTGGCCTGTCTAACTCCTTGGATTGTGATTGGCTGGGGTTTCAAATCCAACTCATGCTTTCAAACCCAGGCTTCCCTGGCGTCAGATAACACAATGAGCATGGGGGTCAGGCTTAAAGGCATTTGTATTATCAGTACGATGATATTCTAGGTCAAAATGGCTGATTTGGAAAGTGAGATGAATGGGAGAATTTTTCTGGTTTGGCTATTTTGACCTAGAATTTTCTATTCTCCAGTCATTCTGCTTTTCACCGCTCTCTGAATAACCCTGTATGTATGTTTGCAGTTTATGCCAATTATTAGATATGTATGCCGACAATTCTGATATGCACTATGTTGTTGGTCTTCAGGATTTTAAGGCCTGTATAAGTAATTGATAATCTTGGGTTATCAAACCAAAGTTGCTTTAATGGAACGTTCCTGCTTATAAGGATAAAGAGGGAGGTGGGGGCACAGTTGTGACGTTCTTTATGTCAAAAACACAAGGATGTCCAGTTGAATTCCTGATAAAAGGGAGATATCCACTTAATGTGTTATTCATATAATAAAACCCTGTTGTTTCCTGATGTCTAGCTTCGGGTACCTTTTTCCTACTTAAAACGTTTATGTAAATGGAATGATAAATATCCTATCAAAATACATCTATTGGACTTCGTTACACGTGGCTGTGTGCTGGGACGTGATTTTTTAATGGACAGCCAGTTGGATTTTAAGATGTTTTAGGTTTAACATGTCACATTTTCATTTTGAAATTCATATCACACAGCTCTCAATGATAAACCCCTAAAATTAATTATTTACACCTTGTCGGCTGTTTTTTGTTGTCAGGGTGCTATGCTTTATTTTTACGTAGATTCCTGCGTCCAAATCGTGCTTCTTGGACTGTGAATGTTGCCAGTTTGTTGTAGTTTGACTTGTATCCTTTATTTACCCCCCCCACCCCCGTACATGTTTCTCGATCAATGCGTCTTTAAGCTCATCCGGAGTTGTACAGGTCTCATGATTACCTCTTCACTGTGTACTTAGTGTCATGAAATACAATCTTACGGAGTATCTACTGTAAGAATACAAATGTTGGGTATTGTTCTATACAGGCCAATCAATAATGTGCTTAACCTTTCAGCTACTGCTGGAACGTGCTCCAAAGCCAAGCTAAATATGGACGATGCAGTCACAGATTAGACTGCTACTCAAGCTGCACGTTTTGATGCGGGGCCGCCAATTCCACAACTCACAGCAACACGCAAAAAGAGTGGACCCCGAGTGGCAAGGAATGCTAAAAAGCATTTAGTGACATAATTATGTTTTTTTTCTTATTTTGACCATCCTGTGATTGGGAGATGAAATGTTAAACCCAATGTAAATAGAAACCTAACGTTCGCAGCGGCGTAATCAATGAGGACTTGTCCTTTCCGTTTTCTAAAAAGCTGTACAATATCAAAGAACTGCTAGGTCTGCCTGCAAAAGTAATTTTTTTTTTCTATGCAACTTTGGGACAATTTCAAAAGAGAAAATGGAGGGGGGCGGAGCTGACCGCGGACGAGAGCAGACACATGCCGAGGAGCTCTGCTGATTTTATTTGCGACCCTCTCGTCAGTGGAGACCCTTGAATCCAGACACCGCAGACGAAACATCCGGGTTAGGGGGGTCCCGGAGTCGTTATCCCTGTCGGAGCTACTCGCTTATGTGACCTGATTGACACCCCAGATATCGGGGTCTTCTACTGATGAGACAGGCATGTTCAGCTCAGTGTTCCGGATCCGTAAGGCTGCGATGGCCCCCCAGAGTGCCCCGACAGATGTCATTGTAGTTGCTAAAGACATCGCTGTGAAGACGCGGATTATGTCTGCTGCGGCAGCACGGGCAACGGTGCAATTTGAAGGTACATCGCTGACACTCTATAATGACCTACCATTCTTGACCCTGCTACGAGACAACGGTTTCGGGACATGACGGCTTTTCTCCGTCGTAGGAAGGTCAACTACCGATGGGGACTGGCCAGATCTCTTGTTGTGACATACGGAGCGATACCCCTTGTCCTCTCCGAACCAGCTGAGGCCTGCCCGATACTGGCTGGAGCGGGGCTCTCCTTGGAATCGACGGACGCTTCACCTGGTTGGTTACCTTTTTTCCAGATATGAATCTGACACAACATTTTTGTTGGGATACTGTTCCCCCACTGTTGAGTTGTGTCCCCGTGACACGGTGACACTTTCTGCGGACCTTCATGTTTTCTGCACAAGTTTTTTTGTGTGTGTGTGACTCCTCTGTTTCATTTTTTAGAAATCTCTAACCTTGATTTCTGAGTCTCACCGATTACAAGAGTTTCTCCCCAGTTATTTCCTTCTCCCCCCGCATTCAGAGATGAAGTAGACTTTGTTGGTCTTTGGCACCAGTAGAGCAGAGATCTGCATCTGGTACTTGTCAACATAATGCATTCTAGTGGCCCAGTCCCGTGTTAAAGGTTTATGAGGTCCGAGGGCTACTATACATGTTATACACTATATCGGCTGCGGTATTTTAGTGCTGGTGTGGCTACTGTATATTTGTAATCTAACCAATTGCTGTACATCACTTCCTACACTTTTTAAATCTTTGGCAAAGGCAAAATGGGTGGAGGGGGTTTGGAGTTTAAAGGGCCACTACCACCAATAAATTAAATGTCCTTATTTTATGTTGCTGCTATCTTACATGTGCTTTGTTTTTCTCTTGTTTATTTAAGAAAATATTTTACTTTGTGTGTGTGTGTGTGTGTCCTTTTATATGTGACATTTTGTGATCTTTTGTGTTGTAAACTGCCCACTCCCTGCAGTATCTTTACATCACTGCTCCTCACTGTGTGGCTTTGGCCATAGAATACAGTAAATGAGTCGATCACTGACTCCATTCATTGTATTGTGTGGGATGTATTCAAAGGATATCACCGGGGGGGGGTAGATTAGAAGTATTTTAAGCTCCCTGTCATATCTCATTCAGCTGCCATCTCTTATCTCAGTCTGGAATACAATAGCCTCATGCTGCCATTTCTAAACATTCCCTCCTCCACCTCAATAACTGTATATTAAATAACCGCATATTAAATAACAGCATTAGAAAGTAAAGCTTTTGCACAGATTTTGGTAAATGTTGCATCATGGAAATGTATTTAATTATAATAATAATAATGTATTTTCCTTTTTCATGCAGTTACCTCAAACAAAAAAACCCAGCAGCATGTGTTGTGCTTTACAAATAAAACCACTTTATACAAGTAATCTAGTTACAGCTTATGCAAGTTGTAGCGTCCCTTTAAGTTATGAGGTTTTACCGTGTCTAGCCTTTTTTTTTACAGCTGCTGCTATGAAGATAAAATATTTTCTACCTACAATTAAATTTATGTGTGAAGCAAAATGTTAATTACTGTAGTGTTAACCTTTGTTAAATCTTAAAGTGTTGACTCTTTAATTTTTATAATCCAGACATTAACTTTTCAATTTGAGAGGTAAAATACAGCTTTTATTATTTTTGACAATTAGGCTTAAAGCTGGTATTGCCTGATCATTAAAATAAAAAGTAATTTTAAAAATGATAATAATGCAGAAAAAAACCCCCACTAAATGACAAAGCGGGTTATGTAAGCAGCACAACTGTAGGCTGCTGCTAGCTGATTCGATTTCTACAAAAAGGTGTCTGCTCGTGTTCATTGTTGGGAATAGCGCATTAACACATGCAACACTTCTCTCTGAAATTGATGTACTGCGCCGGCCATGTCCTATGACTGCTAAATGTATGAGCCGATGAGGACTTTCACCATTTGATCTGCTCGGCACCATCACCGCGGTATAAATTTCATGCATTAAGTGTGAACGCTGCTGAGGGACATGAATTACTGCAATTAGAATTAGCCCATGAAGGCAGCATAATGAATTATTAATTACCCGGGTCATTAAAAGCAGGCGAAAACCTAATAGAGACGGTGTCCATGCAGAATGCGACATGGCCAGTCTTTCCTGGAGGCCAACAATGTACTAACTCTGAAAGGTCATGGCACGCATTGGGAATTAAAGCAGGCTATTTATTTTTAATCACACAGCTCGCTTGGTTAACCTGGGCCTTTTTAGATCTGGGGTTGGTCTGAGGAGAACCATTCACCTTTAGAATTGCAATATGAAGCCTTCATTTTACAATTTCAAGCATTTATGTACGTCTTCTTTCTGTTGATACTAACCAATAATATCCAGCTTCGGTCACCAGTTTCAATGTCTCATCATGCTCCAACATCCTCCAAAAATGGGTTGCTTCGTCCTAAGATGTTCATCAATCTTTCATTGTGCAACAAAATGTGTGTTTTGCAGTACCAAGAGCAGTATATTAAAAAATATATATATTCACACTTTTGCTTAATGTGGCTTTTTTTTGTAACGCACATTTATAGATTACATGTGATAATTATTTTAACCAAAGATATGTCATCCCCCACACTGATATTCGAGCTGTAACAACTAATCAGTAATGATCAATTGAGATTCGTTGACTATGAATTTCTTAATCGATTAGTTGGCAGACCGCTGGCTCCGATGGGAACGCTGAGCAAGAGATAAGGGGACGTATTTCCATTCTTCCTCAGTTTGAATTGAGCTGTTGTAGCTTTGTGTTCTGCCACAACCCTCTTGCAGCGCCATGTGCTGGCCATGCTGAATAGTGGGAGTGTGGGCGCATGCCAAGCTCTGTCTACCCATGCCATCGGTACCCATAGAGGTGGGCAAGAGTGTCCTCCACCCCATCATGAGCACATTAAGCTCTGCACAAGGGTAGTGGTTATTGGTCTATGCGGGGGGGGGGGGGGGTTTGGGGACTGTGTGTGTTTTGAGCAGTTTGATCAGATCTGTGTGTCTGGTTGTGTGTTTTTGAAGGATTGTCTCTGGGTCTGTGTGTCCACAATGGTTAATCAGGGTCTGTGTGCGAGCCCTGTGGGATAGTCAGGTTCTGTGTATGTTTGCGGTGGGTTGGTCAGGGTCTGTTTTAGAGGTGATGAGATACTACTGGAAAATGGATGCTCATTTGCTAGTAGGTCTGCAACTAACAACAATTATTTTCATATTCAAGTTACTGTAGCGAATATTATTTCAATTTAATAGTCATCAGATAAAAAAGAAATGTTTACTTAACCCCATTGAGCCATTTCAGCCCTGTGTGCTGAGCTCATGCTGACCATTTTGTGCTCCTCATGTTTAAACGCAATTTGAAGTCCTGTTTTATTGTAGGACCCAGACAAATTATATAACCTTATTTTCTGCAGATTCATAATATATTAAGTAAGTAGTCAATGTAATAGAGCAGCAGGAAATGCTAGCAGAATGCTTGGTTGTGTAGGGAGAGGTATTAGCAGTAGGAAAAGGGAAGTGCTCATGCCACTGTACAGAGCACTGGTGAGACCTCACTTGGAGTACTGTGTGCAGTACTGGAGACCGTATCTCCAGAAGGATATAGACATCTTAGAGAGAGTTCAGAGAAGGGCTACTAAAATGGTGTACGGCCTTGAAGGAGTAAAGTTACCAGGAAAGGCTTAATGATCTTAACATGCATAGCTTGGAAAAAAGACGAGACAGAGGAGATATGATAGAAACATTTAAATCCGCTAAGGGAATCCACAAGGTAGAGGAAGGGAGTATATTTAAAAGGAAACAAAGTAGCAAAACAAGAGGATATAGTCTTAGATTAGAGGGGCAAAGGTTTAAAAGTAACATCAGGAAGCATTATTTTACTGAGAGGGTGGTGGATACATGGAACAGCCTTCCAGTAGAAGTGGTAGAGGCCAAAACAGTAATTGAATTTAAGCAGGCATGGGATAGGCATAAGGCTATCCTAAACAAAAGATAAATCCAGGTTAAGTATCCATGTAATTGGGCAGACTAGATGGGCCGAAAGGTTCTTATCTGCCAACGTTTTCTGTTTCTATTATATGTATACGTAATGTGCTGTCAGAATGCTATAAGATTAAATGAAAAATAAAATACAAATTGGCATTCAGATTTCAATCATATACAGCTTCTAAAATATTTTTTTTCACTTTTTATTATACAAAACTTTGTGGTTATATATTCTATGGAGTATTGTTGTTAAAAAAAAAAAAAAAAAATAGTAATGGGTACCTGTTACTACATTTTACTGAGAAAATAAGTAGGGATGCACCGATACTAGTATCGGTGCCGATACCGGGTTCAGCACGAGTACTTGGTACTCGTGCAGATGCCCCCGATACTTCCCCCGATACCGGAAGCCAGCATTGAGCTGGCTTGCTGGCATCCGAGGGGCTGGGGCGGCTCTCCAGGAGGTCACGGCGGTGCGTAAAGAGTTAAAGGGAACATGGCGCCTGTTGTTGTATTGCCTCCGCGGCTCACTATTGGATGGCACGTGCTGAGCCGGGGGGGGGGGTGGTAGGTCCATCGCTGGAGAGGACACGGGGATAACAGAGCTGTGCGAGGCCAGCTGGAGCTGTATGAGGCCTGAGACAGCGCTGCAACCACCTCACTGCTACCCCCACCCGCGGGACTGATCCAACATGCGTCTGCTCAGGGCCCTGATAAGGAGTGCCCCGCTGGCCAACAGCAGCAGCTCCAGCGCCTCACTCGCCACCACTGCCACCAGCATCCCCTCCCAGCAGCGGCAGCGGGGTCAGCCTTTTAGATTTCTACGCCAAGTACTGGCCGTCCCCGCTGTCCATGCAGCAGTTCCTGGATTTCGGTGAGTTGCTCCCCTGTGCGTCACAGAGCTCCAGACCAGTACCTGCTGTGTGACCCTAAAACGCTGTGTCTGGGGGGGTTCACTTCTCCCACCAGCCTCGGGGACCCCTGAGAGCTGGGCTCTGCATGTCCCTGTACAGGTGAGCTCAAGTATCTGCCAGGTGACCTGCTCTTTTGTGTCCCCAATACACTGTTTTTTGTTTTTTTGATGCACCTTTCAGGACCCGCAGCCAGCCCGTGGACCCTCAGCCAGCCTCTGGTCCCTCAGGCCCCTGGAAGGTGGGACCTGAAAGTCCATGTACAGCACTGCACACACTGATACAGAAATAGTTGATAGAGCTCTATTACCTGCCAGGTGACCTGCTTAATGCTGCTGAAAATCACTTTTTCGATATATTACACACACACACACTGAGGTCTGAAATGGGCCAGTGTGTATGTATATATATATATATATATGTATTACATACACACACACACACACACACACACACACACACACACACACACACACACACACACACACCATGTGTATATACACACACTGTGGGCTGGTGTCAGTTGGGTATACATGTCTCTGGTGTCTGTGGGGTATATTATATATAAATAATATACACCACAGGCATCAGATACATGTATACCCACCAGACCAGTGTGTGTGTGTGTATATATGAATGTAAATCTGGTATCTGTGTGTGGTCAGGGTTTGTGCAGGCAGTGGGTAAATGGTGGTGTCTGGCCATACATTGCAATATAAACATAAACTGGACAGGCTTTCAGAAAAATCCTAAATTATTTATTTATTGAAAAGTGTCACATGACTTTAAATAAAGGTATCGGTACTCGGTATCGGTGCTTTTAAAAAGTATCTGTACTTGTACTCGGTCTTAAAAATAAGCAATTTTAACGAACAATGAAAAAAAATGAAATTTTTCGCTTTTATTGTGGGCATTGGGTTTTATGAATAATATAACTCTGTATAAAACACTGAACTTACTAGCGGCATGGGAAATGAGTAACGGTAGCGGTATTGCTCATTTTATACATGTCAAATGGACAATGCCATTGCTTTGAAATAAAAAATTTTTTTTAAAAATAATAAAAGGACAGACTGACCTTTCCAATGACACCACACATGACCTTTTGTAATTTAAAAATCAGATGCAGGACTCAAAAGGATCCCCTGCCCCCATCGCAACCCTGCACAGGTTTAGGTTTTTGATGGAACAATGCTTAATTACACATTATGCCATCACCTCCACATTTGCTGGCATCATGGGAATTGAGAAGGTGAGTTAGTGCAGCATCACTATTCAGAGTTTGGGCAAGGGATCGGCCCAAATTTGAGAGGTAGTGAGTGGGCGAGAGACCAGACCCGAGTGTAGGAGGGTGTTAGGGGAAAGGGACCGGCTCAAAGGGAGAGATTCTAACTCCAGTCTGGAGAGAGGGAGGCAGGGAGTATGGGGTGGCACAGGTTTACAGCTCCAAGTAAGGATAAAACACAGGTGTTATAGCTCACCCACCCACTGGCAATACCCCAGAGTCTGCGCTATAGTGCTGCTACTGATAACAAGTTTAATAAAACAAAACTTGTTATGACTGACGAGAAAACCCTGGAACTAAATCTTAGTGAGTAAAGCAGTGGCATATCCTGTCCTTTAAGCTCCAAAGTAGCATCTGAGGTTATCAATGTTTAATTTGGTCAGATTCTAAACAGTTTGTGCTGTACAGACCAATTAATCGATTAATCGTTTCGTTGTTTGAGCCCTACTCTTGAGCTAATAGAATGCAGTAACATAAGCATGAAGCCCAGGGTTAATGCAGTTTAAATAAATTGGGTTAACAAGTCCTCAGAAAAGTTCCAGAAGCTGGGAGGGGAGGAGTTTAGAACAGGGGAGGGTACTGTGTTGAGCACAGCTAAGAGCCAAGGTAGCCACTAGTTCAAGTAAAAAAAGTCCTCAGGAAAGTTCCAGAAGCTGAGTGGGGCAGGTTTAGAACAGGATGGGTACAATGCTGCAGATACAGAAGTGATACGGTAGCCACTAGGCAGGTGTGGTGTCTTGACGGAGTCCCGGTGTGCCTATCCAGCCCTATGTCTTGTTCTCAACAAACTGTCAGTATCTAATGGAGCTGCACTGATGAGCCAATCTTGGGTGGTCATGTTTAGACTAACCACCCCTGTTGAAAGTATAAAACACAGGACCTCTCAGTGACCAGGTAGAAGCCTCAACTGTGGAGTGGACGTGTGAACAGCCATGGTGTCCCTTCATTGAGAGTCACCTGCCTTTCTGTGCAAGATTCACTTCCCATTGGAAGTGCAGCACAGATGATGCAGCGGTCTCTTTCAGTGATGTATCCACTTTGTTGATATATTGAGTGATATACAATTAAATCTTCAAGTGCTGTGGAAGATTACAGTAACGATAAAGTGTGAAGATTAATTTGTGTTGCTTTGTGTGTGTGTGTGTGTGTATGCATGCAATCTTTTTACGCTGTGGTATCCAATAAACAGTGCTCACAGGAAGTGAGCTGTACTTGGTAATACAGGTGGGCCGGGTGTGTGTGTCCGGTGTATCAGGGTTACTCCGTGTTTCCGTCGGTGTCTTTATTTTTATCTAATTGACAAAATAATGGGCTGATTTAATTGATTATGAAAATAATCATTGGTTGCAGCCCTAGTTGATTTATATTGTAGATAAAAAGAATATAGCTATAAAAAAGTATTCTTTGGGCATGTTTGTGGAGAAGAGCAAAGTTTTCTTCCAAATTGCAGAATTCTGGTCTAAATGTTTCAGTTCCTTACAAATTCAGTTGAATCCCCACTGCTGATAGAAATAAACACCTGAATACTGTGTCTATAAATAGGACATGCATAGTGTTCATGATTGTATTAATTCCAACTTATCGTGTGTTTAAACCATATATAATGTGCTATAATTTTGTCCACACATGTATAAGCCGGTGCTTTCATGCACACAGCCGGTTTTGCTCACTGAGCGCAGCTTATCCTCGTTTCTTATAATAATCTTACAGCAGGAAAGTGGGTTTAACGGAATAATCCCTCCTAGGGCACAGAGTGTACAAACACCAGTAATGTGATTTAGGGGTCGATCCTTGTATCTCCTAAGTGTTTCTAATGTTCTTACAGCAATAAAAGAGTTAAGAGGTCAGTCCCTCATAGCGCAAAACAGCACAAATGGTGAAAGATTTTGCCAAACGAAGGTTACAGTATATAGGGACTTTACACTAATGATCCCTTTGGGTGTTAGAAAACATTTTCTTGTGTATGTTCTGCTTGATATTACGTTGGCTTTTTCCATTAGCCTGCGCATCCCTCCCTAGATCATTTACTTTCGATTTTATACTTGAAAACCATATTGTTTTTCCTTTTTAAGTAATATTTAAAGAAATACAAAAATATAAACTTTTTTTCTCGGCAATAAGTGCATAAATAGGTGCATAAAAAAACAGTTTTGCGCCTATTCCCGAACAGGGAGGCTGTATGGTCCAGAATTATCCAGCTTGCTCCATGTATAAAACATAGGAAGAAAAAAGATTGTCATTTACTCTCACCCCTGTAGCTCCATGCGAAACACAAGGTTTTGGTTTACTTGAATGCCATTAAAGTGTAAGCTCACCTGCCACATCACGGCACCACTGGGTCGGGTGGGTCCTACCTAATGAAGCCAAGAGCTGCTTTCTAAGCAACTACATATGCTCCTGCTGCTTATCAGTCATGCGAGAGACTGGTGGGTTTAAAAATAGGTTCAGTAAATTCTATTCGCTTTATATTGAACCTGATAATGAACGTCTAAAAAGCCAGGTGCCAAAATAAAGGGAGACGAGGTGGATAGCTTCACCCTGCATATGAATATGTCATAGACACATTTTCATGCAAGGAGTGTATGCCCCTTGAATCTTGGGTTTATATAAACCTATTTATTGCAATTCATAACACAGTGGCCTGGTGTCACGGTAAGATATAATCCCCAGTGTTCATGCTGTGATGAAATTCTGTGAATTGCAGGAAATGATACACAGTGTAAGGCTGGCCATCCACTGGGTCTGTATTTGTGCGATGGTGCAATCATCCGATATCGTCTGAAGTAGGGATGCACCGATACCACATTTTTAGGACCGAGTACAAGTACCGATACTTTTTTAAAGTACTCACCGATATAGAGTACCAATACGTTTATTTAAGGTCATGTGACGCTTTCCAATACATAATTTAGGATTTTGCCGAAAGCCTGTCCTCTTTAAGTTAATATTGAAATGTATGGCCAGACACCCCATTTACCCCTTGCACACACCTCCACTCAGATACATTTACCCACTCAGATACATGTACATACATACATTACACAGACCTCAGACCAGACATACATATATATACTGTATATACATGTGTGTATGTATATAAATACACACACATATATATTAGACCTCAGACCAGATTATATATACAGGCCTCAGACCAGACATACCCATATATATTAATTTGTGTATGTATATAAATACACACACACATACTGTATATATTACAGACTTCAGACCAGATTATATACGCACAGACCTCAGACCAGAGATAGATATATATATCTATCTGACATACCAGACCTCAGACCAAACGTTGGGGAAGCTGGCCGCATGCATGAAAAGCACTTGGCCAGCATTCCCCTTCGGCAGGCCGCATTACTTACCCAGCGGTGGGTCTGGTCGCAGGACTGTGATGCGATCACGTGGCCGCCGGGCGCCTCTGTGATGCTGCTTGCCTCCAGCCGAGATCTCGGCTGGAGGCAGGCAGCGTCACAGAGGCGGCCGCGTGATCGCGTCACAGCCCTGCGACAGGACCCACCGCTGGGTAAGTAATGCGGCCTGCTGGAGGGGAATGCTGGCTAAGTGCTTTTCATGCAGGCGGCCAGCTTCCCCAGCCCCGCGGATACCGGCAAGCCGGCCCAGCGCTGGTTTCCGGTATCTGGGGAGGTACTATTGGGCCATTTGCACGAGTACCAAGTACTCGTGCAAACGGCAGTATCGGCACCGATACTAGTATCGGTGCATGCCTAGCCTGAAGTCGTCTGACTGATCCTACAACATGCAGGTGAATCAGCCCTCTTCCACTGCATCCGTCCACTGACGGACGATTTCAGACGATTTGTACATTGATCTTGCAAAGTGCTGCGACATTTGAGGTGCTATATAAATAAAGGATAACAATATAGTTTGGCATTCTGTTTCCTTCAAATAAATATTCTCTGCGTTTTTTGTGTCATTTGCATTATGGCAACACTGTAAATTAATATATCGTTAGGAGATGAGGCTTCAGTGTTAGAATGAATTTTTTTCTATACAGTTTATCTGAAATGATAAATCGGCATTAAACCATTTCAATCTTTCAATCCTTCATTTTTACACCTGAGGAGGTGTCAAAACAACTTGTTTGGAGAATAAAATCACTTAATTGCCTCCAGTGTATATGTGTGATCTGGGATAGCAGAAGGACTGAACGGAAGTAATGGGTTACATGGCTCCGCAGTGCAGCTGACAGGTATTTAATAAGGGATCAAGGGCTGGCTGAAAATAATAGGTTGCAGTGAAAACCGATCAGTTAGTATGAAGGATGAGGCAATGGACCCCGGGTAACTAGATACCAGTGTATAAATTCTAAATCTCTTGTGGAATTTCATCCCACAGGTCCCACATAATGCCCCTTTTATTTGTTGTTTTGTCCTGTGAAACAGCCGTAATGAAGTTGTCTGGGAATCTGTATTAAAGATTCAATGCCATCCCGATCTGCATGTTTCTTGTGTTAGTACCTCAAGGCTCACCCTGGATTAGCAACATTGGAATTTATTTACTATCAGTAGATTCTTCAAGGACCACAAACTATGCATGGGTTTGCTGGTAATGACAACTGTGTATGCTGGACCATCATGGCCAGGACCAACCTGAGTATTCTGCTTCCCTAAGCAAAGCTGTGAGGCGTTAGTACTAGTACTCACACGATGAAGTTCAGTAGATAGCTTCAACTCAGCAAAACTGACACGTAGAAAGATGAATCCAGTTGAAGGGTTTAATGATCATACTGACAATCTTGAATAGTATACAGCAATGCAGGTAAAAATACATTAGATTTGTCTAGCTATGTGACCAGGAAGTAACTAACAACAAGACACAGAGCAGAGGGGTGGAACTAACATGGATGCAGAAAGCTAAGGATGCCCAGCAGAGACAAAATAGCTATGAAATCAATAGCATGAAAGCAGCAAAGGCAGATTCAGCACAAAACAGAAAAAATATACAATAAATCCTAATCATGGGGCATGACACTGAGGGTTTACAGGAAAGGTCTAATCGAGGAGGCTGTTGAGCTAAGGTATGGGGTCAGCTTTAATCCACCCAGATGTTGTTGAACAAAATGTCCCATAATGATCAGTTTGTCAGAGCCTCATGGGAAACACATATCCAAAACATCTGGAGCGCCAAGTTTGCTGACCCTCTGTCTGCGGGCTGTGGTGGGCATGTGAAAAGAGCAGAAGGAGTGGATCATGGGGCAGTAGTGATGGACCAACTCGCAGACCAATTTAAGGCAAATTCATGCATTTCTAACTTTTTTTGTAGATTTTGTTCTATTTAGTTTAAGGTTTCTGCTTTGTCTCCAAATCAGAAGAATCTCATAAAATGACTACAAATCTGTGCCTGCTAAAATAGAAAAAGAAATGGAGATAAAGGCAAGTCTGAATAACAGCAGGGTTCTTATCCAGAAGGCAGAAAATGGATTGTGTAGGCTGGATTAGATTTTTAATCATCTTTTGTTTTTCTTCAGTAATTTTTTTCCCTCTTCTATCTGGCTAAAACTCCCTCGGGTTGGAGATGTACTTTGACAAGCTGGAATCTTTCCTCGCGCAGGCACGTGTTCTGCTCGGACATCTATAGAATACGTGTTAAGCCTAGTGATGGGTAATTTCAGTAATGGAATCTTTATCTCCTCCGGTGGTAAAAATCACATTAAATCTGAAAAATATTTTAACGTGTGGGTGTGTGTATCTATTTTCCTCGTTTAAGCCAGTGACCTCTTCCTTGAAAGTAGTTAGCATTAGATTTGCTTACGTCTTTTAAAAATATATGAAAATGTCGTTGTAGCAGCATTAAGGGGACACTTTAACCTCCATGACCATTTTATTAATTTCAAGCGGGCAGCATAGTTATCCTTCTCATCAGAGATCAAGTCCCAAAAAAAGAAGTGTGAGAACTCACGGAGATTTCTGTCCCACAATTAGCAATTATCATCTCTCACATACCACAAATATGATGTATTTATATACAGTGAGGGGAAAAATAATTTGATCCCCCTGCTGATTTGTACGTTTGCCCAGTGACAAAGAAATGAACAGTCTATAATTTTAATGGTAGGTTTATTTTAACAGAGACAGAATAACAACAAAAACATCTAGAAAAACAAGCATTTCAAAAAAGTTATAAATTGATTTGCATTTCCTTTATTGTGACTTAGCAGGGAAAGATATGATTGAGCACCTAAATTCAATCATTCTAGTTTGTGGGACCAAAGGGAACTGCATTCCCACACGTTCCCCCTTGACTTGACCCTTGCTTCTCATCTCCTTTAGTATTCAGTTTGGGATTTTTTTCTACCTAGAAAGCTACGGAACTTGTTGGCGCTCAGGGGCGGATCCAGACACAGGTTTCGGGGGGGGGGGCATTCTACCAGTTTTGATTAAGAGCTTTTTTTTTTTTTTTAATATCTTGCATTGTATTACTTTGTATTTCTGTAACTGTAACACTTCAATGTTCTTGAACCCAGGACATACTTGAAAACGAGAGAAATCTCAATGTATCTTCCTGGTAAAATCCTTTATAAATAAATGAAATAATATTACTGTGAGTTTTACTCTTGCGGAGCTCTGAGATACAGTATGGTGTGTGTGTATAAGCATATTACAAAGCTCAACATAATGTGTGCTGTGTATGAGCATATTACAATAAAACTCACGCCTCGTACACACACCGCACATTACTGTGAAGCAGATCACAGAGCTGCACAGCAATAAAACCCACAGAAATGTGCGGTGTGTATGAGCGTATCCAGAGCTCCACCGCAATAAAACAAATTTAATTCCAAAAGCCCCCCATTCTTTTCATTCCAAACGGACCCCTCTTTTCATCTCACCCCCTCATTACATTCCAAACCCCTCCGCCCTCTCCTCATTACATTTCAAAAAAGTTACATTATATGTGCAAACCGTGCCTGGCCCGCAAGCAATCCATAATCCAGACAGGTTGCAATAGGCTAACAGTATGTAATGCTTGTCTCAAACGCATTAAGGAAAAGTGAAATCCGTTCACCAACTGCAACTATTGGAGCTCCTCCATGCTAAAGATAAATATATATTTATTACATATAATAAAAAGTATTTTTCATTTTTTTCCCACTTAGTTTGATCAATAAATTAACTCTTCCAGTGCTGGTAAAGATGCTCCTGACAAAATTCTGTCACTCAGGTTTGTGATGGAGAAGTGAGATATTCCCATGTAACCCCCTAGTGTTACCTCCTGGTTCCTCTCTTGCTCCAGTTTGTTCAGTAAATTCAGGATTGAAGCATTACTGGAAGCAGAGGATGGCAGGCAGCCCCCTGCATGCACACCAGCCTCTCACTCTGCACTGTCCCCTTTACTCCAGAGGCAGAGGGCTGGGGTCTGACCTGCACAGCATCCCCGCCAGGGTGTGTGTAACGCTCGCAAAGTTCTATACACCCGAGCGCACAGTGCTAGGTGCTCGCGTGTATAGAACTTTGCGAGTGTTACACACACCCTGGTGGGGATGCTGTGCCAGTATAAGATAATAACAAGGAGGGAGAAAATACCTTATACTGGCACAGCATCCCCAACAGGGTGTGTGTAACGCTCGCAAAATTCTATACACACGAGCACCTAGCGCTCAGGTGTATAGAACTTTCCAAACAATACACACACCCTGGCGGGGATGCTGTGCCAGTAGAAGATATTTTCGCTCTCCTTGTTATTCCTAGTTCCCCCGCGCAAATGTGGTAGTACGCAGCGCCCGGGATGGAGGGATGGAGGAGCGTGTCCCTTGGCCAGCAGGATGCACCGAGGCATGCAGGGCCCGGGCAGCTCTTACCTGTTTATCCCGCCGCCTGGGACATGGGAGAGGAGGATCCGCCGGGTGCAGTTACACAAAGTGCAGGGCTGCCTGGGTCGCGGCGGGGGGGGGAGGAGAGGCATTCAATCACAGCTGCTGGCCGCAGCTGGAGGGCCCGCCCACACACGCACCGGCAGCACCTTAATCCCGCTCTTCGGCTGGCCGCATTTCACGTGTGTGGGAGGGTCGGCGCATGGTCATTGGGCAGATAAGAAATCATGGAGAAAACAGTTTCAGAAGCCGGCGGTGGCAGGATACATTGAGCTGCGGGTCCCACTGAGCAGCGGGGTCGCCGCACTGACTGCAGGCACCAGTCCACAGCTGAGTCCTCACACACAGTAAACACAGATTTTCTCAGGGGGGGGGCAATTGCCCCGTTGCCCCCCCCCCTGGATCCGCCCCTGTTGGCGCTTTATAAATGCTTGTAACTATCAGTAACTTTTCACTGGACTGCGTTCTGGGGCTTTGGACAGCGAAGAACACCTTTGCAGCTTTGCGATCAAGGGGAGTTTTAAGATTATTAGAGATGCACCGATACCACTCTTTAGGACTGCGTACAAGTACCGATACTTTTTTTCCCAGGTACTCACCGATACGAATAACCGATACTTTTATTTAAAGTCATGTGACTACTTTCCAATAAATAATTTAGGATGTTGCTGTCCAATTTATGTTAATATTGAAATGTATGCTGAATTAGTACCTGCCCCGTAATATGGAGCTAAAACAGACGCTAAGGAGAAACCAACAGGCACAGGTTTTCCTCCTTAGTGTCCCCATTTTATCGGGCATTATGTAAATCTGGAGTAGAGGTAACATCACTGTTCTATAACCGCGGTGACACAGGTTCAATTCTCGGCAAGAGCACCTCTCCAGTAAGTGTCCTTGGGCAAGACACCTAATGGTACATACTCGCCACCCAGGACATACTTGAAAACGAGAGAAATCGCCATGTATCCTTCCTGGTAAAATACATTCTCAAAAGAAATTATATGAAATCTGTCCAGTGTGTAGCAAAAATCTGTACTTGGTGACAAAGCACTGAAATTTTGAAGAAGAAAAAAAAAAACTGTGGATCATGCTACATTTTCATTGGGATTTTAGGATTCAGTAGCCAGAAATGCATGAAAACAGACACGTGGAAATTGTTTGTATTGTGCCAACATATTCTGCAGCATACTTACAATAAGGCAAGGCCTGGATGGACTGAGACGGGGGCAGAGAATGCCCTGTTCCTAGTAACTCACATTCTAATGGGAGGTATCATGTTCTATTTGTAGGATTGAATTCACTTTGGGGTCAAAGGACGCAATAACATAACACCGGCCTTGACTGTTCTTGCCTCCTGATTAGTTGTGCCACATCGCATTGCGTAATGATTTGGATTCTAACATGACATTCTTTTGTTTTTAATGTTTTATTCTACAGTATGTGTCAGTCTGGTGCATGTACCTTGAGATACAGTATTGTATATATTGGGAATTCTTCTTTGCATATAGAAAAACCTAAACTATCAGCTGACACTTCGGCATATTTATAAATTTTTTGATTGAGCTGTTATAAATGATAGTTTATGTTTATTTTCTTTTCATTTTGTCATACATTCGTTTCAACAAACTACAGCACTCCATCTCCTGTTAGATCAACCCGATAATATTTAACTAGCTTTTAGCAACATGTCACGTGTCCACAAAGGGGCTGGGCTCTCTAGCCCACCGAGTGGCTCACAATGCCTAGTTCCCAAAGATCCTGAAGCCCTTGAACCTTAACCTCTCTGGCGGTGTTCCCGAGTGTGTCTCGGGGTTAAATTTCACCGCTGAGAGCGGTAACCCCGAGACACACTCAGGCTGGATACATTACCTCTCTGTGCGCTCCCTCGATGATCTCTGCAGTCTCCTCCGGCAATCGCAACGTTTTGCTTCCTGGATTCCTTCTCAAGAGGAGGAAACCAGGAAGTAACGAGGTCGCCGGAGGGGGCAGCTGGGGACATGGAGGGAGAGGTGATGTATCCAGCGGCATCCTGAGTGTTGCTCGGGGTTACCGCTTCCAACATAGGAATTTTTTTGTTATTTCAAAATTTTTATTTTGAAAATATGTCAGCGGTACAATATGCCAAGCAAAATGAACACGTATAACTGTCACATAATAACTCAGCAAGTAAAAAAAAAAAAAACAGGTACATCACAAGAGTAATAATGAAAACACATATTAACCAACATAAATATCCTCGCAGGGCCAAAAGAACTCACATATGAAGCACATATAACATAGAGCCAGCAAAATAGCTATACGTAGATAAAAAAAGTCTCAAAGTAAAGGGGGTGAGGGATAAGAAAAGGGAAAAAAAAGGGAAGAGGAAGGTTTTATACACATCGCTGCCAAAAAGGTGGCCCAATAAAAAAAAAGGGGGGCATAAAATAAAGATGGGGATGGTAGGAATGGCAAAAACCATAGCAGTGACACTCCTGGCACACTCCCGAAGGAGGCCATGGAGGGATATTGTCACGAGGCCCGGGAGCCTGAGGGCCAATCATAACACGAGGTCATGGTGGCTCACCTCCGGCAACCCAGAAAATGCCAAAGAAAAAGCATGGGAGGGGTACAAAACATCATAGGAACACATCAAAATCAGCTATAGATCCTCAAATCTAGTCTCAAAAGTAAAACAATTCCTCAGAGCACCTCAAAAGAAAGCAGAGGTCCTCAGACACAAAACACAAAAATAGTAGTGTGGGGGGGGTTCATATAAGCAAGCTGCAGAAAAATTGTGAAAAAAGAGGGGGGGTAGTAAAGAACCCATCCAAAAACAAGGGTCCTCAGCGTCATTTGTAAAATGAAGCAAAGTCTCGTAAAAGTGTCTCTGGCAATCAAAAAGGTCCCTAGCCAGGAAACAGCAACTTAACTACAGCAGGAAGGTGCCAGAAAAAGAAAAATCAAAAAAATCTCAGCTTGGGGTGGGAGCCAAAAATCTAAATCGCAGCTCGAGGAGGTGTGTGGGGGGGGGGTACATCCCCAGACAGGGGGTCTCATCAGAAAGGAAAGTCTCCATGTGCGGGGGGGAAACAACACAGCAGACAGGACAAAGTAGCCTCAGCCCGCGTCTCGGAACTGTGGGGGTACCAAGGCACCCAGCAGGACACTAGGGAGGTAACGTGGATCTCTATAGCGCCCGTCCTCGTCAGGGTCAGCTTGTGTTAGCTGTTCTCGAGAAGCTCCAAAGCACGGCACAGCATGTGGTAGGCCCGATGCCTCCAAGAACGGTAAGCCCTCGGGGAAGAGCATTGCCAAGCAGGCGAATCCTGTAGTCTTCCAGACCACCGGAACAGCACCCTCACATGGAGCACCGAGCACCCCCTTAGGCAAGGGATCTGGGGACAGCTCCTCAACCGGGACGCCAGGAGCTGCATCACATCCTCCGTCTTCTTCAGGGCGCTGCCCGTCCTCCACGGAGCCAGGAAGCAGGGACAGCTCGGATTCGAACGCACCCACCATCTGCGGCATCCTGCAAGCCCGCAGCACGGTCGTCATTTTGCGCCAGGTACCTCTAGTAAGTATGCTTTCATCGTCCCCTGACAGGATCTCCAGACATGCGTCCAGACCCCGCAGCACAGCCTCCCCCCCCCCTCGCCAGGAGGAGGTAAGCCGCCCCGCAGGCCACCTGTCCGTTCTCCCGCTGTATCCTCCTCAAAGCCAGCAATATCGGCTGGGAGATGTGGGCCCACCATCTCTTCAGCCCGTATCAGAGTTCCCTACCCGGAACGGAGTTGTCTAGGAGTGTGGGGAATATCAGTAAGGGGTCCTCCAGGAGCCAGGTCGCAAGATGGCCGCCAGCAAAGTGCTTCGGACAACGGCAGCCTCAGGGATGCTAGTCTCAGGTCCGGAGGGGGGAACTAAACAGGCTCCGGACAGATATATCCTATGGCCAGCCACAGAGGGACCTCAACAGGGAAAATTGGCAGAGAAATCCGGCCCAAAAAACCCTTTTCATGGGAATCTGAAGCAGAGCTCCACCATGCACATCTTCTCCTCTCCACGGCTAGCCACGCCCCCCCCCAACATAGGAATTAAACCCCGAGCCACACTCGGGATGCCGCTAGGGATGGCAAAAAAAACAACAACAATTGACTGCTTTTAGACTAGAAATTTCACAATAAATAGACCGCCAGCGAGGTGAACTTGGTGCTGAGGTTCTGGGCAGGACGAAGGCTTTGAGCTCCACGCCACTCTCCCCTCCGAGTGCAGTGTATTGTGACTACTAAGCTGCTATTGAGTGGTCACACTGCATAGTGTTCCGTTAACCAAGGCTTTGGGAAAACATGCCGTAGGTTTTAATGGCATAGGCTAAGTTTACTCAAAGTGTGGAATCCGGACCATTATCTTTACCTGAACTAAGTTATTATTATTTATTTATTTATTTTTACAAATGTGTGTCCCCCTGCTTTACCTCTTTTCTACCTTGACAATGCAATTTAGATTCTGTTATAAATCCTTGTTCATTGGCTGTGATCTAATGTTTTTGGGTCCCATGCTTTTCTGTTTTTTTTTTTTTCGTGGGTTTAACCTAAAGGACAACCTGTGCAAATCTCTGAATACCTTACATACGGCAAGATTTATTTCTGTAATTTGGCCTCTGCGTTATAGTCACTTCCCAGACAAAACTATATCTGAGCTTATTGTTTATGTACCAAAGAATTATTCAGCAAATTGCCTATCATTGTCTCGATAAGCCGTATTGAAGTGGCAGTGGTTTGTATTACTTTTTTGTGTTCTTTTATTCATAGAATTTTGTTTGCTCTCCTGTCTTTGTTACTAACACTGCCACATTCCTACTTTAAAATGGCTGGCACTTTTCCTACCTTGGCATGAATCCGACATGGATGGAACATTGTCAAAAATGTTTGCTGCGTTACGCAATCGGACACCAATCCCTGCCAAATCTTGAATCTTTACATAATACGCATTCAGGGGTGGAAGTCAATGGTCCACATTAAATCCAAGTTAGGGTATGCCATTAATGTTACAGTCTGATTTATTTTTTTTGTTATAAAAATTTGAGAAGTGCTATAATTTAGAAAATAAGATGCCAAATATCCAGATTGTGGATAAACTGGTATATTTTTTTTTTTTTAAATTCAAAGTTTTTTTTATTATTTTTTGAAAAACGAAAATATGACAGTGGGATACAGAAGGGAAAAAAACCAGGGCATTCAAATCCTTTCAATTTACATATAAGGGGAACATTACAAACATACAAATACGAACGAACATAAGCCACCACCTCGTAGTTGAAGAGTAGCGCATCGGAAGAGAAATAATAACAAAATTAACTAAGCTCCCACCATTGCAGGGTGGTACAGTACCCCAAGCAGGTCAGGATCCCCTCTGGACCGGAGAATCTGGGGCTGCGGTGCACTCCGCAGCTAGCATGGAATCCCAGAGGGTCCAGTGATCTTTTTCCGGTTGCGGGAAGTCATATATATGTCTAGCCATCAGCTCATAATCTCTTATGTTGTTCACCATATCCCTCACATCTCTGACTGTGGGAACCCACGTTTGCTTCCATTTCCGCGCTATCAGCAACATGGTGCTAGAGGTTATTACGCAAAAAAGTTTCCTTTGCAATTTACCCATCCGAACTATTGAAACCCCCAATAAGAAATCCGCAGGAGCAAACGGTAGAAGTAGTCCCGTTGCCTTTTCCACCAGGCCTGAAACTCCCCGCCATAGTGGCTCTAATGCTACACAATCCCACCAAACATGAGCCATGGTACCCTTTAGTAGCAAGCAGCGCCAACACATTGATGAGACCGATTTATTCATATGACATTCCCTCGCCGGTACCAGGTACCAGCGGTACAATACTTTCCTCCTAACCTCCATCAGGGAAGCACATCGATATGCTCCCCTGTCTAATCCGAACGCCCTCTCCCAAGCCTGGGAAGGTATCCGAATGCCCAGCTCCCCCTCCCAAGCCGATTGGAAGGACCAGATATGATCTAAAGATGGAACATTCAATGCTTCATAACATATAGAAAGGAGTTTCACTTTTGTGCTCGGTTTCACCACAAAGCTCGCAAATGGCGACAAGGGAGCCTGAGGCAGGGTAGGTGGTAAGCGCATACCCGGTCTACGTATTACAGACGCTATCTGATAATAAGACAGCCTCCAGGTCTCCGTTAACTTATAGCGCTGCTTAAGCATTTCGAAGGTCATCATATTGCCTCCCGATATCAATTGGTGGAGATGTCCAATCCCCCTGGAGGTCCATCTATCACAGTCAAAATCTGCTATCCAGGGCTTCAATACCTCTATAGGAGTTGCTAGCGAAAGGGAGGTAGTATTTAAAAGGAGGGCCCGGCTCAAGTCCCAGGCATGCAAATACCATCTAGTTAGCGGCAGTAACTCTGGCAAGGGAGGTCGCTGACGGCGTGTGAGCCACATTACATTCGTTATTAGGTATTGTTTCGCAAAAGACTGTTCTATGGCTGTCCATTGTGGAGGGCGCGGGGAGTGGAAGTACTCTGCCAGGGACGCCAGTACCGCAGCTCTATGGTACAGATGGACATTAGGCATAGCCAGTCCTCCTCTCCGTACGGGGAGGTTGAGCAGCCTGGTGGGAACCCTAGGCGTTTGCCGTTCCATACATAGCGGTTCAAAAGAGACTGAACCTCTTCAATATATGATTTAGGTAAGCGGATCGGAATGGTTCGAAAATAATATAATAGTTTGGGCAAAAGTGACATTTTAATAGCAGCCATTCTGCCCATCCACGATAAAGATGTCCTTTTCCATTTAAACAGAAGTTGTCTGACATGAGCTAAAAAGGGTTTGTAGTTGAGGTCAAATAATTGGTCCGGAGATTTAGAAATTTTTACCCCTAGGTACTGCAAGTAGTCCTCCCGCCATTCAAACTTAAAATGCTGCATTAACGATTTCCTAGTGCTATTAGGGACATTAATAGATAATGCCTGAGACTTAGGCAAATTGATTTTATGATATGAGACCTCGCTATATTCCGTCAGGATTTCTCCAAGTCTTGGTAAAGATTCTGTAGGTTCCGTAATAGTCAGCAGAATGTCGTCCGCAAAAAGCCCTATTTTATATGTAGTCGGGCCCACCATAATCCCCGCCACCCCGTCGTCCTGTCGTATTCGCTGCGCCAGTGGCTCTATCACCAATGCGTACAATAATGGGGACAGGGGCATCCCTGTCTAGTCCCATTACTAATTCTAATCTGATCCGATAAAAAACCCGCCGTTAAAACCGACGCCGTCGGAGAAGCATAAAGCGCAAAAATACTTTGCAGCACCGAGACCGGAAAGCCAAACTTCAGCAACACTTTTCGCAAAAACATCCAGTCCACCCTGTCAAACGCTTTTTCAGCGTCTAGCGCCAACAGTACACTCGGGATACGGTAAATCTGAATCACTTGGATTAAATCTATCAGTTTCTTAGTATTATGCGGCCCCTGCCGCCCCCTGATAAACCCCACCTGGTCTGAACAAATCAGCTTGGGTAATAGATCCGCCACCCTATTTGCTAGAATTTTGGCATAGATTTTGACATCAACATTTAATAAAGAGATTGGCCTGAAGTTTGGACACAAAGTAGGGGATTTACCTGGCTTAGGGAGAGGAACGATAGTAGTACGTAACATTTCCTCAGGAAATCTACCCTCCTCCGCAGCAGAGATGAAAAGCGAGAGAAGGTGGGGAGTCAACAGTGCAGAAAACTTCTTATAGTACGTGTCTGTGAACCCATCCGGGCCTGGGGATTTATGGGATGGAAGAGATTTTATAGTCGTTGCTATCTCTAGTTCCGTGAAGGGAGACGACAGTCCGTCCCTCTGAGTGGGAGTTAGGGAAGGAAGATGAAGATCCGATAAATACCGATCCACCCGATCCTCGCTAGAGGAAGGAAGGAGTAGGTCAGATTGTAAATTATACAATTTCCCATAGTAGGTGGCCAGGGCATTCCCTATCTCTAGTGGCTTATACACCGTCCTCCTTCCGGAGTCTATCACTAGGTGAGAAATTCTAGAATTCGCCACCATGGGTCTAAGGCAGCGGGCCAAGAGCCGTCCTGGACGGTCCCTAAACGCGTAGTAGCGTGTCTTTAGTCTACGCTGGGAGTAGAGAAGGGCCTTGTAATTCCAGTCTGACAGGCGCGCCTGCGCTTCCAAGAGTGTTTTCAAGTGAGCCGGAGTAGGGTCTGAACTGTTCGCCTGCGCAGCTAGATGGATTTGAGACAATATTGAGAGTCTATCAGCCTGGCGGGCTTTGTTTAAACGAGAAGCCCATTTAAGACACACGCCTCGCAGGACAGCCTTATGTGCTTGCCAAAGTGTTTCGGGCGTAATCCCTGAAGTGTTATTGAGCGCAAAGTATTCCTTCAGAGTCTGTTCTATTTCGGCCAGAGCCCCGGGGTCAGACAAAATGGAGTCATTAAAGCGCCACGTAAACTTCCCAGCTCCCCCCTCCCCTCCCTCCCCAACTGTCAAAAGGATCGGCGCATGATCCGACCACGTGATATCCAATATCTCGCAGTGCAGGACCTGTGGTAGAGAGGAGCCTTGTAGCAAGAAATAATCCAACCTGCTATACATATTGTGTACCTTAGAGTGGAACGTAAACTCTGAATCGCCCGAGTGCCATAAACGCCATACATCATATAAGCCATGAGAGGAGAACAGGTCGCTCAGTTTCTGTCCCTGTCTAATACTACGTTTGGTCGGTATAGGGATCTTAGGGGATCGAACATCTCTCCCAGGATCTATACTATAATTAAGATCACCACAGATCAACAATAGACCAGTCGCTACAAGGGACACCCTGTTTAAAACTCCAGAGATAAAAGAAAGTTGTTCAGTGTTAGGCGAGTATACATTAACCAACGTATAAGTTTTGTGATTCAGTGAGCAGACCAGAATAAGATAACGACCCTGCGGATCCGAAATCTTTCTATGCAATTGGAATACGACATTAGATCTAATTAAAATCGACACCCCTCTCGCTCTGGTAGGACCCGTAGCGTGATATTGTGTGGTAAAGTTACGTATTCGCAGCAGAGGGTGAGCAAGGCGTTTAAAATGGGTTTCCTGTAGGCAGACCACATCCGCCTTCAGCCTCAACACTTCCGCCTCCAGAGAATGACGCTTAACAGGAGCATTCAGCCCCTTAACATTATATGAGAGTATCTTCAACATTGCGCATAATAACAATATGTGGGAAGTACACTTTTTTACCTATTCTCAGGTAGCGAGTAGGTGGCGACACACAAAAACAAGAACAAAAAAAACACACAAACCAGGTATACACCTGAGAACTATGTACATCCTTGAGCAAAAACATCTCCAGCGAGAAGCCCCAAAGTATGGGGGACCTTCTCTAACACCTCACGGGAGGAGGGAGAGGGGGGAACCTCTAGGTCTGCGGAGGTAAAAAGGACCGCAAAATAAGAGAGAAAAGAGAAAACACAAAAAAAAAAGCAAATGGTGAGAGCCAAGTGAGCCCTGTTTCGGGGAACACCTGTCCATGGAGCTTAACCCTCAGAACGAAGAGACCAGTTTCCCGCTCTTCTGGCGGGCATGCTGTCGCGCCCCAGGCGAACCTACAGCGGCATGTTCAATCCTGAGAGCCCTCAGATAAGACCAAGTAGAGCAATCCCAGACCCCCCAGGCCGTCAAGTGGGATCTCCTCTGACTTCCTCACATGGGAAGGCCGCCTTCTTCAGATTCTGTAGGCCCATCCGTCGCATAGGCAGAGCACTGATCTCATCTTTAAGCCACTCCGGATCTAGACGCTGAGTGGAGCCACGGGACGGAGGAGCCGGAGGAGAAGACGAGCTAAGTTGTTCCATGCCCCACACTTTAAGGAGCCTTTTCCCGGCCTCCACCGAGGTGATTACGTGGAAAGTTCCGTTTCTGGCCACCAATAACTTGACCGGAAAGCCCCATCTGTAAGACACGCCATTCGCCCGCAGAGCCTCTGTTACCTGGCGGAAATTCCTCCGGTGTTGTAATGTAGCCTTGGACAAGTCAGGAAAGATAGAAATATGTTCATACTCTGGTTTAAGAACATCAGAAGTACGCAAGGCCCGAAGCACATCCTCTCGCGGTTTAAAGTAATGGAGCCTAAGTAAGACATCTCTCGGTGATCTCTCAGGCGCCGAAGGGGGTCTTGGTAACCGGTGGATCCTGTCGAATAAGAGGGAGTCTAGGGTAGCATCAGGTAGAAGGTGTTGTAAGATATCCGTCACATATTGCGACAGGGCTTGTGTAGTCACCGAGTCTGGCACCCCTCGTATCTTTAAATTGTGGCGCCTCGACCTGTCCTCCATGTCCGCCAGTTTCAATAGAGCCCCCTTCAGTTGTTCCTCCAAATCCTCTACTCTCCCCGCCATCTCATTATGTGCTCCAGCCTGCTCCGCCATTTTCTCCTCCAATTTATCAGTGCGGTCTCCAATCTCCCGGATCTCTCTCTTAATATCCGCCGCTACAGAGTCTAAACGGGAGGTCAATCTGTCCGAAAGAGAGGTAATTAAGCCCTCTATGCGTGTGGCAAAGGCCTCCATACCTTGCTGTGCCAGTCCTGGGTCTGCCTCCGCTCCCGGCGAGGTCTGTGTAGAGCCGCCGCCATCTTGAATGCCCAGGCCTTCCTTCGGTTTCAGTCCCCGCGGTGTAAAAAACTCTGCCTTTGTCGTTTTTTTCACGGCTTTTTGTGTTGCCATCGCGTTCACCTGGCCTTCTCCTGCCTGATAATTACTTTTTAGGGTATAATCGCTTAAGATATTCGTTGATTCAGTGTCCCCTTTGACGGAGCTCTGCTCTCACGCAGCCAGCTCTCTCCGCGGTCAGACCACGCCCAAACTGGTATATTTTTAAAGTCCATTTGTGCGGTTCTCGTTTTCCATAAATTTTTGTTTTTTTTTCTGCTTCTTTCTTTTCCTTTCCCCTTGCCCTGTTCGTTCCTCGACATATACCGAAAGTTTGAAATTTGTGTTTTCATGCTCCATTTTACAATCCCTATGCAGCTTTTACACAATAAAGTTGGAAATATATATATACTGTGTGTATAATACAAAATAAATACAGTGGCAAGAAAAAGTATGTGAACCCTTTGGGATTACGTGGAGTTTTGCATGAATTGGTCATAAAATGTGCTCTGATCTTCATCTAAGTCACAACAATTTGAAAAACACAGTCTGCTTAAAATAATACAACACAAACATTATGTGCGGTGAAAAAAAAGGCAAAGCACACCGACATCAAAACCTCATCCTCACTGTAAAACATGGCGGAGGGAGCATCATGATTTGGGGCTACTTTGCTGCCTCAGGGCCTGGACGGATTGTTGTCATTGATGGAAAAAATGAATTCCAGAGTTTATCAAGACATTTTGCAGGAAAACGTAAGACCATCTGTCCGCCAACTGAAGCTCCGCAGAGGATGGGTGATGCAACAGGACAATGACCCAAAGCATGCAAGTAATTCAACAAAAGAATGGCTTCAACAAAACAAAATACGCCTTCTGGAGTGGCCCAGTCCGAGTCCTGACCTCAACCCGATTGAAATGCTGTGGCATGTCCTTAAGAGAGCGATTCACACCAGACATCCCAAGAATATTGCTACACTGAAACAGTTTTGTGAAGAGGAGTGGTCCAAAATTACTCCAGATCGTTGTTTTTCAAATTGTTGTGACTTAGATGAAGATCAGGGCACATTTTATGACCAATTCATGCAAAACTCCACGTAATCCCAAAGGGTTCACATACTTTTTCTTGCCACTGTAAATGGCGAATCCTGGAAACAAGACGGACCTCATTCTCTTGCTTTAATATACATTTTTATTTTTACTCTATTTTGTAAAATAATTTGAGTTTTCTTTATTGATAAACTAATCATTCTTTAGAACAGAATATAATTAAGATGTACAAGAATAAGTTCTTGTTTCTTTTTTTTTTTTTTTATATTGCAGAAAAGCGAGCAAGGTGGAATCTGAGCCCGCTACAGAGAGTATCCTATAGGGATAAGTGCTGCATTTTGCCCTGTTATGACCCTTTCGTACGCAGTGGATACAAAACAAAACTATATCATTTCATTTATCAAGGTTAATCAAATCTTGTCTGTCCAATATTGTATTAAATTACAAAGCATTTCTATTCTGCTGAGGTTGAAGCGGGATATGCTCGATGTTGCAAACTCTTGTGCACAGAGATGTAAGTGACTGATTTAAGTATAAAGTCACGAATTGGCTATGTAATTTAATTGGGTAAAAGCCAAACCTGATAACCTAGTTAAAGCTTTCATACGACGCAGATTTTCTAATTCTTTTCTCTTTATAGCTAATAGATCAGAGCCCGCTGAATACGGCACTTGGTATCCATTATATAAATGGAATCATTGTGTACCGCTACCGCAGCCCAGTGAGTTAATGGCTGCTGAAGTGGAGCCATCTGTCAGTCAATTATCATTCACAAAGTCAAAGAATAAAATACAAGAGAAAGATGTAGAAAAGTTGGTAAAGCAGACAGGTCACATATATGCCATTTAGCTTAAAGGGAAGTTTTAGTTAAATCTATTTATTTGTAACGACTACATTGTTGATTAGAAATGTCTGTGAGGCAGATTTTTAAATAATATATTCTTTTCTTTCCTGGATATGTTTTGTTTTGTTTTTTCTTGTTTCTTTCTCGCTTCTTCTACCCAGGCTGGGCATCCCTCTTCCCTCAGTTTTTTTTCTTCTCTCAGGGGATATGGAAAACTTAAATGTACTTGCTGTTGTGCAATGACCTTAGCCATATAGTAGTATTATAGGTGCTTTTTTTTCTGGAAAAATAGGTGGGGTACTCTCACGCCCAGGGAAAAACTGATTATTATGACGATTTTTCGTGTCCTAATAAATACTCCTTTATTCACACTGGATATATTGCCCCAGCTCACACATAGATATATTGCCCCCAGCAGCTCACACATGGATGTATATATTGCCCCCCCCCAGTAGCTCACACATGGGTATATATTGCCCCCCCAGTAGCTCACACATGGGTATATATTGCTCCCCCCAGTAGCGCAAACACATGGATATATATTGCCCCCCCAGTAGCTCACACATGGGTATATATTAACCCCCCAGTAGCTCACACATGGGTATATATTTCCCCCAGTAGCTCACGCATGGGTATATATTGCCACCAGTAGCTCACGCATGGGTATATATTGCCACCAGTAGCTCACGCATGGGTATATATTGCCACCAGTAGCTCACACATGGGTATATATTGCCCCCAGTAGTTCACGCATGGGTATATATTGCCCCCAGTAGCTCACACATGGGTATATATTACCCCCAGTAGCTCACACATGGGTATATATTTCCCCCAGTAGCTCACACATGGGTATATATTGCCACCAGTAGCTCACGCATGGGTATATATTGCCACCAGTAGCTCACACATGGGTATATATTGCCCCAGTAGTTCACGCATGGGTATATATTGCCCCCAGTAGCTCACACATGGGTATATATTGCCCCCCAGTAGCTCACACATGGGTATATATTGCCCCCAGTAGTTCACGCATGGGTATATATTGCCCCCAGTAGCTCACGCATGGGTATATATTGCCCCCAGTAGCTCACACATGGGTATATATTTCCCCCAGTAGCTCACGCATGGGTATATATTGCCACCAGTAGCTCACGCATGGGTATATATTGCCCCCAGTAGTTCACGCATGGGTATATATTGCCCCCAGTAGCTCACGCATGGGTATATATTGCCCCCAGTAGCTCACGCATGGGTATATATTGCCCCCAACGGCTCACTCATGGATCTATATTGCCCCCCGCTCACACATGGATATATATTGCCCCCAACAGCTCACACATGGATATATATTGCCCCCAACAGCTCACCATGGATATATATTGGCCTCCAGCTTACACATGGATATATATTGCCACCCCAGCTCACCTCTCCTCTGCCAGCGCCTCCTACAAAATGTTGTCGGCCGCCGCGTACTTCCTACTAGCGGCCGCCGCGTGCTTCCAGTGACCTGCTGGCTTGAAACTCTGCCGCTCACGTGGGTTCCACCAGCCAGCCGCTAGCGAGATCACAACTGGCTGGTGGAACCCACGTGAGCGGCAGAGTTTCAAGCCGGCCGCTCACAGGAAGCACGCGGTGGCTGCTAGTAGGAAGTACGCAGCGGCCGGCAACTGCAGGAGGGGCCTGACAGAGGAGAGGTCAGCGCATTGCGGCGGCCCGGGTGGATCCCGCGGATCAGTAAGAGGTGCCGGTACGTGCCGAGAGGTGCCGGTACGGCGTACCGGCTAAAAAAAAAATCCGGAGTATTATTATTGGCTTATTTAAAGAGTTTCCTCAACCCCACCCAGCATCACCAGCAGTTGTGATTTTTTTTTTTTTTTTTAATTTTCCTAATGTCAGTCACCAGATCAGTCACTAATGACCTCACAATGCAGAGAACATGCTGACCTCAAATGGAGACCACCCGATGTAGCAAGCAGTCTAAGGCTAGTGTCAGACAAGCATCTTTGGGGACCGGAAGGAACATCTGTGAGAGTGGACGTTCCTTCCACTCGATGCCCGTCTGGCCACCTCGCTGAGCGCACTCAGTGCGTCTGACGCCAGCCTTAGAGAGGCAGCCGATGGATCGGATCTACACATGTACTCACAAACCAGATCCATGGAAGGGGCTACAAAACTTGTAAACGAAAGTGCGCAAGTCCCGTAGAGGTGCGCATGTCACGTAGAGGTGCGCAATTTGCAATTCCTACTCTAACCAAGTTGCGTAGGAGCACAAATTTCATTGTATAGCTGGTGAGGATCCGACCTATGGAATGCGGGAGCTGATAAATCGAGCTGAGATCTAATCTCTTAAAGAAAAAAGAAACAAACCTGTGGAATTCTCTGCCTGTTGAGGTGGTTGGGTCAGAGACTGTACAGACTTTAAAAAAAAACACAATATTAAGGGTCATTATATTTAATTTGTGATTTAAAGCTTCTTGATCAGACTCTTTAGTCATGTGACGAGCATCATCATGCACATACGCATTTCATTCTGGTCTAGGAATTTGCTCCGCGCGGGAGCATGCTTTGGCAATATTGTTTTGTGTTTAAGTAACAATTGGGTGTGCTTTTTTGCAACAGGGTGCATATTACTGGTATTTACGTACACAAGCACGTTGACTTTAATTGGCAGTGTGCTGCACTGACAGTGTGCTTTTTGCTGTTTAGTCACTGGTACATTGTTGAAAACCTAATTTAAATTTTCAATGTGAAAAGGTAACCTTAAGGCTAGGGTCAGACGAGCGTGATTTCTACGGACTGTACGTCCGTGCACACGGACGTACGTCAGTACGGAAGACACAGTAGTGGCCACACAGTCCGTTTATTTACTGATGTATATTTTGACGGATGTAGGAGGGAAAATAAATTAAAAAGCAAAACCATTTTGTCCGTGAAAAAAGGTGGACGTATAAATGCAGTCCGTCTGACCACGTTCCATCACTCACACACAAAGCTATGTGGACATTGCGGACGCAGCGCACTTTGTGCGGCCGTTCTAGTGGTTGTACGTTCTTGCCTGCCTTGCGTTCGTTTGCCGCGGCCGTGGTGCGTCCGCAGTTCAGTGCGGACGTACTTCATGTAACGGGCTCCAATGGACTTTTTTTCATGCTATCACGGACGTACTTTTAGGCGCAATCACGGACGTGAACACTACGCTCGTCTGACCCCAGCCTAAGCAGTGGAATTACTTTAGTTTGGTAATTAGGGGAATAACATTACGTGTCAGACCCCCCCACCAGAACACACAGTCCCACATCCCCCAACCATAACACCAAGTCCAGGTACTCCCAGTTCAGAGTGACTCGCGTCACATTATGCAAAGTTATAAACTGGGAGAAATTGTTTGGCAAAAATTTGCGTTATTTATAAAACGTCAACATATGCCACAGCGCTGTACAATGGGTAGTACAAAACAAACATAAAATTAACAAGTTTGGCACATATAGAATGATGGGAAAAGTGGAAAAACCCTGTTATATTGCTCTATGTGGGTCTGCAGGTGGATTTTGTTTAATACTAAGATCAATGTGTTTGTGATTTGCTTTCTCAGCATTAAATCTCAGAGTTTAGTCCAATATAAGCCGTATCTTTTACCTTTAGGTCTTCTATTTCCACCACTATTCATCGCTTCTAATCATTTATTTACGTCCAACTGCTATTGCAGTTAGGGAACACCACAATCCTATTGATTTTTATTTGCTTTTACCCTTTAAAAAGTGGACTAAGGTCTTTGCGAAGGTTTAAACCAAAGTGACATGTAAGAAAGAGGAATTAATCGTAGAAATGTCAAGTCAGTATTACTGGAAAGTAGCATTAGATGTATGAGAATGAATTGTTTCAAAGGCACACTGTTTTTGCCCCTGGGTCTGCAACTTCCCTATTAAAACAGTTGAAATTGGAAATCTCCCTTTTGTTGTTTTTTTGATGCATAGGTATCTACATAGCTGGAATTACAGGATAAAGCTCCTCAGGGGAAAGAAAGTTTAGAAGACGTGTGTGTGTATCTCAAAACGAGAATATTCTTGTATCCTAGGCCATATTTATGTAGATAAACAATTCTTTTTTTCAGATCCTGATAACTTTTTGCCATAAGGTGCCATGTTGAACTTCCAGTGACCAGTATGAGAGAGAGCGAGAACACCAAATTTAACACGCCTGCTCCCCATTCACACCTGAGACCTTGTAACACGAACGAGTCGCATGACACTGGGGAGGGAAAATGGCTAATTGGGCCCAATTTGGAAACTTTCACTTAGGGGTGTACTCCCTTTTGTTGCCAGCAGTTTAGACATTAATGGCTGTGTTTTGAGTTATTTTGAGGGGGTAGCAAATTTACACTGTTCTACAAGCTGCACACTCACTACTTTACATTGTAGCAAAGTGTAATTTCTTTATTGTCGTCACATGAAAAGCTAGAATAAAATATTTACACAAATGTGAGAGATGTACTCCCTTCTGTGAGATACTGTATGTTCCATAAACATTTTACTTCTGACATAGTTGAAAGATAAAGTAAGTTTGGTCATTTTAATTTTTTTTCCTTTTACAGAAATAATGCTGAGATGAAGTGTTCTAAACTCTAGATGGCGTCTCTTATCTCACACAATTTCAGACCCAGGCTCTTTGTTAGTAACATGCAGACAGGCTTTTGTGTCAAATACAGTTAATGTGTTAAAGATAGATTGTAACAACAGCCAGATACCCTGCCTATGGGGATTTGTAGTGATCATAATAATTTATGCAGCATTTTTTTACCCTTCATTTAAGTGTTAACTACATATCACTTGTTTCAAATGTTCTATTTACCGTATTTCCAAAAAAAAAACACTTGTAAAAGGGTTAAGTCTGATTTAGTAAACTTGTTTCAGTAAGGATTTTTTTTTTGCTTTAAAGAAATCCTGTCCTTGTGCTGCATTAGTTTTATATGCCTGCTATTCAATAGGGTTATGAATTAGTCATGCGTCCTTATTTTTATTTCGCTCTGCCTATTTATTCAGAAAGATAAGTGTTGGGAACACACTATTATAATAAACCTAACTGGGAGCCGGCTTCTCGCTGTATAATCTTAGAATAATATGTATTTTCTCGGCTGTCGAAGTTCCAGCAGGCATTCGAGAGGCTTTCAATAATTAAACAAACTAATTTTATCATGATTCTATTGACATTTCTGCCGCTCTAAACTATCTGGAACTAAATAAATCATTAAAACGTTATGATACCTCTGAGAGAGGCGCAGACCTCCAAGTACAGTTACTCATTTAAGATCAAGTCCTAATGAGCTGTGTTAGATTTGACAAGTGGGGAAAATGACTTTGATGCGATCAGGCATTAAAACGTATTACGTTACAAAAGTGTAAAACGCGTGGGTTACTAATATCCCTATACAATCTGTTTTTTTTGGGGGGGGGGTTACTTTCATGGACTGTACTAAGAGGATGTTAAGGCACGGTTTGCCGCTGGGCTCTGATGTCTTCTGCCCATTCCTCCTAAGGACCAGTAAAGGAGTGGCAGCGCAGCTTCCTTTTGCTGCATTATATTTATTCATGGGTATTACAGTACAACTAAACATGTTTTGTTTCCCAGCCTGCAGCTCTCTTATACTTGTTCACTGTAGTAGATGGATTTCTCTGCTCCCTAGAGGTGTAACTATGTCCTTTATCTGGTGCCCCTCTTTCTGATTTTTTTTTAATTGGAAAAAAAAACGTTGTATACATGAGTGCGTAGTATTGTAATGTATGTCAGGGACTGGCCGTGAGATGGTATAGAGGACAAGGTGGTTATGGGCATCACTATAGTAAAAGGATGAGGAACACTGCGTGCAGAAAAGGTCAAATGGATAACTGAGGTCAGGGCAGGTGGCTGGCAAACGAAGACCATGACTAATTTTCCTAGAGAAAAAGTGACTTACTTAGAGATAAAAACTGATCTAAATTGATATATACTTGAAAGACCCTGGATAATGCAAATGTACAGACACTGAAAGACACACAGACACTAGCAAAGACCTTTATCCAGAAAAACGCACGGGCACTCCAGACTTCTAATTGCAGGGATGGCATTTTACAGTGACTCACGTTACAATAAATGTTGCCTGCAATTAGAAGTCTTGAGTGACCATACCGTCTTTCTGAATGAATATTTGGGGAGTGGCCTACGCTTCAACTAGCATAAAGACTTCTTGGGATTGATGCTGCTTCTGGGTGTTATCTATGTGACTACATATATGACTGACATATAGAAATTGACAAAGACATTCAAGCAAAAGAAAAAGTTAAGGGGGCCAGGCACTCTATTCCAAATGTGGCGGTTTATTTAACATCTTCACTAGTAGCACTTTTTGTTGATTTTTTTTTTTTTTTAAATATACATTTATTTCAAATGACCACCCCGTAACAATCAGTATATAAATGAATACATATCTGCTTTCTCCTAAAAGCACTGTCCCCTCACTAACACCGCTCCTCATTACCTGTCCGCACTAATCACCAAATACACCCCAGCCCGCTCCCTAACATCCAACAATGACCTGTGCCTGGCATCCTCCATCATTACCTCATCACGTGCCAGACTGCAGGACTTTTTTGTGCGGCGCCGACCATATGGAATGCGCTCCTGTACAATATCAGACTATCCCCATATCTGGCTTCTTTTAAACGCTCCCTAAAGACTTCTGTTTAGGGAAGCCTACCACCTGACTCTGTAACAAGACATCCGACCGACCCAAAAACAGTCCTCACCTCTCCCTGCATTAACGCATCACTGCAGCCCTCCCTCCTGTTTCTAATCCCCTCACCCATCTTGATTGTAAATTCCGACGGGAATAGGGCCCTCACGTCCTCCTGTATCTGCCGGCAGGAATACTGACCTGCCTTCTGTATGTATTGTATAATTATCCTGTCTTTACCCATCGCACCTTGTACAGCACTGCGGAATGTGTTGGCGCTTAATAAATAAATAAATAAATAATAATAATAATAATAATAAAGTGCTGACCAGATCAAAAATATGTAAAATGGAAGTAGTATCTGTAATAAAGATCACAAATGCATAGTGCAGACCATATAACCATAAACAATGTAAGCCCCGCTAGAATATCACTCACAGGATAATAAAATAATGTAAGCACATAGCAATTACTGCTCCTTCATGGAATTTCGGATATGGTGCTGGTAGGTCACCTCCTTAGATTTGGCTCGCATTCCGGACCTCGGCAGGAACCTCCTGGCAGCTTCCAGAAACCACTTGTTTGTATGATTTGGAGATGGATATCCCCTTAATGATGAGTAGTGAGTCGTGGCTTTTAGAATTAAAATTAATTTAATATAGAATTTAATATAGAAATATTAAAAATCTGGAGATAAACACAATCCAACGCGTTTCGTCTTCACCAAAAATAAATCCCTGATGAGGATGCAGAATCCCAGATCAGGTCTTGATACAAACGAAGACCCAAGCAAACACATGGTTTCCAAAAGCAATGTACGTGGCACTCAGGAGTTCTCTGCTATAAGCAGATTTACTCAGCTTCCCTCCTGGTAAGGTGTATAAAGGTATGTAGTACAAACTTTATTGAATAAATAGAATTAAATAATATAGAGCCCAAAAATTGGTAGAGTTCATATACCAATACTAGCTTGATGTTCACTTAGCCTACCCATAATGCATATAAACAGGGGAAAGAAGGAGAAGAAAATATTAGGATCAAATCTTTGTGTTCTTAATCTAACAGGCACCACTCTCTCAGTTGTCTGTCTTAGGGAAAGGGCCCTCTTTTGTACCCGATCCTGGTTTTAATACTTTCCAATGGGTAAAGGATATTAAACATTTTACCAAGAAATTGGCACTTAAGTTCCATATGGTCAATAGAAAAACAAGCTAAAACCTATGGTCTAGTCAGTGTTTCTCAAACCTGTCCTCAGGACCCCCTGACACACCAGGTTTGCCAGATGTCTGAATCACAGCACCGGTGATGTGATTTGCTGCTCAGTGATTGCAGGATTCAGTCTGCTTTTCTCCAAGGTGATCTGCAAAATCTGGCCTGTTTGAGGGTCCTGAGGACAGGTTTGAGAAACACTGGTCTAGATACTAGGAAATTGGAATGTCTGGAGATCCTGGTACATCTGCTGAAAGATAATGAAGGATTGGAAAATGGATCTCCCCTAACTAATTTAAAAACAAGGACAACTTTTACTCCATCATCTATCTATTATGAATCATGAGAATTTTGAACGTTTACGGAAATTACTTTGAAGAGCCATTGAAAAGCTGAGTATGAAGTCTCCGTCACAAAGCACAAAGACACAGATAACACAAAGACACATATAACTTCTGAAATACAAAGTATGACTTTAAAAATGGTAATGCCATGTATCGTAATGAAACTTTCAGATAAGGGAGGAAAGTATAGTTGTGATGTGTAATGATCAATATGAAGAGATGAAGGGAAAACTATTAGGAAATAGAAAAATCTAGTCTGTTCTCCACAGGACCCCACGATGAGGTTCATTAATGTATATTGGGGCCTCAGCATGGTGGTTATCTCTGACAATGGGTTAGAATGTTTGAAAGTTGATAATCAAGGATTTCAACATTTTACACTTTACCAAAGGTACTTAAGAACAGGGAACAACCTCCAGGTCGACCAATAGTGTCGGGGGTGGGTAATCTAACTCAGAAGTGTAGTCAATATATAGACCAGATTTTGCACCATTTGGTAATAAAACAAGCTTCCTACCTCCGTGACACTAAACAACTCTTGCACGTACTTGACACTTTCAGAGTACCTGATAATGTTTGGCTATGGAGCTTGGATGTAGGGGGCGCTCTGTAGTTCAATTCCACATCTTAGGCGCCTTTATCCAAATTAAGATGGTGTTGCAGTCTTCCCAAAACTTTATGGAAGAGGCAATAAATTTTGTTCTGGATCTAGTGTCGTTTATTTTAACACAATTATTTTTTATTTAAGAAGTTTAACCAAATACAAGGAATAGCGATGGGAACGACTTATGCCCCCTCTTACGCAAACATCTACTTGGGGGTGTGGAAGAAAATGAGAATTTTTAATCCTGAGACCAATCCATTTCATTCAAAAATCTTACTCTGGGGTAGATTTATTGATGATGTATTTCTTGTTTGGCAATCATCAGAGGAGGATTTATTAAGATTTGTGCAATTTGTAAAAGACAAAAATAAGAATTTCAAACTTCACCTTGAAATCTACAAAAATATACTGAATTTCTTGGATGTTATGATCCAGAGAAATCAAGATCCGTCATTAACTACAACCCACTTTAAAAATAAGAAAAAGAGAAAAAAAAACAGCGGCTAACAATCTGTTCAATTGGGCTAGCTATCATACTGAGCCCCTTGATATGGGTATACTCTAGGACAATATTTCAGATTGAGGAGAATTTGTTCCTCAGAAAAAGAGTTTAATTATAAAGCTAAAGTGTTGAGAATCAACTTAAAGAATAAGGGGTATCCCAAAAGAATATTGAAAATGCCTACCAGAGAGTGGCTAATATCACTAGTGAAATACTTTTGATGGTTACACCCATGAAAGAGACGTCGCTCATTTGGTGCACAGGGAATTATGATGCAGGTTGGCACAATATTAAAGACATCCTTGATAGATATTGGCCCCAGCTCATATTTGACTTCCATTTGAAAGATTCAATTCGCGATTATGTCTCTGTCACATCTCGATGCTATAGGAACCTTAAAGATATGGTGGTTTCCAGCCATTATCAGCCATGAGTTAAGGAAAGTGGCAATTGTTTGGAGCATATTCTAAAGGGGACATATGGGTGTGAAAGATGTAAAAGTTGTGCCTTCATTTTGAGAAACTAAAGGTGAATTACAGATAGTAGAGGGGCAAAGTCTTTTAAAATATGCTCCTTTTTCAATTGCAATTCCTCAGAGGTTGTGTATTTGCTGGTCTGCGGATGTGGGAAGCAATATGTAGACAAGACCTTTCGTCCCTTTAGGCTAATGTCAGACGAACGCAGTTATCACGTCCGTGTTGCTGCACAGTTTATCGTCCGTCGTAGCATGGAATCATGATCAATAGAGACCCACACACCAAGTACGTGCGCACCGAACTGCGCACGCACAAAGCATGTGGCAAACGGAAGCAAGTTACGTAAGAACGTAAAACCACTACCACGGACGCGCAGATTGTGCCACATCCACATAGCGTTCGGTGTGAGTGATGAGATGTCAGGCGCAGCGCATTTGCGACGTCCAGCACCTTGACGCACAAAATGGCTTTTCATATCCTTTTCAAATTTTTAGAATTTTTCATATTAATTTTATTTCCCATAGTTCCCTTTTTTCTTTCTACGTCTGTCAAAAAGACACCGACCGTGTGGTGTCTACAGAATCTTCCGTCAGTACGTCTGTCCGTTATGCACGCACGCAGAGTGCGCTCAGACTGCATTCGTCTGAAATTAGCCTTAAATAGAGAATAAGAGAACATGTTCTATCGGTACACAATTGTCACGTTTCCGCTCGTTTCCAGCCAGTCCCCCTGGTGGTTGGAGTGATCTGTGCCAGCTCTTGCCTTATCTGGGCTGATCTCCTTCTCCGCTCCTGGATTTCCCTGTAGCTGGTCTGGTCTGAGATCACATGATCTGCCTGCTTTGTCCTTACACTGAATATATCCAGTCACTTCATTTGCTCAGGGCTCTTGAATGGGTCATTGCTCCCTGAGGGTCTGTTGGTATATGCGCTCTGATTTTGTATGTCTTTGGCCTGGTTCTGACTATTCTTTTTGTGTGATCTCTTTTGCCCTGTATATTGATCTTCTGTGTACCGACCCATAGCGTGTCTGTCATCCCTCTCTGGTTACTGATCTTTGGCTTATGTATGACTACCCCGTTCTGGTTTTCAACTGTGGTTCTTGTTTTTGACTATGTCTTTGTATTTTGCCCCTCTTGTTCTGCGTTTCACCCAGCAGCATTGTATCCCTTAGATCAGGTGGCCATTCTAAGGACCGTATCCCAGATTAGGGTTTCCTTGTGTGTGCTGCTGGGTGCCAGTATATTGTTGTTCTCTCTCTTAACCCTTGCACTTCCTGTTGTCCTGTTCTCTGTAACATGTGGGTTTTGTTCTGTGTATTATGCAGCCAGCAGCAATCCTACCTAAAGGGCTACCTATCCTGCATAAAGGGCCCACCTTGGCTCACATCGGGTGCTCCCGTGACAATAGTTAGATACGCTGGTGGCAAGACATGTATATAGAGCAGTGTTTCCCAAACCTGTCCTTGGGACCCTCAGCCAGGCCAGATTTTGCAGATCACCTTGGGGAAATACAGACTGAATCCTGCAATCACTGAGCAGCAAATCATATCACCTGTGCTGGACTTCACATATCTGGAAAACCTGGCGAGGAGGAAGGTTCTGAGGACAGGTTTGGGAAACACTGATCTAGAGCCATACAGGCGCACTCAAGCAAGACAGCGTAACTGTCAAAAGGGTGATACGAGTCAGATGCACTTTTGTGGAGTTGAATTGGTCAACTGTCACCAGAGGAATGGAAGCTGTGACTTTGGAAGAGTTTTTGGATTTACGCTCTGAAGACATTGGTCCTCTAAGGGTTTACATTTACCACCTATATATATATATATATATATATCAGTAGCTCCAATAAATAATTAGCCTAATTGAATATATAGAGGTAATGGCGCCTATTAAGTTTGGTGTTCTATTATTTGTGCACTTTTTATAATTTTATGAGAACTGGTCTCACCCAATTGTGTTTTTGTCATTTGTTAAGTCTTTATCTGGTATTTGGTTTTTGGTTTATAGACCTGCGTAGCTTACCAATGTAACGGATATAGTGAAAACATAAGTAATTTTCAATGATGGAAGTAGATCATTTATTCCATATTTTTACCCAAGCTTCACCTTATTATTTATTTTTATTTATTTATTTATAAAGAATTTTACCAGGAAGGATACATTGAGATTTCTCTTGTTTTCAAGTATGTCCTGGAGATGCGTACTTGTATCTTTTGGAAGCGAGTGGGTAAAGGGTGGCTTTTGTTCTTAAAGAAGATCTAGTAACATGGAATTCATAATACCTGCCACTGATTACATGCTATGTTGCCAGGTAAGGAGTCCCTGTATTTCAAGCAGGAGCACTTTGTGGTGATGGGGTGTTTACTTTTAACAGTTTACACTTATGTGTGGCGATGTCCAATACATGCCTTTGCCCAGGAACTTATTTATTTATTGTAGTATATCTTTAACATATCGATTTCTCTCTTTACCTCCCATCTGTTCTGCTTTTGATTGTCAGGGACAGTGCAGAAATCACTGAGAGTTAGGGCCAGACAATAGGGAGACAATTTATTGATATATTCTATATCTATCTATATATCCACCACGATCCCCGCGCACCCTATATGCCAATTCCTTGCTCCGGTGCTGGAACCTGGTACATTGAACTTCTAGAAACTCTATGTTCCGCCACACGGAGACTTGCTATAGGTTTTTCAAAAAAGTTCTTTAATAAGCGTCAACGTTTCAGTCCAACCGGACTTTTCTCAAGACGGTATCGTCTTGAGAAAAGTCCGGTTGGACTGAAACTTTGACGCTTATTAAAGAACTTTTTTGAAAACCTATAGCAAGTCTCAGTGTGGCGGGACATCGAGTTTCTATATATATATACATATCTACAGTATATATCTTCCTATCCGATATAGCGGTGTGGTCCTCCATTTCGACTCTCTAGGATCTGTTTATATGCACTAAACGGTAGGCCAAGTGCATAACAAGCTAGTATTGGTATTTGAACTCTCCTAGTAAATTTTGGGCTCTATATTTTTTTATACTTATTTGTGATTTGTTTTTCTAATTATTTTTTTTTTAATTCTGTATATTAAATAAAGTTTGAACTTTATACACCTTACCAGGAGGGAAGCTGGGTGTTCTATCTTTCCATATTCATTGTAGTATATTGGTGGGTTTAATCCCATAGGTTCTGGGTGCTCTCCTTCTTTTCATCCGCTGATAGTTTGCTGACTGATGATTTTTGGTGGTTGGTATAAGCAGATTTACTTGATCATATATCAGCAACATTTCAGCCCATGTGGGGGCTTTTTTCAGGCTGTATGGCATGGACCCAGGGCATAGGCAGCTGGGGGTCCCATTGGCATCAACAGGTTAAGGGGAGATTCCCATGTGTCTCCCAGTCTCCATGCATTTGTGTTTGAGCTCTCTGGGGCTGCCGCGTTTCCTCTCTGTAGCATGGCTGGGAACACTGCTGTATGAAGTCAGGGTACAGCCTATAGCAGTGCAGACTGCTGCAACCTCTCCGTTTGCCATGTAGTGAAGGGAATTCCATCTCTTTAGCAGCAAGATCAAAGGCTCAGCAATAAGAGACAATACCTTCAGATCCCAAATGGAGAACAGGCGAGAGGGGGCATAGCCGTAATGCGACCACTGTCATCGCAGTCACTGCCACAGCCCCAACAGGGATTAGTCAGTCCCATGCATGCGCAGCAGGCACTGCGTACACTGCTAAGCAAGGTGAGCGTTTTATTCTTTTATCATAGAGCTGGCTCGTTTGCTAATGACACATCACTAATGCTATGGGGAGGAGTGGGAATCTGTTCCCATCCATCCCTCTGATCAATAACACAATCCCTCACACTACGCCTTTGATGCTCCCGAGGGTGATGTGTTGAAAAAAAAGTCTTTGTTCTCCGCAGTATTACTTCTTGCTGTTTGCTTTGTGATGTTTAACAATGCACTTTATTTTTGCATGGCTCCATGCGTGGACGGCGTGAATATGACGTCAAATAGTATGTGGTTCACAAAGTTTTAGTTGTATATATAAATTGTAAAATTGGCAATAATAGTAAATTCATAGGAGTCCTAAATTCGATCAACAAAAAAAGATGAATAGTTTGAGGACTCAATGTTCGCTGTGATCAAAGGCTTGTACAGACATACCGTATTTTTCGGCATGTAACGCACACTTTTCGTCCTCAAAAGTTAGCCTGTAAGCATACCTGAGTGTTATACGCCAGTGCGTGCTATACACCGATAAATACGGTAGTTAATATAAAGCAATTCGATATTTTGCTGACATTTAAAATGTTGTACTGTTCCTTTGAGTATATACCAGGAGGCATTTCCTTATTCTGTGCCTTTGAAAACTTGCTACACGAGAATGGGGCATGGGCATGGTCTTGCCAGTATGATCCAGCTGCCAGTTTGTATAAATCACAGTGGTATAGCAGTGTCCTCTGTTACAATGTTTGTCCGGTAATGGCTCAATGATTCAAGCATTGGGTGATCGCTTAAACTGACGCACAGCACGTTCCAGGAGCAGATGTCATAAGCGAGAGCAGGAAACCCTTATATAAAGTTAACATTATTTCAAGCAGTTTCGTGAAACACAACTTTGCCATCCAAGTGGAGAGGGTAAAAATGTGTTTTGCACTAACTGTGGGAATACGAACAATGCTGTGAATAAACTTTCACATCACTTGGACTTCCCGATGATTACACCTTGTGCATGGAATGTGTCGAACCTCAAAGCGTCAATCTCTGCCACCCGTGCAGAAATCGAGTGAGAACTACTTGAGTGTGAGTAATCCACCTATGGAGGAAGAAAAAAAATGTTTGGAATCTTAAGGATTGTTCTTTTTTTATTATTTTTTTTCTTTTTGTCATTCTTGTAAGCATTAAAGTCAACACTTGTCAAACACAATTATTATCATTGTCATCATTTATATAGCATCAACAGTTTCCGCAGCGCTTTACATTAACGAAAAGGAACGAGATACAGATAAACGGACATAAGATGGAAACACTAGCAGGGTTTTTCAGAGAGCGGTGAACAGCTGGAGAATGACTGGAGAATGGAAAATTCTAGGTCAAAATAGCCGATTTGGAAAGTGAGATGAATGGAAGAATTTTTCTGGTTTGGCTATTTTGACCTAGAATTTTCACTTCTCCAGTCATTCTTCTGCTTTTCACCGCTCTCTGAATATCCCTGTAGGTGTAGAGGGCCCTGCTCATAGGAGCTTACAGTCTAGAGGGATTGGGGTTGAGGAAGACAAGTGGAATTTTACTAGACGACTGGATCATTAGTGCCAGTGGTTTGGGAACTGTGGGGCCATAGAAGCAGCTTCAATCATGTGTGAGTAGGTGAGCAGATGGATGATCAGTGATGTGGTACGCTAATCTGAAGAGATGGTTTTCGAGGGATTTCTTGAAGGCCTGAAGGTCAGGGGAGAGTTTGATAGGGCGTGGCAAGTCATTCCAAAGGGCCGGAGCTACCCTTGAGAAGTCTTGGAGGCGAGAGTTGGCCGTGTGTGTGTAGACAGATGACAGGTGGAGATCGTCTGCTGACCGGAGTTGTCTAGACGGAACATGTTTGCGTAGTTGGAAAGACGGGGAGGAGTTGAGTTATTGAGCGATTTGAACGTGAGTGTCAGTATTTTAAACTGTATCCTGAAACCTACAGGAAGCCAATGGAGGGACCGGCAGAGTGGGGAAGTACGCGAGGTGCGTTTAATGAGAAAAATAAGCCTGGCACCTGCATTCATTACAGCTTGCAAAGGGTCGATATGGGAGTTGGGGAGGCCAATAAGGAGCGAGTTGCAGTAATCAAGTTGTGATATGACAAGAGCATAAACCAGCACCTTTGCGGTATCTTGCGTCAGAAAGGGGCGGACGGAAGGAGGCGGAGCTAGCTGTGGAAGCGAGCAGCAGCATTTTGGAGGAGCTCTGTGTCTACCACGGATTTTATTGCTTTTTTCGCCGTTTGCACTGCCCTGTGAGCTTCCCGGTTGGCTAGAGGAATCCTGGAGAGTTGAGGTACCTGATTTAGCCCTGAGTTTTGTGCCCGGGGACAGATTGCTGCCGGCAGCGCGATTTGGGCCTAGTCACAGCGGCCATCTTGGAAGCCTACTCGAGGCGTATTGAGATTCCCTCACCGCCCTGCGACCTCGTGCCAGCCCAGAATCTCCGGAACCATGCCTACCGGTCGTTCCAGCGACGGGCCCCCCGACAGAGGACATTCGGGATGTTTTGCGAGTGGGTCCGCTTTTACGGGACTGACTGCTTCTTCCTCCCTCCCCCCGGGCTATGGCTCCTCGGAGGCTGACAGCGACTATGAACCTCAGGGGGGTATTACTGGGATGCCCTGGCTTGCCCCGCAGTCACCGGCGTCTGACTCCCGACCCCTCTCGCGGCTGCTAGGAAACGGGCACAGAAGAAGAGAAAATCAGCAATGCGGACATCGTCCGGGGCAACGCCGGACACAGAGGATATTTGATGGGGACCCGACTGAGATTCCCCTTACCTCCGCCAGTAATAGTGTGACCTCGGATCATCGGTCTGCAGTGGGGACGGGACTTCGACAGCAACAGGTGCAGGAGGAGGACGACCATCTCCCTCCACGAAGGGGGATCTCCGCAGGATCTTGGAGGAGCTTCGGGTGATACGTGAGGTGTGGCAGCCTGAGGTGGCGGCGGTCCGCACGGAGATAGCGGCGATGCGTGCTCAGGTGAAGGTGGTACAGGAGACGACTTCTGCTGTGACAACGGAACAAACTCACCTGTCTGGTCAGGTTGCTGGTTTGCGATACCAAGTCGAACTTCTGACACGCTCTGTGGAGATGCTTGAAACGAGACACAGACGCCGAAACATCAGGGTCAGGGGTGTCCCGGACTCTATTACCTCCGACGCTCTGCCGTCCTACGTGACTCGTCTTGTGCTTCAGGTCACGGGGCTTCCCCCTGACACACCTGACATGCTTGGGTCGGTGTTTCGGGTCAGGAGACCTGCGACGAACCCACCTGGGGCTCCTCGAGACGTCGTAGTGGCCTTCCGTGAAGTGGCTTTCAAGGTCAAGGTTATGTCTGCTCCGGGCGCGAGGGATCCCGTACGCTTTGAGGGCTCCACTCTGGCCCTGTATCATGATCTCCCATTCCAGACCCTGATGGCTCGCAGGCGTTTTCGTGAAGTGACATCAGTTCTTCGCCGACAGGGTGTCCGATATCGCTGGGGTCTGGCAGGAGCTTTGGTGGTGACCCACGCAAATGTCCCCTATACCATCACGGATCCCGCGGTGGCTTGGAATGACCTTGCGGCTGCGGGCCTCTCACCAGATCCTCCGGACCCTCGACCGGATTGAAGGCTGGTTTCTATGCCCTCTACCTCTCCAGGTCTGAGCTTTACTGAATTTACCCCCTCCCCTGCATTTCTCTTATATGCTTACGTGTCCCTGGTCTCTAGCTTGGCCTAGTGCCTGGACTTTCAGGACGGTTCGTAATTTGTTTTGATCAGTCCCAGCCTGCATTGCATAGGGCTTTTGCTTTTTTGCCTGCACATGGTACTTTCTGCCTTTTTACTTATTTTTACCGCCCTGTCCTTCTTTGCGACGCATGTTTTTTGACCAGCTGACCGTAGTTACCTTGGCCGGCCTTAAGTGGCTGCATTTATATATGTTTGATTTCCCACCTTGATGAGACCCCCCGTCTAGGGGATGTTTTCTGCTAACATATTGCTATCCTTAGATTTTTTCGATTCGCTGTTTTTACGATGACACTTTTTTGGCCATGTGTGGTTTCCGTTGCTTGTTATGTCTTCTTGTTTGGCCCTGCGAGGTCATCCATTATTTTACAGTATGATGTAATGCTGACTTATTTCAAAATAAAAAACTTTAAATTTAAAAAAAAAAGAAAGGGGCGGACGGAGGCAATGTTTTTGAGTTCATAGTAAAAAGGTCACTGTCTGGATTTGGAGAGAACGTTAGGTCAGAATAAAAAGTGACACCAAGGCAGCGAGCTTGGGGCATCGGGCTAATGAGTGATCCATTTACTTGTAGAAAGCTAGGTGGCATTGGGTTTTTCTTAGGTACTGGCTGGGTAGAGTAGTGGTAACATCACTGCTCTATAACCGTGGAGACACAGGTTTGAATCCCGGCAAGAGAATCTCTCCAGTAAGTGTCCTTGGGCAAGACACCTAATGGTACATACTCGCCACCCAGGACATACTTGAAAATGAGCGAAATCTCAATGTATCCTTCCTGGTAAAATACTTTATAAAAAAAAAAGTCTGACCTCATCAAGCAAGAAGGTTGAGGTCTTAAACTGGAAGAGCAAATTCACAAAACTCCAGAGGCGTAACTAGAAACCTCATGGCCCCGGTGCAAGAATCCATGAAGGGCCCCCCCCCCCTAGTGGGCTGTGGGGAGGGGCCGAGGCGGGCCATTGAAGTCAGCAGGGTGTACCAGACGCCCCGCGCCTTCAAGACCCACCCTCTGTGCGGACCCCAGATATCAGACAGCCAGTATCAGACCCCCAGTAATTAGCCAGTATCAGAGACCCCCAGTAATTAGCTAGTATCGGAGACCCTCGCAATTAGCCAGTATCAGAGACCTCTAGTAATTAGGTTCAAAATCCTTATCCTTGCCTACAAAACCCTCACTAACTCAGCTCCCCACTACCTGTCCTCACTAATCACCAAATACACCCCAGCCCGCTCCCTAAGGTCAAACAGTAACCTGCGCCTAGCTTCTCCCCGCATCACCTCTTCCCATGATAGACTGCAGGATTTCTCACGCGCAGCCCCCACTCTCTGGAACGCTCTCCCTCGTACTGTCAGACTTTCCCCTAACTTCTCTTCTTTCAAACGCTCCCTTAAAACGTTCCTATTTAGGGAAGCCTACCACCCAACTCACTGACGCAACCATCAATCACCCTCACCTTACAGTCCTCTCCTCCTGTTTCCAACCCCAACCCTCCCAGATTGTGAATTCCTACGGGAATAGGGCCCTCATCTCCTCCTGTACTGTTTGTCAAATGTTGTTCAATGTATTGTAACCCTGTCTATACTGTGCCTATTGTACAGCGCTGCGGAATATGCTGGCGCTTTATAAATAAAGAATAATAATAATAATAATTAGCCAGTATCAGAGACCTCCAGTAATTAGCCAGTATCAGACCCCAGTAATTAGCCAGTATCAGAGACCCCCAGTAATTAGCCAACCAGGGACCCCCTCTCCACAGGGCCCATACCAGATTAATGCTTGTACCCCCCTGATGGTGGCCCTGCAAACACACACCACCCTCTGCTCACACACACACACCACCCTCTGCGCACACACACACACACCACCCTCTGCTCACACACACACACCACCCTCTGCTCACACACACACACCACCCTCTGCTCACACACACACACACACATACACACACCACCCTCTGCTCACACACATACACACACCACCCTCTGCTCACACACGCACACCACCCTCTGCTCACACACGCACACCACCCTCTGCTCACACACGCACACCACCCTCTGCTCACACACATACACACCACCCTCTGCTCACACACACACCACCCTCTGCTCACACACACACCACCCTCTGCTCACACACATACACACCACCCTCTGCTCACACACACATACACACCACCCTCTGCTCACACACACACCACCCTCTGCTCACACACACACACACCCTCTGCTCTCACACACACACACCACCCTCTGCTCTCACACACACACACCACCCTCTGCTCACACACACACACACCACCCTCTGCGCACACGCACACACACACCACCCTCTGCACACACACACACACACACACACACACCACCCTCTGCTCACACACACACAAAAAACCCACCCCAGCTTGTTACATACTTACCATAGTATGGTCTCCACTCTCTCCAATTCCTGTCCCTGCACGTGCTGGACACTTCCAGCACAACAGGGAGGCTCTACTTTGCTTGTCTGTGGAAGGGAAAGGGGTGGGGCCAGCACGTCCCCGTGTGATCAGCTGTCCTCCTCTTCTTCTTCCTCCTCTTCCCCCCGGCAGGGCCTTTACTTCTGGTGCAGCGTGTGGGAGTTTGGTCCCACATGCTGACGATCAAACGGGATACCAGGTGTCTGACCCCTGCCTGGACCGTGGGGCAAACAGGGCCAGTCCGGGCCCCCCTCCATCCAGTTGTAGGCCCCCAGACTCAGGGGCCTGGGTGCAGTGGCACCCGCTGCACCCCTGGTAGTTACACCCCTGCAAAACTCCATCCTAATCCGCAACATCCTGAAAAGAGATCTCTTTGAATTATGGGCCTTCTGCTATCAATGCATACTTTTTCTGTTGCATTTTTAATTTACCTTTAATCAAAATTTGTTTTTCTTATGGTCTATCCTCATATTTCTTGATCATTTTGCAGTTGGTTTTACTATTTTCTAATTTGGTTTAGAACTTTTTTTAAAAATTTCTTCTGCTAATTGCATTTACAATTCCCTACCATACATTTAAGTGATATCATTACAAATTGCTTGTGGTCTAGTTTTTCTAACGCATTATATTGTTGCAGAACCTTTTTTAGGCCTCTTTAAATAGTATGGCTTTTATTTTTTTAAATATTTTTTAAAGTCTGATTAATCAGAAGCTGATGCAGCTGTGTGACCCAGTTTTTCATAGTGTTATTTATCCCCTGTGCTCTCGGGGTGCTGAGAAGGTATATTGAAATTGCCATCATTCGGTTTTATAGAGAGCATCCTTCCAACTTTCAGCTAATCCCTTAACATGTAATTGCAGAATAACATGGCCTGTTGCTGAAGAAGTAAGAATCATCCTTTTTTCATTTTATTTTTTTGTCAGAATGTTAATAGGTGTTTTTTTTTTTTCTGTGATGAGCACAATGAATTTTCCTTTCACGTTTTTCCACCTGTACCACACTCGTCAGAGTAATATCCCGTTTATATGCACATATCACGGAGCTCTACAGCATTAAAACTCACACTCATATACAGCACGCCTCACAGTGCTGCAAAATCTTTAAGTAGTCTCCCCATGGCTGGTGGGGGAGGAGAGAGAAAAGGCCGTGCACCTGCTTCCATTAAAAGCCCCACCAGCCAGCCATGGGCAGGGACTGGTTGACGGTCTCTTGTTCAGTGTTGGCAACTGGGCAGCAATAGTTTCTCGTATTTAACCCTATTAATAACTGCTGATGTTAAGATTTAATGATCGCTCACTGTCTAGCCCATGTTTCCTTCCCCACCTACGCTGTGTCGGACGGAGGCACAGGGTATTTTCAGGGTAATTCTAACCCCCTACCCTTTTAAATATATATTTTACAGTGGTGGCAAGCTAGCCAAATCGGGCAAGTCACCACTTAACACCGCATGAACAGCAAACGAAGCAATGAGCAAGTTCATCCTTTATGCGATTCATTCTTCAGTTATTTGATTTGCTTTTGAGTTGATACCCGGTGTGGACAAACATTTACACTAATCCTGATTCATCAGAAAACTAATGCACAAGTTTACTGTTTATATATTTATTCAGAAAATTCTTTATTGACAGGTGTTTAACTTCCTCACATTGACATCACCTTTCCATGTGTTGAAGCTGAGAGACTGAGAAGGTTCCCATGACCAGGTATGGTTTTATTTTCATAACTTTCATATTAAACGCAGTTTCCTTTGTGGTCAGTCATTGTATTGCCCACACAGTAGTCATATAGTAGTGCTATCTATAAATACTGTGTAGATACTGCCTTTAGTGGAAGAAAGAGGTTCAAATAGACTAGAAGAGCTTTCTAGGCAATACTATATACAGTATTTCTATAGAAAAGGTTCCACTATCTGGCTGAAAAATCAGGAGGATAATAATATCTGCTGGTGCAATTATAAAATTTAACTTTTAATTCACAAAAACATAAAAACCACAATTGGTGTTCACTAGGACATAACTTGGACACACACCATAATTTCAGATGTGTGACATTAAACCTCAACATTAGGGATAAAAAAATCAAACCCATATTATGTGAATGAAAAACAACACCGCCCTTTCAGGAGCACTACTTGAGTGAATTAATTAATAGGTGGCTTGATTAGGAATACAAGAAGTAGTCTTTGGTAGTGACTGAAAACAGTGGTAGAGGGAAAGAGTCAGGGAAACACCCCATATACACGACCAGAAAACGCCAGAAAGAGATCTTAAAATAAAACCATGTCAGATTGAATAGTTAGCAGAAGGATTTGTCACCAATAACCTATACCATAATCAAAGAAACCGTTAGGGACAGCGCTCTAAATGGTACTATCAACAGGCAAGAGACAGTAGGTGAACAATATTAATCTGACACACCTTAATTTGGAAAGTGGGTACAATGTCCGATTGGTACATGGGTGGTAATTCATATATACCTCAAAATAAAGAGGGAGAAATATAACATAGCGTATTACTGTGTATCAAAAATATGTACAGACATGCAGCAAAATGTGCACTCACGCTTTATGAGAGCTCCTAGCCCTCATGCGATCGCTCCGCAGGTTATTACAGGGCTAACCCGACTGCCCATATCACCCGACTCGTTGGTGTCCTCAAGGGATAGCTAACCTTCAATCCGGGACAAGGATGGAGGTGAGCCGTCCTCAGAACAGGTAGACACACGAATCCAGGGACTAGGAAGAAAAAAAGTTTATTCAAAACTTAAAAGCTTTTTTATTTCCCAATTGGGATATAAAAAAAAAAAATGAACAGACAAATAAATTATCAATCGGCCAGACGCGTTTCGCACCCTTTAGGGCGCTTCCTCAGTGGCAAAAGATTGAGATTACCATCCTTCTGCAATGTCCCTGCTCTCACACACATCTTCAACCTATCTCTCTCCACTGGCTCCTTTCCATCTGCCTTCAAACACGCGCTAGTTACCCCTTTACTAAAGAAACCATCCCTAGATCCCAACTCTCCATCCAGTTACCGCCCTGTATCCCTGCTTCCCTTCACATCAAAGCTCTTAGAAAAACTAGTCTTCAACCGCCTCTCCCTCTTCCTGTCCTCCAATTCCCTACTTGACCCCCTGCAATCTGGCTTCCGTCCCCTACACTCAACTGAAACTGCCCTCACCAAAGTCACCAACGACCTCCTAACTGCTAAAAAACACGGCCACTATTCTATTCTCATCCTGCTTGACCTCTCGGCTGCTTTTGACACTGTTGACCACCCCCTCCTTCTACAGACCCTCAACTCTCTGGGTCTCGGTGACACTGCACTTGCTTGGGTTGACTCCTATTTATCCAACAGGTCCTTCTGTGTGTCCTTTGCTGGTAACTCCTCCTCCTCATTGCCTCTATCTGTTGGTGTACCTCAAGGCTCTGTCCTTGGTCCTCTGCTCTTTTCCATCTACACCTCCTCTCTGGGCAAAATCATCAACAGCTTTGGCTTTAATTACCACCTCTACGCTGATGACACTCAGATCTACCTCTCTACCCCTGATCTCTCTCCCCCTGTCCTTTCAAAAGTCAGTGACTGTTTATCTGGCATCTCCTCCTGGATGGCCTCCCACCACCTAAAGATCAACATGTCGAAGACTGAACTCCTACTTATTCCTCCCTCCAATGCCTCCCCACCTCCTGACTTCTCTATCACGGTGGAGGGTATCACCATCTCCCCATCAAACCAAGTTCGCTGCCTTGGAGTTACACTTGACTCTGCTCTTTCCTTCATCCCCCACATCAAGTCTCTTTCTACCTCCTGCCGATACCAACTGCGTAATATTTCCAGAATTCGGCCATTTCTTACCGCTGTCACCACAAAACAACTCATACACGCCCTGGTAATCTCCCGACTCGACTATTGCAATAATCTCTTATCTGGCCTCCCTCTGTCCCGCCTCTCCCCCCTACAATCCATCCTGAACGCCTCCGCCAGGCTAATTCACCTCACCCGCCGCTCTGTCTCTGCCGCTCCGCTCTGCGAGTCCCTTCACTGGCTCCCCATCCACTGCAGAATTAAATTCAAATTCAATTCATCCTTATCCTTACCTACAAAACCCTCACTAACTCAGCTCCCCACTACCTGTCCTCACTAATTACCAAATACACCCCAGCCCGCTCCCTAAGGTCAAACAGTGACCTGCGCCTAGCTTCTCCCCGCATCACCTCTTCCCATGATAGACTGCAGGATTTCTCACGCGCAGCCCCCACTCTCTGGAACGCTCTCCCTCGTACTGTCAGACTTTCCCCTAACTTCTCTTCCTTCAAACGCTCCCTTAAAACATTCCTATTTAGGGAAGCCTACCACCCAACTCACTGACGCAACCATCAATCACTCTCACCTTACAGTCCTCTCCTCCTGTTTCCAACCCTCCCAGATTGTGAGTTCCTACGGGAATAGGGCCCTCATCTCCTCCTGTACTGTTTGTCAAATGTTGTTCAATGTATTGTAACCCTGTCTATAGTGGGCTTATTGTACAGCGCTGCGGAATATGCTGGCGCTTTATAAATAAAGAATAATAATAATAAATACGAGAGGGGGGTGAACGAAATCCTGATCACCTGGTTTTGTGCGTTCCATCCTGGTTGTTCCGGTGCCGATTGATGACGTGTCCCCTTCTGTCAATTTCAATTGTCCATAGTAGAAGTTCAAGGATAGGTGTATAGATATCCCTATCTGTCCATCATAGTCCATCGGAACGTTCGTAATCCCGATTGTTATATGGTGTTACTTCTCTCTTAAGATACCATGTTCTTATCGATCTCCCGTACATGAAACAAGAAAAGAAGGGAATTGAAAAGCCCAAATGAGAATGATGGAGGTATATGATTAGTGTTGTGTCAAAAAATTTATGTTCCGCCAGAAAACTTTCTTCATGGCAATCTATACAAAGAACAAATTCAATAGGCTTCCAAAACTAGATTTTAAATTTCCGAAACCGTGCCATTTTAAAATTAAAAGAAAAGGAATTCATAACCTAAAAACAATCTTCTATAAATTATAGAAAGTGACACAGCTCAAAATCACTATTAAGACCGTTTGGGATCAAAGTATTAAAACGGAAAATTAGTCTCATCTCTTCCTGATTGATCTTTTTAACCAGGTCTTCTCCCCTCCAGTCCCTAATAATTATTTTAAGGACTACAAATTGTAAACCCATAGGGGAACAGTCATGATAATCCCTAAAGTGAACAGAAACGGTGTGTTTATCAAACGGTTTTTTAATATTTCGCACATGTTCCATCACTCTGACATAAATGGGTCTGATGGTTCTCCCTATGTACACTAAGTTACACGGACATATTAGGGCATATATTACATTATTTGTGTGGCACGTGGTGATCCCCTTTAGTTTAAACGTATCAGAATGACTAAAAGAGTCTATAACTTGTTTCCTAAGACCCAAACTTTTGCATGCACCACATGACCCACACCTATGAAATCCTTCTTTTATCTGAAATATGTTATCCTTTTTCTTATTACGGTTGAGGGTTCTTACAATTTGGTGTTTAATATTCTTGGCACCTCTATTGATGATAGTCGGTTTATCTCCCAGACATTTCTTCAAAGCCGGATCTTCTAATAAAATGGGCCAATATTTCCTAATTACCTTATTGATTTCTCTTGACTGACAGTTAAAATTATAAATGAAAGGAACAGCAAGTGACGTATTATTATCTCCAGATGGTTTAATTCTGTATTTCAGCATAGTTTTCCTGTCTTGACATTTTATTCTTCCAATAGTTTTATCCAAAAATTCATTGTTATAACCCTTATTTAGGAAGTCTTGTTTAACTTTGTTCGCTTGTTCTTCAAAAACACCATCATCTTTACAGTTTCTTCTTATCTGGGTAAATTGGCTCCCTGGTACGCTGTTAAGCCAAGTGGTGGAGTGACAACTAGTGAATTCTATAAAACTGTTTGTGTCGACCGGTTTAAAATACGTTTTTGTTTTAATTCGGTCATCCTCTACATAGATGACCAAATCCAAAAAATTTATCTTATCAGTGCTGAACTGCGTATCTAGAACAATATTCCAGTCATTGACATTTAATTGTTCCAAAAAGTTCTTTGAAAGGGCTTCATCACCCTTCCAAATTATGGATAGGTCGTCGATATATCGTCTATACAGTATCAGGTTTTGCGCCCAGCCACCTGAACCCCCGGACCACTGAGACTCCCAGTGGGCCATAAAGAGGTTCGCGTAGCTGGGCGCAAAACGAGTCCCCATAGCTGCTCCGGTAAGTTGGAGAAAAAAACTTTCATCAAAGAAAAAATAATTGAGTATAAAATCAATACCCTCCACAATATATTCTATTTGTTCTTGAGGATAAAGAGCAAAAAAATTTAAAAAGTGACGGACTGCTTGTATTCCCTTTGAGTGAGGTATAACACTTTACAAAGAGTGTACATCGCACGTAACCAAGATGTAATCGGGTTCCCAGACAAAATCTTCCAATATTTGAAGAAGACTCATAGTGTCACGTAAATAGGATGGAATTTTGATAACAACTCGCTGTAATAAAGTATCTATGTATTGTGAAAGTCTACTGGTTATTGATTAGATTCCGGAGATGATGGGATGTCCTGGAGGGAGGATAGGGTCTTCATGCATTTTCGGAAGGAAGTAAAAAACCGGAATCTTAGGGTATTTAATATCTAGATATTTATATTCTTTCTCACTAAGAATGAGTAATTCCTTCCCTTTCTTTAATAGTTCTGAAAACTTCAGTTGTATTTCATTAGTAGGGTGACCAGACAACATTTGATATGTTGTATGGTCTTTTAATAGCCAGTTGGCCTCACCGTTATAATATTCCAGATCCAAAATCACAACCCCCCCCCCCTTTGTCCGCCGGTTTAATAATAATGCTAGAATCTTTCTGCAGATTTTTGAGAGATGTAATTTCTTCCCTTGATAGATTCCATGTGAATTTATTTGGCTTGATATTTTTATTATGGATGTTTTCTAGGTCTCTCATACACATATGTTGGAAAACCTTCATCTCCTCCGAAACCCTATGCTTTGGAAAGAAGGTTGAGGCCTCCTTCAGACCGGTACGAGTAAACTCACTAGTGGAAGATGGACGTTCAAGGGGGTGTTTTAAAAAGAATTTCTTTAGACTTATTTTCCTTTTGAATTTCTCCAAATCAAGGAACATATCGAACTTATTTAGTAAAACGCTTGGGGGAAATTTAAGACCCTTCTTTAGTACCTTAATTTCAGTCAGAGTAAGTGCCCTTTTACTGAGATCGAAAATACCAGTGTCATCATTCCCCCTATTTAGCGTTTTTCTTTCTTTGACAGACCTTCCTCCTCTGGTCCCTCTTCTAGCTTTTCCAATGCCCTTTTTTTTTGGTTGGTTGACTAAAGGGGGCTGTGAGACCACCTTTATGTCTGGTTCTAGAGGCATTTCCCTTTGGTTCATCAACAGTTTCAGCTCTTCCGTGGATTTGGGAAAATCCTCAAAAGGCTCTTCATGTTCTAATATTGCGTAGGGGGTTATATGAGGGATGATCTTTGTCATGAAATCCATGTTTGTTCCAATTGGATTTCCATTGGTATTTTGATGAGGAACTATGATCACCAGTATACAATGGTAAAGTGATGTTGCTACTCTGTTCTTTCTCTTCAATGGTTTCTGTTGACCATAAATCTGGTTCGATGGTAGTAATGCCTTCTGGTGGTTGGGTGCAAACTGCCCCCGTCTTCCTTCTAATAGGAATACGGCTAGAGACCTTCTTAGAGGGAATAATACCCTGAATGCAATCTTCATGAGATGTAAGGTTTACTCGTACCGGTCTGAAGGAGGCCTCGACCTTCTTTCCAAAGCATATGGTTTCGGAGGAGATGAAGGTTTTCCAACATATATGTATGAGAGACCTAGAAAACATCCATAATAAAAATATCAAGCCAAATAAATTCACATGGAATCTATCAAGGGAAGAAATTACATCTCTCAAAAATCTGCAGAAAGATTCTAGCATTATTTATTAAACCGGCGGACAAAGGGGGGGGTTGTGATTTTGGATCTGGAATATTCTAACGCTGAGGCCAAACGGCTATTAAAAGACCATACAGCATATCAAATGTTGTCTGGTCACCCTACTAATGAAATACAACTGAAGTTTTCAGAACTATTAAAGAAAGGGAAGGAATTACTCATTCTAAGTGAGAAAGAATATAAATATCTAGATATTAAATACCCTAAGATTCCGTTTTTTTACTTCCTTCCGAAAATGCATGAAGACCCTATCCTCCCTCCAGGACGTTCCATCATCTCTGGAATCGAATCCATAACCAGTAGACTTTCACAATACATAGATACTTTATTACAGCCAGTTGTTATCAAAATTCCATCCTATTTACGTGACACTATGAGTCTTCTTCAAATATTGGAAGATTTTGTCTGGGAACCCAATTACATCTTGGTTACGTGCGATGTACACGCTTTGTATAGTGTTATACCTCACTCAAAGGGAATACAAGCAGTCCGTCACTTTTTAAATTTTTTTGCTCTTTATCCTCAAGAACAAATAGATATATTGTGGAGGGTATTGATTTTATACTCAAACAATAATTTTTTCTTTGATGAAAGTTTTTTTCTCCAACTTACCGGAACAGCTATGGGGACTCGTTTTGCGCCCAGCTACGCGAACCTCTTTATGGCCCACTGGGAGTCTCAGGCGCAAAACCTGATACTGTATAGACAATATATCGACGACCAATCCATAATTTGGAAGGGTGATGAAGCCCCTTTAAAGAACTTTTTGGAACAATTAAATGTCAATGACTGGAATATTGTTCTAGATACGCAGTTCAGCACTGATAAGATAAATTTTTTGGATTTGGTCATCTATGTAGAGGATGACCGAATTAAAACAAAAACGTATTTTAAACCGGTCGACACAAACAGTTTTATAGAATTCACTAGTTGTCACTCCACCACTTGGCTTGACAGCATACCAGGGAGCCAATTTACCCGGATAAGAAGAAACTGTAAAGATGATGGTGTTTTTGAAGAACAAGCGAACATAGTTAAACAAGACTTCCTAAATAAGGGTTATAGCAATGAATTTTTGGATAAAACTATTGGAAGAATAAAATGTCAAGACAGGAAAACTATGCTAAAATACAGAATTAAACCATCTGGAGATAATAATACGTCACTTGCTGTTCCTTTCATTTATAATTTTAACTGTCAGTCAAGAGAAATCAATAAGGTAATTAGGAAATATTGCCCCATTTTATTAGAAGACCCGGCTTTGAAGAAATGTCTGGGAGATAAACCGACTATCATCAATAGAGGTGCCAAGAATATTAAACACCAAATTGTAAGAACCCTCAACCGTAATACGAAAAAGGATAACATATTTCAGATAAAAGAAGGATTTCATAGGTGTGGGTCATGTGGTGCATGCAAAAGTTTGGGTCTTAGGAAACAAGTTATAGACTCTTTAGTCATTCTGATACGTTTAAACTAAAGGGGATCACCACGTGCTACACAAATAATGTAATATATGCCCTAATATGTCCTTGTAACTTAGTGTACATAGGGAGAACCATCAGACCCATTTATGTCAGAGTGATGGAACATGTGCGAAATATTAAAAAACCGTTTGATAAACACACCGTTTCTGTTCACTTTAGGGATTATCATGACTGTTCCCCTATGGGTTTACAATTTGTAGTCCTTAAAATAATTATTAGGGACTGGAGGGGAGAAGACCTGGTTAAAAAGATCAATCAGGAAGAGATGAGACTAATTTTCCGTTTTAATACTTTGATCCCAAACGGTCTTAATAGTGATTTTGAGCTGTGTCACTTTCTATAATTTATAGAAGATTGTTTTTAGGTTATGAATTCCTTTTCTTTAAATTTTAAAATGACACGGTTTCGGAAATTTAAAATCTAGTTTTGGAAGCCTATTGAATTTGTTCTTTGTATAGATTGTCATGAAGAAAGTTTTCTGGCGGAACATACATTTTTTGGCACAACACTAATCATATACCTCCATCATTCTCATTTGGGCTTTTCAATTCCCTTTTTTTCTTGTTTCATGTACGGGAGATCGATAAGAACATGGTATCTTAAGAGAGAAGTAACACCATATAACAACCGGGATTACGAACGTTCCGATGGACTATGATGGACAGATAGGGATATCTATACACCTATCCTTGAACTTCCTAAACAAAGATAAATCCAGGTAAAGGATCCAGGTAAACAAAAGATAAATCCAGGTAAAGTATCCATGTAATTGGGCAGACTAGATGGGCCGAAAGGTTCTTATCTGCCGACATTTTTCTATGTTTCTACTATGGACAATTGAAATTGACAGAAGGGGACACGTCATCAATCGGCACCGGAACAACCAGGATGGAACGCACGAAACCAGGTGATCGGGATTTCGTTCACCCCCCTCTCGTATTTAAACACTGGACATTGCAGAAGGACGGTAATCTCAATCTTTTGCCACTGAGGAAGCGCCCTAAAGGGTGCGAAACGTGTCTGGCCGATTTGATAATTTTTTTTTTTCTTTTATTCCAATTGGGAAATAAAAAATCTTAAGTTTTGAAAAAAACTTTTTTCTTCCTATTCCCTGGATTCGTGTGTCTACCTGTTCTGAGGACGGCTCACCTCCGTCCTTGTCCGGATTGAAGGTTAGCTATCCCTTGAGGACACCAACGAGACGGGAGATACGGGCAGTCGGGTTAGCCCTGTAATAACCTGCGGAGTGATCACATGAGGCCTAGGAGCTCTCATAAAGCGTGAGTGCACATTTTGCTGCATGTCTGTACATATTTTTGATACACAGTAATACGCGATGTTATATTTCTCCCTCTTTATTTTGAGGTTTATATGATTTACTATCCATGTACCAATCAGACATTGTACCCACTTTCCAAATTAAGATGTGTCAGATTAATATTGTTCACCTACTGTCTCTTGTCTGTTGATAGTACCATTTTGAGCGCTGTCCCTAACTGTTTCTTTGATTGTCGTATTGTTTGAGATTTTGGAAGGATTATCTCTAAGGACAGATCTAGCGAATTTAGGATATAAGCGCACGACTCTCTCGTTTTTTTTATCACAATTACCTATACCATATTGCTTAGTAAATATCCATCAAACCACAATATGATGACTTGTTCCTTACTGGTCTAAATGTATCATTTGTTAAAACCTGATGCCCCCTGACTCTAGCTGTGCACCCGACACGCGTTTCACCCGTTAAAGGCTCGTCAGGAGTGCACAGTGGTCCAAAAAAAAAATAAGCTGCTATTTAAACTTTGTTCAATCCCGCCTCCATCAATAGATTAATCAATAGAAGGCCCCTGGTTGTACTGTCTCTGTAAGCCACGTGTAATTAGACATGTGCACAGCACAAAATTTCGTTTTGAACTAATGGATTAGTCCTAAAATGCAATTTATTTAGTTGCTAAAGAAATTCGTTTTCAGTTCTTTAGTATGAAAACTAATTTCGTTCATCCGAAAACCAGTGGATACAATTACTATTGTAGTGGTGGCTCCTCAGAGGGCTGAGATCGCTGCTTGTTACACAATGTGGGCCATATTACATAGTTGGCGCTAACTTAACCAGAGCTGTGTAACCTTCCCAGAGCCATTATAGCCTATGGAGGTTTCCAGTTTACAACAGCTCTGGTTAAGTTAGCACCAACATTGTAATACTGCCCCGTGTCAGGCAAAGCTGTTACAGTAACTGACTGCTGCTCATCACAGCGCTCAGAGTTTCTGTAAAACTAGTAAATAATATTTTTATATATAAGAGGTTAGAACAATATTATTTCCTTGTTGTACTGAAACTCTGAGCGCTGTTACAGTCAGTTACTGTAACAACTGAGCCTGATACATTGTACTGAGAGATAATGTAACAAGCAGCCGATTTCAGCGCTCACAGCCACTGGATTTAAAGGGCTAAAAGAAAAAAAAAAAAGGTTCATCTCTGTATAATGTTTAGAACATCCTCCTGCATTAATTAATACCCCTCTTTGTATAATGTAGATAACATCCTCCTGCATTAATGTCCCTCTCTGTATAGAACATTCTCCTCAATTTATACCTTTCTCTGTATAATGTATATAACATCCTCCTGCATTAATACCCCTCTCTGTATAATGTATAGAACATACTCCTGCATTAATTAATGCCACTCTCTGTATAGAACATCCTACTGCATTGGCATGTGGAGGGTGCAGAACTTCGGATGTTGCGATGTGCGATCTTCATTGCTGGTCTCCTTCACTCAATGTAATATCACAAAAAGGACTGAAACTAAAATGTAGTGCATTTTGTTTTAGTTTCTTTCGTTTTTTGTACTGAGCAGTTTCGTTTCTCTTGAGTCATCCGAAAACTAAATTATCCCAAAATTCGGACTAAATCGTTTTAGTACTAAAACGAATGCACATGTCTACGTGTAATGTCATTGAATGACAGTCCAAAACTGCCAATAGAGAAGCGGCATTTTTTGTTGTCACGGAGACACCGCTTGATATATGGTAGCGTAAAGCCGAGTTTGAGATAACCCAGAGAAATCATCAAATTCAAGAAAAAGCTTGAAATATTGAGCAGGTAAATAAACTTGCTTGTCATATAACAATAAAGCCCAATGAATTAGGCGAATAGACCTGCTTAGTGATGTTGTGGTACGAGTAAATAGAACAAATCAATCGCTTGAACCTGAAAAGTATCTACTCAAAGTAACAAGCAGGGATGCATGTAAAGTGTGAAAACAAATATAAATAAACCATGCATATTTGCCAAAATTTTCGCTAGTGGAATTGCGATCTCACAGTTCCTCAATAATTCCCCAAAGTCTAAACCTATTATTGTCAGTAAAGTGGGTCATGCCTATTGTTAAATACATGGCGCGTAATATAAACAAATTAACCCCTATCCTGAATATAGTTGATATGCACTGGGTACATAAAACTGTGCTCATTAATTATTCACCAATATAAATTAAATGTATCATATTACAGTTTGCCAATGGAAAAAGGGGGCAAGGAACTAAAACTATGTTTAGATTGAATAGATGGATGAATCAATATATCGAGCGCACAATAGTATAACCCACAATTAAATTTAATGGTGACTAAACAATAGCCCAAGTGGGTGGAGAACATATTCCGTAAATGAGTTATATTGTCGACCTGCCAAAATAAGGAGACACTGAACGCATTGTAAATAGACATAAACTAATGAGGGGTCACTAGTTTAGTAGCGTAGGAACTATGGATAGTTTAAATCCATTAAAAAGGAGTTGGCTACAGATAGTAAAGGAGTTTCTCAATAGACCAAAAAAATAGGATGAAAAACCTAAAAGCAAGTCTAGAAGGCTGATCTGGACCAATATGGCAATGGTTGAACATATACTGTCATTGAGAGGCAATGAACAAAAAAATGAAAACAAAAATTTTAGTGACCAGAAATATATACAATCACGATAGATGGCAATTGCTATAGTAGTAATGCCTAAGATCAGTAAAAGGTGGGTATCCAAATATAGACCTAGAGAAATTTTGAGAGATCAAACTAGATGCTAGATACATTGTTGCAGATTGCTATTTGTATAAATACGTTCTCAATGAAAAAAGTGGAGAATCATGAGTAACCAATAAAAAGATCTAAAGAGGCTCAAATAAACGATATGTAGTTGAAGTCTTCGTTTAGACCCTGGAGAGATAAAGTTTGTAAGGTATGAATCCAAAATGATTCCCTCTGACCGTTTTATCAAAATTGTCCTTTCTAGGACCCACAATGATTTTCTCAATCGCCTGAAACGAAGAGCACAATGGATTAGAATTGTGCTTGTATCGAACACGTCTAACGATAGGTGTTTCCAAATTGTTGTCTATAGAAATACTGGTTTACATCCAAAACCTCAAATGACTCCTAATCTCCACGTGGAATGATGCAGGAGGTGTGGTAAAAGCACACTTAATAAAGCTTCTTAAATTTGAATGGATTTAAAGGAACACTATGCTCAGCATGACCACTTTATATTTTCAAAGAGGTCAGGATGTGAGAAGTGCCCACCAACATCCCCCCCCCAATCTGCCCCAATCTGGTGCATATGCCATGTGATGTGGAGAAGTTTCCGGGATTTCTTAGTTTTCCGGCTGCCGGTCATCAAATCACATGCGTCCAGCTCCAATCTATCGTTGCACGCAGCCGCTACGGAACATGTGAATGTAAAGTGCGCGAGCCCCATTGTGGTACATAGTTTGTGGTTTCTATGTTACACAAGTTGTTGAAGAGCAAAAATTGCATGGAAAAACTTCCAGGGCTTCCGGGTTTGGGAGTCATTGAGTCAAACCGATAGACCAGTGGGCGGCAAAGGACAAAAGATAAGTAAATTCATCTGAAATTAATAATAATAATAAACAAAAATAATAGAGAAGATGTCGGCAGCCTTTGCCCAGGTATTTAAGGGCAAAGAGGAACGCCATTTTTATAATCGAGTATTCCTTTAATTTGACCTGATTGCTAAAATCTGCACCTTTTTTCAGCTGCATTTCAGCCGTTTTTCGGATTGGGAGATTCCAATTTAAGATTACAGGGTCCAGCACTTTGATTACTGATAATAATTTGACTCCGATATCGGCTCTCCCGGCTATACTTAATGGAAATATCAGGTTTACCAATTCAGTCCGAATTGCTCGATATGCAAATGTCCTGTCCTGAAAGGCGTTGATAAGTGTATTTTCAGGCAAGGAAACTGGGAAAACTGCTCTGAAAACACTGAATAACATCAGATTGTATTTATGTGTTAATTTATTAATTGAAACTCTACCGTAATCCTAACGTTTTTTAGGGTTGGGTTTCTGTGTTCCTTTTTTTGTCTTTAGTTAGGCTTGCTAGGATTTACTAACATGGTAACATACACTTTCATGAGAAAAAATATATATAAAAAATTTCTCCGCTTTTCTAGCAGCCAATAATTTACCAACATGGGGCAATTTATTAAAAATCCGCTGCTGTCAAATATATTTGGTTGAGTGAGCCGATAAAATATTGTCCAATAACTGCTGATAACTTTTTAAAATATCTACCGTTAGAATTAAATCAAGCCCTAAATGCAATGCTTACATTTTTTCCTGTTGATCTCAGTCTTTCAGAATGTGCCATATATGTGGTTCATCACACTGTGCGATTTGAAAATCGTGCGATTTTCATATTCGCGACATGGTGCGATAATGTCGCGCAACATCGCTGTTTTGTGCGATTTTTGCGAAGCACCACCAATACAAATCGGAAAATCGCAAATAGCAAATCATAAAAAAGGGTCATGTACCAGTGACATGCTTCTGCGACGCGCGACATGCGACGTGGCGCGGCAAGATATGAACAGCTCCATTGAAATGCATTGGAGAAGCTACACAGCGCGACGTCGCGCGGATTTTGCTGCGACGTCGCGGCAAAATCCGCGCGATAAATCGCACAGTGTGAACGGGGCCTAAATCAACGTAAAGAATGGGAAACGACAAATGCAGGTGGATGGGTTGTGATGTGTATAAGCAAGGTTTATGGGGTCACTGGTAAAACTCAGGTTTCCAAGACTCTATTGGGACTTCTTGATCTTTTTTAAAGCTAGAGCTACTGGTTGAGAAATCCAACAAATAAATATCAATGCTCCATTTAATTCCTCAAGTAGACACTTTTATGTGTCTGAAGGGATAGTTAATCTCTCTTATCTTGATAAAAGACAGCACAGTAACATTCTTCGTCTTCAAGGAGACCAGCGGTAATACTGCTCCACCAGTATTTAAATCCGAACAACAAAGGTATTTGATTACATCCCAAAGAATATCTGTGAAAGCCACAACAATGACTTTTGTGGGCACTAGATCATAAAATCACTGCTCTACCGACGTAAAGCAAGGTTTAAATGCCAAAACATGTTTATTCTTTGTTAGATTATTCAACGCCTGTGCCAAATGTATGACCTCAAAACTATTTCTGTTGGCGACATTAAACCTGTTCTATTGTGTACTGTAAACTATGCCAAATTGACCCTGTAATGTCATTATCAAAAGCAGAATCCGTCAGCTGAGGTTTATGGCTCCGGGCTGGCTGCGCTGCATTGAATATTCTTGGATATTTCCAGAATAACCAGTTAATGATATATTTGTTTTCAATTGCCTGTTTCTTGTGCATTTTGGATCACTTTTTCTGCATTTTCTCTTTTCCAAATAACCAAACATTTGTGCACCGGTTTCCACAATAATGGTATGTCGTAGTCCACACTTACCCCATCTCTTTTTATGTGACATTGCAGAGCGATATTAATATACTTTGTTATATTTCTTAATATTCTGTTCTAATCCTCCCAATCGGTGTCTGGCACCATATTTTCTAAGGAGCTTTACAATAGATATCTGGGAAGTAAAACTAAAAAAATTAAACAGAAGATAAGAGAAGACTGAAAGAAGTGTATAGTGCGCTGCTCACAGGAGTTAACTATCATTAGCTACAAAATGCTTGTTTTTTTTAAGGATATTACTTTGTTTACATTGACTCTTATGGGATTCGCCTGTTTAAAGCTGTTGAATTGAAACACCGAAAATCAGGGTATTTTGCCGGAATTTTGGTCCAATTCTGTGTTTTGTGAATAGAAGACGCAATAGTCTTCTATGGGACAATTTCCATACCAGCGAATAGCTGTATTTCACTGTCAATTCGCCTGTATTTGGCGAATTGTCAGCTTGGAGAATTGAAATTCAATGTTTGGTGCAATTCGGGGCCAAGTCACAGATTAGTGAATAACCCCGATTCTCATGAACACATGCTGCAGTAGCGAAATCTGACCAGTAGGGGGAGCTCTGTTTGTCAAATGAGCTTACTGTAATATGTTGTACTATAGAAATGTTTGTATAGACATTACATACATTTATACAGTTTGGTTAATGGAAAGGGATTTTCCCATAAAATCACTGGGTCTTGCCAGGAGTGTCACCCAACAGGGAGTGTGTTACGTCCTCAGCCCCCGCAGCGCTGCCTGGGGGGTCTGTGTACCAGGCAGTGTCGCTGGTTGGCCGGGTGCCAGCCGTTAGTAATGGCCGATCGGCGTCTGAGGGGGCGGGATCTGGCTTGATCACAAGGAGCCGTCGGGTTTAAAGCAGGGCGCGAGTTATTGCTCGTCGCCCTGGACGTGGAGTAAAGTTCCCGCATCGCCTGCGGTCTAGTATCTTGCTAATTGATTACCCTGTTGCTGACTTGCTTGTACGAGGATGCTGTGTACGGTTTGACCCGGCTATTCCTATTTGATGATTCTCTTGCTTACCCCTTTGTGTTTTGATTCTGTTTAACTGCATGTTTGTCAAGCTGGCGGGCAGACCTCCAAATGGCAGACTCCTCTCTCACCCGAGGTCTCTGTTGACTATACAATCTGGTTTGAGTCCTAATCACAAGGCGCCGGTTGTGTGTCTACCTGTCAGTTCGTGAGACCTGATCATTGTTCAAACCCGCTGTTATATGTTCCTTCTGGTTGCGTTCTTGACCACAGGTTTACTGTTTTTGGGACTGCCCTGCAGGCTGCACACTTTACCAACCGCATAGACTACTTGCGTGGAAACAAAACTACTATTGATTTTGCCTATCTAATACCAAGTCATGCTCATGTCTCCAGACAATGTAGCTATGAGAATAGAGTTTGTGTTTACACTAAGCAGTCTCTTGGTCTCGAAACCAATTGGGCTTAAGTGGTATTCAGGATCGTGTATTACCTCCCTGGCTTGGGATACTAGGTATTACAGTTCTCATTGCTTTTGAAATCTGGTATCAGAAATATCTGTCCATTAAGATCCTAACTACACTTCTCCAGGGTGAGTGCCATAGCACCCATTACAGGGTGGATTTGCTTAAGCTAGATTGTAGAACTCAGCATTTCTGTTGAAGAAAAACTGTGCTGGGAAAGTACAACAGTGTTAGAGCTAGTGCTTACTTACTGTCTCCTGGGAAAAGGCACCACATAGCCAGTTGCCATATCATGGGCCACCAGCCTCCAAGCAAGCATCATATAAGCCTCCATGCCAGAAGCCTCATAAGACTGTCCTTGGCTCCACAAGATCGCCCTTCTTGGCCTAAATGGCATGCCTATTTCCGGCAGGTCTGTCATCAGAGTCTTTAGTGAAAATTATGTCACGCTTGTTGAGCGCTTTGAGGTTCTTGATAGAGGCCTCCATTTTGGTGTTGTTGGGGAACAGGAACACAGGAGCTGTCTATCATTGTTAATCTTCTGAGGTTTCTTCCAACTATGGCCCAACATGGAAAAAGTCTTTTTTGTCCCACATGAATATTCTATCTCAAATGGCACAGAACTCTTCTCCCTCCACGAAGTTTGCGGAATGGTGGCACAACCCCACTTCCTCAGCATGCCCAAATCCTGTCCTCCAGGAGTTATGACCAACATACTAAGTAGTGGAACCTAGGTGAGGCATTAAGTCAGATTTTCTTAAATATTCTCTGAGCTCTATTATTGGTCAAGTGCTCATCTGTGCTTCCAGCTACGACCTCAACCACAATGGCAACCCAATGACCTAGTATTTTACATAGGACATTTTGCACCTGGCACAAACAGGTTAAAATCTGCACCTCACAAATTGCATTGATTACGTCAACACCTAGTGATGATTTGCTCGAAAGTGATTGGGGTGCTTTTTGCAACTCAATGGAGCCTATTGCTGTGATGTCTCACTGATCACGAATGCTGTGTTATTGGAGATATTTAAACCAATGAGGATTCAAAGAATCATGCCATTGCCACCAAACCATGTGTGACCGAAGCGTTTATGGGAAATGTCACTGTTAACTGACTCAAGAGCTTCTGCTGAGGAATAACATCAAGTCGGGGGAGGGGGGTTCATGTGCCAACTCCGTATAAGAATGTTTAGAAACCTAATGGAGTGCTGCATATGCATAAATGGAAATGAGATTTTTATTCACATTGCGTAGTGTCCTGCTGGAAACATTCTAGTTTTGCTGCGAATACACAAGTGTATTTTTCCATTATTATTTGCTATGAACATGTCAGTAGCATGATTAGTACTTCCCCTGTGCCCCGTTTTAATATGAATTTTATGCCAGTGCAGGATTCTGGAGATTTTCCACGCCAGTAACATGCAAAATATAGCTTTGATTCCTGATCTGGGGAGCTACTAATTGTGTGGTTTAATTCATGGGTTTTCTTTACGTTTGACCTTGCCCTATTTGCTTTATTCTTTTAATTTTAAATCCAAGGATATTGCCAAAATACACAAATAGAAATTATTTTTTTTTGTCTCTTAACCAGATGTTCTAAATCCATGTGTGGTCTAGATCCATCACAAAGCTGCAACGGATGTCGGGAGGTGCGGTCACACGGGCGCACGGAGTGTGCTTGTGACCCGCAGCCATAGTCAACGAAGTCTTTGACAAAATTATTAGTCGTTGAAATTAACACTGAACATATTTCATCTGTCACTTTCTATATAAATCCATCCATTTGTAATTTTCTTAATTCACTTTCTATATAAATCCATCCATTTGTAATTTTCTTAATTTTAATATTTATTAGAGATACACTGGAGCTTTTCCTGCATCTTTTTATCAGTCCCCAAACAGCCTCATACCGTCTCATCAGTACTTTTTTTCTATACTGATACCATAGCTATTTTTTTACTTTTACATTTTACATGAATTTTATAACCTATGGGCTCTTTATGACCACCCCATAGGTTTGTTATGGCGGAGAGGTAACCCTGGGGGCCACCTCCACTGCATCATTGGTAGAACCATGACTTATGGTGTAGACGGGGGGGTCAGTGTTTTTTTTTAGTATTCTTCTTCAATTTAATCCGGTTTATTTCTGCCAGCAGCTGGCTGTTTAAGAAGTTTGCGTGTTAATCCCATCAATACTCTGTGTCCTTTTTGCTCATATGGGCCAAATCATCCAGACATAAAGAAAAAAAATATGACAAAGCTTTAAATTACCACCTTGCTCATTGAAGTCAAGCCAAAAAACAAAATAGCTTCTTTGTCAGCAGAAAAAAAAATCCTTTTAACTTCCACCTCCTCTTCCTACCCGTTAGCAGATGAATATCCCAGGTGCTGTACAGACTGCGTGTAACGTCCGTCCATGCTCGCCTCTCGCCAACTATCGATGTATTTTATGTATTGACTTGTGCTAAATCAAGTACAGCACTCTATTAAACAGACTTATGTGATTTTTCAATCCATTTATTATGCATTTAGCTGTAAATCTATATTATTTAGCAATGGCGGTATTGTCTTTTCTGTGACCGTGTTGCAGTGCGTCTCCTCTAGAGAATGTGCGTGTAAGGATGTGTGAGTAGACTAGCAAAAGCGGGAATGCAGCAAATAATCTCATTTTGCCCTCCCACCCCTCTTATTATTTTTCTGCTATTTTGAGAAGCAGAAACTGGCCAATAAATGTGTCCCAATGCTTAACCGTAGATACTTGAGTATACCTCGATCTTTGTGAAAAAAAATTAATAGAAAAATTGAAGGGGTCGCGGTATATTTGAAACATTGTAAAAAAAACTTGACTTGCACGGCTGCGATCAGACGAACACCCTAAGTGCGCATGTACTGACCCGCCTCCCATGTTTCTGACGCCTCTGTAGCTGTCTCGCTGAGCAGTTAGTGAGCTCAGCCCTACAAAGCTCGATCCACTTTTGCTCCTCACGTTATGTTCGAGGCTCGCGTTTTTCACATCTCAATATAAATTTCTATCCAACGCGTTATACTCGAGTATCTATGTATGTATCTACGTATCTCGAGTATGTTATGGAATTGCATTATTTTTAAAAACACCGTACCCCCAGTATTCCAATCAGCCAGATACCCGGAAACAATGTTCTTCCGCTTAGAGATACTGAATTTTCACGGGGCCCACAGGAAGCCCAGGTCTGATTTGGTATTTTATAGCATGTTTTTATTCTTTATTTAAATAGCTTATTATTTTTAAATCTGACGCATGGCCGTGTTTGAGATGCAGCTGATGTGAGAGAAATTGCAAAGAGCTCAGTCTTGTTTGAGATAAGGTTTTCTTTTTAATCTAGTGCAGAAGCAGCTATTCAATTTATCATGTTAAATAAAATTTCACACTGACATTGCAATTACCTTGCTTCATTTAAGTGTTCATCCGCTACTGAGTACCATGCTTCTGCGTCTGCGGAGGTATTCATAAAGTGATGGATTTATCTGCTCAGGGCAAAGCATCACACACCCATAGGCTCTGTACAGAATGTGTGTGTTTTTGTATGTGTGTTTATGATTGTGTGTGTTTTTATAATGTAAATATATACTAATGTATAGTCTTTATTTTGATTTCCTGTACGTACGTACGTACACACACACACCTCACTTTTTTTCGCATGTAAAGGATGAGATATAACACTGTATTTTGGCTCGCACATACTGGGTCACACTGTATTTCGGCTCCGGTGTGCAGAGTTGCACTGTATGTAGACTATGGATGTGTGTTTCGGGTTTCGGAATTTCGGAATTTTCACGAAATTTCCCGATTCGTGTTTTCGGATGCGGCCGAATTTCCGAAAATTTTCAGATCCAAAAATGGCAGATCCGAAAAGTTTTCCGAGCCGAAACAAAATATTTTCGGAATTTTCGAATGGACTTGAAATGTGTCAAATCGAAATTTATTGCTTTGAAACGAGGAGAACAGACTTTCCGAAAAAACGAAAATTTCCGAACTTACGAAGAGTCGATACAAAAAACGAGCTAAGTGACACGAAAATACGAAAAACGGTCGAAATTCCGAAACCATGTACAAATCAGAAAAACGAAAATTTCCGAAATCACGAAAAGTCGATACAAAAACCGAGCTAAGTGACACGAAACTACGAAAAATGGTCGAAATTCCGAAACCATGTACAAATCAGAAAAACGAAAATTTCCGAAATCACGAAAAGTCGATACAAAAACCGAGCTAAGTGACACGAAACTACGAAAAATGGTCGATATTCCGAAAAAACAAGTACACGAAAAACGAATCGAGCCGAACCGAATCGAAACAGAAATCGGTCGATACGAGCCGAATCGAAAAGTTTAAAAATCCGAAAAATCGAACCGAAAAAAAAATCTGTGCACAAGCCTAATGTAGACTCACATTTGCTGGGTCACACGGTTTTGGTGCACGTGCAGGTCACTCTGTATTTTGCGCACATGTGCTATGGGGTCTTTTATATGATCGAGGTTGACTGTTTTAGCTGGTGTGCGGGGGCCACACTGTGATTCAGCTGCCATGTAATTACTAAATGGCCCCTACGTCTTTTATACTTGTTCTTTTCTCACAATGAATATGTACACCCCAGCAGCATCAGGCACAGTACGCAGCATTTTTTATCCCTTGACACCTGCGTATCTCGTACCTGGAATAAACTTAGCGTTCCATTTGTAAATGGGAAAACAAGGCCATTGCTTTTACTGCAACCCATGTCTACCTGTTGCCTGTCTGGTGACCTCTATCTCTTCCTGTGCAAAGTGACATCAGAAATGCTTAATAACTTAATTTTAAGGCCTGAGGCAGTCTGTACAATGTGAAGGAAATGAGGACAGAAACCAGTGTGACCATTCACAGATCATTAGCCACATGAGCTATCACATAATCAAGGGTGGCTAGTAGGAATGTCACTGTAAGGATAAACAATATGTAATGAAAAAGGAGAATCACAGGTTCTTTCGTACTTGATATCTTCACACAGGTCTTTGCTTGGGGGGGGGGGTGACAATCATGCCATTCTCGATTCTATCATTAATAATCTCATTTATGCATTTCAATGAGTGATCCTTTCAGGAAAGATGGCTTCTTATTCCAAGCACTGTAATCGTGTAAATATCACATGCAATAACCTTTGTTTGATATCGTCAAACTAGGTCTTTCTTTCCTAATGTCTGCCATACACTTCAAGGTGTGCATGCTAGCAAAACTCAATGGGCGCGAATCCTGTGGAGCTGTTGGCATTTGCGAGGAGTCGTTAATAAAGAGTTAACTGAAGCTGTGCATGGGACCATTGCCTTCTGAAGTCGGTCCATTTAAGAGTCTGTAAGACCTTGGATTGACAGTAACTTGGTTTGAGAGTGTCTCGCAAGAAGAGCAACAATTTTCTACAAATTATAACTTTATAAACAAGCGAGGTCTTGTAATACAAGCAGTATGTGCGCTTTGTCTGCCGAACGTCACGTCACAACTGAGGCCGCGGTCACACGAGCTTGTGGAGTGCATCTGTATGACCTTTCCTCCCTGCGTCCGTCGCAGCATTCTGGCAGCTCGACAGGGAGGGCCACATGGTGAAACGTCTGCAATAGTATAGCACATTACACCGGACGATCTGAAACCCTCCCAACAGATAGCAGTGATCTCGGTAGTGATAAACGTCCTACACAATAACCCTCCTCCTCTCTCCCTCCCTCACACCAGCCACGATTCTTAAAGGCAAAGTGCAGGTTAATTTGTTTTATTTTTACTTTATACTGTTCAGTATTTTGTATTACTGTAATAATTTTCATATGGTTGTGGAACGAATCGTCAGAGGTTCCATTATTCCTTATGGGGAAATTTGCTTTGATATAAGAGTTCTTTGGATTACAAGTACGTTTCCGGAACGAATTATGCTCGCAATCAAAGGTATTACTGTACTTTAAGTTGTCTAAATTGTACAGTTTTTTTAATCAAGGAAAGGACCGTGTATTGGGAGATGGTTATAATAAAAGTAGATTTTTTTTTTCTTGGCAGAACATTCAAATTAAAGGGGGTGGTCTGAAAAGAGAATGTATGTATAATATACATAGAGGGCTTATACTGTAGTGGAATGCCAACCCTAACCACCTCAGATAACATAGGGTCATAGCCTCCTATGTTACGTATATCTTTTAAGCATCTGCCTGCTACACAAGACATTTTATATCACTCAGACCCTCAAAGTCCAGCTTTCCAAGCAACCTAGAAGCAGAGTTTCTGTCCCTTTTTGACTCCTTTAGATACAACCATCCTGTACACTTTTCCGTTGGCACGCTCACTATTCTCCCACCATAGAGTGCCACATATTGCAATCTTTTCATCTTACAATGTATTCTATTGTGTCTAAAGTCTATTCTTGCAGTGTTTTAGTATTTCAGTTTTTCTTCCCCCTCCTACAATTTTTTGACTCTTCACACTCCTTGTCATTATGGTTTGAAGACTACGACAGACTTTATACACTTATTATTTTTAATAAGTCGGTAAAATGGTCCAGACAAAATGGACTGAAAAACCGAAATCCCCATTACGGTTTTAAATGCAGCTCTTGAAATAGATTAACAGCTCAGTGTTTGGCTGCATTATGGTGTTTATGGTCACACTCGATACACCTACGATGGTCACCTTCCATAAACTAAAAGGAATGGCTCCTGTCCTTTCTGGATTGATTAAGCCACATTATTTTCGATGTGCAAGTTGGAAACCCTTGTAGTTGAGACGGCAATGGATTACTATAGAGCAGTGGTTCCCAACCGAGGTCCTCAAGTATCCCCAACAGGTCAGGTTTTCCAGATATCTGAAGCATAGCACAGGTGATATCATTTGCTGCTCAGTGATTGCAGGATTCAGTCTGCTTTTCCCAAGGTAACCCTTAAAACCTGGCCTGTTGGGGGTACTTGAGGACCACGGTTGGGAACCAATGTTATAGAGGGAAATATACTGAAGCGCTCACAAGGAAATGGGCCAAAACTTTAAATTCAGTTCCTCGCTCACTATGTACCCTTTTGGTGGTTCCACACGAACCATCATTTTTTTACAATTTGCAATGGATTATATTTTCTGTTTATGTTCCCCCCCGCCCACACACACACATCAATGTATTTGCTTTAAGAAATGGAGAATAAAAACTGAGCTCATCAGCCTGACCACCTCCTGCATTAACGATGTTTTTTTTTTTTTTTTATATTTCAAATTTTTATTTTACGATAAACATAGGGTCACAGATCGACCAGCCAAACGGCCTCACAGGGCCTAAGAAGATACTCTCAAAGAAAGCACAGAAAACATAAGGGGGGATCTCAGAGGAAACCACAGAAGAACAAAAATTGGGGTAAGGGGGATACAAAAACAGGGTAGGGTGCAGAAACTCGTCAAAAGGGTCGATCCAGCAAAAACAAGAGAGAGCAATGGAGTTCGCTGAGGGGGCACCAGGAAAAAAAAAAAAAAAGGGTAATGAGGGACTGCCAAACATATTGTGGCATTCCTGGCTCTCCTCGGCAACCTAAAGGGGAACCGAGGGCCATGGAAGGGGCCACGTGGCCGGGAGACCTGGGGCCAAAAGGGTGTACAGAGCCTAGGTAGCCACCCTAGTGGCTCGCCCAGGCTACTTCCCAATGTCCCACAAAAAAAAAAAAAAGGGGGAGGGGGATAAAAAGTCCCAGTGCTCCAACAGACGAACAACATTAAACCCACAGAATCAGCAAGCAGGACCATAAAATCATTCAGGAGTACATAAAAAGGAGGGGAAACAAAAAATTAAAAGGGTGGGGACACAGATCAGAACACATAGTACGTCTCAGCAGGGGGAGGGGATAAGGGAAAAATAAAATTTGGGGAAGGGAATCACAAAAGTCTGCAAATATAGTCCAGCAAAAATAAAAATTCAGCTGTGTATGTCTCAGCGAGGGGGGGGAATGGGGGGACAGCAAAAGTCTGTGGATACCGTGCAGTAAAAAGAAGAATCTGCTTTTATTCAGCAAAAATCAGGGTAAACAGAAAAATAAACAAAAAGTCATCGGTAAATAAGCGAAGGGGGAGAAAATCGCAGCAGGCCATGCAGGGGTGCCAAGGTCGTAAACCATTATTCAACAGCGGATCGGTAGGAAGTTCCCTTCATCCTGTGTCCAGTAGGAACGTGGGGTATAAAGCATCTCCATGCCTTCCTCCATCGCCTGCAGCGCCCGAAACATCCAGCGACCAGGTCCCCCCGTCTGCCGCACCGGGAACGGCCCAGGGCCAAGGTAAGCACCGGCCCTCAACAGCACCCAAACTCAGGGCCCCGAGCAGCACCCCCAGCACAGGCCTCACAGAGGGAGCCGCAGCCTCCGGTAGCATAATCACCATCTCAGCTAGGTCCCGACACGCAGGCATCTCAGCGACCTCATGCTCCTCCAGTGTCTTCACTGGGAACGGGGGTCTGCGCAACAGATCGGGCACCCTCTCGATCTCACCGGCATTAACCTCTGCAGGGACCTCCACGCGGATCTCCAGCAAGCCCTCCACTGCCTCTCCTCCAGCAAAGGCCTCCGGCCTCCGATCACCCCACAGCACGTCCATCATTTGCCGCCACGCACCGCGCGTGAGCGGAGTCTCATCGTCCCCAGGCATCAGCTCCACAAGCTCCTCGAGGCGCTCCAACATGGCTCCCAGGGTTCTGACGGGGGGTGGGAGCCCCAGCTGCCCCCGGAACTCCCCCTCTCCCTCCTCTGCTATGGGGACCTCCGCAGCAGTCAGTAGGCGAGGGTACTCCATCCTCTCCAACCACCGCAGTTGTACACCCGGGTAAGGGGACCACTCCTGGAGCAGGCCGACGAAATGCTGGGTTACAGGCCTCAAGATGGCCGACTGCAGGGCTTACTCAGAGGCCTTAAACTCATCCAAGCTCCTCCAGACTCCGGAGAGGGGGCCAAAACGAGCTCCGAAGTCTGCCACTCGATGGCCAGCTCAGCAGGGGTGAGATCCTCAAATAATTCACGGGAAATCCGGGTAGAAACCCCCGATATCAGTGGGTTTCAGCGGAGCTCCTAGAAAGCACGTCTGATTCCCCATGCGGCCGGCCACGCCCCCCTTAACGATGGTTAATACTTATTATCTGGGGGGCGTGGCCGGCTACTCATGAGAGAGGACGTGTCTCAACGGAGCTCCGCATGTCCTCTACTATACTAGGAATCTTAGCTGGAATTTTCCGACGAGATTGCCCTTTGTATGATCCCTGAGCGGCTGGTCATCGGTACCATGCAGTCCGGAGCCCGCTTGGTTCCCCCCTCCGGACCAGAGAGACCCCGCTGAAGGCTGCGGCCTTGTGGCGGCCATCTTGCGGCCTGCTAAGTGGCTCTTGCTGGTGTCTGGCCTCCCTGGTCGCACCACCCTGTCCCGGCCTACGAATATAATGTCGGTTGGGGAGATGGAGGGCCCACACCTCCTGGCCGACCCTGATGACTACCCTGTGGAGGGAATGGACAGACCTGTGGAGCGATGGAGAGCCGGATCGTCATCCCTGGTGGGAGGTGAGGATGTCCTGACTCGTGGCCTGGACGCCTGCCTGCACCTGATGGATGGGGAGGACGCTGAGGCCCCGCTTACAAAGGGGTTTTGGCGCCAGATGCTGGCTGCGCTGAGAGGCTGCCGTGAGACGGAGATTCTGGAGGCGAGAGAGCTGGAGGCTTCATCGGAACCGGCTGCTGTTGGAGACATCGATGGCGGCGACGCGGGTGGGGAGCCGACTCAGGTGTCAGGACCACCTATGCTGACCCGGGCTCTGAATGCTGGCGGTGAGGAGACGACCTGCATGCAACGGTGGGTGGATGTGCTGGTGGTTCCTGCTCGAAGACCTGGGATGGATGGCTTCCCCCAGCAGGCAGTGAGGAAGACGCTGACGCGACCGAGGAGATCCCACATGGCTCTACCGCATGTTGCTGGAGTTTGCGGAGTGGCATGTACCTTGCGGGTCCCTGATGATCTTTTCTGTGGCCACAAGCTGGTGATTGCTGGATACCTCGGCCTGGTGGTATCATCGTGGTCTGTGAGACCTGGCCTGCCTTGCAGTGCCTTGCCTGCTATGGGAGAGGTCCCATTCCGGGACAATGGCTGATCTGGACACCTAGGTTAGCAGATGCAGCAGGTGTGTTCCTGGAGTCGATCCATGCCCCACGTTCTTGCTGAATACGGACTGCAGAGACTCGTCCCAAATACCTGCTGCCTGCCCGCTGATGGTTGACCCTGGCTTGCCCTGATCCGCTGAGTTCTCCAATCTAGTATCCCTCCTAGCTGAGTCGTATCTCCCCCCTGGGAGGCTTTACTAAGTGTAATAACATGCCTTTGTGACACTGTGTGAGGACTTTCTTTGAAGACAACCCCCAAGAGAATATTTTTTTTTATTATTATTATTATAATTTTTTTTTATTTATTATTATTTATTTATTATTATTATTTTTTTTTATTTTTTTTTTGTTTTGGCATTCACGGGTCTCATCGGGGTGCGCTGCCGTGGCCTAATGCCAGTATCAGCCCCCCCCGAGTCCCCGGGCCAAGTGCCAATTACTCCCCCTGGCCTCCCGCGGTCCTAGGGCTTGCGGGATTAAACCAGGGGAGGCACAGTCATGGCCACTGCCACTATCCCTTTTCCCTCCCCCCCTTTTTACTCAGTATACTTGAAGTGCCCTGCTGATTATTGCCTTTTTTTTTGTTTTTTGTTTATTGCTGCCTCTCCATAGAAGGGACCCCCTTATTAGGGGATGTTAATACTTTTGCACTGTTGACCTAGAATTTTAGAGTATTTTTCGCAGATGATCATAAAGTGCTTTTTTATTTTTCTTGCGTAGTATAACAGCTGACTTACTTTGGCCCAATCGGTGCCAATACTGGGACGTGCACCTGTTCTTGGTACTCGTGCAGGGGCCCCCGATACCTAAACTAGTACCGGAAGCCATCGCTGGGCTGGCTTGCCGGCCGGTTTCGTTGGCACAATGTTTGGTGCGCCGCCAGGCTCCTCCGGTGTCTTCTTTCTTCGAACGGCCGCATGCAGCGGTTGTAGCCCAGCCGCTCATTGAGAACCACGTGCACAGCCGCAATCTCGTGAGATCGCGGAGTTCACGTGACTGCAGCTGTGCACGTGGTTCCCAACGAGCATTTGGGCTACAACCTCTGCCTGTGGCCGCTCGAAGAAAGAAGATGCCGGATGAGCCTGGCAGTGCCAGAGGAGCCTGGCAGCACCAGATGAGCCTGGCTGGGTGAGCGCGGGGGCAATATGTGAGCGGGGCCAATATGAGCTGGGGGCCACCATGAGCTGGGGCAATGTGTGAGCTGGGGGCAATATGTGAGCTGGGGGCATTTTATAGGAGTGTAATAAATTAGCAGATGGTGCTAACCGATAGAACCACCTCTATGAATGACAGTACTAATAATCAGGAGAATAGTGATTAAACACTTATATTTCTTAGAATAACACAATCCTCCAGAATAGGAGGAAAAAGATCTCCCTATATGTTAAAAAATTAACCTTTATTGCAATATTAAGAGAACTGAATTATGCACACATACATGAAAAAACAATTCTTTAAAAAACAATCATCCAACCAGATGAAAAATAGGCAAACCTATATTTTTCATCTGGTTGGATGATTGTTTTTTAAAGAATTGTTTTTTTCATGTATGTGTGCATAATTCAATTCTCTTAATATTGCAATAAAGGTTAATTTTTTAACATATAGGGAGATCTTTTTCCTCCTATTCTGGAGGATTGTGGGATTTTATATTACATAGTTACATAGTTATATAGGCTGAAAAAAGACATGCGTCTATCGGGTTCAGCCTCTCCCACATAACCTACTGCTGTTGATCCAAAAGAAGGCAAAAAACCCAGTCTGAAGCGCTCGCCAATATGCAACATACTGGGAAAAAATTCCTTCTTGACCCCAGAATGGCAGTCAGATTTCTCCTTGGATCAAGAAGCTTTTACCCACATATTAAATATTATAACCCTTAATATTCTGTGTCTGCGGGAAGTCATCCAGTCGCTTTTTAAAAGTCTGTACAGACTCTGACCCAACCACCTCAACAGGCAGAGAATTCCACAGCTTTATTGTTCTCACCGTAAAATAACCCTTCCTATGCTTTAAGCTAAATTTTCTTTCTTCCAGTCTAAATGGATGACCCCTTGTCCTGTGTATAGTCCTGTTAATGAATAGGTTATCAGACAATGGTTGATAATGGCCCTTATATATTTATATAAGGTTATCAGATCCCCTCTAAGGCGCCGTTTCTCTAAACTAAACAGGTTTAAGCTTGTTAGTCTTTCCTCATAACTTAACCCTTCCATCCCCCTTATTAATTTAGTTGCCCGTCTCTGCACTTTTTCTAGCGATATAATATCTTTTTTTAAGACAGGTGCCCAAAATTGCACGGCATATTCAAGGTGCGGCCTGACCATTGATTTATACAAAGGCAAAATTATGTTTTCATCCCGTGAGTGAACTCCCCTTTTAATGCATGCCAGTACTTTGCACTATATGAGGTCTGTTCTTATTAACCCTTTCGCTGCTGAGGCTTTTCCCGCCCCTGTGCTGAGGTCATTTTTTACCTGTTTTGCGCATCATGTTTAAACGTGTTTTGAAGGCTTATTTTAGTATATGACACCGACATATTATATATCGTTCTTTCCGTCAGACTCGGTAGATTCATAATATGTCATTATTATATGTATACGTTATGTCATGTCTGTATATTATAACAAAAAATGCAATAAAATATGTATTTTCAATAATTTACAACGTGTAAAGTGTTTTTTTCCACATTTTAACATGCGAGCAATTGCGGTTATATTTTGTATGGGGTGCGCTTGTTAAAAAAATTAGAGATGGGGTCTCGTTACATTTTTTTTGGGGAAAATGACACTATTTTTAACAAACGCACCGCATACAAAAATCGTTAGTGCAGCATCATTGTTCACATTATAATTGAAATGGGAACAATATTGCTGCATTAACAAACCCAAAAAAATTAAAAAAAAGTGTTTATTTTTTTTTTTTAATTTTTTTTTTTTAATTTTTTTTTATTTTTATTTTTCATTTTTTTTTTTTTTTTTACAAATTTTTTAACTTTCATGTTTGGTATCGTTGGAACGGCCATGCTCTGGCCGATCCAACGATATCAAAATTTAACCCCTAGCTGCCACGGATCGGGAGATAGGGAGTTCATTGGAACTCCCTATCTCCACAGTTGGTGGCAGTTAGGGGTTAACTGTAGGACTGGCGTCATCGTGCTGCGCACGATGACGCCAGTCCTCTGGGGGAGTTCCCGGAAGCTTGGCCGACATCCAAGATGTCGGCCAGCTCCGGGAAGGATCGCGAATCGGCGCTTTTCAGTGCCGATTTGCGATCCAGCTCCCCAGGGGTTAATGCCAGGCATCATTTGGAAGGGCAGGCTGTGCCCTTCCAAATGATGCCTGGGTTAAGCCCCTGTGTGCCACCGATCGGGAGGGAGAGAGGTCCGAAGGACCTCCCCCCCTCCCTTTCAGGCGCCTCCTCCGCACATGCGGGGGGGGCGCCTGAATTAGGTGTCATCGCGCCCCCGCGATGACACCTAATGTTGGCGGCTGCTGGTCCGGATGCCGGGCTGACATCCAGGATGTCAGCCCGCACCGGAGGGGCCAGCGATCGGCCGGAACCCGGCCGAACGCTGACCCCAAACTGAGGACGCGCTCAGCGCGTCCTCAGCACACCAGCGGTAATGCTGAGGACGCGCTGAGCGCGTCCTTAGCATTGAAGTGGTTAAAATGCGGTCACATGACAGTAAATAAAAGTATCAGTACTCGGTATCGGTGAGTACTTTTAAAACGTATCGGTACTTGTACTCGGTCTTAAAAAAAATAAAAATGGTATCGGTGCATTCCTAGTGGTCAACTATATAGCTGGACGATCCATGATCATGTAGGGATTTGGAGGTGCATTTTGTATTTTAGACAGAAAACATAGCCTTAGGTGGATACGTTTTTAGGGTAAGGGCCTTCTTTATGTCGAGTCTTTTATATGCATTTTAGTTTTTCAGGTTTTTTTTGTGTGTATGAACATTCGAGTGTATCATGCTCATGATACAAAGTGCATCTATTGCTTATATCTGAAGGGATGTGCAAATTTGTCCTGGTGTACAATTGGGTAAAGCTCTAATTAAGCATTGCACAGTCACAATGGGTGATTAATGGGTTATAGAACCTGAGGGAATAATCCTGGAACTAATATGCTGCATTTAAACAATACTAAATCAAGAAAAGAGCAGTAAAAATTAAATGAAAATGTACTAAAGTTTATAAAGAATTCATGTCTTATTCTCTGTTATCCCTCTAAAAACGTGCCCTTTTAGCCCCGTAAGGTTCAGTGATGGAACAATTTGGTATCAATCTAGCATTTATAGATCATGTATGGAAATGCAACATACCAATCATTTAATGACAGATAAAGTGGATACGGCTTGATAATCAGGCATGGCGTTCCTTGAAAGTGCAGGATTTGCACAAACCTGCACCTTATACTTATGACATTAAATAGAACTGGGTATTAAAAAGGTAAAAGCTACATATTTTTGTAGAGTGTTGAAAATGTATCAGCCTGCAGGATGTTGTGCGCTATAACTTCATTTTTTTTAAACAAAGGCTTTTCTTGGATAAACAATAACAGGTACTGGGATAAAAATGTATTTTATGTTATATCTCAAAAATCCTTGTTTAGTACGACTGGCTACAGGTCATTTTAGTCAAACTGGAGGTGGGAATTTACCTTTTGGCCAAAGGTAATTTAAGAGTATTGTCCGTTCATTGCATCCTTTAGAATTCATGGTAAAGGATGGTTGGACCTTGTGGAGCTTCCTATCCACAACATTTTCAGGGCATCATGGATCAAGATGAAAGCTCCTCAAGACTCAACCACCCTTTTGTGTTTTAATGGTTTCACTACAAGGACAACACACTGTTTAAATTACAGTTAGCCAAAGGGTAGATTCCCACCTCTCATTCTGCTACAATTCCCATGATCTGTTGTCGTTCGTAAAGACATAAAAACATCATCGGATTTGGAGCTTCTAAAATACATTGAGCTCCTCCTTCTACTCCTGATTGTAAACAGTTTCCACCATTGACCATGTTTATTTTAGTAGTTAATCCATTAATTTGTTTCCTGACCGCCAGGCGCAGATTCCCAAGGCTAGAGCGTGTACGTTTTCAGATAGTGATTAATTTTGTGCGTTCCTTAATACTTCCATATTGGGCAGTCCTTTTATAGAACTGATCAGCTGATGGACGTTTCTTTGCCGTGGTAATTATCACCGGGTCCCTATTATGTGTAAAATGTGGATCTAAGACAATTAGGCCGATCTATAATCATTAATCATTAAATAAAACGCACTCTGTGATTGAAGGATGGAAGCTGTTGCGCATTGAGTCATCAGTGGCTCGGCTAGTCGGGAGGTAATTTGCGCTAAGTGGATGGGACAGAGAGCAGTCATTTTCAATCCATTAACCTGAATGTTTGCATTACCCCTGAGAATCCCTGAACAGACAATTCCAAGTCCCTTTCATGTTTAACAGCATGTTGATCATCTTTATTTCATCCACAACATCAGATATTTTCATTCCGGTCTCTGTTTTCATCTTCGAGGCTTTTATGTCTCTATTGCACATAATTAGGTTGTAGGCGATCTTTTAATTGCCCAAACAAATGGGAAAACCGTGAAAACTTCAGTAAGGCCGACACGAAAATCAAATTGGAGAAATGCTTCAATTTGCATTATATTTTTACGTTTGTTTTTTTTTTATCGGCCTTTGACATCCTATAAATATAACTGCACTGTGTATCTATTTCCATATACAATATCTTACGCCAAAAACTCTTCAATATATGTATTGGACTTTGGATGGTATCTCAATTTTTTTTTTTTAACCCATCAATAACATCGCTCTATAAAAAAGAACCTAAAGACCGAATGGGTAAAACCCGTGGACGGACTGGGGTTGAAAACCGGTCTGGGAAGGGGAGTGGCCAGGGGTAGGAATACGAAAGCGCAATGAAGGCTCGGTAATTACATTATTCATGGGGGGCCATTTATGGGTGGAGTTTTTGCAGGCATGAACCTCATTGTATTAAACTGCTGTCTATCATCTTGAGTTGAAACACAGTGAAGCGAGCCTAATGCTAATACCAACCAACCTGCAAACAGATGTAAAGAGACAGACCCTGCATCCTTAAGAGGTAACCCAGAATTAACAATTGATCGTAAAAACAAGGATACAGAGTAAACTATTCCTAGATTAAAACATAACCTTTAAGCCGGTTAAAAACCAAAATGTAAACCACAGACCGGCTCAAAATGAGCTTCAAAAAGGATAAAGAGTCACTACACTATGTTAGGGGTCACGCTTGCTATAGTATACATATTTTCTTAAACTGAAAAGTTTAAATCTAGAAAGGTAAGAATGCGCACCTTCTAGGGTCTGCAAGAATAGAACAGTACAAAGCCAGAGATACGTTTTACTAATCCATATGGCATTTGGAACCAAGTACAAAAAAGACATGGGTATTTCTCCATACTAAGGTATACTGCCAGCACTATACCTTATTATTGGGAAATTTCCATGCATTTCCATACAGACACCCAGCAGCACAGAAAGGAAACCCTAATCTAAGGACCGTTCCTTGAAGTGGCCGGATCTAATGTTAAGGGAAAGGAAAATAGTACTGCTGGGTGAAGCGAAACGAAAGGCAGTAAATGCAAGCTGATGTCAGAACCAGAGAGGGAAGTCTGACAAGCCAGGAGTCAGAACCAGAGAGGGAAGTCAGACAAGTCAAGGTCGTTACACAGGAAGATCAGCACAGCTAGGGTAAAACACAAAACAAACCACACAGGAGCGAAGAAGGGAAAAGGCAAAAAAGAATAACCAAAAAATTAACAAATGAAAAGGAAACAGGGAACCAAATATAAACTGAACAAAAGATACAGAAATAACAGAAGCAAATACAGGCAGCAGGAAAGGCAAAATAACAGGCCGTAAAATTACCCTTCTAACAGAGCACCGCAGAATGGGAGAGACTGGATTATAAAGGGAGATGGTTAGTGCTATATGGGTCAGTTGGACTGAGACCTTTGCAGGCTACAGGGAATTCCAGGAGTGGAAGGTGAGGAGGGATGGACCAGATGAGGAAAAGCCGGTCTGGATCGGCTCAGACTGGAATCCTGACAGACTATGGCTTCCATTTTGTTTTTGTTTTCAGATTATTAAAGGTTATGTTTTAATCCAGGTATAGGTTACTCTGTATCCTTGTTTTTGCTATCTTCAGCCACCCTCAGCAGGGTTTGGGTGGATCACGCTCGTGCGTGGTATTTCATTCACCCTGCCCATGACTATTACTACCAGCTATTTGCCCGGTGTGCCAGATGGCCAGTTTGGTTCTTGGTAAAACCCAAAGGTTAAGGAGTATAAATATTTATTGTAGAAAAGCTAAACCTACACACAAAAGCATAATGTTGGTTCAAAAGAAAACCAGACTGGCTGTGTTCTAACTTGAGTGTAAGTGGAGAAGTGAATGTTACTATTCAAGTAAATTAAACTCTGTTATGAAGTAGAGAAAAACCTTATTTGTATAAGGTTTGAATACAGTACTGCAACAGATTGCCGCTACTTGCTCCGAGTAGATCTGTCGTTCCGATCTTGGAGCTCCCTGGGACACTGGCTCGGTGAGCTGTCAGCGCTGCAAAGTTGGTGGGAAAACGCTCAGCAAGACGCAGTCTATTCATCCCACATACTAATCGGGACTCAGTATTGGGTTAAACAGCAGGAATTATTTTATTTAGGACAACACGTACAGGGTACTTTTATAAGGGACCGTCCCATTTGTTCTCTCCCCAGCCCACCCTCAGACATTCCGGTGCCTGTTTTGCCACTGCCTCCAGCCATAACCCTTTTTGTATCTGTAACATGGGTTGCCTCTAGCGCGATCCCAGTTTTTGGTACCACACTGTCTGGGCCGTTCCTCGTCCTGGAAATTCCACCCCCTGGTGCGCGATCTCTGCTTCTGGTGCGGGGCTCCCTCTGCGGTTTGGAAACCAGACCTGGGTTTGACGGCTGATTGAGGGGTGATCCTGGTGGCGCTCCCCTTCAGTACTCACCCCGCAGTGGCACCATGTTCTCAGGGACCCTCTGACCAAAAAGCGCTCTGGTGGGATATACAGGGGCTGAGCAGTGCAAGGTGTAAGGCATGTCGTCTGTGCTAGGTCTCAGCTGGCGGCAGCTTCGTCGAGGCTGCGCTGGGCAGATAAACCACAATGACTGGGCAGGACAGGGGTGGCGGAGAACTTAATAAACATCAGGGTCATACAAGCACAAATTGTACAAACGAAATATAACAGTTAAAGAACGAATCTATATTCAATTATACACCCTTAAATTGTACCACAACAAAGAATAATAATAAAAAGAATATGGAGATCTCTCTATAATGAAAAACAAACATAGGGCAATATTGTAAACACAAATTAATTAAAGTACCCTTGCTTGAATAGCGCTCACAAGATAATCATAGGTGTGTACGCATATCAAGAATACTCAGCCATCTAGTTATTGTTATCATCTAGTGCCGCTGGATAACACTGGTGGAAGTGACCCGCTGAAGAGGATGGACCACAGGATACACCACTTGGACCATCAAATCCAGAAAAAGGGCTGGAAATAGCGTAATATTTAAAACATTTATTTATTAGACATAAAAAACAATCTGCATGTCGTCTCAAGGATCAGTGCCCCCAAGCACATATATAACCCCCTTTCCATTAAAATCAAGAAGCTCCAGCTGTCCTCAATCGGTGGCGTGTTGCTAGCTGCTACGTGTGGCCTGCCAAAGGCCACCTTGCAGCGGGCCACACGTGGCAGCTAGCAACATTCCACCGATTGAGGACAGCTGGAGCTTCTTGGTTTTAATGGAAAAAGGGGTTATAGATGTGCTTAGGATCTTTGATACAGAGAGACCTTGATCCTTGAGAAAGTCACATGAATGCGACGAAACGCGTTGGATTGTATTTTATGTCTAGTAAATATTTTTTAAATATTGTACTATTTCCAGTCCTTTTGTCTGGATTTGGTGGTTCAAGTGGTGTATCCTGCGGTCCATACTCTTCAGTGGGTCTGCTCCACAAGTGTTATCCAGCGGCACTACATGACCACTTGATGGCTGAGTATTATTGATAGAGGCACTTTATTTAATTTGTGTTTACAATATTGCCCTATGTTTGTTTTTCATTATAGAGAGATCTCCATATTCTTGTTGTTATTTATATGTGGTGGATGAAGACAGGGGGGAGCCATCCTTCAGAGATCATTCTTAGATACATATTTTAGATCTATTTTGCTATTTCCCGGTACCCTTGGTAGCTTTTTTTTGTTAGTCCTCAACACAGACTAGCCTGTCCTAATTCTGGAAATAAACCATATGCTCTGGTTCTCCTTTTATTTCTATAATTCTAGACATTGATTTCATTTTAACTAATCTGAAAACCGCATTGCAGAGCAAACAGTGGTAGAAAGTTAGTATTTCTGGTCATTCTTTCTGCTTGAAAATCTTATGGGGGAAAAAAATCTCTTTGCTGATTTTTACCAAAGATGTGCCTGGAATTCAACTGAAGGGGGACTTATAGATCGGTCTGCACTTAGAAAATACATAGTGTCCCGATCTCATGGCATTATCATAAATAATAAATGACAGCTTAACTTTATTGTCTGTACACCAGTAAATATAATCAATAAATCATAAAATGATGTATGGAATCCCTAGACATGTGAATATGTAGTCATATTAAGTTTAAATGAGTATATATTGGTGCCAATAGGGTATAAACGAAACGGAAGAAAACTGTACGGGTTATTCAAAGAGAGTCGATCTGGCCCCGAAATTTAACCGAACACTGAAATTCAGCGTACGGCTACATTTCCTGGCCATTCGGCTATTCAGAGAGCAGGCAATTCACCATTGTTGGCGAATTGCCTGCACGTAAGGTGCCTGTTCAGTGCCTGTTTGAGGGCAGTGAAATCTCCGTAGAGAAGCAATGCTTCGTCTATTCAGAGAACAAAAACAAGCAGGGAAAAGTTGCCGTAATGCCCTGCCGTTCGGTGGTTTCATTCGACCGATTTATTCAGGAGAATCCCATAGGCTTCAATGTTAAAAATATTCCCGTTTTAATCCAATATCTAATAAACCGTTTATTATTTTATTCTGCTGTAAAGAGTCTTTATTTTTTAGATTTTTCTTTTAGGATCTTTTAGGCAGTTTTTGTGTTTTTTTTTTTTTTGTCAACATTTTGTTTTTTTCATTTTTCTGTATCGTTCATTGGATCTTATATGTAAATTCGAGACATTTTCTTTCAGTAGTTTTTTTGCAAACAGCGTTTCAATTTTCAATCTTTCAAGCGTACTGTGCTTTATTTTGTTTTTCACCTCATTCGTCTGCGTGTCGGGTTTTTCCGCTGGCTACTTTGCGCTGTGATCGGCGGCTATTTGGGTTTCTCCGGCATGTTCGGCGGGGTCAATCCAGCTGTTTTCTGCGGGTCTCGGGGAGTGTTCTGCGACTGGTTTTCCCTGCACTACGGGGACCCCGCGGTGACTACGGGGACTTGCTGAATACACCGCAAAGGTTGGCGAAATAGGATCGCCGGAGTGCAGGGAACAAAAAGTCACCGAACGTACGGTGACTTTTTGATTGTCTTTGACTAACCCTGTGTGTGTTTGAAAAATATATGTCAACACAATTTATGGGTTGTAGCAAAATGGGAATCACAGGCAGGATGTCTTGTATTTTGTTTTATTACTCCACATTCATAACAAGTGAGAAAAATTCTGGCACAAAGGGTTTTTATATTTTCTATTGGATGACATTGATTTTTTTTTTCTTCAGAAAAATAAAACTACATCTTTTTTTTTGAGAAACTATTTTACCAGGAAGGATACATTAACCCTTTCGCTGCTGAGCCATTTCTCACCTCTGTGCTGAGCTCATTTTTACCACTTTTGCTCATCATGTTTAAACGCGATTTGAAGTCACATTTTTTTTATACAACCCAGACATATTATATATTGTTCTTTCCGGCAGACTCGGCAGATTCATAATATATCATTATTATATGTATACGTCATGTCCTGCCTGCATATTATAACAAAAAATGCAATAAGAATTGAATTTTCAATCATCTACATTGTGTAAAGTGTTTTTTTCCACATTTTATCATGCAAGCCTTTTTGGTTATATTTTCTATGGGGTGCGCTTGTTAAAAAATTTAGAAATGGAGGCTCGTTACATTTTTTTGAGGAAAATTACGTGTTTTTTTAGCTAACGCCCCCCATAGAAAAAATTGTTAGTGCAGCATCATTGTTAACTTTATAATTGAAATGAGAACAATATTGCTGCATTAATAAAACAAAAAAAACTGTGTTTTTTCATTTTTTCTTTTATTTTTTTTCTTACATTTAACATGGTCATGTTTGGTATCATTGGAAAGGCCATGCTCTCGCAACATTAACCCCTAGCTGTCACGGATTGGGAGATAGGGGGTTCATTGGAACCCCCTATCTCCACCATGGGTGGCAGCTAGGGGTTAATTGCAGTACTGACACCATCGCGCTATGCGCGATGACGCCAGTCATCAGGGAGATATCCCGGAAGCTTGGCCGACATCCAAGATGTCAGCCAGCTCCAAGAGGGGACTGCGATACGACGCCTGTTGGCACTGTATCACGATCCAGCCCCCTAGGGGTTAAAGACAGCCGCCGCTTGAACGGGCAGGCTGTGCACTTCCAAATGGTGCCTGCCTTTTCTCGGTGGCCTGCACGGATGGGGGGGTGCCTGTAATAGAAATTGCCTTATTTTTTTTTCTTTTCTAAACGCCTTTTTAAAAGTTTTTTTTTTTAACCTCTATTTGGCGGCTGGTCGGTGTTTTTTGGAGGTGTTCGGTGGGTTATCAGATCAATTTGGCGGTTTGAGGATGAGTTTGGTGTTTTTTCAGTGGTCTGTCTGATCGATTCGGTGGTTTATCGGATGTGTTTGGCGGGTCGATTCGATACACTTTGGGGACCATACGGTGAATGTTGAATTCACTGCATGGTCGGCGAATTGAGGTCTCCGAAGGAGAGAGCACAGGCATGTTCATTGAAGTTTCAGTGCTCTCTGACTAACCCCTTAAGTGTTTGATCAATGTCCATATTTTTAATGCTATTCTCAAATAACTACAAAACCCATTATCACACTTTCCCCACAAATAACTTTCCCCACAAATAACATCTAAGTAAAGTTTATTAAAACCAAGAGTTCTCCTGCAGTATACTTGGGAACACTGTACCCACACAGTAAATTCCATTAAGTACTTATTCTGTGACAGTAGATTAAGGTAAGTGACTTTTGCTCCGTGTGAGTGGTTTACTATTACCGAGTCACCCTCTTGTGGCTGCAAATAAAATAGCAGTGTCAAAACTGCTGCGTTTTTACTGTAAATTGCCATTTGTGCTGAATTTAAAAAAAGTGTTTTTTCTTCTGAATCGTTAATTTTTCTGAAGCAAAACTAATGCTAGTTTTAGGATTAGGGGTCAGTATTGTTTTAATGTTAGTATTAGGGTTACTTTTACCGTTAATAGATTCTGCTTAATTTTCTATGCAATCTTCACTACAGTTCTATGACACTTGTCAAAAATAATTCCTTCAGTTCTGGTCTCCGTCCAGGATCAGCTGGGGAGATGTCAGAGAAAAATTGACAGCTGGCATTTAAAAAATGTGAACACCTTGGGCATCATTCCTAGAGGTGCTAAACCTTTAAGGGCATGTTCTATAGCCCAGTTGCAAACAAACTTTGTTTGCAATAAGCAACGTTCCACGGCGTTCCTGTGGAACACTATATCAACTGTACTCAATATTGGGGCACCAGGGGGCGCCTTTGAGATCAAGTATAGTCGATCTTAGTAGTGAAGGGGTTAAGGTGGCAGAATCGGCACTATGTTATTGCCATATGTTTTTGGCATAGCTATATTATCTCAGGCCAGGACATGGAGAAATTCTAGTAGGATACACACATATATAAACCTCCTGATGAAGGCTCAGCAAGAGCCGAAACATCGGTTTAAAATATGAACTTCAATAAAGACTTCATATTTTTATTTTGCGAGTCCTGGAGTCCCATTTTTTTGGAGTGTGTGTGTGTGTATATATATATATATACAGTTGTGTTCAAAATTATTCAACCCCCAATGCTGTAAAGGGTTTTAGGGAATTTAGTGTACATTTGTAATTGTATTCAGAATGAAATCCTACAAGGACTTTTTAAAGAACCATATGCAACAAAAGTGACATCAATTGGTTTTGTAATACAGTAGTAAATGTTTCTTTTGTGAATTCTTCATTGACACAATTATTCAACCCCTTAAAGACTACCACTCTGAAGAACAGAGGTTCATTCAAGTGTTTTCAATCAGGTATTGAAAACACCTGTGGATGTCACTGAGCAGCAATAAAGCATAATAAGCATCAATTAGGCAGCTTTAAAATGACTGTGATACTCAGCTCCTTCTAGACATTTACTGGTGTGGTTACAAACATGGTGAAGTCAAGAGAATGGTCCAGGAAGACCAGAGAAGAGGTGAATACTCTTCACAGGAAGGGCAATGGCTATAAGAAGATTGCAAAGATGTTAAACATACCAAGAGAGACCATATGAAGCATCATTCGCAAATTCAAGGCAAAGGGCACTGTTGAAACGCTACCTGGTCGTGGCAGAAAGAAGATGCTGACTTCGACTGCTGTGCGCTACCTGAAGCGTAGAGTGGAGAAAAGTCCCCGTGTGACTGCTGAGGAACTGAGAAAAGATTTGTCAGATGTGGGTACTGAAGTTTCAGCTCAGACAGTACGGCGCACACTGCGTAATGAAGGCCTCCATGCCAGAACTCTCAGGCGCACCCCCTTGCTGTCTCCAAAGAATAAGAAGTCGACTGCAGTATGCCAAACGTCATGTGGACAAACCACAGAAGTTTTGGGATAGTGTTCTGTGGACTGATGAAACAAAATTAGAACTGTTTGGGCCCATGGATCAATGCTATGTTTGGAGGAGGAAGAACAAGGCCTATGAAGAAAAGAACACCTTGCCTACTGTGAAGCATGGCGGGGGGTCAATCATGCTTTGGGGCTGTTTTGCTTCTGCAGGTACAGGGAAGCTTCAGCGTGTGCAAGGTACCATGAATTCTCTTCAGTACCAGGAGATATTGGATGACAATGTGATGCAGTCCGTCACAAACCTGAGGCTTGGGAGACGTTGGACCTTTCAACAGGACAATGATCCCAAGCATACCTCCAAGTCCACTAGAGCATGGTTGCAGATTAAAGGCTGGAACATTTTGGAGTGGCCATCGCAGTCACCTGACTTAAATCCGATTGAGAACCTCTGATGGGACTTAAAGAAAGCAGTTGCAGTGCGCAAGCCTAAGAATGTGACTGAACTGGAGGCTTTTGCCCATGACGAATGGGCGAAGATACCCGTAGATCGCTGCAAGACACTTGTGTCAAGCTATGCTTCACGTTTAAAAGCTGTTATAACTGTAAAAGGATGTTGTACTAAGTACTAAGATTGAATGTCACTTGGGGGTTGAATAAAACTGATAATGATGTGAGCACAGAAAAGACATTTGTGGTTATTTCATTATAAATGTTATGTTATATTTGTCTGACCTACACGTGCCTCTTTGATTTAATTGTAAGCAAGATGACTGAATGATCAAAATCAATGTCAAACTGGCCAACACACTCAATTTCAGTGGGGGTTGAATAATTTTGAACACAACTATATATATATATATATATAAGACATAGTCTTAGATTAGAGGGGCAAAGGTTTAAAAGTAACAGCAGGAAGCATTATTTTACTGAGAGGGTGGTGGATACATGGAACAGCCTTCCAGTAGACGTGGTAGAGGCCAAAACAGTGATTGAATTTAAGCAGGCATGGGATAGGCATAAGGCTATCCTAAATAAAAGATAAATCCAGGTAAAGTATCCATGTAATTGGGCAGACTAGATGGGCCGAAAGGTTCTTATCTGCTGACATTTTTCTATGTTTCTATATTCCCCCTTTATGCCTAATGAATACAGACATGGGCATAATAACGGTTTCATTGCCCTATATGTCCAACTCCACCAAAAAGCGGAATCTTATGCCTATTTGTTTGTGTGATGTGCAGACGTCCGGCTCCTCACATCTTGTAATAGGCCCAAGTCATCAGCTGTGTGCAATTCACATTGCTGTACGGGGCAGTATTTGTTGCATTCACTTCATTATATGAAATTAACTGCTTATTGTTGAAATACATATAACCTGTATCTCTGCTTTGTGTGAGATTAGACAGGATCCTCTCAGTCAGGCTCCTGATTGGTTAAGTCACGTTCGCCAGCAGACGTCATTTCTCCCGGTGCCTATGTTATGATTTCTAAAGTGGATACTGTGTATATTAGAATTTTGAAAGAACTGGTACTTATCCAAATATTGTATAGGTAGCCGTTATAAGCAGGGCTGCCATCAGAAATCTTGGAGCCCCTTACTGAACCACTGGTTGGGGACCCCTTCCCTCACCTGCCATATTCAGGAAAGTGATTAAAAATAAAATATTTTGCCTACACTTATTTACAGGGAGTGGATAAATCCTGGAAAGGGGGGGGGGCAGCAGGTAGCTAAACAGTGCCTCATAGGAGAGCGTTCATTCTGCATCTCTACCTGGCGCAAACCATACTAACCACACTCAGGGCTAAATTACAATCTTCGCGCAAACGTTTGCGCCGGCGCAAAAACCATTAACACGAGGGGTAAAACCCTTTTGCGCCGAATGCCGTAACAAACGCGTGGAATCGTCTACCGCGGGTGAACCTGCGTGAGCTTACTGTACGTTGTGCGTCCTATAATTAACATTGTGAGCGCAAATGCGTATGTGTGCTGGTACGCGGATGGTATTACAATCTATGCGCAGGAATTAACGCACAGCCTTTTTACGCGCATAATTTTGTTAACGGCAAATCTGAACAACCTGGCCAAAACCCAAATACACCAGCCCAAAAAAAAAAACGCAGCCAAGTATAGTTACACATTCTACTCATACCGAACCAATAAAATGGAGAAGTTGTGTGTGCATTTATTATTGCTGCAGCATATATACTCAGATTGACTTTGGCAGGCGCGTGAGATAATTGTGGTTCTTAATTCTGAATGGCTGAATCGCGTGAAAAAAACAGTGTGCACACGGATTTCTGCGTGCGACAGTGCTGTGTGAGCATTTGGGCGCGGCCGGTTTACGCGTGTTATTGATCGGATGAGAAACCGCGCGAGGATTGTAATTCCAGCGTTGATTTGCACGTGCAAACGTTTAACGCTTGGCGCCCAAATTCACGCGTTACGCAAGCGTTTTTGCGCAAAGATTGTAATCTAGCCCTCAGTGATTTCACCCTCTGATACCAGCCTTGGTAATAAGGAGTTTGGTGAGATATAGTGAGGGACGCTTTAACATATCACTTGGATCTCTCAAAGCTATTGAACTTTGAGTGACATATGATGATCCAGTGCTGCTGCGAGCAGAGTTGTCTTACACAGTCGCTGAAGAGTTAAAGCCATTTGACGGTCTTTGGCTCCCCTGTCTGTATTTGAAGGGTTAAACTTCAGGTAGCAACCTTTACCCACAGGGGATTTAACACAAGGAGAAGTATTGGTCCTGCTCCTCTCCAGCGAGTAATGTATCCTGTGCTCCCTCTGTCTGCCCTGCTTGGCACAGTCAATCCGTCTCTTTGTGTAAGCAGAGGCTGGACAACCGTATAATACAAGCATTGAAATGAAGAACGAAATATCCCTGCTGGCAGCTTGTAAGCTGGGCTCTGCCCGTCTCTCTGGCACAATGACTTGGCACAGAGACTTGTGACCAGCTCCCCATGGAATCCCGACCCATGACATCACCCCTGTGTCTGGGAGGCAACCTTGGGAAGGGTGAGTCCTTCAGAACTGTCATTTATTTTCTTGAATTTGCTGTACAGACCAGCCTTATGCTGGGAAATGGGTCCCAGGACTTCCCCACAGGTTTGCTTTCACTCTCCTCCTCTTAAAAGGAGCCATCCACACGGTGCTCATGGACTATCCTTATTGATGTTTAACCTGCTGGTAGCTCAGTCCCACCAACCACCATGCATATGGGTAAATCACTGGTATAGACGTGGTGATGCTGAGCTCGTGGTGGGGTGGAGGAGCAATCTTATGACAGAAAAGGAAGTGGGTTAAGCTGAGAGTCTGAATTACTGCATTATATGCTAGGAGCAGCTTTCTTTCTTTCTTTTTTTTAGTTTAAAGCGGAAAAAAGGCACATATCAAAGCTGGTTGCTGGAGCGTCACCTTTGCGGCACAGGACAGCATAGATCTGCCCCCTGGCTGGGTAAGTCAGATTTTGGGCTACTTTCTGTTCAGAGTCAATGAGGTTAAATCTCCTGATGAGCACTGTAACCTTTGAGTTGCTGCTGCAGCTGCAGGATGTGTTCCACACATTTCTCTCTTGTAGGCACTCGGAGGGTTAATCGTTTTTGCCCAGTGTAACCATTTGAGCAACCTAGAGGTAACAGTCTGACAATGCCTTTTTTTCCTCTTTGCCGGCGCTCAAAGTGTTAATCGGTTTGCCAGCCTATTATTCCAGAAATGAACGAGTTAATACTTTTCTAGTCTTTTGACCATTTATAGCGAGTGGCTGAGAGTTTGGATGAAGTGAGATGCATCGGTCTTATGCCTGGTCCTCAGTGGGTTATTTCTGTCACTGTGCTAATGGAACTCCTTTTTTTCTACTTCTGGAAACCAGTGAGTTAATCTTTTTCCATTCTCCGTATGACCCTTTCAGTGCTAGGGAAGGCTTAGTGAAGAGGAAAATGGATTGTTCTCATGCCTGGCACTCAATAAGTTAATTCTTTTTACAGTAATAGTGAACCGTTTTCTTTCCCTCAGGTAACCCTGTGCTGGAACCCAAGGAGTTAATCTTTTCTTTCTTTTTTTTGTTGTTGCCATATTGTAATTATTTGACACGAAGGATTGTCCTTTAACTAAACAGTGCTGTCCTGTCTCTGGCACTTGGTGGGTTAACTGAACCTGAATTGGAGATAATATATTCGTCACTCCTTTGACGCCTAATCACAATAACCCTTTAAAATACTTGGCAATTTGCCAACTGAATTGCCAACTTTTCATATGTCCTGAAATCTAGATTACCGCGTTTTTGTGACGTTCGGGCGGGCGCAGGTCTCTACAATGCAGCACATGGAGTCATAAAGAGGTTTTGCAACTTTCCTCTTTGATGTGAGTGGAGTTTATTTTGCTTGTTGTGGACTGCATGTAAATGATTGGTTATTGTTATTCTATTTCCATATTGTTCAGGAATGGCTCGTGTCCTAATTGCCATGAGTTCTTTTATCTTGGGTGTTTAGATACTGCTTATTATTCAATTTATACCAGATATTTGCAACACATGTTTAAAGATGTGAATACTAGGTTATTTATTTTGGCTTTCAAATTTTAATAAAGTTGCTGACATGACTTTAGTTTGTAAGTTCCTCTATGCAGTACCCTGGCTACCTTTTGTGAAGTGGACTATGTGTGTGCTGAATGTAAACGAACATTAATACAGCATGTCTATAGAATGCCAAGGGCATTATTTCACACCTGTGAAACGATGCAACCCTGTACACCATACACTGGTGTTAAACTATTGCTGTGGAGCTCTGTGATACACTCATGCACACCGCACATTACTGTGAGTTTTATTGTTGTGGAGCTCTATGAGACGCTTATGCACACCACACATTACTGTGAGTTTTATTGCTATGGAGGTCTCTGAATTATTTTTTATTGCAGTGGAGCTCTAACACACCTACATATCCTGCATGCTGTGGATCCCCATGACTTCTCCAAACTCCCTCAACATCTCCCACTCACATCAACCTTCACGTGCCCTGACACTGCCACTTACCCCTATAACAATACTCTTATCTCTGCTTTAGACACGCTTGCTCCTCCTCAACTTTGGTTGACGCCAGCTTCAGCCCTGGCACACACCCCAGACACGCTACATGCAAATATGCTCTCGCACTGCAGAGCGTGCCTGGAGGAAATCCCGCTCTGAGGCAGACTTCACTCATTTCAAGTTTATTCTGCAGTCTTACAACTCTGCCCTTCACTTAGCCAAACAAGCCTTCTTATCATATCTACTCTGTCCTCCAACCCTAAACGACTCCGGTTCACTTTAAACTCCCTCCTCTACCCACCCGCACCATCCCCCTCATTTGCCTTTAGTGCTCAGGACCTAGCAGATTACTTCTTAAATAATATTCTATCAGAAGCAACATCCTGACACAAACCAATAATCCACCACCTTCACTCCCAGAAGCCCCCTCTGTCGCTTCCTCCCAGTCACTGAGGGTGAAGTCACTTTCTTACTGTCCTCTTCACATCTCACTACGTGCCCGCTTGACCCCCATTTCCTCATATCTAATACCTCCACTCTCCTCCCTCACCCCTGCTCTCACACACGTCTTCAACCCATCTCTCTCCACGGCTCCTTCCCATTCGCCTTCAATCACGCACAGGTTACCCCTATACTAAAGAAACCCTCCCTCGATCCCAACTCTCCATCCAACTACCGTCCGGTAGTCCTGCTTTCGTTTAGCTCTATACTCTTGGAAAAACTAGTTTTCAACCGCCTCTCCCTCTTCCTGTTTTCTATTTCCCTGCTTGCCACCCTGCAATCAGACTTCCGTCCCCTACACTCAACCGAAACTTCCCTCAAAGTCACCAATGACCTCCTAACTGCTAAAAACCACAGCCATTATTCTATTCTCTTCCTACTTGACCTCTTGGCTGCTTTTGACACGGTCGATCACCACCTCCTTCTGCAGACTCTCAGCTCTCTCAGTCTCTGTGACACTGCGCTCTCTTGGATTGACTTTTATCGGTCTAACGGGTCTTTGTGTCATTTGCTGGTAACTCCTCCTCTTCAATGCCTTTCTCAGTTGTTGTACCTCAAGGCTCTGTCCTTGGACCTCTGCTCTTCTCTATCTACACGTCCTTCCTGGGCAAAATCATTAACAGCTTTGGCTTTAATTGCCACCTCTATGCTGATGATACTCGGATCTACCTCTCCACTCCTGATCTCTCTACTCCTGTCCTTCCCAAAGTCAGCAACTGTTTATCTGGCATCTCCTCCTGGATGGCCTCTCACCACCTAAAGAAAAACATGTCCAAGACTGAGCTCCTACCAATTCCTCCCTCTAATGCCTCCCCACCTCCTGACTTCTCTATCATGGTTGATGGTATCACTATCCCCCATCAAGCCATGTTCGCTTTCTTGGAGTTACACTTCACTCTGCTCTTTCCTTCATCTCCCAGATTCAGTCTCTTTCCTCCTCCTACTGCTACCAATTATGTAATATTTCCAGAATTCAGCCATTTCTTACCGCTGTTACCACAAAACCACTCATCCACGCCATTGTAATCTCTCGCCTTGACTATTGAAATAACCTAATCCTAAATATAGAAAGGGTCCTCGCGCAATAACACCATGTGGGGGATTCGTAAGGCTTCTTTAAATATTCCCTTCTAAGTTCCTACAATATATAAAAAAGACCATACATTGCGCAGTATGTCTGAAAGGGGATATTGTATCGGCTAAAAAGTGACCATCCAACTCACTTTTTCTGGAGCCACATAAATGCCGGCTCTGAGCAATAAGACATAAGGTATGTTGGTGATTGGCAGCCTACTGGTACCGGTGAGGATATTGCCTATCACCAACATACCTTATGCCTTATTGCTCAGAGCCGGCGTTTATGTGGCTCCAGAAAAAGTGAGTTGGATGGTCACTTTTTAGCCGATGCAATATCCCCTTTCAGACATACTGCGCAATGTATGGTCTTTTTTTATATATTGTTGGAACCTAGAAGGGAATATTTAAAGAAGAAGACTTACAAATCACCCACATTGTGTTAATGCGCGAGGACCCTTTCTATATTTATGACTATTTTGCTGTGTGGATAGAAGGAGTGAATCCACTTGGGACCTTGCTGCATTTATTTATCCATGCTGTATGTTTCTGTATGTGTTTTGTATGTCTCTTGTATATCTTTTGTGTTTTATTAGTGTTCTGCGCCCACTATCTCTAAATCTATTGAAAGAACCTAGCTGGCCTCCCTCTCTCCCGCGTCTCCCCCGTACATTCCATTCTAAATGCCTCTGCCAGGCTCATCCACCTCACCGACCGCTCTGTCTCTACCGCTTTTCTCTGCGAGTCCCTTTACTGGCTCCCCATCCACTGTAGAATTAAATTCAAAATGCTTACCTTGACCTGCAAAGCTCTCACTAACTCTTCTCAAGTTCTCCCCATTACCTGTCCTCACTAATCACCAAATACACCCCAGCCCGCTCCCGAAGATCAAACAGTGACCCGCGCCTAGCTTCTCAGCGCATCACCTCTCCCCATGCTAGACTGCAGGATTTCTCACGTGCAGCCCCCATCCTCTGGAACCTCTCCCTCGTACTGTCAGATTTTCCCCTAACGACTTTCCTATTTAGGAAAGCCTACCACTCGACTTACTAATACACCTCACTGCCCCAACCAGTCCATCACTCTCACCTTGCAGTCCTCACCTCCTGTTTCCACCCCCAACCCTTCTAGATTGTAAATTCCCACGGGAAAAGGGCCTTCGTTTCCTCCTGTACTGGTTTATTAAATGCTGTTCAGTCACAATGTATTGTAACCCTGTCTATCGTGCCCATTGTTCAGCGCTGCAGAATATGCAGGCGCTACATAAATAAAGCATAATAATAAAATAATAATAATCCTATACATTAATGTGGATTTTGTTGTTTTATCACTGATAACCCTTAACTACCAAAATATTCTGAGCTTCTAGAAATTGGGAACAGAGAAAAGACATATAATACAAAGTGTGCATTTCCAAGCCCAGGGAGCTGGGGAGAAATCCAGTACCTTCAGCAACCTATGAACGTATATCTGCCTGTCAAACACGAGACAAAATGTGAGTCAGCAGGACCCTGATAACTGATGGATATTGCTGGTCAGGGCAGAGGTCAGAATTTCTCCCACAATATTTACTGCTTTATTGAACCAGGTTAGTTTTTCATTCATTTCTCAAGGGCGTCCTGTAATTTTGATAAGAAAACCTTCTGATGAGGTGCTGGCTTTACTCTGACGCCATTCCCTTGTTAATTAGAAATTCGTTAACCCTCCAAGTGTTGCACCCGAGTGAAAACCTTCAAGTTCAGTGCCTGGCAGGGACAGACTGGGACTAAAAATAGGTCCAGGCATTTAAAGGCAGAGCCCCCCAAAGAAAAAAACAGTTGTGTGTACGTGTATATATAAATACAGCTGTGCTCAAAAGTTTGCATACCTTTTGCAGAACTGGTGATAATACATGTAACCTTTTCCAAGAAGACAGGAGTGAACAGGGAAAACACATTTCTTTATTTCTTATGAGATTCGTATTCAACTATAGGTCTTAACCCCTTGCCGCCGCAAGAAGTGCTATGCTGTCCTTGCGGTGGGAGGGCTATGAAGATGCAGGGCGTACATGTGCACCCTGCTGTCTTCAATGGGCTGCCTCAGCCCCTCCTCGTAGCCGGGGCGTGCTGCGCAACATTGGCTGCAGTGGGTCGGCCTGAACTCAAGCCGGCCCCCTGCAGCCAATGACACATGCTATGCGTCGGCTACCTGGGCGGGCCGAAATCAGCGGCCTGCGCGGCACTTGTCTGGCACGCCGGCATTAACCTAACCCTGATGGGCATCGCCTGCCCGTCCGTCCTGAAGGGGATAACAGATTGGCACAATCATAAAACAAAACAAGGCAACAACTAAAAATAAATGACCCCTTTTCTAAAGTCTGCATACTCTTAGGGCCATATTACAAAGTTGGTGCTAACCTAACCAGAGCTGTTGTAAACTTACCAGAGCCATTATAGCCTATGGAGCTGTTACGTTAACAGCTCTGGTTAAGTTAGCACCAACTTTGTAATACTGCCCTTAGTTCTTAATACTGCGTATTGCCCCCTTTATCATTATTGACAATGTGCAGTCTTTTGTAATAGTTTTCTATGTGGCTCAGAATTCTTGCAGGTGGTATAGCTGCCCATTCATCTCAGCAAAATGCATCCAGATCATGTAAAGTTTTTGGTCGTCCTGCATGAACCCGTACGTCTGATATCTCCCTAGAGTGGCTCGATGATATTAAGGTCAGGAGAATGTGATGGCCACTCCAGAACCTTCACCTTTTTCTGCTGTAGCCACTGTAGGGTCAACGAGGTCTTGTGCTTGGGGTCATTGTTGTGCTGGAAAGTCCAAGAGTGTCCCATGTGCAGCTTTCGTGCAGAAGAATGCAAATTGTCTACAGGTATTTTCTGATAATATGCTGCATTCATCTTGCTATCAATTTTCACAGGACTTCCCATGTCTTTAGAGCTCTCACCCCCCCCCCATAAAAACATCAGTGAGCCACCACCATGCTTCACATACCATATTCTTGTTGCTATAGGCTTTGTTGACCCCTCTTCCAACATAGCGCTTATGGTTGTGACCATGAAACTCTATTTTGGGGTTGTTACTCCAAATTACAGTGTGCTTGAAGCTATGAGGCGTGTCAAGGTGTTGTTGGGTATATTGTAAGCAAGCTTTTTTGTCTCATTGGTGCAGTAAAGGCTTCTTTCTGGCAACTCGACCATGCAGCTCATTTTTGTTCAAATATTGTCATATTGTACTCCTTGAAACACAACCAAAGCGTCTTTGTCCAGAACAGCCTGTATTTCTCCTGTGGTTATCTGTGGGTTTTTCTTTGTATCCTGAACAATTCTTCTGGCAATTGTGGCTGCAATCTTTCTTGTTTACCTGACCTTGACTTGGTATCAAGAGATCCCCAAATTTTCCACTTCTTAAGAAGTGATTGATTAGTATTGACTGGCATTTTCATGGCTTTGGATATCTTTTCCATCTTTATAACGTTCCATTATCTTGTTACGCTGGTCTTTTGACTGTTCGTGTCTGCTCCCAATACTCAGTATCTCGCCTGCTCAGTGCATCCGCGGGAGAACTAGCAAACTATTTATACAGACACTAATTGCAATTTAAAGAGTCACAGATGTAGGAAATTAACTTTTAATTGCCATTTTAACCTGTGTGTGTCACCTTGTGTGTCTATAACAAGGTCATACATACCTGGGTATGTAAACTGTTGATCAGGGCCATTTGGGTGATAGCTGTTACCGTTATGATCAGGGCCATGCCCAAGCCACTGTGCTGCCTGGAGCGAAGGATGAAATGCTGCCCCCCCCCAAAAAAAAAACTGCCATTTATGAGCATATCAGAGCTCCACAGCAATAAACCTCACGGCAATGTGCGTTGTGTATGAGCGTATCACAGAGCTCCACAACAATAAACCTCACAGCAATGTGTGGTGTGTATTGGCGTATCACAGAATCCACGTCAATAAAACTCACAGCAATGTGCACTGTGTATAAGCGTATCACAGAGCACCACAGGAATTAAACTCACAGCAATGTGCACTGTGTATGAACATATCACAGAGCTCCACAACAATAAAATGCAGTAGAGTGCGATATGTATTAGCGTATCACATAGCTTCACAGCAATAAAACTCAGTGATGTGCAGTGTGTATGAGCTTATCACAGAGCACAGCAGCAATAAAATTCACAGCAATGTGCGGTGTGTATGAGTGTGAGTTTTATTGTTGTGGAGCTCTGTGATACGCTCATACACACCGCATATTACTGTCAGGTCTATTCAGAGAAAGGTGAAAACCTGGAGAACTGGCAAGAGAAGAGAACAATCTAAACCAAATAGCCGATTTGCAAAGTGAGATAAATGGGAGAATTTTTCTGGTTTAGCTATTTTGACCTAGAATTTTCACTTCTCCAGTCATTCTCCAGAGTTTCACCTGTATTTGAATAGGCCTGTGCGAGTTTTATTGATGTGCAGCTCGGTGATGTGCGGTGTGTATGAGCATATAGCGTAAATAAAAGTTTATTGGCATGATCAGTTATATTTTCAAAATCCGTGCCAAAATGTCACGATTTCTGCCAGGGTATGCAAACTGTTTAGCACAATAGTGTTATGAAATGCTGGTATGTGTAAATGACTTCTGCAATAATAAACTTCAATATATATATATATATATTTCTCTTGACTTTCTGCAACTCAGAGACTTTCAATGATTCTTAAATCCTTTATTAGGTCATATTTTATGACCTATGCTACGACAGACGTTAAACTGTGCGGCAACACGGACGTGATAACTTCCTTCGTCTGACACAGGCCTTACATGTGTAGTTGTGCGGCTCCATAAAGTAGAGAGCTTCTGTCTATACCCTCTCTCCTGCTTAGGCTGGTGTCAGACGAACGCATTTATCGCGTCCGTGTTGCCGCACAGTTTAACGTCCGTCGTAGCATAGAGTCATGATCAATAGAGACCCGCGCACGTGGCAAACGGACGCAAGTTAGGCAAGAACGTAAAACCACTACCGCGGACGCGCAGAATGCGCCACGTCCGCGTAGCGTTCTGTGTGAGTGATGAGATGTCAGACGCAGCACATTTGCGACGTCCAGCACCTTGACGCACAAAATGGCTTTTCATATCCTTTTCAAATTTTTTACATTTTTCATATTAATTTTATTTCCCATAGTTCCTTTTTTTTTCTACGTCCGTCAAAAAAACACAGACCGTGTGGTGTCTACAGTATCTTCCGTCAGTACGTCTGTCCGTTATACACGCAAGCAGAGTGCGCTCAGACTGCGTTCATCTGACATTAGCCTTACTCTGGCCTTACCTGACAGCTGGTAGGTATGAGATGCAGACTGGAGTGTGTACCCTGCAGGCAAGCTCTTTATCGTTTCCCACCTAGAAGAATAAGGCTCAGGAAGGATATAGCCATGTGACTTCCTGTGCTTTGCTGGTGCACACATAGCTCCACCCATAGGGATCAGGATGAGGACATCCTGCCTGCAGAATGTAAATACACAGGCTGCTTTCATAATAATGAACAAAAAGGATATACAATATCAAGTGAAGGCGCTCCAATAATTCGTGGTGATCCTCCCAAATTATCCTGAGAGCAACTAACTATATCAAGTGTCGTTTCAACAATATCCATAAGTGACTTTTGCTGCCTCACTGGAAAAACCACAATGAAATACTCATACATAATTGTGTCAAATAAATATTGCGCGTTATGGACCACAGCCTTTTCTTGCTTTCATAATATATTGGACAGCTTTTGATAATATGGCTGGTTCCTGAAAGTAGCATCTGATCAATCCAGCAAGGAAATGAACAAATGGTGAAACCCAGTGATTTCCCCCTCCGTATGCAAAGGCAGCGCTCAGAGCTGCGACAAAATAATTTTAGCTGTAATATTGGATCTGGTGTCATCAGACTGTTACTTGTATTACCTCTTTTTAATGCTGACAGAATCCGCACACCCACATTGAATAGACAAAAAAAGGAGAAGTTAGTCTTACGTCAGTAGTGGGGAAATTAATGGAAACCATGTTAAAGGAAAGGATTGTTGAACATCTAAAAACACATAGATTACAGGATCAGAAACAACATGGGTTTACCTCAGGGAGATCATGCCAAACTAATCTTATTGATTTTTTTTGATTGGGGAACAAAAATAATAGACATAGGTGGTGCAGTAGACATTGCTTATTTAGATTTCAGTAAGGCTTTTAATACTGTTCCGCATAGAAGGCTTATCAATAAATTGCAATCTTTGAGCTTGGATTCCAATATTGTTGAATGGATTAGGCAGTGGCTGAGTGACAGGCAACAGAGGGTTGTGGTAAATGGAGTTTATTCGGTGCAAGGTCTTGTTACCAGTGGGGTACCTCAGGGGTCAGTACTTGAACCCATTCTCTTTAATATTTTTATTAGTGATCTTGCAGAAGGTATTAATGGAAAAGTATGTCTTTTTGCTGATGACACAAAGATTTGCAACAGGGTTGACGTTCCTGGAGGGATCAGCCAAATGACAAATGATTTAGGTAAACTAAAAAAATTATCGGAGCTGTAGCAATTGAGTTTTAGGCTAGGGTCAGACTGAGGCAGTGCGAACGCGCGTTCTGGCGCACTTAATCACGGCCGCACTAGCAGCAGATGACGGGCAATGACAGCCAATATACGAAGTACGGTCGCACAAAAGTCCGGCTGCGCAACGCAAGTGGAAAATGAACGCATTTTTTCGAGAACGTTAAACCACTAGTACTGACGTACAGAGTGCGCTGCGTCGGCTAGAGGCGTGTGTGCGTGAATTGGAGACATCAGACGCTGCTAATGTCCGGCCAACATAACGTCCAGATGCAAGAAGTGTTTTATTGATGATCCGTACAAAATCACGGATGAAACTGCGCATAGTATGACCGCTATTGCGTATTCCGTGAAAAAATACGTCCATTCTTCGAACGCACATTTTCACGGACAACGTGAAAAATGCGTTAGTCTGACCCTAGCCTTAATGTGGATAAGTGCAAGATAATGCACCTGGGACGTAAAAACCCAAGGGCTGAATATAGAATATTTGATACAGTCCTAACCTCAACATCTGAGGAAAGGGATTTAGGGGTTATTATTTCAGAGGATCTAAGGGTAAGTAGTCAATGTAATAGAGCAGCAGGAAATGCTAGCAGAATGCTTGGTTGTGTAGGGAGAGGTATTAGCAGTAGGAAAAGGGAAGTGCTCATGCCACTGTACAGAGCACTGGTGAGACCTCACTTGGAGTACTGTGTGCAGTACTGGAGACCGTATCTCCAGAAGGATATAGACATCTTAGAGAGAGTTCAGAGAAGGGCTACTAAAATGGTGTACGGCTTGAAGGAGAAAAGTTACCAGGAAAGGCTTAATGATCTTAACATGTACAGCTTGGAAAAAAGACGAGACAGAGGAGATATGATAGAAACATTTAAATACATAAAGGGAATCCACAAGGTAAAGGAAGGGAGTATATAGCAAAACAAGAGGACATAGTCTTAGATTAGAGGGGCAAAGGTTTAAAAGTAACATCAGGAAGCATTATTTTACTGAGAGGGTGGTGGATACATGGAACAGCCTTCCAGTTGAAGTGGTAGAGGCCAAAACAGTAATTGAATTTAAGCAAGCATGGGATAGGCATAAGGCTATCCTAAACAAAAGATAAATCCAGGTAAAGTATCCATGTAATTGGGCAGACTAGATGGGCCGAAAGGTTCTTATCTGCCTACATTTTTCTATGTGCTCACATTACCCAGGAGGGGCCAGCTTCCATGTAGCATTCCAAACAAAAGAACATTGGTGCGGGCACACTGTCTCAACAAGTAGCAGATTTTTTTGGAGCATTACGACAGCAGCAGCACTTTTACTTGCATACAGACCTTTCAATGTCTATTTGGGGTGTGTAAGTAGTCAGTGATGCAAACTTCAAAATTTTGCATTTTTATGGTCCATTCAATGCTTTAATACAAAGATCTTTCTGGTGCCCTCTTCAATAACAGGGCTTTACACCGGACACAAAGTCATCCACTAAGACTGGAGGGAAGGAGATTTTGTCAACTATAAAGGACAGTTTTTTTCTACCGTTAGAGCGATAAAAATATGGAATTCTCCTCCTAAAGATGTTGGTTTATCCATTTCAGTTGGTGTCTTTAAGAAAGATCAGTATACTTTCCCAGTAAAATATGATATAAACGGGTTTAGGAATTGAATCCTAATGCACTGCTTGTGGATCCAGAGAGAAATCTGATTGCCATTATGGAATCAAGAAGGGATCTTTTCCCCCTTTTGGGCATAATTGGAAAGTGCTCCAAGAGGGTTTTATTTTTGCATGTATTGGATCAGCAGCAGCCGACTTGATGGACATTGGTCTTTTTTTTTTTTTACCTTTATTAATATGTAATGTTGGGAATATCTGAAGCCGCTTTGAGCTCCAATGTACTTTATTAATAAATTTATTAATTTATTAATAAATCCTTAATTTGATACAGGGACTCTGCAGTATAGTTTGGTATTAAAAGGATTTCACATTGTTTATTCTCAATCTATGGAAGGTGCGATCTAGTTAATCTGTCTGCACTTCAGCCCCATTCAGCGATGTCGGAATTTTGCTCATCACATTTGGCATTATGGACAATAGAGGCCCCATCTATTTATTTGGAGATTTGCCTTCATGACTTTGACGGCCCAGTCCTGTTGGCGGTGGTTAAAGCCCTTTAATAAACTCTTCTGCTGGCCGTCTTCATTCCAATGATATATGGGTAATATTAATTAAACAACAGCCTCAGACTAGCATGCCTTGATGATGTGAATCCCATTCTAACCAAATGACACTCTTCAAACGTTTGCATCGAATAAAAGAGATTAATGTCCTTCATTTTCCCAGCTCTGTGTCTATGGCCACAGTGAGTTATGGTAACACTCATTACCAGCTTGCAATCGGAGCATTAACTCTGATTAATTAATATTAGCTCTGGCAGTTTAATTTCTCATGAAGCCTGACACATTTATTTTACCACCGTTTGTCAGGATATTTTATGGGTTGGATAGAAATGATTTTGAACGGATTAACCTGGTTCATCTACAGAGTATTCTAGTTTAAATAGCTGGAGGTGGGTTTCCTCACATTGCATTAAATATTATGTAACCATTTCAGGTCAAGTTTTTATAGTGGAACAATCCTCCATACTAGACCTCTACGAAACAAAATTGTACTGAATGTTCGGTTTCGTTATCCAAGCGCAGGAAATAATTCTCAAAAATGTTGCGGTATAATGTTAGTCATCACTGATCTCTATTCTACCTAATGCTGGACTCCATTAAGTGTGTGTGTATATTTATGTATTTTTGGCCAAGTGGAATCTCTGAAATGCGGCGAAACGTAAAGGTTGTGTATATTCTATATACACAACCTTTGCGTTTCGCCGCATTTCAGCAATTCCACTTGGCCAAAAATACTGTGAATTCCCTATTTTGAGAATGGTCACCGTCTGTTCTTGAAATTGGAGTTGCCAAAGCAGTTATCGGACGAGTGAGGTATTACAAAGTGAAAGCACAATCTGACAAATTTTAACAACTCCTAAAAGCTATATTAAATGATTTTGCATGTGACGGATGCCGCTACTAGGAGGGAGTAGATCCGACATAGGTGCCGGGGTTGCTCTGCAGTGAGCAGCGGTAGCAAAGCCAGCGTCAGGTCCCTTGCTGGAAGCTAGCGAGCCAGCCATAGGAAATACCAAGCAGATAGTCCCTCTTCCCAAATACTCGTCGAGACACAGTACAGGTTAAGCAAGTTGGTTTATTCTAAAACCGCACATACACTGTACATTTATACGGTACAGTCCCATTGTTCTCTCCCATGCCCGCCCCCAGACACCCCGACCCCAGTTCTGCCACTGCCTCTAGCCCGAGCCCTTATTGTATGTTTAACATGGTCCCAGCTCTTGGTGCCACACTGGCTGTCCCGCCCTGGGCACCTCCCTGCCTGGGAAATTCCACCCCCTGGAGTGCGAGCTCTGACTCCGGCGCCGGATCTCCTCTGCGGCTGGGAAACCCGACCTGGGTCCAGCAGCTGATTGGCGGGTGATCTCTGTGGCGTACCTCTCTAGAACTCACCCCACATTGGCACCATGTTCCCAGAGCCCATCGGACCAAAAAGCACTCCAGTGGCATGTACAGGGGCTGAGCGGTGCAGGGTGCAAGGAATGTCGGCTGTGCTTGGTCTCGGCCGGTGGCAGCTGTAGCAGGGTTGTGCTGGGCAGATAAGTTACGATGGCTGGGCAAGGCAGATTTGGCAAAGAACTTAGTACAATTTGTGCCTGTATGGTTGTGTATTAACGAATTCTACACTTGGGGGAACGAAAACTGGGAAATTTAGGTGTTATTAAATTGTGAGGGATTACAGGTGCTGGGAATTGCGAGGGGAAACACAATACACACAGGGATCATAAAGACATAAATGATATAAACGAATTTTAACATGGAACAATGAACTTTTAACGTTTTATGGGCTAATAAATTGAAGGTGACGGCTGTTCTGTCACACTGCAAATGCAAAATAATTTAACATGCTGAACCCCCCCCCCAATATTAAATCCCATTCTCACCTCTCATCCCGTGGCAAAAGGTGGCCTGATCCACCACTTCTTCTCGCCGGAGAAGAGTGAGACTGGGAACAAATAGTTCCTAGTCTCCCTCTCGTGCAGCGTTCGCGGCCCGGAAGCGCAAGCTGCCATGGAGTCCTATAGACTTCACGAGCTGATACTCGCGGCCGCGCTATTGTGGGTATCAGGGAGGTTAGTGCCGTTCTGGGGCAAGGTGCTGGGATAGCATCTTCCCCAGACTATAACATTAACACAGAGACAGTAAGGGAAAACCTGCAGGCACACAATATCCAGCTTCTGGTCTCCATGTTGGCATCCACTGGGGACCAGGGTCCATAGTAAAAATGTGTCTAAATAATTGAAATGTCAGATAATAGCCTGACTGGGTTAATAAGCTAAAGTGGTCACGGTGGGTAGAGTATCCCTTTACAATAATTTCATGAACAAACTTAGCGGGAGCAGGGTCCTGAGGTGGAAGGGAGCAAGTTTGGGGCAAGGGACTTGACCAAAGTATGATAGGAAGTGGGTTTTGGCAAAAGACGGGACCTAAGTGTGGGAGGGAGTTTGCGGGAAGGTTCCGGACCCAAGGGAGAGAATGGCAGCTGCAGACCAAAGAGGGGTGGCAGCAGGTTGGGGTGGTGGCACAGGACTCCAGTAAGGATAAAACACCAATGGCACATAGCCCATATCAAGTGGCAGTATCCCAGGGTTTATGTTAGAGCTGCTAGAGTTGAAAACTGAATAAAAACAAACTAGTTGTGTCTGACATAAACCTAGAACTAAATCAGAGTAAAGCAGCGACCCGTCTTCTCCAATCAGCTCCGAAACAGAAACAGAGTCAGAGGTTATAACATTTAATTCAGGCTGACTCTATACAGTATGTGTGCATTTTCCTGCTTCTCGTATAGGAGAGGTTTTGTGGATTTTCCCATAAAAACCCACTTGCTGCTGTTCCTAGAGCCTGGCAGGCTCCACCTAAAGTAAGTGGAAACTCAGCCATACTCTATGGAATAAGCGTTTAACAGAATTGCACTAGGGAGATTCTCCGTCTTTTCTGCTTATATTTTCCATATACACAGGACCGGCCCAAGACCTTGTGCTGCCTGGAGCGAAGGATGAAATGCTGCCCCCCCAAAAAAAAAAACACGCAGCGTGTATGAGCGTATCACAGCAATAAAATTCAAACACTCATACACACCGTACATTAGAATTTTCTTGCTGTGGAGCTCTGTGATACAGTAATGTGAGGTGTATATAACTGAGCCCAGCGTCACATTACCCAGCAGTGCCCAGTGTCACATACCCAGCAGTGCCCAGCGTCACATGCCCAGCAGTGCCTAGCGTCACATGCCCAGCAGTGCCTAGCGTCACATACCCAGCAGTGCCCAGCGTCACATACCCAGCAGTGCCCAGCGTCACATACCCAGCAGTGCCCAGCGTCACATACCCAGCAGTGCCCAGCGTCACATGCCCAGCAGTGCCCAGCGTCACATGCCCAGCAGTGCCCAGCGTCACATACCCAGCAGTGCCCAGCGTCACATACCCAGCAGTGCCCAGCGTCACATACCCAGCAGAGCCCAGCGTCACATACCCAGCAGAGCCCAGCGTCATATGCCCAGCGTCACATACCCAGCAGAGACCAGCCATGGGTATATTGCCACAGCTCACTCATGGATATATTTGCCCCAGTCTCACTCATGGATAGATTTGCCCCCAGGCTCACACATGGATAGATTTTCCCCCAGACTCACACATGGATATATTTGCCCCCAGACTCCCACATGGATATATTTGCCCCAGGCTCACACATGGATAGATTTTCTGCCAGGCTCACACATGGATAGATTTGCCCCAGGCTCACTCATGGATAGATTTGCCCTCATGGATATATTTGCCCGCAGGCTCACCTCTGCCAGGCCCCTCCGACAGGCAGATCCTGCGGCCGCCGTGTTCCTTCCTTCAACGAGCGGCAGCCTCATGAGTATCTGCCGCTCGCCTGGGATCCACCCTCCAGCCTACCGCGATCTCCGCCGCTGCATAAAGAAATAGGGCAGAGCGCAGCAGCGGTGCCGGGGGCTGAAATTTGCCGCCCCCGAATTTCTGTCGTCTGGAGCCGCTGCTCCGCTCTGCACCATTGTCGGGCCGGCCCTGCATATACAAGATCCTTATTAAGAATCCTTGAGGGTGGATGGGCACCCATGAAAAAGAAGAAAAACACTCATGAGGCACATCACACCAGAGCCCGTATAGACTCCCTATTTGTAAGTGTGTGATCACTATATATTACTCCTGTGTATACAAACGTATTGCACAATTATTTCTCTCTGATGTTGTCTCCTATGCCAAGAGCTGACTTTGAGAAGATCATCTGTTCAGAATGCATAGTGTATGTCTTTTGCTTTTTGAGTGCGCTGTACCATCACATATTTGTATTTGGAATTTTTTCCTAGCTTTGGTTTCTTGGGGAAACCACCAGCACTGATACTTAGCGACGGTTCACCGGTATTGGATGGGGATTGTTTGGTGAAGCGCTCCACTGAAAATGTATTTTTAATATAGGGTAGAGTGTTTGTGTTCTGTGTGCCCGATTACCTGATGTCTGTGTTATATTAATATTCCCTTATGTGTTTATTATAGAGTATAGTTTGTGTATCATGCCAAACTAATCTTACTGATTTTTTTGATTGGGTAACAAAAATAATAGACACAGGTGGTGCAGTAGACATTGCTTATTTAGATTTTAGTAAGGCTTTTGATACTGTTCAGCATAGAAGGCTTATCAATAAATTGCAATCTTTGAGCTTGGATTCCAATATTGTTGAATGGATTAGGCAGTGGCTGAGTGACAGGCAACAGAGGGTTGTGGTAAATGGAGTTTATTCGGCGCAAGGTCTTGTTACCAGTGGGGTACCTCAGGGGTCAGTACTTGGACCCATTCTCTTTAATATTTTTATTAGTGATATTGCAGAAGGTATTAATGGAAAAGTATGTCTTTTTGCTGATGACACAAAGATTTGCAACAGGGTTGACATTCCTGGAGGGATCAGCCAAATGACAAATGATTTAGGTAAACTTAAAAAAAAGGTCGGAGCTGTGGCAATTGAGTTTTAATGTGGATAAGTGCAAGATAATGCAGCTGGGACGTAAAAACCCAAGAGCTGAATATAGAATATTTGATACAGTCCTAACCTCAACATCGGAGGAAAGGGATTTATCGGTTATTATTGCAGAGGATCTAAGGGTAAGTAGTCAATGTAATAGAGCAGCAGGAAATGCTAGCAGAATGCTTGGTTGTGTAGGGAGAGGTATTAGCAGTAGGGAAAGGGAAGTGCTCATGCCACTGTACAGAGCACTGGTGAGACCTCACTTGGAGTACTGTGTGCAGTACTGGAGACCGTATCTCCAGAAGGATATAGACACCTTAGAGAGAGTTCAGAGAATGGCTACTAAAATGGTGTACGGCTTGAAGGAGAAAAGTTACCAGGAAAGGATTAATGATCTTAACATGTACAGCTTGGAAGAAAGACGAGACAGAGGAGATATGATAGAAACATTTAAATACTGTGATAAGGTGAAAGGAATTGTGTGCGATGGTGTGTACATTCCCCCTGTGTTTTTGAGCGGGCAGTGGGCAGTTTAAACCCAGAAGGAAAATATGTGTTTTAAATTGTTCCGCTCTGCTGCAAGGTCTCAACACCTGCTAATTAAAAGCCCTTAAATGTTTCCTGGGTGTGAGGAACCAGAGAGAGAGATTGATTCATTTTGAGAGACACAGACGAGTAACAGCAGAGCTGGTGAAGTGCTATGGTTGGCAGCGTCCCTAAAGAAAAGGTTGGCAAAGAGTTCTGTTATTTTATTATTTACCTGCGTTAGTAAGGGACATATACTTTGTTAGTAAGACTCAGACGAGTTAGGCTTTGATTTCTGTTTTGTTTTGTTTGTATGCTGGAGTGCCACAATAAAACTCCACTATAAAGAGACTGTTTCTGTGACATACTTGCCCTAGAGGACCGCGCTATAGCGCCCCCTTGTGACAATACGTAAAGGGAATCCACAAGGTAGAGGAAGGGCGTATATTTAAAAGGAAACAAAGTAGCAAAACAAGAAGACATAGTCTTAGATTAGAGGGGCAAAGGCTTAAAAGTAACATCAGGAAGCATTATTTTACTGAGAGGGTGGTGGATACATGGAACAGCCTTCCAGTAGAAGTGGTAGAGGCCAAAACAGTGATTGAATTTAAGCAGGCATGGGATAGGCATAAGGCTATCCTAAATAAAGATAAATCCACGTAAAGTATCCATGTAATTGGGCAGACTAGATGTGCCGAAAGGTTCTTATCTGCTGACATTTTCTATGATTCTATGTGTACCTTCTCTCTGTATTAGCTGTCTTCTGTATATTGTACATTTCTGTAGCTACCCCACTCCTGCATATTGTATACTCACTGCTGTAAGAAGACTCCTTTGTTTCCCTCTAGTCCTAGCAGACGGTTTAGATAAGAGTGCATGTGTAAACACTCCATTGTGTTGAATGTCTTTTCTATTGTCCAGTGGCTGGAGTCTGTTATATGTAATGAATTCTGGAAGGGAGGGGGTTATCTCAACTGTGTTTTACCTGTGTGTATTTGAAAATAAAGCCAGTCTCTATTTGGATTTTGAATCTGCAAGAAATCCTCACACCGTTTATGTGTCGTCTATTCTGTGTGTGGGTACGAATATCTCCTGTGTACAGTGGAAAGACGTCCAGGGTACCAAGCGTGGGGGTACCCCGATCCGTTACACTGGGCAACAATCGGAGCCATATATTTTCTTCCCAACAGGTTTATATCCGTCTTCTTTACATTTGGTTGAAGAAGTTGGCACCCAGTTGTGTTTGGTAACAGAGTATCCTTCAAGCTAAAATCCTTTCATTGCATTTACCAGTTGGCCCCGTGTGGTCAGTCCATCTTTCCAACAGTCTCAGTCGGGCACCTTCAGTAACTTGGGATACAATCACAGCCAATTGAATCAGATTTTTCTATAGTTTTGCGTTCATTACTTTTACCCAATATATGAAAATTGTCAATAGGCTATTTCGTTTGCAATGACTCAGGAAACTGTAAATATTTATTCAAAATCAGGCGTTGTCTACAATGAGTTGAGTTGGGTGGAAAAAAATGATTATTTTAAGACCAAACAATCTGTACCAACACCCTTCCTGTTAGGAGATGAACGTTTACACCAGCAACGATTCATGAGATAAAAAAAGGAAGACCACACCACTGTACAGATTATTTACATTAACTGCACAGACGTGCATGTCGAGGTGTATAAACTGTGGCACTGTATTCTAAAGTATTCATGTAATAAAAGCAAATTGTGCCAACTGGACAGAGAAAAAGAATAATGATCTAAAAAATGACCTCAGTATTGAGATATTCCATGGATAAAAATAAACCAGTACATCATTGGTGCTATATTCAGGTACTCCAGTCACTCACTGATACATCCTTTAGCACAGTCCTTGAATTCACCCAGGAAGGACGACGAGGGATGCGAATAGTACTTGTTATTTATTTATTTATTTCCTTCCCCATTGTGGAGCCTGATAACCTCCGCCTTGATGAAGATCTGCTAAGGTTGAAATGTCATTGGGTTCAAGCTGGCTGAAGTATTAAACGTTTCACTCTAAATTCATCATCTGATCTAGTGGATATGAAGGTGAATCATTGGCCTCTCTGCCTTTGCTGGTTTGCCAGATAAAGAAATCCATCCAGATTCAGCACATTGTTGAACAGTGTCTGTCAGTCTTGGCTTTTTGTCACTTTGCACATTTACTTCTGTTCTACATTAGAGCAAGAAAAAAAAACACAAGCAGAGGTTGAAATAGCTGCATTTATAAAGCGGAAAAAAAAGACAACCTTGTATGCCATGATATATATTTTTTTTCTCTTCTTTCCCCGGGCTTTTGTCCAAACTCACAAAGGCGAGCCCAACACATTAAAAAATGTAATTATTTCACTTTTGTGTGTAACTTGGATGCAACCCAAAATCCAGGAGTACAAGAGAAAAAAATGAAATGTCTGTTAGGTCTGAAGTACTTCAGAGCGTGTCAACTCGAGGTTTATAAAGAATTCACCTATAATCCAGTATCCTGGTGTAAGGATGATATTGTGGTTGATATTTTATAGGTGTTTGTAAACCTATTTTATAATAAAAACTATAAAATAATAACTTTTATCTGTCTATACCTTGAACATACCTTCCATAATATATACTCGATGTATATATTGTGTGTACAGGGCCAGATTTACAATTGGTCAAAGTAGACCTGTACTTACAGGCGCCCATCACAGGGGAGGGTGGGCACCTTACTCTGTAAAGCTTAAAAAAAAGTTAAAATTTTCAACTTTGCCCATTAACCCTTTCGCTGCTGAGGCTTTTCCCGCCTCTGTGCTGAGGTCATTTTTACCGGTTTTGCTCATCATGTTTAAACGTGTTTTTAAGGCTTATTTTAGTATATGACCCAGACATATTATATATCGTTCTTTCCGTCAGACTCAGTAGATTCATAATATGTCATTATTATATGTATACGTTATGTCATGTCTGTATATTATAACAAAAAATGCAATAAATATGTATTTTCAATAATTTACAACGTGTAAAGTGTTTTTTTTCACATTTTAACATGCGAGCAATTGCGGTTATATTTTGTATGGGGTGCGCTTGTTAAAAAAATTAGAGATGGGGTCTCGTTACATTTTTTTGGGGGGAAAATTACGCGATTTTTAACAAACGCACCGCATACAAAATCGTTAGTGCAGCATCATTGTTCACATTATAATTGCAATGGGAACAATATTGCTACACTAACAAACCAAAAAAAGAAAAAAAATGTTTATTTTATTTTTTATAATTTTTTTTTAAAATATATTTTTATTTTTAATTTTTATTTTTTTTAAAAACTTTTTTCACATTCAAGTTTGGTATTGTTGGAACGGCCATGCTCTGGCCGATCCAACCATACCAAACATTAACCCCTAACTGCCACGGATCGGGAGATAGAGAGTTCATTGGAACTCCCTATCTCCACCGTTGGTGGCATTTAGGGGTTAACTCTAGGACTGGCGTCATCATGCTATGCACGATGACGCCAGTCCTCAGGGGGAGTTCCGGAGGCTTGGCCGACATCCAAGATGTCGGCCAGCTCCGGGGAAAAGGATCGCGAACCGGCGCTTTTCAGCGCCGATTCGCGATCCAGCTCCCCAGGGGTTAATGCCAGGCACCATTTGGAAGGGCAGGCTGTGCCCTTCCAAATGATGCCTGGGTTAACCCCCGCAGAGCCGCCGATCGGGAGGAGAGAGGTCCGAAGGACCTCCCCCCTCCCTTTCAGGCGCCTCCTACGCACATGCGGGGGGTGCCTGAATTAGGTGTCATCGCGCTGCGCGCGATGACACCTAATTCTGGCGGCTGCGGTCCCGGATGCGCGGCTGACATCGAGGATGTCAGCCCGCACCGGGCGGCCAGCGATCGGCCGGAACCGGCCGAACGCTGACCCCAATGGGAGGACGCGCTCAGCGCGTCCTCCGCACAGCAGCGGGAATGCGGAGGACGCGCTGAGCGCGTCCTCCGCATTGAAGGGTTAATGTTCCCCTCTGTGGTGGACAACTTTCTCTGCAACAGTAAAAACTTTAACAAAACAAGCGCACACTGAAACCGAGCACTGGCTTTATCACAGAGGACCAATCGCGCAGTGCTAAGCAATTGCCCAGAAATGTGTGCTACCCATGCACATAGGCGTCTCTAGTGGGGGGCTGGGGGCAATTGCCCACCCAGGTTATTCCTTGTCCCCCTTTGTCCCCTCCACCAGGGATCAGCATCCAGCTTCTTCAGACCACCTTATTTTCATTCCCGTGCGTTTTATGTTATCTCATTGGAAAGAGCAGAGTCTGGCCTTTCCAATGATGCCCAACATGACATAATCAGGATAAAATAAAAATCGTTAATAAAATCAGAGCAATTTTTTTCACAGGGTTGAAATGGCTCAACAGTGAAAGGCTTAATGGTCAGACAATATATTATATTGTGTATTACTTTTGTTCTTGCCTTTATTTAGTTTCTATATTAAGAGCTAATGGGTAGGTTTCATCCCTCACAGTATACATTTTATTTTTTCCTTGATCAATGGATTTTTAGGAGTTAATTGGTATGCTACATGCCTCACAGTATATTCATTTCGTGCTTTCCCTTGATTACAGGCATTTTAGGAGTTAATGGGTAGGCTACATGCCTCACAGTGCATATATTTCCCATTTTTCCCTTGATTAATGGAATTTTAGGGTTAATGGGAAGGCTACATGCCACACTGTTTATTATTTTTATTGTATTTCCCTGCTTTAATGGCATTTTAGGGCTTATTTTGGAAGTTAGAACCTATAGGGTCTATTCATCTATAGATCCTTTACTTTTCGTCACAATTCGGGGAATCCAGTTCCCGCAAGGTCCAGCCGGGGCCGAGCCAGACCCCCAAGGTCCAGCCGGGGCCCAGTCAGACCCCCAAGGTCCAGCCGGGGCCCAGTCAGACCCCCAAGGTCCAGCCGGGGCCCAGTCAGACCCCCAAGGTCCAGCCGGGGCCCAGTCAGACCCCCAAGGTCCAGCCGGGGCCCAGTCAGACCCCCACGGTCCAGCCGGGGCCCAGCCAGACCCCCAAGGTACAGCGGGGCCCAGCCAGACCCCAAGGTACAGCCGGGGCCCAGCCAGACCCCAAGGTCCAGCCGGGGCCAGCCAGACCCCCAAGGTCCAGCCTGGGCCAGCCAGCCCCCAAGGTCCAGCCTGGGCCCAGCCAGAACCCCAGGTCCAGCCGGGGCCAGCCAGACCCCCAGGTCCCCAAGACCCCCAGGGCCTAGCCAGACCCCCAGGTCCAGCCGGGGCCCAGCCAGACCCCCAAGGTCCAGCCGGGGCCCAGCCAGACCCCCAAGGTCCAGCCGGGGCCCAGCCAGACCCCCAAGGTACAGCCGGGGCCCAGCCAGACCCCCAAGGTCCAGCTGGGGCCCAGCCAGACCCCCAAGGTCCAGCCGGGGCCCAGCCAGACCCCCAGGTCCAGCCTGGGCCCAGCCAGAACCCCAGGTCCAGCCGGGGCCCAGCCAGACCCCCAGGTCCCCCAAGACCCCCAGGGCCTAGCCAGACCCCCAGGTCCAGCCGGGGCCCAGCCAGACCCCCAAGGTCCAGCCGGGGCCCAGTCAGACCCCCAAGGTCCAGCCGGGGCCCAGTCAGACCCCCAAGGTCCAGCCGGGGCCCAGTCAGACCCCCAAGGTCCAGCCGGGGCCCAGCCAGACCCCCAAGGTCCAGCCGGGGCCCAGCCAGACCCCCAAGGTCCAGCCTGGGCCCAGCCAGAACCCCAGGTCCAGCCAGGGCCCAGCCAGACCCCCAGGTCCCCCAAGACCCCCAGGGCCTAGCCAGACCCCCAGGTCCAGCCGGGGCCCAGCCAGACCCCCAAGGTCCAGCCTGGGCCCAGCCAGAACCCAAGGTCCAGCCTGGGCCCAGCCAGAACCCCAGGTCCAGCCTGGGCCCAGCCAGAACCCCAGGTCCAGCCTGGGCCCAGCCAGAACCCCAGGTCCAGCCTGGGCCCAGCCAGAACCCCAGGTCCAGCCTGGCCCAGCCAGAACCCCAGGTCCAGCCGGGGCCCAGCCAGACCCCAGATCCCCCCAGGGCCCAGCCAGAACCCCAGGTCCAGCCGGGGCCCAGCCAGACCCCAGATCCCCCCAGACCCCCAGGGCCCAGCCAGAACCCCAGGTCCAGCCGGGGCCCAGCCAGACCCCAGATCCCCCCAGACCCCCAGGGCCCAGCCAGAACCCCAGGTCCAGCCGGGGCCCAGCCAGACCCCCAAGGTCCAGCCGGGGCCCAGCCAGACCCCCAAGGTCCAGCCGGGGCCCAGCCAGACCCCCAAGGTCCAGCCGGGGCCCAGCCAGACCCCCAAGGTCCAGCCAGGGCCCAGCCAGACCCCCAAGGTCCAGCCTGGGCCCAGCCAGACCCCCAAGGTCCAGCCTGGGCCCAGCCAGACCCCCAAGGTCCAGCCTGGGCCCAGCCAGACCCCCAAGGTCCAGCCTGGGCCCAGCCAGACCCCCAAGGTCCAGCCTGGGCCCAGCCAGAACCCCAGGTCCAGCCGGGGCCCAGCCAGACCCCAGATCCCCCAGACCCCCAGGGCCTAGCCAGACCCCCAAGGTCCAGCCGGGGCCCAGCCAGACCCCCAAGGTCCAGCCGGGGCCCAGCCAGATCCCCAAGGTCCAGCCTGGGCCCAGCCAGAACCCCAAGTCCAGCCGGGGCCCAGCCAGACCCCCCAGGGCCCAGCCGGGGCCAGCCAGACCCCCCAAGGCCCAGCCGGGCCCAGCCAGACCCCCCGGGCCCAGCCAGACCCCCCAAGGCCCAGCCGGGGCCCAGCCAGACCCCCGGGGCCCAGCCAGACCCCCCAAGGCCCAGCCGGGGCCCAGCCAGACCCCCCAAGGCCCAGCCGGGGCCCAGCCAGACCCCCCAGGGCCCAGCCAGACCCGCCGGGGCCCAGCCAGACCCGCCGGGGCCCAGCCAGACCCCCCAGGGCCCAGCCAGACCCCCCAGGGCCCAGCTGGGGCCCAGCCAGACCCAGCCGGGGCCCAGCCAGACCCCCCAGGGCCCAGCCAGACCCCCTCAGGGCCCAGCCAGACCCCAGCGTCCAACCAGGGCCCAGCCAGACCCCCCAGCGTCCAACCGGGGCCCAGCCAGACCCCCAAGGTCCAGCCGGGGTCCAGCCAGACCCCCAAGGTCCAACCGGGGCCCAGCCAGACCCCCCAGCATCCAGCCAGACCCCCAAGGTCCAACCAGGGCCCAGCCAGACCCCCGGGGCCCAGCCAGACCCCCAAGGTCCAGCCGGGGCCCAGCCAGACCCCCAAGGTCCAGCCAGACCCCCAGGTCCCCCCAGACCCCAGCCAGACCCCCAAGGTCCAACCAGAGCCCAGCCAGACCCCTAGGTCCAGCCGGGGCCCAGCCAGACACCAAGGCCCAGCCAGACCCCCAAGGTCCAGCCGGGGCCCAGCCAGACCCCCAAGGTCCAGCCGGGGCTCAGCCAGATCCGCAGGGCCCAACCAAGCCCCAGTGCCCAGGCCAGCGCCAGGGCCCAGGCAAGCCCAAAGGCCATCCTACACACCGCACAGTACTATGAGTTTTATTGCTGTGGAGCTCTGTGATACTGTCACGATCCCTCTATACACATGATGCAAGTCCCTTTAGACAGTCCCTATCTACCCCTTCGATCCTTAAAGTGGATCGGCCGCCACAGGATTTATTTAGATTAATTTCATTCTTGTTATATTTCGTTTACCCTTTATTTATAGGAACTAATTTCCTTTGTTAGATTTAGTGTAAAACTGTTGCTAGACTTCTAATTAATCATGTTTTTGCCCTGCACCAATTCTGCTAGTCACCATGGAGTACATGCTTGCTACAATGTATCAGTCACTGACGTAGCACTCCACGCTTCAAACTCCAAAATACTTTATGTTCAGTTATATTGTGTGGTTTTAAATGTATTGTAAATTGCTCATTTTTAGTTTTAAATACTTCTATTTCCTTAGGTAAATGTGTTTTTTTTAAAGATACTACCTGCTGCAGTGTCAAATGCTTTCCTTCGTATAGAATGTACAATAGGTTTGAGTAATTTGTGGATTATGCAAAAGTGCTTTCTCTTTGGGTATCTGTTTATATGTCTGAAAGGTTGAGAGTCACATGGTCTCAGCCACCCACTATGTGATTCCCTTTACAATGGGTTATGTAAATCACTGTGTGTGGTCACTGTGGGGGTCAAGACTTCATCTGCATACAACCAGTGGACCAAAGTGAAGCCTGAAGAGGACCTGAAGGAAGCCTGCAGTGGTCTTAGAACCAACCAATCAGAACTGTTGGGGTGGGTGGGAAGTCTGAATGTGCATGGCTGTATAATGTATATAAGCACTGTCTGTTCCCATTCTAAATACACTCTGATTTACCTTCAACCTACACTTTTGTCTCGACTAAGTAATTGGGGAGGGATACAGGGCTATTCTCACAGAGCCTCGGTATTCTCGGATCCAGGCAGAGACAAGCAGCGGATTGATGCCCTCTTAATAGTGGCATTACAGGCTCCATCCAGCAGATTGGCTGATTCTGAGCAGCCGCCTTCACTGCATCCTTGGCAGACACCTCGGTTGGCATGCTACCTCTCAGTGCTCCAAGGCAAGGACTGAGTTAATCTCGAATCTACTCCAGCTGAGTAGCGGATTTCATTACATCAGTAAACTGACTACCGCTTAGGGACACACACACCTATATGTACAGGTATGCACAGGACAGGATTACTAGACACTGTTGTCAAACGAGTGGGAAATGTTTTACCAACAACGAGTGGGAAATGTTTTACCAACAACGAGTGGGAAATGTTTTACCAACAAGTGCGAAATGTGTTATCAACAGCGAGTGCGAAATGTGTTATCAACAGCGAGTGCGAAATGTTTTACCAACACACAGGACCTGGTATACCTAAAATAGGCCAGACGGTATACAAGGATGTATTCTTTCTCCAGCCCAAATCGATCAGTGTTAGTGGTCAGGGATAGTCAAGACGGTACACAAGGGGTATCAATCCTCCTGGCCAGCCCTGCGAGCTCTGGAAGCCGGCACCACTCCTGGCACCCAGCTTGTCGATGGCGCCGCTGGGTGCCGGGGCCCCTTCTGAGCCCCAGACGTGACCGATACGCTCATACAACACCGCACATTTCTGTGAGTTTTATTGCTGTGGAAATTGTGTTATGGCCTTTTTTTTTTTTTTGTAAAAAGGTTGAAGTTTACGGGGGGGGGGACCATTGTGAGGTTCAGTAAGGGGCCCCATAATTTCTGATGACTGCCCTGCTCAGGACCCTCTAACAGGCCAGATTTTGCAGATCAGCTTGGGGAAATGCAGACTGAATCTTGCAATCACTGAGCACCAAATCATATCACCTGTGCTGGGCTTCAGATTTCTGGCAAACCTGGCCTGTCAGCGGGTCAGGAGGACAGGTTTGGGAAACTCTGATTTAAAGTACTGTCCAGTGATTCGTAAAATATTATAACCAACCAAAGGAATCATGACCTTCAGGGACACACTAACTGTTGGGTCAGATCTTATACCGAATTATAATCACACTGAGAAATACAGCAGTACAGGCTGTGTATGATGTATGGGGTGCATTACATGTGGGCATATGCTACCTTGTAATGTGTTTAGACACCCATACACCCTAAAGGTTTTTTGGATCTGTCACAGAATCACTTGTACGAATGACATTTGTTTTTTATCAATTGGCCCTGTGGGTTAGTCTGAATTCAAAGGACATTTCGGTGAGCTGAGAGAAATGCTCATTAGATACTATGTAGCATTCTATACCAATTGGAATGTATGAATAATACTGTATTTATGTATAAATACACATTAAGTTGCAACATTTACTAGCAATATGTAAAGGAGCGGAAGTCCGATCCATAGTATAGCGTGTAAGTAAACGTGCTGAGGTGTGGGAATCTGTGACCAAGCAGAAGTGAGAAAGAAATGTATTTGCATTTTCATGCTGAATTGGGTAATACTTACTGTGCTTTCCATGTTTACGTTTTGCTACTCGTGCAAAATTAGATTTCTTCATCATAACCCATCTGGATTGGAGACCCTAGTTAGTCTGTTTGCTGCCTCCAGGACGCAGGAGAAACCAGATGAAGAGAGTATCTTTGTATCATGCCCTCTCCTCTTAGATTGTAAGCTCTCAAGCAGTGTCCTCTCTCGTAATGTTCTGTGTGTTTAACTTATATGAATATCTGTTATTCTGTCTCACCCATTGTACAGCGCTACGGAACTTGTTAACGCTTTAGAAATCCATGTAACTGTAATATAGTAATACAGTGCAGCATTCAAGATTTCTGTATCCTTGCACTGTTTTCTTAAGCTATATTGTGTCTTGGATATGTATTTCTGATGTGAACTTTATTTGAAAGTGTTACCAATAGAATTCCTAGCAGCATTTGTGCACCCAAGTAGCTCTATGAGAAAAGGACATCTGACTTGCTACGTTGTGTAAAAGTGTTCTGCAATGAAATTTATTCTCCGGGCTGTATTTAAAGGCCACTGCTTGTATGTGAACAAAAGAAGCATATGGGTGGCCTGTTGCTTGGTTCTCTGTAAGAGAAAAAACATCCGTGCAGGCAGATTTTCCTTACTACCTCCTTACTACCTCCCTACTACCTCCCTGTTACCTTACCTGCCTCCCCCCCCCCTGCAGCTGCTGCATTTGTGATTAATAAGGAGCTGCTGGAAGGTACCAGTGGGTCCATAGGACTCCGTGGAGTCCAGCACAACCCTGCCACAAGTTTCCATAGGATCATACAGAAGCTGCGGAGGGACAATGGGAAGTGGTGTATCACGCTGCCCTCTCCCCATGGGATCAGAGGTAGGTATGTGCGTTATTTTTAGGGCTATTCATTTTAATGTGTTACTTGATTTTGCAAAAGTGGAATCCCTTAACCCCAGGTTCTGTCGGTTGTTATTTCTTTAAGGAAATTCAGGATCCAGAGGAGTAAAACGAGTACCTTGGAATGTTTTTTTTTTTTCCGCTTTCTCCACCTAGGCGCTAGTGTAATAGCGGCCATTAATTTGCAATAAAGAGCCGCAAGGGCAGAGCATCAAGCACAGCTTATGGCAAGCTTGGAATAGCAACTGTAGCTGATAATTTAACCGCAAGAGTGGCATAGGACCCTAGGTATTTTACATTTATATGTCTATGTATATATACAAACATTCACAACGGGTAGGGCTTACACGGCCTTAACATGCAGGTTTCAGAACTGTGCTACTACTGGGGTGATAAATGGAGCACACAAAATTCAGAGCACTGATCCAAAAATGTAAAACGCCCGACTTAGATCTTAAATTGGGGAAGACTTTGGTTACAAAATATCACCATACGTTGCATAAGCTTGCCATATTGTCAATGTACCTCACCGGTGGCAGTTCCTTCTCTATGCGTAATGCCCGGTTTTACAAGATTAAAATGATTAAACTACTTACTTAGGACATGCGTCCTCCTGGATGTAATTCAAGGCCACCATTTGGTGTTTTTAAACCTTTGTATGTTTGTCATACTCTGAATTTGTATGTGATGTAATCTATGTAGAGCTATATTCTTCCTTTCGCAAATTATTTCTGAAGGTATTTAGAGACCCGTCATCCACCTTAGTGGATCATGTAGATAGAGAATGAAATTGTACCCCATTTTGTTGTCTTCTCCACCATAACATAGGTTGCCTCTTATAGCTGGAATCTCAAACTTTGATCTCCCCCACCCCTTGATCTTGAGAAGCTACGACTCCCATGATTTTCTATTCAAAGATTTCTGGGAATACTAGGCCATCGACATCTGCTTTAAAGAGCTTTGCAGAACACATGAAAAATGTATATATTGTGCGCTTTCATGACCTGATCATCTGATAAAAGTTGTTCCAAACTGATATACTGTCAGTCTTTTTTACCAACCATGGAATAAGATCACTTATCTGAGAAGACCCAGCATTTTGTGTGTGTGTGTGTGTGTGTGTGTGTGTGGTATACACTCACACATGCACAAAGAGACTGCAAGGCATTTGTTTTTATAAGGGTATAAGGCTAGGGTCAAACGAACGCATTATTAGCAGCGACCGTCAAAAAGTGCGTCCGAACGCACTGCCGTATTTTTTCACGGAATGCGTGAAAACGGTCATACGATGCACATTTTCGGGCGTGATTTTTTTTACGGATCGTCAATAAAACACTTTGCGTCTGGACGTTATGTTGGCTGGACATGAGCAGCGACTGACCTCTCCTAATCACGCACACTCGACGCTAGCGGACGCAGCGCACTCTGTACGTCAGTACTAGCGGTCCTGCGTTCTCGAAAAAATGCGTTCATTTTCCACTTGCGTTGCGCGGCCGTACTTCGTATATTGGCCGTCATTGCGCTTCATTTGCTGCTAGTGCGGCCGTGATTAAGTGCGCCTAAACGCACATTAAAAATGTGCTAGCCTGACCCCAGCCTTAGGCTTTAAAGAGGTAATGTGTTTGCTTTAAACTCACGGCTCCACCAGAATTCTTTAAATACAATAGATCATATGGCCAGGGAATTATGGTTGGAAACAACTGAGGTGCTGGAGTTTGACATCCCTGCTTTAGAAAGACCTAAAAATATTGAGTATATTGTCGTGAGACAGCGTTGTGAACTATTTGATGATATACATATGAGATACCTATTGTTTGATCAATGCCACATCTTTGTAAACCAATAAAGTTTTTCTAGCCAGGCTGGAGTGTTGTATACCGCCTTTGTGTATATTATATACTGCACACATTTATTTAACTTACAAATAGCGGAGTCCATTAAGAGACAGGCCAGCAAACTTTAGCGTGGAGATGCATTAAAGGGGACGCTCTACTCCTAACCACTTTACATTCAGAAATTGTGAGATATCCCGTCCTGTCCCCCCGCTTCACCATTCTGGTGAAAACGCTAGGTGAAGAGATGGAGTTTCCAACCAGCAGCCGGGATTTAAAAATTTTGCAGAGTGTGTGCCGCTGTCACTCTCTCAGACAAACGGCAGTAGTGATCATTCTCAAAGAAGCAGCTGAAGGATCGTATCTGCGCATGTGCAGGCTCTACAGAACGTGTATGCGTAAAGTTTGCATGCCCCATTGTGGGGTACAATCTGCGGCTTCTACACTATGCAAGTTGCACAGGGCCGCAGATTGTGCTAGATGGCTTCAGTGACTTCCGAGTTCAGCACTCCCTCACCCGAAGAGCAGGAGCTGCGCGGCGAGGAACGTAAGCTGATTACAAAAAAAATCTTAAAGAGAAAAGAATAAATAATTGGGTACAGGATGTCCGTAGCCTCTGCCCAGTTATTTGAGGGGGAAAAAATAGGAAACTTTATTTTTTAATAAAGCGTTCCTTTAAATGCCCTGGCTTGACTTAATTGAGCAATGTTTTTACATTGTAGTTACATAGGCCGAAAAAAGACATGCGTCTATCGGGTTCAGCCTCTCATACATCACCTACTGCTGTTGATCCAAAGGAAGGCAAAAAACCCAGTCTGAAACGCTCGCCAATATGCAACACACTGGGGAAAAAAAATCCTTCTTGACCCCAGAATGGCAGTTAGATTTCTCTGACCCAACCACCTCAACAGGCAGAGAATTCCACAGCTTTATTGTTCTCGCCGTAAAATAACCCTTCCTATGCTTTATGCTGAATTTCCTTTCATCCAGTCTAAATGGGTGACCTTGTGTCCTGTGTATAGTCCGTTAATGAACAGGTTCCCAGACAATAGTTTATAATGGCCCCGTATATATTTATATAAGGTTTTCAGATCCCCTCTAAGGCGCCGTTTCTCTAAACAGGTTTAAGCTTGTTAGTCTTTCCTCATAACTTGAACCTTCCATTCCCCTTATTAATTTAGTCGCCCGTCTCTGCCCTTTTTCTAGCGCTATAATATCCTTTAAGACAGGTGCCCAAAATTGCACAGCATATTCAAGGTGCGGCCTGACCATTGATTTATACAGAGGCAAAATTATGTTTTCATCCCGAGAGCGAACTCCCCTTTTAATGCATGCCAATACCTTGCTGGCCTTGGCGGCTGCTGTTTGACATTGCACATTGTTACTGAGTTTGAAGTCTATGATTATTCCCAAATCCTTCTCCTGCTTGGATTTCCCTAACTCCGTACCATTTTTCTCTCATCCTAATAAAAATTTGTATGGTTTACCTTTTGATTTTCAGGTACCTTTTTATATATGTGATTATGGTAAATGACTATTATTTTTAGATTTTATTAGTGCTAAATGGAACTGAAATGTTATTTTCAATTCATGGCTGGAGCCCTGTCAAGACTCTATTATGCTCCCAAACCTATGAAATTTCACTTGCACCATACAATGACCCCTGGCTGTTCACCAACGATTGGCTTGTCAGATTCTTTGAGTGGGCCAGAATTATTCCGTTAAAATGTTTTTTGAGCTAAGAAAACCGAGTATCTACTTTTCCTTTCTTTCATGACAGCTGGGTTGATAGAGGGCTGCGTGTAATATTGAAAAGCTGCTCCAAACAAACAAAACAGATAGCAATCTCCAGGAATCCTTTTATTTCCCAGACAATGTCTGAACATTGCATTAACCCAGGCTCTTCACATTCTACACGGGGTTTTGAAGATCCCTATCTCCAATTCAAATGACCTTGATTGTTGTTCGAGTGATGAGCAAGCAGCCTCAATAATATTATGCATAACTAAAACCTGGATAAAATAATGCTCTTTTGGCTCCATAAACGTTTACAAATCCGAGGACTAAGAAGAGCCTGTGGTACAGCATTTACTTATTTCAGCATGATCCTATCACCGTGCTCCTCACAGAGCAAGTCGCTGGTGAGAGTGTGTCCTAGGGATGGACCGATATAATTTTTTCATAGCCAATACGATAATCGCCAGCCTTTCTGACTGATCGCAAATAACTGGTGAATTTAAGGTTGTGAACAAACAACACAAATCTGACATTATGCCATTAACGGAATGCAATTAATAACATTGTAATTATTGCACAATGCCCATTTCATTAATTCAATTTAATAAAAAGAAACCTTTTTATTCTTACAAACAATATGGCCTTGCCACGGCTAGACTCTGGACTTTGCAATGATCCCTCATATGACCAGCTTGTAGGCTGCGGTCAGACGAGCGCACTGATTGCGCCCAGTGCGTCCATTGAAACTGATGCACTTTGTAGCAGATGAGATTGTGGTTACATAGTATCAGTTATAACGGACGTTGGTGGGGGGAGCTGCATCCTCCATAGGAGGATCGAGCCTTGCAGCGCTGAGAGCACTAGCTGCGCTCAGCGAGGTGGTCAAACGGGCGTCCGAGTGGAAGGAACGTCCACTCTCATTTTACGTCCTCTCGTAAAAACACTCGTCTGACACCAGCCTTAGGTGTAGCTAAAATTACGCTTTTCCTGTCCCAACGGTAATTGGCGCTAACACTTTGTAATACCTCACTTATCGAAATGCTAGTTAATGATTGCGCTCCTTTATGGTAAGTATAGGATGCATAGAGTACAGTAAGCTTGCGGAAACTAGAGCAATAACCGACGCGCTAAGTGATTTCTTAGGGGTTTAGTGTCAGGAAGGTAATATGGGGAGCATGCGTTAAAGTCCCTTATCCTAGCGGTAACACTTACACATCCGAACATTAGTGTTCACTAGGGAATAGTGCCCTCTGTCGGCAACCTCATTGTCACGTTTCTCCTTAATAATTAATATACTGGTCCCTGTACGCAGGACAGCTATCCTACACTTTCGATCCTTGAGATGGTCGTCACAGCTACCTATTACCAAAAACCAGAGGAGTATTTGCTGGAAGTACCTCCTCCCGGAAGCCTGTCTGTTGGGGTGCCCCAAGGTTCAGTACTGGGCCCTCTACTTTTCTCAGTCTACACAGCCTCTCTAAGCAAACTGATCAGCTCCTCTGGATTCCAGTACCACCTATACGCTGATGACACCCAAATTTACCTCTCCTCCCCTGACCTCTCTCCAGGTCTCCTGGATCGAGTCAATGACTGTCTCTCTGCTGTCTCAAATTGGATAGCTTCCTGCTTCCTTAAACTCAATCTTGCCAAAACTGAAATTCTCGTCATCCCTCCCTCCAAGGAGATCCCAATACCATCCATCTCTCTACGAGTAAATGAAACACCCATTAGCCCAACACCCCAAGCTCGCTGCCTTCGTGTCACTTTTGACTCTGACCTAACATTCTCTTCCCACATCCAGACAGTGACCAAATCCCGTTATTTTTAACTCAAAAACATTGCCCAAGTCCGCCCCTTTCTCACACAAGATACCGCAAAAGTGCTGGTTCATGCTCTTGTCATTTCACGACTTGACTACTGCAACTCGCTCCTTATTGGCCTCCCCAACTGCCGTATTGCCCCTTTGCAATCTGTTATGAATGCAGGGGCAAGACTTATTTTTCTCACTAAACGCACCTCACATACGTCCCCACTCTGCCGGTCCCTCCACTGGCTTCCTGTATGTTTCAGGATACAGTTTAAAATACTGATGCTCACATTCAAATCAATCAATAACTCAACCCCTCCCTACATGTCTTTGTTACTCCGCAAGCACGTCCCATCTAGATAACTCCGTTCAGCAGATGATCTCAACCTGTCATCAGTCTACACACGCACAGCCAACTCTCGCCTCCAGGACTTCTTAAGGGTGGCACCAGTCCTCTGGAATGACTTGCCTCACCCTATCAAATTCTCCCCTGATCTTCAGGCCTTCAAGAAATCCCTCAAAACTCACCTCTTCAGATTAGCGTACCACATCACTGATGCAACTCATCCCTCTGCTCACCTACTCACACTTGATTGACGCCGCTCTTATGGCCCCACCATTCCCAAACCACTGGCACGAATGATCCTGCTATCTAGTGAATTTCCTCAACCCCCAATCCCTCTAGATTGTAAGCTCCTATGACCAGGGCCCTCTACACCTCTTGTTTCCATCTTACGTCTGTTTATTTGTATTTCGTTCCCTTTGGTTATTGTAAAGAGGTGCGGAAACTGTTGGTGCTATATAAATTATGACAATAATAATGGGTATACACACACAGGGTTAACAATAATGGTGTCTAGGAGCCTGAGGCCAGGATACTCTTGAGCCAGACACACAGGGTTAATAGAACAAATACCTAGCAGAGGTTAATACATGTATGTATTATGTTATCAAAACGTCAAGAATTGTATCGCCAGAGTAGTGTCGCCCATAAGCCAGAGGGTCTTATCGCCAGGGTAGAGTGTCAGCCGTAAGCCAGAGTCACTTGCCAGAACAGGTAGTCAGAAGGGAAGCCAAGGGGTTAATCGCCAGAAGGGTAGTCAGACCAGCAATGGTACTACACAGTATACAATTCAGCAAAATACGAACGAGAACTGAGAGGGGGTAAAACCATGTCAGGGCAACTAGTAGGTTTCAGACACCTGATCTTAAACCCGGCGGGCGCCGCATCATCACGCCCCGCCATCGTGCCTAACCCATAGCCGCGAGAGATCCTCTTATCAGTCAGTGCCTGGCCAGTGAGCAGCGAGGACCTCACTGCCGGGTGCTGGCTATGGAAGACTGCGTGGGACGTGACACTCATATCTTGATCAAGTGGCCTTTCCATGGTCCATATATGAAGTGGTCGGATAGTATATGTCACACACTTAATACATACATATCACCTGATACAGCGCAATCAATGCGTTATGGGGTCCTTGCGTCTCCCAATAATGTAATATTTACTGAAGCCCCAACGAGCAAAAATACATTGCAACACAATTATGGTGCAGTATATTTCATCAAGAAGTTACACATATTCAATTTCTAGCGATTTTACACTCACAAATACAGAGCCCATGCACTGGCTCTTAGTGGGTCCACGCCTGCGGGTTATTGCCTTCTTATTTCTTAGGTGACCCCCACCTTGTATGGAGTCTTTCATCCAAAAACATGCAATAAAATCAGAAAGAAAAGGCACTCTCCTTGCGCAGATTTTTCAGTGAACCTTTCCTGAACTTCTGTGCTCTATCTTCAACCTTGAACATGCATGAAAAAATCTTTGCAAGACAGTTTTCCTTACGTCTTCCTTTCACGGTATGTATTCTGCACCAGTTGCTTTATAAACTGCTGGTGGCGGAATGAAACTGAGACGTAGTTTCATACCAACAGCAGAGTCAAGCGCCACCACTGCTATTGAGTTCTGGAGTCCAGCACGTCCCAGTTGCAAGCTCTGCAGAGTATGCATTAGCTTTGAATGAAGTGCAGAAGGACACTGGGAACAATTGGTTCCCAGGCTCCTGTTGCAGATCGCGCCCCCCTCTCCACTATGGGATGAGAGTTGGGTTTTTGTGCGTTTATTTTAGTGTGTTAAGGGTTTCTTCTTTTGTAAAATCCCTTAACACTAGGTCCTGGGAGTCGTCTGTAATTCTTTGAGAAATAGTGGTTGCAGACCTGAAGAATGAACTACAATGGGATAGACTGATCTTTTGGTGCCAGGTGCAAATTATTTCCTCTGATAAAGCTTTAGGAGACATTAATGTACAGTGGGGACGTGCTATGTATGCGCAGCACGCAAGGCTAGCAGCAAGAGCGGGATAGCTTATCCAGCTGTTATCGACTGACACCGATCTGGAGATCCGCTATAGCCAATATTTTAATGGCAAGAGGGTAATAGGGCCCTGAGCTAGTACGTGTGATACCAATATAGCCAACCTTTTCATAGTGTATTTATATTTAGACATTTGTCCCTTTGAAATTGCAACTCCCATAGTAGAAAGCGCAGACTTTAATTGAATTGGAATCCGTCTGAGACCTTTTCCATTTGTTTTGAGGAATTTTAATAAACACAGAGGACATGAACGGCCACCCAGAAATCCTCCATCCTATGCCATACGGGCTGTCTTTGCATTGCAATTATAATGGTGTGTGTGTATGTGTGTATATATATATATATATAACCAAAAATATATATTTTTGCGTTGTGTTGCCATTACATGGTGAGGGGCACGGGGGGGGCACGCTCCATAAGGCAGTATGGGAATATATTTATAAAGATGTTTGTAATACTTACACAGAGCTGGCGCCCAAACTGGTACATGGAGCAATGGAACAACGATTGGGAGGGGGTGATATCTGGTGTTCCCAAAATTGTGACCCCCCCCCCCACATTAAAATCTGACCCAAAACCAAATCCCAGGCCATCATGTGAGAGCCAGCTTTATTTTGTCTTCTGTCGAGGCTCCTGTCTACATCAATAGATAAATATTTGCCTGTGCCGTCTTCTATATTTGATTTACCTTTCATTCCAGTTCTTCCAGCTAAACATCCTATTTCCAAGGACTGCCTTCTGAAATTTGCAAATACACATTGTAAGCTCTCGGGCAGGGTCTCCTACTGTGCGGTGTTTAACTTGTATGTATATTTGTTATTCTGTCGCTCCCATTGTTAGACATGTGCACAGCACAAAATTTCGTTTTGAACTAATGGATTAGTCCTAAAATGCAATTTATTTAGTTGCTAAAGAAATTCGTTTTCAGTTCTTTAGTATGAAAACTAATTTAATTCATCCGAAAACCAGTGGATACAATTACTATTGTAGTGGCTCCTCAGAGGGCTGAGATCGCTGCTTGTTACAGTATCACTCACTCTCAGCACAATGTGTCAGGCAAAGCTGTTACAGTAATCGACTGCTGCTCATCACAGTGCTCAGAGTTTCAGTAAACCTAGTAAATAATATTTTTAAATATAAGAGGTTAGAACAATATTATTTCCTTGTTTTACTGAAACTCTGAGCGCTGTTAGTCAGTTACTGTAACAGCTGAGCCTGATACATTGTACTGAGAGATAATATAACAAGCAGCCGATCCCAGCACTCACAGCCACTAAAGGGCTAAAAAAAAAAGGCTTCTCTCTGTATAATGTATAGAACATCCTCTTGCATTAATTTATACCCCTCTCTGTATAATGTAGATAACCTCCTCCTGCATTAATTAATACCCCTCTCTGTATAATGTATACAACATCCACCTGCATTAATTAATACCCGTCTCTGTATAATGTATAGAATATCCTCCTGAATTAATGTCCCTCTCTGTATAGAACATCCTCCTCAATTTATACCTTTCTCTGTATAATGTATATAACATCCTCCTGCATTAATACCCGTCTCTGTATAATGTATAGAACATCCTCCTGCATTAATTAATGCCCCTCTCTGTATAGAACATCCTACTGCATTGGCATGTGGAGGGTGCAGAACCTCCAGCACAGGAGAGGGAACTTTTACTTAAACTTTGTATCTCTGTGGGGGAGATAGACAGGAATATAAAAGCAGGGGAAAGGGAAAGTATTAACGTAAATCGGTCTGAAAGCTCAGAGAAGAGATGACTGGCGCAAATTATTTTTTTATAAAATAAAGCACTTTAAATCCAGGGAAAACATTCAAATAAATCACACTGAAGGCTCATAATGACAGAGTAACTGTGAGAGCTGGATACTAAATGCATCAGACGTAAAAAAAAAAAACCTTTATAACAAGCAGCACTGGGAGAGGAGAGGGATTTTAAATAAAACATGTATTATAGCTGAGGAAAGGGGGATAGTGCTCCTGGATAATATAAAATGTATCAGACCTAAGCCCCTATTATGCAGAGCAGGAGGGGAGATAACACACGTTTTATAAAGTCCCTCTCTTCTCCCAGCGCTGCTTGTTATAAAGGGGTTTTTACTATCCAGCCCTCCTCTGTCATTAGCTTTCAGTGTGATTTATTTGAATGTTTTCCTTCTCCAGCTGCTTTTATCATCTTGTCTGCCTCATAGACATGCAAGGGTTAAGTAAAGGTTTCCTTTCCTGTGCTGGCTGTCTGTGCTGCGAGTGAGTATTCTGGGGCTCTATCACTGTCAGATTTTCGGGTAGGGGTAGGGAAGGATTACGCATACAAACCTTTTCTGTAGCTTTGCGATGTTGCGCTCTTCATTGCTGGTCTCCTTCACTCATCAATGTAATATCACAAAAAGGACTGAAACTAAAATGTAGTGCATTTTATTTTAGTTTCTTTCGTTTTTTGTACTGAGCAGTTTCGTATCTCTTGAGTCATACTAAAACTAAATTATCCCAAAATTCGGACTAAATCATTTTACTACTAAAACGAATGCACATGTCTACCCATTGTACAGCGCCACAGAACTTGTTAGCGCTTTATAAAAACTTGTAACTGTAACGTGTTCCTGCAGCTTCAAAACTTTTTGTCAGCAGCCCGATTTGTTTGAGAGGACAATGTGCAGATGTTTGTTTCATCACATCCAACTCTCATCACACACACAGGGTTATTCAGAGAGCCGAAATGGCCCCGACATTGCAGTGAATTTCCCCCTACGGTGCAATTTCGGAGCCATTTGAACATTCAAAACCTGCAATATTGGCGAATTGCCAGCGAAATACGGTTCCTGTTAGACGGCAGTGAAATCCCCATAGAGAAGCAATTGTTAACCTGTTCAGAGAAATGCCAGTGAAATGCCCTGATGTTCAGTGGTTTCATTCGGCAGGTTTAATCAGGCGAATCCCATAGGTTTCAATGTTAAAAATATTCCCGTTTTTATTCAATATCAAAAAGGTTATTCTTTTAATTTGCATCAAAAATTCTCATTTATTTTTATTTTATTTTTAAGGCATTTTTCTGTTCTGTCCGGCCACTTTTTTTCTTTTTCAATTGTTTTTTTTTTTTTCCGTAACAGACCTTTTTATTATTATTCATAGGACCTTATATGTTAACTCCAGACATTTTCGTCCATTGTTTTTTTTTTTTTTTTAAAACGGCGTATAAAAGTTTCAATCAATTTTGTTTTTTTGTCGTCGTCGCCCCCCCACCCCCAATCGGCTTTTTCTGGCAGCTGGTTGTCGCTATGTTTGGCGGATCATCTGCTTGTTTTCTGGATGCTTTTGGCTTCTTATGAGATCCAATGTTTGCCGGCGGGTTCCTGGCTGCTTATTGGATCTGATAATTTTGTCGGTTTTGGGGAACGAGAGAGCACAGTCGGTGACATTTCGGTGCTCTCTGAATAACCCTTATACTGTCCCTGCACATTTCTCTGGGACCCTCGACATATAGACCCCACATACTCGCACCATGTATGAATCAAAAAAATGCACACTGTGAAAATATCGTTCTAATAATGTACATTGACAATATTCTTTTATGTGGTGTTACATTTCATGACATCACTAAACGGAAAAATGAATGCTTGCTATAGTGCAGAAGGATATGACTAGTTGCATTGGTTTTCTCCGTACCATGTCTTACCTCCCACCTTCTATGTCATTGTGCCAAACTGTAATAACAAATTATTAATTTTATTTGTTATTATACTCATTTTTGCATTACAAATACAGCTTTAATTTCCTGCACTTAATAAAGTTTCCTAAATGGAAAATGTCCTAGACTTGTTGCCAGCCAATCTAATTAGAGGCTTGCGCTATTCTGCGACTTCAGTCCTGTTTCCATTCATTGGCCTCAAGCAGGTGGCCAGTAACTGTGAATAGGGTCCAGTAATTGTAATGTTCAGCTCTCCAGCATGAAATCAAGGCTGCCAGTAAGACACTGCAGACAGCTGGAAAGCACAAAGTGCTTTGCTACCAGTAACCCATTCAGTCCTGACTGGTGAACTCGGGTCACTTTTACCTGGTTTAATATGCCGTAGCAATAATGCGGCTGATGAAAAGTGCTGTATCTAGGAACAAATTCAGAATGGAAATCCCATGCTGAAAAACATACATGGACTATGCAAAGAATATCTGGTTGCAATATGCCAGATGAATATGTAGCACTCACTCCCGGAGGAGCCGCTGAAAATGAACCACGGGTCAGTCTCCCCGCACTAGGGAATAAATATACTCCAACACCGCTGTGAGTTTTTATCATTTAAATAGTTTACTAAAATAATAAGCAGATGTTGAGACACGGTATTCACAGATATTATTACAGTACTTTCGTATTGCGGTAAAACGCGTAGCGGAAAAGAAACGAAACATGAGGCTTCGTATTTCGGAAGAATAAAATATTCGCAACCGAACAGAAAAATATATGCAATTTCCCAATAGTTCGGAAAAACAGAGACACGTAGCGAACCCCAAAATACAATCTCTTCGTATTACGATAAACGCGCAGCGGAAAAGAGAAAAATATGTATTCAGAACGTAACTTTAACTCCTGTTCCGATTCGTAACAAAATGAGTCCTGCACAGGTTTAAGTCCCGGAATGTAAAAGGTGTGTATGTGTGTGTGGTACCCGGGTACTGTTCAACTGGCCAGTGAATTTACTTAAGGAATGTCTTCGACTAGTCAAGTTGGGGCCCTGTGGACTTTAAAGAGAAAACAGCAGTGTGTTCCTTAATTACATACGGCCTTGGAGGCCTCTCACCCATCCACCGGTTGCTGTAGGCTCCGCTGACCCAGGACGTCTCTCCGCTCGATTTTGACTGGGGATACTAGCGGCCGGATCCGTTGTCTGACTCTCAGTTGCGTGTCCGCGACTTGTCCTGCTCACCGCCTGCTGTCCGTATTCCATCAGCTCGCGGCAACTCCTCACTCCAGGTCTTTGGCTTCTTGTATCTGCAGCAATCTCAGGATCTTAAAGGTCTCCTTCTCTTTAGGCCGAATGACCCGATAAGGAACTGACAGGTCTCACTCGTGCTCTGGCCTAGGCCCTCTTGCGATGTCTTGCACTGCGTCTGCTCTCTCTCGTTCCCTCGCGCGCTCTCGCGCGTTCTCCACGAGGTTCGGGAAGTAAGCCTCCTGTGTCCCACCCACTTCCTGTCCTTTTGCAAAGCACGCCGGGAAATGTAGTCCCAATGTCTCGTCTCTAATCGCGATTGTCTCCATCTTGTGGCCAAAAATAGGTACTGCCAGCAGCAAGATTTAACACAGCGCTACAAATACATACAGGTTATTTGACACATTATTACTTTATTTTTCTCTGTGCCTCTATAACCCTCTCAAATTGGCTTTTTCCCCACAGAATAATAAATTATTGAGACTTAACATGGTAATTACACTGAAATAAATGAACTGGGTTAACTTGCGTTTGACGTTTACTTTCACACATTTATTATGAGCTACAATGCAAAATACTCTTTAGAATTCTGCACAACTTGAGGTTTAGTGAATAAATCCCTCTGTGCGGAATGTGCCCGCATACAGATATCCTATTTTTATATTCTATTGGTATATTTTGGAAGCTGCATTGCTAATAATCACGTTATGATCACGACAAATCACCATAAGCAGGAGATCTGATCGATTTTTATTTACCTTTATCGCATTCACTGTATTGTCAAAAAAGCAATTACTGTCTGTATGCTAATGATGCAGAGCCTGTGTGACATTGATCTAAGGTTCAGAACCTTTCATCCCAGTAATAGTTTTGGAAATTATCAGCGAATAAATGAAAAATTCAAACACCTCTTGATGCATCCATTATGTAGTTTGCCTTTAATCCAGAGCCAGGGTTTCCTCGGCACTCTTCCATATTGATACCATGCACAGAGCTTTGCTTTCCCAACCTGATACGCAGATAAGCTTTTTAAAAACTATTCTAATACCTTTTACAGTTTTATTAAAAAATTTGAATATAAAACTGTATCAATAGAGGTGATGCAATCAGCCTTTAGATATATTCAAAAAACACATCCGTAGAACTCCGGCTGCCTACTTCTTAACTCAAGGCAATCAGCAGTAATGGATTTCATGTGATTGAAATGTGCCGGGAATAAAGACAAGCTCATGACTAATTCGAGAGCCGTCTAATCCATATCTGCCTCCTTTTTACAGTCATAAAACTGCAGAAAAATGGGAATGTGACTTTTTTCTACCCAGCAGGAGGAGTATAAATCACTCAAGCTTTCCTTCTTGAAGTTTATTGTGTTTCTTAAACTCCTTAATCACATTACTTTCCTCGGGGTAACCAAAGAAGTATGGATCCGGCTTGTAGCCTAGAAGATCAAGGGGACAATTGTGACCCTAGAGGCGCGGCGTGTTGTGCGATGAAAATCATGATTCATTGCTTTGCTTTACAACCAGTGTTTTATTAAAAGGTCTTAAGGCGTAATCCGTACCCAAACGAAGGGTATACGTGTTCTGCGGAACACATGAATCGTGGTAAGATCGAAGATGCAGTCTCTTACCCTTGAGGTCTTCCAGAAGATTTAAGATTAATTGTTCTTGCTGTTTCTTTCTAATTCAAGTATTAGTCTGGAGATAACAGTAAACTACCGGAGCTGAAATTAAATATTGGTCATCTTATATTGTCTACCTGGAAGTTGGATTTGTTCACATTGATCATCTAAACGTGTGACCGCCGCTCCCTCCCTCAAGTAAATTTGCAAATTGAAAGCTGACATCTTTTCTTCACTTGTTAAAGGGCCACTACCCCCAAAAAATGAAATGTCCTTATTGTGTTTATTTTATGTTGCTGATGTCTTACATGTGCTTTGTTTTTCTCGTATGTTTAGTTAAGAAAATATTTTACTCTTTAGGTGTCACTGGGTGCATCCATTGTGTGATCTTTTGTGCTGTAAACTGCACCCCAATAGCCTCTTTCAATTGCTTCTCGCGGTGTGGCAATGGCCATAGAATGGAGTTTATTGGTCGATCATTGCCTCAAATCATTGTATTGTGTTGGATGTATTCAAAGGATATCACCATAGGTAGATTAGAAGGGCACTATCGCATGCCCCTCGCTAAAACCGGAACTCTAAGAGGAAAAATTAGCATTCACTAATTTCCCCTTTGCGTCCTGGTTCCATCAGATTGTGGGGCAGACGCTGAGTCCAGCAGACCGCCCCATAGCGATTGCTAGACTCGTGGATGTTGGGGGCAGCGCTAACGCACTGTCCCAAGCATCTGCTCCATGGAGTAAATAGGACTCCATGGAGGCTTCTCCTGCTGGGTCACATGACCGGCACGATCTTGCCTCTCACGAGATCATGCTGGTCAGCAGAGTGATCGCGGAGGGAGACTGGGGACTTTTTCCCCACAGCCTCACTCTGCTCCCGGTGGCCAAAACCGGGGAATATTTGATTTTTTTTTGGGGGGGCTTTTCAGCTGCTGCTAATGGATTCTGCAGCCGTGTAAGCAGTTGGCAGAAGCTCAGAGCTGGTGTTAACTTTTTTCGTTAGGACCTTGTGATCCTAAGAGGTGGTGCTAACATTAGTTACTAAAGCTAGTTAATCTCGGCTTTCACTTTGCGTTCCCCATGTTAAGTATAGGAACGCAAAGTACAGTAAACTTGCGGTATAAACCGCTAATACCAATCCACTAATGGGTTTTTTTAATTGGTTAGCGTGCTGCACAGATCGCCTCCAATTCGCTATCCCCTCCTTTTTAAACTAGCGTTAGTTTGAAGGAGGTGATAGAGCCCGAAGTCAAAAAGATCACTGGCTTATCTTGTTCAGCTGTCATGTCTTATCTTGAGTAGCCTGGGGAACACAATAACATTATCTAATCATTCCCTCCTCCTCCTCATTAGCTGTTAAATTCTTTATAAGATAAAGCACAGCCACAAAGGAAAACTCTCCATAAGAGTGTGGTAAATGTTGCATTATGGGAAAAATCCACAAAATGGTAATGGGAGATACAAACCGAACTTTATTTTTCCTTTTTGCATGCAATTACTTCTAAGAAAAAACCCGGCAGCATGTGTTTTATAAGGTGGTTTTGTGTGATGCACAAGTAATCTAGTTACAGTTTATACAAGTGGTCGTGTTCCTTTGAGGATTGGATTCTATTTTTATTTATCTTTATAACAGATTCACTTCAGTGTTTCTTCACCTACGGATAACATTCATTACGAATATCATTTTTATCATGATCATAATCCTTCATATAGCACCAACAATTTCTACATCATTTTACAATAAGCAAAGCAGCGCTTCCCTGCCTTCCTGGGGGAATGGATAGGGGAAATAGGGATACCTTATGCAGAGAGCTGGCTAGATGTAACCAATAATAGCCACCAAAATTCCGTGGGACATCATTTGTGATACATACATCAAACGATGATAGAATCTTCCAAAATTTCAGATGTGGAAGAAATTTATCCCTTTATAAATGGAGGTTTCCGATGTACTGAAAATTTCATCAGGTGGACATTAAAAGTACCTAAAAAAAAAAAAAAATACAACATCTAGTGCAATATTGTAAAAACCATGGGAAATATGGAACTTTTAAGACGTCCAAATGGTGACTCACGCTTGATGAGAGCTTCTAGCCCTCATACAGTAGCCTCCCGAGTTGTTTTAGGCCAACCCGCTCGCCTATAGTCTCTGGATCATCAAGATGCCCTTGTCAGATGCAGCTGGTAGGGAGCTTCTCACAGACGACAATGATACCACAATAGGGGCGGAAAAGCAGTAAAAAGTATTTATTTTCCCATACTTGGAAACAATATTACACAAACTCGGGTGGAATAAATAAATAAAAGAAAAAAAGGGGGGGCTTGCAGAGTCAAACGCGTTTCGCGCTCTACGAGCGCTTCAGAAGAAGCGCTCGTAGAGCGCGAAACGCGTTTGGCTCCGCAAGCCCCCCTTTTTTTTCTTTGTTTTTATTCCACCCGAGTTTGTGTAATATTGTTTCCGAGTATGGGAAAATAAATACTTTTTACTGCTTTTCCGCCCCTATTGTGGTATCATTGTCGTCTGTGAGAAGCTCCCTACCAGCTGCATCTGACAAGGACATCTCGATGATCCAGAGACTATAGGCGAGCGGGTTGGCCTAAAACAACTCGGGAGGCTACTGTATGAGGGCTAGAAGCTCTCATCAAGCGTGAGTCACCATTTGGACGTCTTAAAAGTTCCATATTTCCCATGGTTTTTACAATATTGCACTAGATGTTGTATTTTTTTTCTTTTGAGGTACTTTTAATGTCCACCTGATGAAATTTTCAGTACATCGGAAACCTCCATTTATAAAGGGATAAATTTCTTCCACATCTGAAATTTTGGAAGATTCTATCATCGTTTGATGTATGTATCACAAATGATGTCCCACTGAATTTTGGTGGTTATTATTGGTTACATCTAGCCAACTCTCTGCATAAGGTATCCCTATTTCTAGGCTTGTGCACCGATTTTTTTTTCGGTTCGATTCGGTTCGATTTTTCGGATTTTTAAACTTTTCGATTCGGCTCGTTTCGACCGGTTTCGATTCGGCTCGGTTCGGCCCGTTTTTCGGGTACATTTTTTTCGGAATTTCGACCATTTTTCGTGTCACTGTGCTCGGTTTTTGTATCGACTTTTCGTAATTTCGGAAATTTTTGTTTTTCGGAATTGCACATTTTTCGGGATATCGACTTTTCGTTTTTTCGAAAATTTTTCGTTTTTCAGAAAATTTTCGTTTTTACAAAATTTTCGTTTTTCGGAAAATTTTCGTTTTTCGGGAACATCTGTTCTCCTCGTTTGACACATTTCAAGCCCATTCGAAAAATCCGAAAATATTTCGTTTCGGCTCGGAAAACATTTCGGATCTGAACTTTTCGGATCTAAAATTTTTCGGAAATTCGGCCGCATCCGAAAACACGAATCGGGAAATTTCGTGAAAATTCCGAAATTCCGAAACCCGAAACGCACATCCCTACCTATTTCCCCTATCCATTCCCCCAGGAAAGCAGGGAAGCGCTGCTTTGCTTATTTACTTCATTTTGTCCACCATTCGATATCGGGAAGGTATCTTCTGCTCAGCGTTTATAGCGATCTCTGCTCGACCTCCCCCATTGTAAGCGCACTTCATTTCATTTTATAGATCAGCATTTTACAATAAGTCTAAAAAAGCCGTAAAAGAAAAGAATGGACACTTTGACAATAGCAGTGATATGAATAAACTGAACTGAGCGGATCTGCAGAAAAGGCAGAAGGAGAAGCGTTATAATCTGCAAAAGTGCATGAAAAATGTTTCAAGAATTGTTTTAACATTGGTTGAGAAGGTGGATCTCGGATTCTAGGAGAAAACTTGAAAGGAGAGACACGTGTGTCGGGAATGTGTCAGGATTATCAATATCAGATAACACTGGGCAAATTTCAGGAAATACTCATGAGTGAACACCATTTTGTTTTAAGGGGAAAATGTTAAATTTTACGATTTTTAAATTTCTCAATATGTTGTTTGTGTTATATTCTAAAATGAAAGTTTGTGTTTTCTTTTTCTTTTTTAGATTTTCTGAATTCCAAACTAAAACCTTTCGGTAGAGACCGATACTGGTCTTAGTAACCCACACTTAAAGATGGCACAGAGGCGATTGGTTCTCCTGGCTCTAATGACGGTGATTGTTATGCCGGTGATTGAGAGCAGCCTTCCTCTTCTGGCAAAACAACGTCTCAAAGGGAGGTTCCAGAGGGACCGCAGAAATATCCGTCCAAATATTATTCTTGTCCTCACAGATGACCAAGATGTAGAACTAGGTGAGCATGCTGGATTTTTCTCAAACCTCAGTCCACATATCTAAAGTTGACATGATTGTGCACTAGTCATCCCATCAAGTATTGCCTTCGCAAACTTAGCTCACAGACATAGTCAGAAAATTATCACCAAGAATATTCTAGATTAATGTGACCAGTCTAGGTTCTTTCCAGAGTACTGTTCTTCCATCTGCCTGGACCTCGATTGTTTTTTTCATTGTTTTTTTTTTTTTTAGAAGTCTAAAATATTTGAGGTGTATAACAAAGCTGAGAAGCAGGAAAACTCTCACCACACATTTCTGTACATTCTTGTTCTTTCTCATGCTTTTCTTCTGTTGACTAAGGACACAGGGCACTATCGCGTGCCCTGAGCTAAAACTGGGACACTAAGGCAAAAAACTAGCTAACGCTAATTTCCCCTTTGCGTCCCAGTTTCACAGCAGATTATGGGGCAGGCGGAGTCCAGCAGCCTGCCCCATAGCGGCCGCTTGGTTCACGGATGCTGGGGGCAGCGCTAATGCACCGTCCCCAGCTTCTGTCCATGGAGTCCTGTGGACTCCACGGAGGCTTCTCCTGCCGGGTCACATGACCGGCATGATCTCTCCCCTCGCTTTGCTACAAATCGCAAATTAATGAGCGCTGACATTTTTTTTTTAACTCGTTAGCGAAACGGAGGCGATCTGTGTGGCGCGCTATGACCTCCTGTATGCTAGCACTAACGTGAGCGCTAGCGTTAGCTTGATGGAGGTGGTAGAGCCCACAGTCTCTGAATAAAGACTACAGACTCTTCCACCTTTTTGTATATAAAGCTGTGTTCTCCAAGCCTCTACAACATGTCACAGCTAATTTGCTCTCTCAAATGTTATTATCTTACCCGACCAGCACGGGAAGTGGGTTTCCTTTCAGACAGCGAGTCGATGAAAGCAGCTTTACTCGGTGCACGCTCACTCAATATTGTTTGTTTTTGTGTTTTACCATTTTCCTCTTGGCGTGAGAAAGGCTCATCTATGTCTATTATAAACCGTCAAAGTCACACAGTGTGATCTATGCCGAGGGGCCGATCAGCTATGGTCGTATTTAAGAATGTTTGTTTGTGTTGTCATCTTTTTCTTCTAATGGAACAGTCTTGATGTGTCTAAACAACACAGGGAGGTCATTAATGTTTTATTATTTATCATAACCTCATGAAAAACGCAAGGGAGAATACTCATTAAACATTCATTAAGCATTCATCTTTCAGTTTTATGATTGACTTCACGTGTTTCGCTATGATATGCATTTCCATAATGGTTGTCACCTTAAGGGGATGTGGCTACTACAATGGCTGAGCAACTGCTGCTGAAACTGGTCTGTTTGGCAAGATGAAGGTAATTTGGACTCCTTTGTACAGTGCAGGGGTCAGAAACCTTGGTGCTCCAGATGTTTTCCAACTACAAATCCCATGATACCTACTCGATCCAAAACGTGTCTGAGAATTATGAGAAATGTATTTTCAGATCTTCTGGTCTGCAAAAGTTGCTGGCTCCTGGCCAAGTGGGAAAAGAAACTAGTAATGTCGCCAGGTGACTCCCAGTACTCGTTACTGACCCTTTTCTTTTTGTATTGAAAATTTATTATGGTCAAGCATGGATACAGGAGAACCTAAAAAGAGGAAAGGTCACGCAGGGCCCCAGAAAGGCCAGCAGAACATAACATAGAAACGTCCATAGGAGGCTATCAGGGCAACAAGAGTAGCAGGCAATATATAAACGCAAAGACACAATATTATCAAAAGGTTAAGATGAGCCCAAGAGGGAAGGGGGGGGGAGAAAAGAGAGAAGAAAAAAAAAAGGTAAAAGATGGCTAAAGGCCAAAGACACATAAGGGCCCCAGAAGACACATCTTACGAGGCCAAGGTACCCAGGGGCCAAAATGGCAAGCAGAGCCATGGTAACCGCCAACCTGGCTCACCCTGGGAAGACCCAAAAGCGCCATCATAAAAATTTAAATATGGTGTGTATTCATCCATCTTCAGAGTAACAGGTGTCTTAAGTCTTCCAAATGCAGACAAAAACGAATGCCTGCGAAAATGACAGAAAAACCAAAAAGGGACCCTAGAAAAGCGTTCCTAAGGCTCAAGAGCAGTCACACACTTAAAGAAAGGGTCAAATGTCTTCAGACCGGATCCAAACATGATGGACCTGCACCCTCGTCCACTTGGGTGGGTGACGTCAATACGGGTGAAGGCAACGCATCAGTCTTTAGCAAAGCCCGAGCTTCATCCGGAGTGGACACGGAGCACATTCTTTCAGCATGCACCATCACTAAGGAGCCAGACGGACCCCAACGGTAACAAACTCCCCTGTCTCTCATGAGGGCTGTCACTTCACGAAAATGGCGTGCCATTTTCTGACCCTTTTCATCACTGACTAGTGATAATGGGATGAGAAGGATTATAGCTAATGCGGTACGGATACCAAGGAACCTTGGCCCTCAGGGGATATACCCTCAAGTGGTAACATGCAATTCTGCAGTCAAGAAGGAATTTTTTCCCAGTATGTTGCATATTGGTGAGCACTGCAGACTGTTATTTTGCCTTCTTTTGGATCAACAGCAGTAGGTGGTGTGAGAAAGGCTGAACCCGATGGACATCTATTTATTTTTCAGCCTATGTAACATAGAGAAATGCCATAGAGGCAATAGAGGTCAATTGTTTCCCATGTGCCCTGGCCAGAATGGATTCCTCTTACACTCCCAGATAAATGGATGACGTCCAACCACTCACAAACAAGCGATGCCAGAGGAGGATAGGGGTTTACATTTTTGACTGTTCAAATGGTTAAAGAGTGATTATTATATTTTTAACCAGGCAATCATTATCCCCTTTTAATCGCCTCTGGTGTTTGTAAGGGTTTTCATTCGGTCAGTGAAATGCATGTTACTGTAATTCATTAATGATCAGTTTTTTCATGAAGCCCAGAAATTCTACTGTATTTTTTTCATGTTTTTTTTAATAGTTTTCTTACATTTTACCAGTGGAAGTTCGGTAAAATGGAAAATATTTGTCAGTTAAACGCCCATCTGACACAAACTAATTAAAATGTATCAATACGTAAAATACTCAAGCTTCGCGGTGCGGATAAGTTACTGTAAAGTAAAAACTGCTCAGTTTTAAACCAAAATTTGGACAGCACAACCCAGATGTATGCGTTGGCTATATTCTCCAAGCTGTTGCTAAAATGTACTTGGTTTGTAGAAAATAATCAAGAATGGTTAATTAGCCATCTGGTTTCTGCCCCCTCACAGCTTTTGTCTAGTGTCCCTATATTGGTGGGTCCTGCTGTGCTGGCACCAGAGGAGATAGATTGGCATTACTGCATCAGTTGCTGTATCACTGCTAAAGGGAGCCCATCTTTTAGATATTTTTTATTCAATTCATGCTTAAAAAGTGAGCAAGAGCCCAAAGGCATTTTGTGAAAATGAAATGGGAATAGTACAGTGATGTTGAAACTGGGTATATTTATAGAGCAGTGTTGAGGTGGGGTGGGGTGGGGTGGGGTAGAGGAAATGGTGTGGAGATTTGGATTTCTTCAGTGGTCTTGGGCAATGGGCCAAGGTTGCTGACCCCTTACCTACAGGGTCATATCCTCCTGTATCTGCAGGCAGGAATACTGACCTTCCTCCTGTATGTATTGTAGAATGTCCGGTCTTTACCCATTGCACCTTGTACGGCGCTGCGGAATGTGTTGGCGCTTAATTGAGGTAATATTGCAAAGGCCAGAGTCTAGACATGGCCATGTTGTTGGTAAAAATAAATGCGTAAATAAAAATATTTTTATTAAACGAAATGGTCATGGTGCAATGTTTAAAATTTGATTAAAAACATTCAGTCAATGGTATAATGTAAGATTTGTGTTGTTTTTTCACAACTTTAAATGTACAGAATATCAGCACCAGATATCTACTATCGGCCGGAAAGGCTGCCCATAATCGGTATTGGCTCTGAAAAAGCTGGTATCGGTCCATCCCTAGTCTGTACACTGTGATAAAGGCACTGGATGCAAGGTTCGATTGTCCCACTTTTATTCAACTCACACAAGCAGCAGGGTACAGCACCTCATCAAAATAAACACATACTCCGTCTATGGAGCCTAACTAAACATAGGATTTCTATCTGACAAATACTGGCCAGCTAAGCTGGTTCCCAGTCAAATAAACAGCGTACCTTTTTGCACATAAAGGTCAGGAATTCCTCTCCTCACTTCAGCCAGCACACAGATTATCCATACAACAGATTTCTCTCTGTCTGTCGGTCTGTGTCTCTCCTGGAACCACACGCATCCCTATATGGACAGGGCAGTCTTAATTGGGCCTTGATTCAGAATTAACCCTTTTATGAAAAAATAGGATTCTCCAGACGCCTAATACACACCCTGCCCCTCACCCTGTCACAACACCTTAAAGTAGTGACAGGCCAGTTAGATCTTTTTCATGGTCAAAGTGTTTATGGGCTCAGAAGGCCTTCACAGCTTTCAAATACACATTGTATTGAGGGACACACAGCTCAGGGCCGGTGCTAGACTATTTTGCGCCCTAGGCAAGACCAGCTACTTGCGCCCCCCCCCAAAAAAAAAACACTGCACATTACTGTGGAGCTCTGTGATACCCTCATAAATACCACACATTACTGCCGAGCTCTGATACCCTCATAAACACTGCACATTACTGTGGAGCTCTGTGACACCGTCATAAACACTGCACATTACTGTGGAGCTCTGTGACACAGTCATAAACACTGCACATTACTGTGGAGCTCTGTGATGCCCTCATACACACCACATATTACTGCCCCAGCTCACATGGGTATATATTGCCCCAGCATACATGGGTATATATTGCCCCCAGCACACATGGATATATATTGCCCCAGCACACATGGGTATATTGCCCCCATCACAAACGGGTATATATTGCCCCAGCACATGGTATATATTGCCCCAGCACATGGTATATATTGCCCCCAGCACACATGGGTATATATTGCCCCCAGCACACATGCATATATACATTGCCCCCAGCACACATGGATATATATATTGCCCCCAGCACACATGGATATATATATTGCCTAGTGATGCACCGAAATGACCTTTCTTTACCGAAACTGAAAATACAGTATTTGTTTGGCTGAAAACCGATACCAAAGCAGATTTTTTTTCTTCAAATTTATTTTGTAGAATTTTGTGTATTTATATTAAATTATAAAATGGTAAAGTTATACATCTTATTAATTTAAAAATGAATGAAAAAAAAATAAAAGTCTAATAAAAAAAGGGGTTATTTTGTTTAAGTAACGCTCTGAGCTGGTGTTCTGCACAGCTTCAACAACTAAATTAGCAGTACAAAAAAATAATAGCAAATAATTTTTATTACTAATAGAATTCACTTGTTAATGTGCAGATCTTTAGCCGCTGTCAGCAATTAATTTTAAAATAAACAGACAGCCTTGTGCCCACATTAGCATACAGCTGCCTGTGATGAGACCGGCTGATGTTGGGGCCCGTTCACTGAATTTTTTTCTCCCTCTGGCAGAGAGGGTTAAGGGCTGCCCTGCACACACTGCTGGCCACAGAGGTTCGGGGGTGGCGGGACAGCAGTGTCTAAGAAGCAGCCAGGCTCCCTGCTCTGCAAACGGTCCCGGCAGAGTCTCACATCGGGAGGGGATTTCAGGCAGGTTTTCTGTCCCCCTAGAACCCCCCCACTGCCATTAACCCCTGCAGCTGCAGAAAGCAGACTTAAACCTTTCATTTGCACAGTGCAGTCTGTGCTTGATTGTAGACTGCACTGTGCAAATGAAAGCATTATGTCTGCTTTCTGCAGCTGCAGAGGTTAATGGCATTGGGGGGGGGGGTTTCTAAGGGGACAGAAAACCTGCCTGAAATCCCCTCCCGATGTGAGACTCTGCCGGGACCATTTGCAGAGCAGGGGCTGGGAGCCATGGGAGGGAGTGCAGAGGGGATCCCGGTGGCAGCCAGCGAGCTACAGGCGATTTTGCGCCCCTCCCCTCAGCAGCGTAAATCACCAGCCTCTCCTGCTTGTCCGGAAGCGCTGGCTCACGGGCTGCAGAGAGACATGCTGGCTGTGCTGTGTGTCTGCGCCCAAAAATATCAGACAGCATCGGGAGAGCTGCAGCGCCGCGCGGACACAATGATTTCTTCGGTGGTAGGGCCCGGCTGCGCCCTAGGCGTGCACTGCGCTCTAGGCGGCCGCCTAGCTCGCCTAGCGGCAGTGCCGGCCCTGCACAAGCTCCAGACATCTAGTGCTTGGGTATCACAGCTCACTATCCCATAACAAACATGTCAATGTACCACTTCAAGTGCGGAATCAAATGTACCTTAAGGCTAATGTCAGATGAACGCAGTCAAAGCGCACTCTGCGTGCATAACGGACGTACTGACGGAAGATACTGTAGACACCACAAGGTCGGTTTTTGTTGACGGATGTAGAAAAAAAAGGGAATTATTGGAAACAAAATTAATATGAAAATGATAAAAATTGGAAAAGGATATGAAAAGCAATTTTGTGCGTCAAGTTACTGGACGTCGCAAATGCGCTGCGTCTGACTTCATGTCATCACGCACACAGAACACTATGCGGACGTGGCGCACTCTGCGCGTCCGTCTTAGCGGTTTTACATTCTTGCCTAAATTGCATCTGTTGCTATCTGCGTGGTGCGCGCGCACTTCGGTGCTCACGTACTTCGTGTGTGGGTCTCTGTTGATCATGATTCCATGCTACGACGGACGTTAAGGCCCCCGTCAGACGAGTGCACTTTTTGCGTCCGTCTGACCGAACTGTTTGCTGTCGCAGCTTTTCAAGGGAGTCTATAGAGAACAACACACGAAGCACGTGCGCACTTTTTCACACTCGCGCAACACCTGTTGCAACGGACGCCAAAATGGCATCAACGTGAAAAAGCTAGACGGACGTAGAGAAATAACTGCATACAGTTTTTTTTTCTTTTTCTCGAGTCAAAATTACAATGTACAATGTAACCACAACTCATCAGTTAAAAAGTACATCCGTTACTGTGCGCAGTCTGTGCGCTCCTCTGACCCCAGCCTTAACTGTGAGGCGACACGGACATGATGACTGTGTTCGTCTGACGCTAGCCTAAATGTGTATGCTTAGCACCAGAGAGAGCTAGTTGTGGATTTGAGTTGTATGTTACTCCTTAGAAGGGCTTCAGCAAGATTTCTAAAACATTGCTGATACCCATTAAAACTCCATTCTCTTGAACTGGAAGTTCTTGGCGACCCTTACCTCTCTTAGGGATACGTGGAAACTGGCCTCTCTGGGAGGCATGAGGAACCGGATATAAGGGTTTTTCTACGTTATTGTATTGGCGGAGTGAATACCTTTATATATCCTTTTTAATGTTTGTAAAATTTAGTGCCATCCTATACCCCAGTGTTTCCCAAACCTGTCCTCGGGACCCTCAATCAGGCCAGATTTTGCAGATCATCTAGGGAAAAGCAGACTGAATCCTGCAATCACTGAGCAGATCATATCACCTGTGCTGAGCTTCAGATATCCTGCAAACCTGACGAGGCGGAGGGTCCTGAGGACAGGTTTGGGAAACCCTGCTATACACTGATCTAATGGAAATTGTTTGGCTATGGTGTTTATTCTGTTTTTTTGAGGCCGCTAAAAGCTATAGAAAAGGTTGTAAAGGACTTGCAATACTCTGAAGAGACACATCTAATGCAGCTTGGTTGTTTACATAGAAACATAGAAAATTTCGGCAGGTAAGAACCTTTCGGCCCATCTATTCTTCCCAATTACATGGATACTTTTCCTGGATTTATCTTTTATTTAGCCTTATGCCTATCCCATGCCTGCTTAAATTCAATTACTGTTTTGGCCTCTACCACTTCTACTGGAAGGCTGTTCCATGTATCCACCACCCTCTCAGTAAAATAATGCTTCCTGATGTTACTTTTAAACCTTTGCCCCTCTAATCTAAAACTATGTCCTCTTGTTTTGCTACTTTGTTTCCTTTTAAATATACTCCCTTCCTCTACCTTGTGGATTCCTTTTACGTATTTAAATGTTTCTATCATATCTCCTCTGTCTCGTCTTTTTTCCAAGCTATACATATTAAGATCATTAAACCTTTCCTGGTAACTTTTCTCCTTCAAGCCGTACACCATTTTAGTAGCCCTTCTCTGAACTCTCTCTAAGGTGTCTATATCCTTCTGGAGATACGGTCTCCAGTACTGCACACAGTACTCCAAGTGAGGTCTCACCAGTGCTCTGTACAGTGGCATGAGCACTTCCCTTTTCCTACTGCTAATACCTCTCCCTACACAACCAAGCATTCTGCTAGCATTTCCTGCTGCTCTATTACATTGACTACTTACCCTTAGATCCTCTGAAATAATAACCCCTAAATCCCTTTCCTCAGATGTTGAGGTTAGGACTGTATCAAATATTCTATATTCAGCCATTGAGTTTTTACATCCCAGGTGCATGATCTTGCACTTATCCACATTAAAACACAATTGCCACAGCTCCGACCATTTATTTAGTTTACCTAAATCATTTGTCATTTGGCTGATCCCTCCAGGAACGTCAACCCTGTTGCAAATCTTTGTGTCATCAGCAAAAAAGACATACTTTTCTATTAATACCTTCTGCAATATCACTAATAAAAATAATAAAGAGAATGGGTCCAAGTACTGACCCCTGAGGTACCCCACTGGTAACAAGACCTTGTGCCGAATAAACTCCATTTACCACAACCCTCTGTTGCCTGTCACTGAGCCACTGCCTAATCCATTCAACAATATTGGAATCCAAGCTCAAAGATTGCAATTTATTGATAAGCCTTCTATGCGGAACAGTATCAAAAGCCTTACTGAAATCTAAATAAGCAATGTCTACTGCACCACCTGTGTCTATTATTTTTGTTACCCAATCAAAAAAAATCAATAAGATTAGTTTGGCATGATCTCCCTGAGGTAAACCCATGTTGTTTCTGATCCTGTAATCTATGTGTTTTTAGATGTTCAACAATCCTTTCCTTTAACATGGTTTCCATTAATTTCCCCACTACTGATGTAAGACTAACTGGCCTATAGTTCCCCGATTCCTCCCTACTACCCTTCTTGTAAATGGGCACAACAGTTGCTAATTTCCAGTCTTCTGGGACGACTCCCGTTAACAAGGATTGGTTAAATAAATCTGTTACCGGTTTTGCTATTACACCACTGAGCTCTTTTAATAACTTAGGTGAATCTCATCAGGCCCCATTGACTTATTTGTCTTTACTTTAGACAGCTGCTGTAGAACCTCCTCCTCTGTGAACTCATATGTAAATGTCTCGTCAGAGTTTCCTCCTGAGGTCCCTTTTCTTCTGCAAAGACTGAACAGAAATATTCATTGAGGCAGTCAGAGAGACTTTTATCCTCTTCTACATACCGTCCTTCCTTTGTTTTTAATCTAACTAATCCTTGTTTTACTTTTCTTTTCTCGTTTATGTATCTAAAAAATGTTTTGTCCCCCTTTTTTACTGACTGACCTATTTTCTCTTCTGCGTGTGCTTTGGAAGCTCTTATAAATTGCTTTGCCTCTTTCTGCCTAATTTTATAGGTTTGCCTATCTTCTTCACTCTGAGTTTTTTTATAATTATTGAATGCTATCTTTTTGTTCTTCACTATTTTGGCCACTTCTGTAGAGTACCACAGTGGTTTCTTCCCCTTTTTGTTTTTGCTAACAAGCCGAATGCAATTGCCTGGGGCCTTCAATAATGCCTCCTTTAAATAATCCCATTTCTCCTGGACTCCCTTTAAACTCCTCCAGTCTGATAATGACTCAAAGTTTAAAACTTTTGTTTTTTTGTGGTGCGGCTCCATCCCTGTTCTTATATTAAACCACACTGACTGGTGATCACTAGATCCCAAATTTTCACCTACAACAACGTCTGATACCAAACCTCCATTTGTGAGTATTAAATCCAATATGGCTTTTTTACGGGTCGGCTCCTCAGCTACTTGAGTTAGAGATAATCCCAGTAGGGAGTTTAGAATATTTGTACTCCTGGTGCACCCAGCTATTTTGGTTTTTCAGTTCACATCAGGAAGATTAAAGTCCCCCATGATAATAACTTCCCCCTTCATTGTCATTTTAGCTATTTCCTCAAACAGCAGATTATCTAGCTCTTCTACTTGTCCAGGGGGTCTATAGATCACACCTACACGAGCTAATGTATGATTACCAAATGTTAGCGTAACCCAAACTGACTCTATGTTCACCTCGCTCACTTTGATTTGGTTTGTTTTTTACATACAGGGCCACTCCTCCTCCTTTCCTACCTTCTCTGTCTTTTCTATATAAAGAGTACCCCGTTATTGTTATGTCCCAGTTATTTTTCTCACTGAACCATGTCTCAGTAACCGCCACTAAATCTACTTTTTCAGCTGCAATCATTGCCTCCAGTTCATTGCGAGCATTTAAAGACACGACTCTGAGCTTGTCATTTTTTACCCCGCATGTTGCTTGCACCCTCAGATTTAGTTTTGGGGGACAATCGGGCAGATTGTTTTTTTACCCTTTTGTCCCCCCCCTCCTAGTTTAAATATTCCTTTGTGAAACCTTTGAACTTCTCACTGAGAACATATGTTCCCCTATGAGTAAGATGCAAACCATCTTTTTTATACAGTTCCTTTCTGCTCCAATTAGAGCTATCATGGGACACAAAGCCAAATCCTTTCTCCCGACACCATTCCCGAAGCCACAAATTAAATTCCCTAGTGTGCATCTGCCTATCCTGAATGTTATGCACAGGCAAAACTTCAGAGAATGACACAGTGGACGCAATCTGCTGTATTTCACCTCCAAGAACACAAAAATCTTCCTTAATCTCAGAAACCTCATTGCTAGCCAAGTCATTTGTCCCTAGATGGACTACAACGTCCACTTCCCCTTCCTGCTTTGCTTGTTTGACAATATTGAGAATACGTCTCTTGTCTCTACGAGCAGTAGCCCCAGGAAGACATCTCACCAAACCACTACTCTCCAGCTCAACCCCTCTTATGATAGAATCACCCAGCAACAATTGTCTTCTATCAAGTCCCACCTTTTCCTTTTTGTCCTTGGTTGCAGTCTTGCATAGGGATGGTGGTTCCTCAACTTTGGGGTCTGAGCCTACTTCCGTCTTACCCCTACACTCTGAAAGTGCTTCAAAAGAATTAAGAAGAGTCACAGACTGTGGGACATGCCTTCTATCCACAACTTTAAGTCTACCAGATCCTACAGTAGTCCATCTGCCGCTCCTAGGAGGCCTCTGTGGCAGTGGCTTTGTAACAGTCATAGCCTGAGTTTGTCTAACAGATAATTTACAAATCTCAGACTTCAAACAGGCAATTTTTTTTTTTTTTGTATTCAAAATTTTTATTTGAAGATGGTCAGCAGGGAATCATACAAGAAAATAATAAATGGTCTCGCAGGGCCAAACAATAAACATCACTGAATAGGAAGTTAAGGGGGGAGGTGGACAGACACACCAAAAAGTGCTCCGGGACCCCCAAAAAAGGGGGGGAGAATGGAAAAGTGGCAAAGGCCAAATGTGTGACTGTCCTGGCACACTCCCAAAGGTACCGTAGGAGGCCATGGTCATGTGCAGGTCACAAAGGCCGGGGTACTCGAGGGCCAAGTGCGGCAGACAGAGCCATGGTGGCCGCCACAGTGGCACGCCCCAAGTTGCCCCAACGCTAAAAAAAAGGGGGGGAAAAGGGTCTGCAGCACGAGGTAGCGTGTAGAAAGATAAAAAACATGGGAAAAGGGAGGAAAAAAGGGTGTAAAATGGGGTCATCAAAATAGCATACTCAGCTAAATAACAGTGTGAGAAGTAACATAGATAAGCGTCCACAAATGACATCAGGGGCGTAAACATTGCTAGGGAAACTAAGAAAACAGCTTCGCGGTAAAATATGAATCCTCTTGGGGGGGAAACACAGCTAGTGTACAGGAGGAAAGGGAAAAATTCCACATTAGAGGTGGTGAATAATACAGGGGAAGGGGGTGAAGGCAACATCAAAATATGTACGGTTTGTGTCCACTGAACTATAAAAGTCTCGTCTCAAAGAGAAAATACTCCGCTAGGGGGAAAAAAAATCAAAAGAAAGTCCCACACAGGCAAAAAGCATAAATAAAAGCATAGTTCACAGTGTAAAATATGAACTCGATTTTGGGACACTATGGGCACAGTGGGGGAAAAATAGGGGTACATTCTCAACAAACCAATGCGAAATATCTCGAGTGTTCAGCGGAAAAGGGAACAGTGAGAACCAAGGGCAGAAGGCAGTCCAGCGAGGTTGGGTACCGGGCCTAGCAGGCAGTAATCGTCTGAAAAGATGTAACCCCTTCATCCTGTATCCAGGCAATGAATCCAAGCGTCCCATTGGTCTCAGACCGTCCACGGAAGGCCCCTTGCCCTCCCTGCCACCATAGCTCAACTGCACCCATATCAGCCGCTCTGCAAAGAGCCGGCATCCACGGCTCCGCATTAAGCGGTGCTTCCACCGACTCGGATACCCCTATCAGCTGGGTCAGTGACAGCAGTCAGCTGTCGATGAGCATCGGGCGCCAACAGAGCTCCAACTCCTAGGGTAAAAGCAGCCCTCGGGGGCCTAGGCGTCGGGTTCCTCGCCCTGTCCATGTCACCATCTGCTCCACCTCGTCTCCCGATAACGGCAGCATCCTCACTTGCCTCATCAATTCCCACCTCGATGGCAGTATCCATATCGGCCTCAGCAATTTCCACCTCGATGGCAGCATCCCCGCAGGCCTCAGCAGTCTCCAACTCTGCGGTAACAGTCCCGTAGGTCTCCTCTGGGTCCAGAGAAACTGCTTCTCCAGACACATCCGTTTCCGGGGTTCTCTCCACCCGACAGTCCCATAGCACCGCCATTATCTGGCGCCAAAGACCCCTTGTGAGCGGGCTGTAGTCCTCCCCAGACAACAGCCGCAGACAGGCATCCAAGCCCTCGGTCTGAGCGTCCATACCTCCTGAGGGGTGGAAATCCTCAGGTCGACCATCCGCCACTCCAGCCATAGTGTAGTCCTCAAAAGCGGCCGGGAGACGTGGGCCTACCATCTCCCCAGCCTTCAATGCCGTCTCAGATGAGGATGGAGTAGGCAAGGTCGCAAGGCAAGTGGATGTCCGGAGCCGAGCGCAAGGCCGCAAGATGGCCGCCAGCATGTCACAGCAGCAGTAGACAGGAGCTGCCAGGCAAGTCTCTGGTCCGGAGTGGGGGGATATCTGGCTCTGGACAGCTCAAACCCAGTGACCAGCCGTTTCAGGGAACATAAATCCTAAAAAATAAATTTAAAAAATCCGCTATAAATCGGCTAGGATACTCTTGATGGCACAAGATGGAGCGGAGCTCCTGCAAAACACGACCGTTCCCTTCCACAGTCGGACACGCCCCCCTCAAACAGGCAATTTTATGTGTTTGCTGATCCAGATCAATTCTATTTCTTTGCACGATGTAACATTTGAGAGTTTGTAGGCATTTAGTGAACACTGTTGAAGGTTTCATTTCCTATAAATTTCACTTGCTTAAAGTGTGACCAAATCCCCATATTCTGTTCTGTAGTATAGATTTTATAAATCTTTTAAAGCTGTATACTTTGTGTGCGCGCTGGGTCTTCCTTGTGTATAGACATGTGCTAGGCCAGGACAATGCCGGTTTCTGGCATGGCTGGTCTCATTTGGCTGATCTCGATAAGGAGTTAAATTGATGTTACCCTTGAGTGGTAACAAATGTTTAGCTGTGTCCCACAATAAAGAGCTTTGACTTAAAAGGTTGTAGTGATTAAATATTAGTTTGTTTGGCTGGCGGTTTAAATATTTAAAGCTGGCCTACTTCAGGCCGTCTGGATGTGTATTCTGGATGCCGGCCTCAGATAGAGCTGTCAGTCTGAATTAGCGTTTAGGCTGTGTAGGGAGATTAGATCATGTGTTTTCGTACCGGTGATGGTCGAGCTATGCGGCACTTGTCGCCGCAGCGATTTTATTAAAACCTGGTTACTGTTCCCTAGGGATAGCTTTAACTTGTACTGTTTGTGCCTGCACAGATGCTTCTGTCGCATCTGAAAAAAAATCATTTTTATTGTTGTCCTATATTCTACCAGATCGGATCCCGCCACAGCTGGATATTAGGTGATCCGCATTATTCTGCAATTTCTGTATGAACGTGGAAGCAGACATAACGGACCGCAGGAGTAGCTTAACAGACCAGGACTGTGTTTTTTTTGTCTCCAATAAACAGCATTGACTTGATTTTTAGCTTTTATTTTCATTTTATATTTACATTAATAGTTACGTCTTTGTAATCTCCTGACTTTTTAATTCAAATTTTTGTTTATTAATTTTATAAAGTAGTTATTTTAGTTTTTACCATTGTACCCACGGCTCTTTAAAGGGACATTATAGATGTTTCGAGTAATGCCTGAAAGGATTCATTGTATTAATATGAGCGATTATGGAATATATAGCCATTCTATTGGTTTTTGCAGCGTTATTCCTATTGAAATAATGAGGGCACTATTCCATTCTGATGCTAACATGGAGATAATAAGGACAATTTGAGTCTTTTTCCAAGGAAGGTACAATCTCAGCACCTCGCCCTGAAACCTGGCCGCAGTGGCATTACCCGCCACGGTATCAGCCCCTGTAGTCCATAGGACTCCATGGAGACTTGCGCTGCCGGGCTGCGAGCTCTGTGCAACCTCTAGCTATTTGTTCCCAGTCTCACTCTGCTCCCAGGGAGAAGAAGAGGCGGATCGGGCCACCCTTTTCAGTTTAGGATGAGAGGAAAGTGGGGGATTTTGGAACGGTTAAATAATTTTGCATTTGTAGAATCATTTAGCACGTGCTATTAGGAGGTGGTAAAATTTTGGCTTGCGCTTTCCGACGGTAAATTGTGCCAGCACTTTGTATTACCTCACTTGTTGAGATGCGCTCCGCATGCGAAGGATAGGAGACCGTTAAGTACAGTAAACTCGCATAAGCTGCGAGGTGCAAAACATTTCCATATGACTGTAGAGTCAAGATCGGAATATCAATGCCGGACGTTAAACTTACTTATCCTGGCGCTAACGATTACATATCGAGACACTACATTAGCACCAACTATGTGTCAGGATCCCCATCGCTGACTGTACCGTGCCTGCCGTATGTATCCAGACAGCACCTGAAAGGTGCTGCTCAGTACCAGCATCTATGCTTCAGAGCCTAAACAGTTAAACATAGTTCAGAGTTCACACACACACCACACCCCTGCCCTGAATAATGCTGGGGTCAGACGAACGCAGTGCGAACGTGCGTTTACCCGCACTTTGTGTGTGGGCTTGCGTTGGACGTCATTTGCTGCTACCACGGCCATGATAAAGTACGGCCGCATGAAAGTTCGGCCGCGCAACGCAGGCGGCAAACGAACGCATTTTCGCAAGAACGTCGAACCGCTAGTACTGACGTACAGAGTGCGCTGTGTCTGCATAGCGGCGTGTGTGTGTGTGATTTGGAGACGTCAGACGCTGCTCATGTCCGGCCAACATAACGTCCAGACACCCAAAGTTTCCTGGTTTGGCTCCGTATAAAATCATGGCTGAAATTACGCATCGTATGACCGCTATTGCGTATTCCGTGAAAAAGTACGTCCATGCGCTCAGACACACTTTTTTACGGACAATGCGAAAAATGCGTTCGTCTGACCCTAGCCTAAAGGTCCACTCCTCCCTGTCCTCCCTGCAAGTCTAATTCTGCTAGTGTTCAGACCTATTCTATGTTACTTCTGTTATACCATGTACCGGACCTCCTGCTTGCCTCCCGATGTCGCCCCGTACCAACCCTTGACTACAGATCGCCCCTTGACTATTCTCTCTGGATTATTTTCTTGTACCTCGCCTGGTTCTCCCATGTCTCTGTTCACTCTTCTCTACCCAATCTGAGCATATTTGGCTCGGACACCCCTATACCTGCGGTGCCACCCCAATGCCTTCTCTGACACTCAGTGTTTATGGCCTCCGTAAAGGTATAGCAACCCTGAAACATCACAAATAAGGTAAGTTGCATAATGGTGCTCTGCAGAACATCTCTAGTCTAGGACCACTGAGCGAAAACTTGGTGGGTGCAGTAATCCCATGTCCTGCCCAAAACTTGCCCACAAAAGCCCACTCATGGCTCACCTACATAACGCCCATAGCAAGGCCAAACCGCACCCCTAGTCATGCCCATTTGCAGGACGCTTTTCAGCCCTGTCGCCAGTACTAGTAAGTAATACAAACCTTTAGGTCAGCATAGACAAGTCCATGGACTGTTTGTTTGTTTTTAAATTAATTTTTTTATTGGAAAAACTTGCAAAAGGTAGAAAATAATGGATGTGAATTTGTTTCAAAATGCTGAATTGTTTTAGGTAATGTTCAAAACCCATCAGAATGTGCCTTTACTACACGTCTGTTTAAAAATGAAATCCGCATGAAATACACATTTGTGCTAATTAATAAACTGTCAGCTTGCTGCTGCATATCATCTGCTACCCCATATATGTCATCATTTGGCCAGTTTGAGCAAACAAGAGGATGCAAGCTTCTGCTGCCCTGGTGACATTTCATCTTCTCTTTGCATCTCCTGTCAACCACGTAGGTTATAATAACTTCACACTGGGGTTTTTGCCTTGTTTTGGATCAACAGCAGTAGATGATGTGTGAAAAGCTGAACTCTCTGTGTGCACGTCTTTTTTCAGCCTGTGTAAATATGTAACGTTCCCCTGTCAGTTTAGTACATGTGTCAGAGTTTTTGTGTTTATTTATATGAACTACCCTACATATTTTCTCATATATTCTAAACCTAAGGCTGGGGTCAGACCAGCGCACTTTTAACGTGCGTTCTGGCGCACATAATTACGGCCGCACTAGCAGCAGATGACGGGCAATGACGGCCAATATACGATGTACGGCCGCACAAAAGTCCGGCCGTGCAACGCAAGTGGAATTTGAACGCATTTTTCTGAGAACGCTGAACCGCTAGTACTGACGTACTGAGTGCGCAGCTGCGGCATAGCGGCGTGTGTGCGTGATTAGGAGATGTCAGACACTGCTAATGTCCAGCCTACATAACGTCCAGACGCAAAAAGAGTTTTATTGGCGATCCGTACAAAATCACGCCCAAAAATGCGCGTCGTCTGACCGTTTTTGCGCATTCCGTGAAAAAATACGTCAATGCGTTCGGACGCACTTTTTCACGTTCGCGGGGAAAAATGCTTTCGTCTGACCCTAGCCTAAAGGTTTACTTTCTCTTATTCCTGCTGAACACCGTTTATTCTCATTCCAACATTGCTACTTCTCTCCCTTATCCTTCCTTTTTCATGTCTTTAATATTTTTTATTATTACCAGCTTCCTAGAGGGTCCTTGGCCCTTTTTTGTACAAAGGCAATTGATTAAAATGATTGGAAACGGTCAGACCTAGACCACGGAAAAAGGGCTTAAAAGATTCCCGCTGCTTTGAAGTGCTATTGATGTTTTCTAATGTTCCATTATTGAGTGTTCTAGTTCTAAAAAGTTAGACATTTCACAAATGCTTCTTAGTCTTCTGTACACTTCTTTTTCTAATTTGTGGTGGGACCCGACTTCATTCAAATTCATCTACAAAATCGATATTTGTGGTTACTAAATGACAAAGCAACTAGGCGATAAACGTTTCTACGTCACATAAATTCACATGAATATTTCTTATTTCGCCTGTCCGAGATGTCTTTTCTTGGTCTTCCGTGGGATTATGAGGTTTTGTCTATGCAAGCTGGTCGCCTAGAAAAGTCAGATCCCCATTTATTCAGATATCCTGCCGGTGTTTGTCAGAGTTGTAAACATCGGTGACTAACACCGGCATTTCACAAAAGCTAACTCTAAATAGCAGCTGGAGTGATTTCACGTTGCAGCTTCCCCGGTCACGATTTGTATATATTTTTTGTGAAATGCCAGTGTTTTTTTTCGGAGTTGCAACACCAGCAATTTTCATGTCATGTCCTGGTGTTGGCAACTTTGGAACACAATGACAAGGTACATCAATAATCCTTTTCTCCATTCAATCCTTTATGTTTGGTAAGGTTTGATTTGGATTGGAGCATATCTGTGTCACCTGTTCGTAAAATGTTGAAGCAATCAATAGTATATATTTCTTTTTGTCTCACTTTTCATACCTGGTCTAATGGAACCAGTCAAGGTTTATCAACAGAGGGATTTGGAGAAGCATCCCACCAGTACATTTTTCAAATAGTTGGACAATTGTAGTGATGTTGAACTATATACAGTCACAGTGTGATATAGCCACTGGACTCAGGCCAGTGCTTTTGCTTCTCTTTATGATGCAGCCATTGCAGGGTACATGATGAACAAATACAAAACAAATGCCTACTCCTTGATGCAGAGGCTATGTGACATGTTGGGCGGCTAAGCCGTTTACCAATCTGAGCATAGGGTGCATAAAGTACAGTAACCTTGTGCAAGCACCATTGCATTATCAGATTTTTAAGGAGTTTAGCTTTAGGAATGTAATGTGGGTGGCATTTGTTAAAGTCACGGCGTTATCGTGTACTCACTCGAATGCTACAGTTGGCTTTCACTAGAGAATAGGGCCCTGGGAGTTTTAAATGGAAAAGATTGTGATGCAGAAATGTCTATATTAGTAGCCATGATGGATCAAAACTATCAGGGTTATTCAAAGAGAATCGAATTCAGCAAGCACCACAGGGCCGTCGTAGTGCAGGGAAAAGCCGCCGCAAACCTAACGAATACTCAACGCAAAACCCGGCGAACGCACACCGAAACCCGCAAAAACATCTGTATTAACCCCGCCGAACACGCCGGAGAAACCAGCAGCCGCCGATCACAGCGCAGAGCAGCCGCCGGAAAAACCCAACACCGCAGACGAATGGAGTGAAAAGAAAACAAAACCGTACGCTTGAATGTTTGAAAAGTGAAATGCTGTTTGCAAAGGAACTACAGAACGAAAATGTCTGACATTTACATATAAGATCCAATGAATGATAATAAAAAGGGCTGTTACAGAAAGAAGAAAAAACAATTTAAAAAACGGAAAAACAAATTGCAAAAAAATCCTGAAAAATGCCTAAAAGATCCTAAAAAAAAAATCTAAAAATAAACGGTTTATTAGATATTGAATTAAAACAGGAATGTTTTTAACATTGAAGCCTATGGGATTCTCCTGAATAAACCTGTAGAATGAAACCACCGAATGGCAGGGCATTTCGGCAACCTTTCTCAGCTGTTTTGTGTCTCTGTGTAGACAAAGCATTGCTTCTCTATGGGGATTTCATTGCCCTCGAACAGGCACCGTATGTGCAGGCAATTCGCCAACATTTGCCGAACTGCCTGCTCTCTGGATAGCCAAATGGCCAGGAAAAGTAAGCGTACGCTGAATTTCAGCGTTCGGTTACCTTTCGGCCACAATTCGGAGCTCTTTGAATAACCCTGTATGTAATGACTCTACAATAAACTTTTGTTTTCCTCCTCAAAGCAACATGGTGTATAATAATGGGGTGTGCTAGCACAGTTCTGTCATTATGGAAAGTAAAATAATCAGGATATTTTATGTCTGTTGCGATAAAGGAAAGGTTCTATTTGTTGTACTATAATGTGGTAACTTCATAGATTTATTGTGTTGTTTTATTGCTCGTCGTAGTGGGTGTTAACTGTTTTAATTTTTTTATTACATATAGGCTCTATGCAGGTGATGAACAAAACAAAAAGAATTATGGAGCAAGGAGGCACTCATTTTATCAATGCGTTTGTAACTACTCCCATGTGTTGTCCGTCGCGTTCTTCCATCCTTACTGGGAAGTATGTCCACAATCACAACACGTATACCAATAACGAGAACTGCTCCTCTCCATCCTGGCAGGCGCAACACGAGCCACACACATTCTCAGTTTATCTGAATAACACTGGATACAGAACAGGTAAGGAAGAGAGCTCTTTATTATATGGCGTAAGTAAAGTGCGTGTCATGTTTTTAATTTTTTACCTTGTTAAAGGGATATTCTGAGATTAATACAGGAGTGGGTAGGAGATGGAGGTCTTAAACATTAACTAGCAACATGGCCTGTAATTTACTGGGACTCACTAGGAAATTGTGTGGCGTGTGATGTCACTATAGCAAGAAGAACTGGATACATTACTGTGGAGGATAGTGCCAGTTAGACCCCTCTGTCTCCGTTGCCATAAGTCCTTTGTAACCCCAAGACACTTATTGGAAAGACAAAAGTCTGGTCTTTCAAACGGTGTTAGTCTTGGGGGTATACTTATTGTAAAAAATCGGCATGTGATGTTTGTGACACGACTCCGCAGTGGCTGCGCTCTCGCAGATCTTGCAGCGTTAGCGTGATCTTGTGAACTCTGCAAGATCTCGCAAGAGCCCAGCTTGAGGCCCCAGCGGCCGAATTACAACCTTTACATGTCGACGTAAGCTTGCTGGAATGCAGTCAGCCAGAGGGGTCTAGCAGAATGATGTTAGAGCATTTTGCCAGCCCCCCAGCCTTCACATACCGCTCTGCAAGCCAGTCAGTGCTGGCTTCTGGCATCGGTAGAAGTATCTGCGGCATTTGCACAAGTACAAGTACTTGTGCAAATGCCCGTAACGGCACCGATAGTAGTATCTGTATCGGTGCATCCCTAATCTGTACAATGATGATGTTTGGAGTATCATGTTTAAAGTGAAATTTCATGGAGTTGTGAAAACTTAAATCCTAAATAAACCTTCAAAATGGGGGGGCAGGGGGTTAATACTAGACATGCTCTCATTCAAAAGAAGCCAACTTTAATTTAGGGTACACAAGGTGCAAATCAGGGTCCCGCACCTACCTACATCATGTGTGATTATAACCACTTAAATGATTTCTTTTCTAGTGCATGCCGGTTCTATATAGTCACATAACAAGTGCTATAACATCCATTTCTTATCTCTGCATCATCTCGAGAGTGACCACAGCAATTAGTCTATCTACTAATATTATTGTATTTTTTTTTTCTTGCGGAGAGTTGTTAATGGAAAATACTTCTACAGAAAGAAGGATCTAGGTATCTCAGGTTGTGATGAGAAAAATCACCCAAAGGCACATTGTTAAAAAAACAAAACATATACATAAAACAATGTGTTTTACAGATCCTGGAATATAAAGATAATTTGTGTGGGCTCTGCAATAAAACATGACTTTAAATGGTGTTTGATGAGCAAAATTGGTAAAAATGAGCTCAGTACATGGGGTAAAATGGCTCAGCAGTGAAGGGGCTAAAGGGAATAATCTGTCCTTTTTGTTAATAGAGTGAACTGCACCAGTAAATGCGCCAACCGGCTCAACCTCTGTTAAAACAGTAGTTTACGCTTGGGTTTCCTGTTCCTTAACTGAGCAAGCAGAATTCTGATTGGCCACCTCATTGCCTACAGGGTTGAGCAGATTGCAGATAATGTCTCCTGTTCATCCTTGGCACTCATGGGGTTAAAGAGGATAAATACAGATTCTATGAAAAGCTCTGCAAAATAACTATATCAATCAGGATTGGGTTATTTTCTTCAGTTTTAAGTAGACTTTTCCCAATTTGTGTACAAGTCCGTTCATTTCCCACAGACATATCTGTTATAGTTCTCGTCCAAGTGAATTGCTTCTCTGTTATATATAGACTCATTCATCCTGGATGCCTTAGTCTGGTTTTGGCAAGATGAGCACTGGATGATTGTAATTAATTCCCGGAGAAATGCAATACAGCAGCTAAATGATACACAAGATGCTGAATTTGGGCCAAAACTGAAATGTCAGAATAAGAGCAAATACAGTTTTCATTGTTTAATTCGAGGGAATAATACATGAATTCTCAGACTTCTTGCTTATTACTAAACCGATAAAAGATTATATTTAAGAAAAGACTCTTAGGATATAAAATGAAATAAGTGAAACAAGCTGCTGATGTGAATGAATATAGAGACAGCATTATGGCTCACTCCCCAATGCTTCCTCTGCGGGAGGTTATCTTCCATCTACATCTCACTGGCTCAAATGTTTCTGTTTATTGCATAATTCCAATCCTCTTTATCACATGTGTAACCATGTAAGTGGCTCGTGGACCAATATCGGACACACAGGACATATTTGAAGAGAATTGTGTAACAGATGTTGTTGTAGTAGAAGACAAGTTTTCCTCTTCTCGTTCTGAGGCATGCAATGCAGAGACCTGGAGCCTTTGCTGTCCAGGATGAAAACACCTACAGGGTTATTCAGAGAGCGGTGAAAAGCAGGAGAATGACTGGAGAATGGAATAATTATAGGTCAAAATACCCAAACCAGAAAAATTCTCCCATTCATCTCACTTTCCAAATCGTCTATTTTGACCTAGAATTTTCCATTCTCCAGTCATTCTCCTGCTTTTCGCCACTCTCTGAATAACCCTGCTAGTTTTTCTGTTATATTAAACATATTATGCATATAAATGTGACCTCACACTCCAAAGGTGGTAGGTCAGAGAGTTGATAGATATCTATCTCAATCCTATTCCATCATTATAGAACTCCCCTGCCTTTACAACTTTCACACCAGCAGTAGTATGTAGGCCCCCTTGTTATCATTAGTGAAGATGTATCCTGCTCCACTTGTTTTCCAATGCTGGAGGTGTTTCCACCAACGTTTTAACCAATGCTGAAGGTGTCTTCACCAACCTGTTAACTAATGCTGGGGGTGTTTCCACCACCTTCATATCCAGTGCTAGAGGTGTCTCCACCACCTTGATGTCCAGTGCTTACAGTTGTCTCCTCCATCTTGATGTCCACTGCTGGAGGTGTCTCCACCACTTTGATACCAGTGCTGGAGGCTTCTCCTCCACCTTGATGTCCACTGCTGTAGGCGTCTCCACCACCTTGATAGCCAGTGCTGTAGGCGTCTCCACCACCTTGATATCCAGTTCTGGAGGCCTCTCCACCACCTTGATATGCAGTGCTGGAGGCGTCTCCACCACCTTGATATGCAGTGCTGGAGGCGTCTCCACCACCTTGATATGCAGTGCTGGAGGCGTCTCCACCACCTTGATATGCAGTGCTGGAGGCGTCTCCACCACCTTGATATGCAGTGCTGGAGGCGTCTCCACCACCTTGATATGCAGTGCTGGAGGCGTCTCCACCACCTTGATATGCAGTGCTGGAGGAGTCTCCACCACCTTGATATGCAGTGCTGGAGGCGTCTCCACCTCCTTGATATGCAGTGCTGGAGGCATCTCCACCACCTTGATATGCAGTGCTGGAGGCGTCTCCACCACCTGGATATGCAGTGCTGGAGGCGTCTCCACCACCTTGGTTTCCGGTGCTATTGGTGTCTCCATCACCTTGTTACCAGCACTGGAAATGTGTCCTCCATTGTCATCAATACAGAAATTGCTGTAAACCTTTCCTTTCCTCAGCTCTATAGATAGCATTATATTTAATATTTTAAGCAGAAACCGTAACGTTCCCTTTGCGTGGTTAATATTATATCCAGATTTGATGTCTTGAGCTGAAGGGTAATCAGAGGACTCAAAGAGTATTTCCTATGGATTTGGGATCATTTTGCGTTAACCTTTTTCTTTTCTTTAAATTTTAGTTATCGCTTCATACATTTTTCCAACTTGTAGATATTGAGCTCCTTCAATCCACCTCACTTTTTTCCTAAATATTTACATATGTATAGTTAAAAACTACTTTGAGAGTGAGACTACTCGTTGCTCATCACAGCAAAATATTCATATTTTATCTTTTATGTGTACACTAATACTATGCTAATGAGATGTGCAGTATCATTACACCCAATAGACCTTCCACTCCATTGAGCTCATCCCATTTAATAGGTTTGTATTTTCTGGATACGTGCAGGATTTTTATTCGGTTTTAAATAATGAAGGGTAATTTTCTTTTTTTAAGCAGCATAATGCAATACGTATGTACATGAAAGCTTAAAGGGACACTATACATAAATATATAGGCTTGCATAAGCTGTAACTATATTACTTGTGCAATAAAATAAAAGCACATTCTGGTTTTTTTTCTTTGAAGTATTGCATGTAAAAAGAAAAAAGAAAGTAAGGTTTTGATCTCCTGTTACATTCTGTGTATTTTTCCCATGGTTCAACATTTACCAAAAGCTTTGCTTTGTGGCTCTTGTCTATTTAATCTACATTATTTAACAGTTATTAAGGTGGAGGAGGGAATGTTTAGATAAGGCGTTGAGGGTATTATTCTAAAGGTTTACCGAGATAAGAGATGGCAGCTGAATGAGATATGACAGGGAGTTTAAAAGACTTATAATCTACTACCCTGTGATGTCCTTTGAATACATCCCACACAATACAATGGTTTGAGTCAATGATAGACCAATAGACTCCATTATATGGCCAAAGCCACACAGTGAAGAGCAAGTGATTGAAGGATACTGTGGGGGGGGGAGCAGTTTACAACACAAAAGATCACACAATGGATGCGCCCAGTGACACAAATATAGAATAAAATATTTTCTTAGCTTAACATACAAGAGTAAAACAAAGCGCATGTAAGATATCAGCAACATCAAATAAACCCAATAAGGACATTTCAATTTCTGTTGGTAGTGGCCCTTTAACAACAAAACCAAAAAACCTGATGAGGCACAAACAACCCATGTGGTTTGTACTAAATCCTTCATTGTGCAATATGTTTTTAAAAGGAAATAGAATATTTGTTATGATTTTAGTTTAGTGACCTTTATTTCACCAAGAGATCCTGTTCCTTAGAAAATAATTTCCATTTTTATTATTCTAATTCTTGCAGATGTTTATCTTCCACTCAGAGATGTTTATCTTTTTACTCTGGGAACGCAGTGTCATAATAAAGTTTATTTTTATTAGTAAGTTGCACAATAAATGTGAAATAAGCAAAACTATTCTATGATGTAGCAACATCCAAAAATGTATATATTTTTTTATTTGGATATTTTAATAACGGAAGAATATTTATGGAAACTTAACAGCAATTTATTTCCTCAGTTCGACAATAGTATCTTCAAAGGTCTCTCCAGAGAGAAAATATGCCTCGACACATTTAAAGACCTGATAAACCTTTAAATCCATGAGGGTCCATGCAAAAATGAGTGTGATTTTATTGTATTTGTAATGGGAACAGGGGACACTGTTCTTCTAATGATTCCATCCTTAACCTGCTAAAACAGTCATCCCTCATCTCTGCACCACCACAAGTCTTGATTGCAGTTAGGGTTTAGTATCCTGTAGTTGCCACTTTGTGGTCACTGCAGGAAATATCGCGTTAAAGACCCACTAGGTGGTGAAGTCCCATTTCACATGAAAAAATGTTGCACTTCCCTGCTATTTTTGGTGTCACCTGGCATCATACTTGTGTAGTTTTACGTACATGGGCACAGTGCAGAATCGATGCTAGGATTAATTTATGGGTTAGGGTCGCTTTTAGGGTTAGGGTAACCCTAACAAATAGCTTCTGTTCCATTTTTTGCATCATTTTAAGCAGCAGATTGTTCTCCTACATTTAACATGAGCACATAGCAACCCTAACTACAAAACAAACACAAATATTAACTCCTGTTAATAATAAATGACTTGTTCCCGGGACTTTTGAAAGAAGGCTAGTCCTAAAGTCGGAACGATAATCCTCTCACGGTCATGCAGTTTAAGGCCCCTGGCACACGAGCGTATAGGTACTGCGCACAGTGCGTCCGTTACGGACGTAATTTTTGACGGGAGATATTGTGTGTACTGAAAATGTGCGTCCGCAACGGACGCAAATTTTCACGGGAGATAAATGTGTTCGAACAGACCAAGTTAATGTGTTAATAAGTTAATAAGCGTGTCGGCCTTCGCACTTGCGTAATTGTTAACGCCCACAGGAAGCAGCACGTATTTCCCACATCCGTCTAGCTTTTTTACGTCCATGCCGTTTTGACGTCCGTTGCAGTACGCGAATGCCGTGCGTGAAACAGTGCGCAGGTGCATCGTGTGGTGTTCAGATTAACTTCTTTGCAAATCTATAACGGACGTCAAATTTTGCGCACAGACGGACGCAAAAATAACGCTCGTGTGCCGGGGGCCTAAGCATACAATAATATATTTCATTACATGTGTGAAGTGTTCTTTTGATAATTGTTTATTATGTTTGAAACACTGTATTCAGCATTTTGAAAGAAGTATGTAATGTGGACGGTTTTGCGATTGGTCAACCACATCTTCGTCTCTCAAAGACATCTAAGCAGGAATAAACACACTGTTCTTTTAGAAGAGCTGCTGTGAGAAAACCACGGGTTGAGTCTGCCTGCTCTTTGTGATCTCCAGTCTCTTCCCAGGTGCCTGAGGGCACAATCAAGCCCAGAGAGAGAAGAAGAGCAGGTCTGCAGCAGCCAAAATAGACACCCGGGTGGAGAAATATTGGTCTATCAACTTGCAGCAATAAAATGGTGCCATGTTTACTCTGAAAAACCTATACAAGTATGACATTTGTTTTGAGTGAAATATGACTTAACTAGCGTCTGAATGTAAGAAAAGGTTAAAAAGTTTACTATTGGTGACTTCTCCGCTTCGCCGTTTTCTGCGGTGTCCGTTAGGTGGCGACTTTCACATAGGATTCTAACAAATAGCCTACCTTCTCCTATTAGTAGTTTTTTTTCTTCCTAGCGTTTTTCATGAAAATTCTCTGCATTTTTTTGTGTGTAATTTCCATCCATCCCATATTCTGAGAAAAATCTGCCAAAAGACACATTATTAAAGGGGAAAAAAAAAGCCTTTAGAGCATTAAACCAATGTGTGGCATTGCTACCCATGTGAAAGCTCTGATTTAGAAATCGAACGACTTAGGCTAGGGTCAGATTAACGCATTTTTCGCGTTGTCAGTGAAAAAGTGCGTTCGAACGAATGGACACATTTTTTCACGGGATACGCGATAACGGTCATACAATGCACATTTTCGTCCGTGATTTTGTACGGTTATCAGTAAAACACTTTTTGCGTCTGGACGTGATGTTGGCCGGACATTAGCAGCGTCTGACGTCTCCTAATCACACACACACGCCGCTAGCGGACGCAGCGCACTCTGTACGTCAGTACTAGCGGTTTGACGTTCTCGAAAAAATGCGTTCGTTTGCCACTTGCGTTGCGTGGCCGCACTTTTGTGCGGCTGTTCTTCGTATGCTGCCCGGCATTGGACGTCATTTGCTGCTAGCGCGGCCGTGAATTAGTGCGGCTAAACGCACGTTAATACTGCGTTAGTCTGACCTTAGCCTTATTTGTGAAAGGGGACGTTTAACCTTTATTTATTACCCGCCAATAATATTCAGTCCAGATGTTTGGATAGCAGGCTGACCTGTTTTAGCATTTCTAATAATTTGCCGCAGATAATCATGGTATTCTATAGCCTGATCCAATGTGTACTGCCCCCTGGCCTGTGGAATTTACTGAAGCAACAAAATTACCTGTAATGACATTAACGGTTTACAAAATCATTTCTGTCAAGTGTGGCGTGAGATCATTTTTGGAAAGGAAACAGGCCATCTTCTGCTGGTCTGTCTAAAGAAAGACGCCTAGCCCCGGCGCACTTCCAACTTTGTTTATGTTCTCCTTCAAAACAAGTATTCTGTGACATCAGCAGAAATGTTATAAAATTTGTTTATTGTGAGTAGGGGTAACCCTGGACCTCGACCCATTACTGAGTTACCTATTAGTTCTTCTGAAATACACTGTATGAACAGCTCAGACACATCAAACCTGGGGTGGCCTACAGTCGACTTGGTTCTCTGTATAAAGGCTTGTGCTGACCTGACCCTGGGGGGGGGGGTTAATGGTTTTATTCATGCAGTAAAATTCAAGAGACACTACCACCAAGAAATGAAATGTCCTTATTGTGTTTTAGTTTGCTGATATCTTTTTTTTTAAATTTAAAATTTTTATTTTGTAAATAGGTCAGCATACAATCAAATATTTAGAAAGTAAGGGCCACGCAGGGCCATCCAAAAATGCCAGCATAGGGATAACGTGAGAAAAAATAAACATCCCCAGATAGGGGGGTCTCATCGAATATTAGTAAACATCTATAATATAAGGGAATGGGAGGGGGAGAGTCACATAGATCAAATGCTTAGAAACGCGAAACTAGAAACAAAAAATGTCATTTGTAAAATCTAGGGTATCATCGGAGAGTCATAGAGAATGAGGGGGGTTAGCAAAATCTTCTTCAAAATACTACTAAAAAAAAAAAGAGGAAAATAGAAAACAGGCAAACAATCGTCTATAGGCATATATGTAGAGTCATCCGGAGTCGAGCAAGGGAGGCTGAACCGCCACAGGTAAGGCTATGCAGGATCGCCCAGGTCCTCTTAATCCCTCAGATGGACCGGTTGGGCATGGAGGTCCAGCAAAAGCCAAGTCCAAAGTGAGGTCCCCACTCGCCCCGACCAGGCCTTGAGGACTGTCAGCAGGCACACGTGGGTCTCTTCTCCGGAGGGTCCTTCGAACAGGTAAGCCACCGGATGGCTCAAGGGCAGCCGAAGCCGCACCGCATGATGCCGCCTTTATCTTCCATTCCCACTGTAGGCGCCTCAGATGGTGAGACCCAGCCACCGCTCGGTCTCGGGTTCGCTTCCAGGCACGGAGGGTCAAGCAGCAACACATCCGACATACCTCCATCCGTCTCTCCGTCCCCAGCCTCCACGCCTTCCCTGCAGCCACAGGGCAGGGCTGTCCCAAGTCCACTCAGGCGGGGATCCTGCACTCCTCCGCACGCCCGCAGTACAGACATCAGCTGGCTCCACATTCCTCGCGTGAGCGGTTTCTCGTCATCCCCCTCTAATAGCTCTAGGCAGGCGTCGAGGCCTGCAATCACAGCTATCCTCACTGCAGGAAAAGAAGGGGTGGTATCTCGATGTTGCCTCTCGCCAACCTCCTCCATGAACTCTGCTTCAGTCCGTTCAACGGCAGGGAGATGGGGGCTCTCCATCTCCACCACCCTCCGCCCGGACCCAGCTTCAGTTAAGGCACCACGAGGAGACATCCGAAGCCACAAAATGGCCGACAGCAGCACCCCTGTGCAGGAAAATGGCCTGTAAATGTGTGTCTCTGGTCTGGCGGGGGGGACAGATCAGGCATCGGACAGCTCTCACCTGATGACCGGCCACCCGGGGACCGCCGAGGCAAAAACTCTACAGGAAAGGACTCTATAAACCGCAAAATCAAGCCGACCAGAGCGGAGCTCTGGTGAGGTGCGACTTCCCCCTTCAGCAGCCGGCCGCGCCCCCCTTGCTTGTTGATATCTTACATGTGCTTTGTTTTTCTCTTGTTTGTTTAGTTAAGAAAATATTTTACTATATATGTGTCACTGGGTGAATCCATTGTGTGATCTTTTGTGTTGTAAACTGGCCCCACAGTATATTTACATCACTTGCTCCTCACTGTGTGGCAATGGCCATAGAATAGAGTCTATTGGTCAATCATTACCTTAAATCGTCTTGTGTGGGATGTATTCAAAGGACATCACCGGGGGTAGGTTAGAATTCTTTTATCCTCACTGTTCTATCTCATTCAGCTGGTAGTTCCTTATCTTAGTTGGCCTGGAGAACAATAAAATTCCTGCCCCCCTAACTGTTAAATAATGTAGATTAAATTAACAAGAGCCACAAAGCAAAGTTTTTCGTAAATGTTTCATCATGGGAAAATACAAAAATGGAAACAAGATCAAAACTTTTATTTTTCCTTTTTTACATGTAATTCCTTCAAAGAAAATAAAACAACACAGCAGCATGTGTTTTATAATGTGATTTAATTCGCAATGAACAAGTAACCTAGTTACAGCGTATGTAAGTGGTACTGTCCCTTTGTTTCAGGGATCTCAAACTCTGGGGCCCCCCAGATGTTTCGGAACTACACCTCCTATGATATTCTGGCCATTATTGCATTCACAGAATTCTGGGATTTGTAGGCAATAAACCTCTGGGGGGCGGAGTTTGAGATGCTTTAAGTGCACCAGATATTATCCAAATTAACAGAAAAAGGAAAAAATAAAAATCACTAGTTTTAAATTGAAGTACTTGGCTTACTTCATGCGATCAATTCCAGAACACGCAAAGGTTCCACATATTCGCAAAAATCATATTGTTCTAATCACGTCTTCCTATATTCATTATTACATTAGGCGGCTCTTGCCTGTCAGGTGGACCTTGCTGCAGACACTGGTTTTAATTAGTTTAGTGCATCCACAATTCATTTCTATTCAGCAGATCTGTTTCCGTGGTAGACCAGTCTTTGTATGTCATGCCAGGCCTTATATAATTTAGAGGGGGAACAAGAGCCATCAAGATCTAGGCCGTGTGTCTGATAAAACTCAGTGATCAGTAACTTTTTTCACAATAATGTTTTTTACCAGATCCTCAGCATTGTACCATACATAATTTTTCCCATTTCTGTTATATTATGTTGTTTTTTTGTAGTTTATTTCATTTCTGTCAGATGTGGAGTGAAGTGATTGTTGACCACTAATATGTTGAAACTATTTGAAATGCTTTGAGATTTTTTTTTTCCTGTACGGAACCACCGGAGCTCAAGCTGTAATGTACAATATTTTAAACCCCATGCAGGGTCATATGCAAGAAGTGACTGTCATATGCAGGATACGATTGAAGTCAGATAGCTTAACTCCTCTCCTTTTGAAAGTACACAAAGTCCTTTTTATTTTCTTCACTTTATTGGGAAAGTAACAGCAAATAAAAGGTGTCTTGTGGGAAGAGCGGGCTTCTCTTGGTATGCTTTGTTATAGGGAGCAGGTAAAAACAGGATGCAATCACCCGGTACAGAACAGGATCATTACTCACATACCTCTATGGTAGACTGGGGGGATTGCCAGCTTTCTGAAGCAGGAAATGAGACTGGACCAAACTAACTATGTGAGTTAGACGGGGAGAGTGGACTAATCCACTTTAGATGAAAGCATAGGGGGAAAAAAAAGAATCTGGTTCCATGATATACATGTAGTAGCACTTTTTGGCTAACAGGTGGAGCCCTCTGCCTGCAAATAGGGCTTACTTACAGTTAACATATACAAAGGTGTCCCCTCTGGATATATTTACTGTGTGGATAAAGGACATTTTCCATAAAAATGCTACATCCTGCCAGTGGTTTTATGGAAAATCACTTGGCATCGAAGGGGTTAAAGAAAGGTTGTAAAACTCCACACCTAGATGTTGCTGAGCTACAATGCCCATGATTCTCTGTCCATATATTCCATTTCAAAGACATTTAGGAATTGTAGGCCTCTAGGTTTCCAGCTTTCCCCCGGCGAGCAGGGAGTGACAGAATTATTGTAGCAGTGCAAAAACATTTGTAACATCCCAAAAAACAAAACTTGTTTGTACATTAAGTGACACAATACTTTCCGGTCTTATTTATTTTTTTCCTCCAGCGTTCTTTGGCAAATACCTTAATGAATACAATGGCTCCTATGTTCCTCCCGGCTGGAAAGAGTGGGTCGGACTCATTAAAAACTCTCGTTTTTACAACTATACGCTCTGTCGAAATGGAATGAAGGAAAAACACGGCTTTGACTATTCAAAGGTAAGTAGGATTTTTCATAAATTCTTGACCGGAGGCTCAAGCGTTTTAGCTTCCATGGCAATATGAGCCAAATGTGGCTGACCTTTTAAACAACACACACAAATGTCAATCAGAAGCTTGCAGCCATTGCAGTGGTCATGGGTTTTTGGTAGTTGTAGTCCAGTCTGTTTTTACATCACACAATGAATAACATTTCTAAAAGCGCAAATTGTGAAAGGCAAGTGATAGACAATATTAAACAGGAGTTCTGTTCTCATAATATTCATGCTAGACCCATGCAGTGAGATAAGAAATTAAAGAATACTTATATTCCAATGCAATCATAAGAGCAGCATGGTCCTGGTATATACAGATCTCAAAAACTGAGGGGGGGCAAATAGTGTGCAACTCGATTTATATAAATTAAGGGGAAAATTTTATAGAATCGAGAGACTTCTCACATTTTCAAGAGCCTTTAAAACTGGCTCTATCTTTAGCAGTGTGTCGTCTTACAGGGGGAGCACATCCCAACACTGGTGCATATCCTAAAAATCCTTGAGAAAAGTGAGCACAGAAAAGACCTTCATAGGGCAAAGTGTGACATTACAACGTATGACAGCTGTGACAACAACAAGAGATGCACTCACCTGGGCTAGAGCTCTTGGTTTTGCTCAGAAATGCATCCCTTGAACGCACTTAGAGCAGTGTTTCCCAAACCTGTCCTGAGGACCCATTGACTTGCCAGGTTTTTCTGATATCTGAAGCACCGCACAGGTGATATGATTTGCTGCTCAGTGATTGCAGTATTCAGTCTACATTTCCCCAAGGTGATCTGCAAAATCTGGCTTGTTGAAGGTCCCGAGGAGAGGTTTGGGAAATACTGACTTAGAATCTCAGATGATATCCTGATAGTCCAGTGGGTCTTCGGGATGGAACTGAATTCCTCCTAGTCAGCATAGGCTTAGGCCTCATTCACACTAAGCGATTTATCACATGGTTTTTGCCACGATATCGCTGTATGTAGCTTCTCCAATGCATTTCAATGAAGCTGTTCACATCACAGCTCAATGTCGCCTGTAGCGTGTCGCTGTTGCTTGTCGCTCGTACATGACCCTTTTTTGCGTATTTCGTGCGATTTGCCGACCTAGACATCGTATTGCTCGATGTCGCATATATGAAAATCGCACAGGAAAAACGTGAGATTTTCATGTCGCTCGTTGTGAATGGGGCCTTCGGGGGACACTGGTCCCAAGCCTGGTGTGCGGCTGTTGCTGTAAAAGTACTGATGGTGAATTTTCCCTACTGAAAAGCTGAGGAAGCTGAAAAGACTGTCGGAATATTATCAGGGAAACGCACTTCAGGGGGCTTCTGAAACGCATTTTTATGGATTTTCATGTTTACCTTATGCCTTTTTTAGATATTGCATTATTATTATCCTTTATTTATATAGTGCCACAAATTCCGCAACGCTTTACAAGATCAGTGTATAAGGAGTTGATATATTAGAATACCACACATGGATGATACTGCCTGATTTAGGGGGACCCTGTTCCCAAGGGAACTTACAATCTATGAGTATTTTGTGAGGTACGCGAATCCATAGTGTTAGGTGTCTTGCCCAAGGATACTGGCTGGTGGCGTCCTGAGGGATTTCCATGGTTATATAGCAGCGACCTGATAGTTAGGTTGAACCCACTTCTCGTAAAGTCGAGACTTGCTTTTCCACAGTTGTATTGGAGGAATATGCTGAACGGGAATTTGACTTGCTTCTCCACGATCGAAGGACAGAGATGTTACCACTGAGCTCCACAGCCGATATTGCGTGGTAGGCAAATATGTACGGTTAAGGCCAGGTGCACACAAGACGTTTTTTAGTGCGCACTAACGCGCGTTACAGCATATAATTACGCATAACACGAAGACCACACGCATAACGCGCGCTGAAGACGTCTGTCTTGAAAACACAAAGGCTGTTGCGCTAGGATTGACGCGACGGTGGGCGTCAAATGCAGCGCGCATGCGCACTTGAGCGTAGGAGGATTGCGCAGCCCCGTCGATGTGCATCCTAGGTGATGATGCGCGTCGACAGGGCAGCGCGATTGCACTTTGCAGCACTGAGGGGGGCAGGCGGGCGTTGAGTGGACGCGGTGCGTTAGTGTTTTCTTTAACATATGTACTTTGCGTGAAAGAAAACGTCTAAGTGTGTTGCCCAAGGACACTTACTGGCGGAGATTCTAACCTGGGTCTCCATGGTTATAGAGCAGTGATGCTGCCTCTACTCCATCCAGCCCGTGCATTATAAAAATAATGGTAATGAATTATAGGTGTCGTGCAGAATAAAAATCTTACTGTAATCTTATTTAGTCCCATCCATATATGTTAGTGTATGTGTGTTTTTCAGTAGTAGTATTTATGGTAATATTGAGGAGGATTTATTACCTTTAGTTTCCAGCCATAGCTGCATTTGTCTCAAATATTTATTTGGCGCATTGTGGCGCTTTTTACATGACACCATTTTTGTTTGTATTTTTCAGTCTTTTGTCTTCATTTGACCATCCCAATCCCAACTGTGCGCCTTTACCATTGATACAAGATTTCTCCACATTTCCTCTGTCCTTCTAATCCTTTCTTAATTTACAAACTAAGAACCTTTTATATAAAAAGTGAAATAAATATATATATTTATGTATTAAACTTAGACTGTTGTTGAGCAATATACAAATAATCGCCCACTATGTTGCTTCCAATAAGATTTTAAAGAGAATTTCTTCATCGTATCAAGTGACTTAATGAGAATACCTCTCCCTCATCCAATAATATAATTATTTATAAAAACAAATGCCTTTTTCGCTGGAGGCTTTAATACATTAATGTCATACAGCTTTCGATGTTCCCTTTAAACATGTAAAAACATTCTGATGTTTATGTTTGTAAATGAGTAATAAAGGGGGATCTGCATGGTTAGGCGGTCATAAACTTTTAGATTTACTTATGTGCTAAACAAATTTAAAATAAAATCTTGCTTGGAATGTTTTGTTTTTTCTTCTTAACCAATGATACTGGACATTTCTCCTAGGATCACATGCACGTGTTGTAAAACATTGTCCCTCCACCTTCAGTAGAACACTGGGCCGGCGTGGATCAATAGTATTTTACATTTGTATGAGGCACAAAGGAGATGTTACATTTTGTGTAACTCATTCTCCGATACACAGGCCCTTAAGGGAGTTATGGGTTTATGTGTGTTTTGGGGGCAATATTTTTTTCTGCTTCTTTGATAGTAAATGTGATTGAAGATGCACTGTTTAAGCTGTATTGATTTTTCCATTGAGTTTTGCTACATGAAATTTCTAGGTGTGTGTGTGTGTGGGGGGGGGGGAGATATATCCATACACAAACACTGCAAAAAAGAAACCTCCCTTTTCAGGTTACTTTATTTTAAAGATAATTTTGTAAAATCAAAATAAACTCTGTAGATCTTTATTGTAAAGGGCTCAAACGGTGTATTCCTTCCAGGCTTTTTCTTTGAACCATAATAAATTCATGCAATTGCACCTCTGGAATGGTCATTAAAGGGACACTTTACACCTGACCAATTATTTGTTTTTAAGTTGGTAGGATATGTGGAGTTCTCCCCACCCATGCTGCCCCAATCTGGTGGTATTGCTGGGTCGACTCACCAGCAGCCTTAACTTTTAATTTCTCAGTTGCCAGTCACCAGATCAGTCCCTAGTGACCTCAGCATGCAGAGAGCCTGCCAACAACACCCTCTCGGAGACCAATTGCTGTAGCGAGCGGTCTTAGAGAGGCAGCCGGTGGATCGGATCTGCGCATGCGCTTATAAAACACTGTGTGCACTTGCAGAGGATCCGCACACAAAATGTTGCTTGAAGTGTTTATGTACTAAATAAAACTTACTAAAACAAAATGTAATTGGTGCAATCTAGGGATGCACTGAAATTTCAGCCACCAACAATATTGGCTGAAAATAGTGCTTTCGCCCACGTATGGAAAAAAATGGCCGATAAAATCAGCTGAAAATCAGTCATCCGAGCCTAGAGGCTGGCAGAGCCGGGGACTCAGCTGGCCTCCAGGTGCCTAGGCAAACTGCCGGCTCGACCTGAGCCTGGAGGCCCGGCCAAGCTGGGGACTCGCCTCCAAGGCCCAGGTTCGGATGACTGATTGGGGGTAAGTATTCCCATACTTGCCTACATTCACATCACATACTTGCCTACATTCACAAATTTCAGCCTCCGAGCTGCTCCAGTGCAGTCCTCCTTCACGCTCCCCTTGCGCGCACAGCACATGTCAAAGGTGCTGGTCGCAGGATGACATGGGGCCGAGGCCTTTGACCCTGCCGTCTGCTGAACCGGTGACATTCGCCGCTGGTTGGGGACTTCCCTTCACTAGCCTGTGGGGGAGCTCCCAACCAACGGCGACATTGTCCCCGTTCGGCCGTCGGCAGGGTCAAAGGCTTTCGGCCCCGTGACGTCATCCCATGACTGACGCCTCTGACACATGCTGTGAGCGCAAGGGAAGCGAGAAGGATGTCTGCGCTGGAGGAGCTCCTTTGTGAATGTAGGTATGTGATGTTTATGTAGTTAAGTATGGGACTGTAGGTGTCCGCCCCCCCCATCAGTCATCTGGGCCAGGGAGCCCCCCGCTTGGCTAGGCCTGGAGGCCCGGCTGAGCAAGGGGCTCGCCTAGGTCTGGAGGATGGCCACGTCCCCGGCTCGGCCGGCCTCCAGGCTCAGGAGAGTCGCAGGGCCTCCACGCCTGGGTTCGGATGACTGATTTTCAGTCTCGATTTTCGGCCGAGTTCAGTCTCCATTATTGGTCTCGGTCTGAAATTTTAATTTCGGTGCATCACTAGTGCAAACACCTTGGTGATCACGGCTCCTATTGGTCTCCGTTCCATTTGCTTTCAGAGTGATTGGTTACAGTCTTAGAGTTCAGGTAATTTGAGGTTCTGTGAAATCCTGCAGAGACTGACACATTTCAATTCCTTTATCATTGCAGGACTACCTGACTGATCTCATCACAAATGACAGTATTAGCTTCTTCCGCACATCCAAGAAAATGTATCCTCACCGACCAGTAATGATGGTTTTAAGCCACGCGGCCCCCCATGGTCCCGAGGACTCTGCTCCGCAGTTCTCCCAGCTGTTCGCTAATGCTTCGCAGCACATGTAAGTATGAAGCTGTCTGCAGATCGTTCCGATTTATTTCTGTATGTGTGTGTGCGTCTATTATTGAGAATGCAAAATGCTGCAGTGCAGCTATGGTAGGTGGGAGATGTAAGTAGTTATTGGCATGTTTTTACCATTCTAAAAATGTTGATTATTCTACAGAACACAGCAGAGGAATTTTGCTATACAAATTTCTAGCTCCCTTACCGTTTCTTTCACAGCATGCTGTGAAGTGTTCAGAGCCACATCTCTGCGAATATAGCTACAGACCAAAAGACAAAATTATGATTGGAGTGGTCAGTCAGTTGGTAACATCAAAGCACACATGCTGTTGGTTTAGACCAGTGTTTCCCAAACCTGTCCTCAGGACCCTCTGCCTCGCCAGGTTTGCCAGATATCTGAAGCACAGCACAGTTGATATGATTTGCTTCTCAATGATTGCAAGATTCGATACAAGTTCCTACTTGTAAATTTTGTATACCATTTCAAATGTTGTATCTATTGAGATAATCAAATAAAATTATGAAATGTTTAAATTAAACTATTTTTACAAAAGATCAGACATGCATGTCAAGTATACTTCACAGCCGCTCTAATTGGTTGAACAATAAAACCCACAGAAATGTACACTGTGTATGAGCATATCACAGAGCTGCACAGCAATAAAACCCACAGAAATACAGTTGTGTTCAAAATTATTCAACCCCCACTGAAATTGAGTGTTTTGGCCAGTTTGACATTGATTTTGATCATTCAGTCATCTTGCTTACAATTAAATCAAAGAGGCACGTGTAGGTCAGACATAACATAACATTTATAATGAAATAACCACAAATGTCTTTTCTGTGCTCACATCATTATCAGTTTTATTCAACCCCAAAGTGACATTCAATCTTAGTACTTAGTACAACATCCTTTTACAGTTATAACAGCTTTTAAACGTGAAGCATAGCTTGACACAAGTGTCTTGCAGCGATCTACGGGTATCTTCGCCCATTCGTCATGGGCAAAAGCCTCCAGTTCAGTCACATTCTTAGGCTTGCGCACTGCAACTGCTTTCTTTAAGTCCCACCAGAGGTTCTCAATCGGATTTAAGTCAGGTGACTGCGATGGCCACTCCAAAATGTTCCAGCCTTTAATCTGCAACCATGCTCTAGTGGACTTGGAGGTATGCTTGGGATCATTGTCCTATTGAAAGGTCCAACGTCTCCCAAGCCTCAGGTTTGTGACGGACTGCATCACATTGTCATCCAATATCTCCTGGTACTGAAGAGAATTCATGGTACCTTGCACACGCTGAAGCTTCCCTGTACCTGCAGAAGCAAAACAGCCCCAAAGCATGATTGACCCCCCGCCATGCTTCACAGTAGGCAAGGTGTTCTTTTCTTCATAGGCCTTGTTCTTCCTCCTCCAAACATAGCGTTGATCCATGGGCCCAAACAGTTCTAATTTTGTTTCATCAGTCCACAGAACACTATCCCAAAACTTCTGTGGTTTGTCCACATGACTTTTGGCATACTGCAGTCGACTCTTCTTATTCTTTGGTGACAGCAAGGGGGTGCGCCGGGAAGTTCTGGCATGGAGGCCTTCATTACGCAGTGTGCGCCGTATTGTCTGAGCTGAAACTTCAGTACCCACATCTGACAAATCTTTTCTCAGTTCCTCAGCAGTCACACGGGGACTTTTCTCCACTCTACGCTTCAGGTAACGCACAGCAGTCGAAGTCAGCATCTTCTTTCTGCCACGACCAGGTAGCGTTTCAACAGTGCCCTTTGTCTTGAAATTGCGAATGATGCTTCCTATGGTCTCTCTCTTGGTATGTTTAACATCTTTGCAATCTACTTATAGCCATTGCCCTTCCTGTGAAGAGTAATCACCTCTTCTCTTGTCTTCCTGGACCATTCTCTTGACTTCACCATGTTTGTAACCACACCAGTAAATGTCTAGAAGGAGCTGAGTATCACAGTCATTTTAAAGCTACCTAATTGGTGCTTATTATGCTTTATTGCTGCTCCGTGACATCCACAGGTGTTTTCAATACCTGATTGAAAACACTTGCATGAACCTCTGTTCTTCAGAGTGGTAGTCTTTAAGGGGTTGAATAATTGTGTCAATGAAGAATTCACAAAAGAAACATTTACTACTGTATTACAAAACCAATTGATGTCATTTTAGTTGCATATGGTTCTTTAAAAAGTCCTTGTAGGATTTCATTCTGAATACAGTTACAAATGTACACTAAATTCCCTAAAACCCTTTACAGCATTGGGGGTTGAATAATTTTGAACACCACTGTATGAGAAGTAAAAGTATTTTGTGAGTTAGGCGCATCCATATTGTTAGGTGTCTTGCCCCAGGACACTTGCTGGTGGTGTGTTCTGAGTGGGATCGGGTCTTCTTTCCATGATTGTAGAACAGCGAGGGATGTGCTGAACAGAATATAGACTTGCTTCTCCACTTTCGAAGGATAGAGCTGTTACCACTGGACTCCACAGCCGATATTGTGCGGTAGGCAAGTATGTACCATTAGGTGTCTTGCCCAAGGCACCGGCACCTCATCGCCAGCCGCCCTTTGCTTTTTAATTTTTGACAGCTCCGGTATCGGACTCTCGGAGTCCAAATCCGGAAGCTGTCTGGTCGGCGCAGGGGCGGATCCAGCAGCCGCCACTTTCTTTTATTCTATGAGCGGCCGCTGGCATGGATATCTGTAGCTCGTCTGGGATCCATCCACTAGCCAACCGCAATCTCGCGAGATTGCGGATATCCATGCAGGCGGCCGCTCGTAGATGGAAAGAATGTGGCAGGCGGCAATGACTCGGAGGGGCCTGGCAGAGGTGAGCTGAGGGCAATATATCCATGTGACCTGGCCTGGGGCATTATATCCATGTGAGCTGGTCTGGGACAGTATATCCATGTGAGCTGGCCTGGGGCAATATATCCATGTGAGCTGGCCTGGGGCAATATATCCATGTGAGCTGGCCTGGGACAATATATCCATGTGAGCTGGCCTGGGGCAATATATCCGTGTGAGCTGGCCTGGGGCAATATATCTGTGTGAGCTGGCCTGGGGCAATATATCCGTGTGAGCTGGCCTGTGGCAATATATCTGTGTGAGCTGGCCTGGGGCAATATATCCGTGTGAGCTGGCCAGGGGCAATATATCCGTGTGAGCTGGCCAGGGGCAATATATCCGTGTGAGCTTGCCTGGGGCAATATATCCGTGTGAGCTGGCCAGGGGCAATATATCCGTGTGAGCTGGCCAGGGGCAATATATCCGTGTGAGCTGGCCAGGGGCAATATATCCGTGTGAGCTGGCCAGGGGCAATATATCCGTGTGAGCTGGCCTGGGGCAATATATCCATGTGAGCTGGCCTGGGGCAATATATCCGTGTGAGCTGGTCTGGGAGAATATATCCATGTGAGCTGGCGTGGGGCAATATATCTGTGTGAGCTGGCCTGTGGCAATATATCCGTGTGAGCTGGTCTTTGGCAATATATCCGAGTGAGTTGGCCTGGGGCAATATATCCGTGTGAGCTGGCTATGGGCAATATATCCATGTGAGCTGGCCTGGGGCAATATATCCGTGTGAGCTGGTCTGGGAGAATATATCCATGTGAGCTGGCGTGGGGCAATATATCTGTGTGAGCTGGCCTGTGGCAATATATCCGTGTGAGCTGGTCTTTGGCAATATATCCGAGTGAGTTGGCCTGGGGCAATATATCCGTGTGAGCTGGCTATGGGCAATATATCTGTGTGAGCTGGCCTGGGGCAATATATCCGTGTGAGCTGGCCTGGGGCAATATATCCGTGTGAGCTGGCCTGGGGCAATATATCCGTGTGAGCTGGCCAGGGGAAATATATCCATGTGTGAGCCTGGGGCAATATATCCATGTGTGAGCCTGGGGCAATATATCCATGTGTGAGCCTGGGGCAATATATCCATGTGTGAGCCTGGGGCAATATATCCATGTGTGAGCCTGGGGCAATATATCCATGTGTGAGCCTGGGGCAATATATCCATGTGTGAGCCTGGGGCAATCTATCCAGTGTGAGCCTGGGGCAATATATCCATTGTGAGCCTTGGGCAATATATCCAGTGTGAATAAAGGAGTATTTATTAGGACACAAAAAATCTTCATAATAATCAGTTTTTCCCTGGGAGAGTACCCCCACCTATTTTTCTAGAAAAAAAGCACTGCCAAGGACACTTCCTGGAGAGGTGCTCTGGCCGGGATTTGAACCTAGGTCTCCATGGTTATAGAGCAGTGATGTTACCTCTACTCCATCCAGCCAGTATATGTATGTCTGTGTGTTTGATATAGGAGACTAACACATATGCTGTGCATAATGAGCATTTATGAAGGTCTCTTGCTTATGTGTTTTATTTTTGAATCTCTGGAGTGTATTTATGTCAGTGGTGATAAACCAGTATGACATATATATATATATCTATCATGTCAGCGAAGAGTAAATTTATCTCTGTTGCTAAGTAGGTTATTAAAAGGGTACTAATGTTACCTAAAGCTGCAACCACTTGTGAAAATTGCTGTTGCTGTTGTTGCAAAGGTGACGATTGCTTGCATTTCACAAAAGAAATTCCCAAACCTCATCAGGAGAAGCTTCACAGTGATGCTTCTCCTGCCGCAGTTTGGACTCCACTTGAGAAATTACTGTGTTTGTTGCCTGTTACACGAACGCCCAGGTCCAATATGTTCCCTCAGCCACCGTGATTCTTTTTCCTCTGCCAGTTCCCGGATTCTCCCCTCAGCAAGCAGCGTTGATTCAATGTCAGTTCTTAATTTCTCAAAGCAGACAGCACTGGTCATATTGGGTTAAGCAGACTCACTGGCCATTTCAACTGGCCTGTTTTTATTTGATACAGAGTCAGATAACCATTAACATCCACGCACTGGTGTATTTTAGCCTAGGCCGACTAGGCCCAGGCCTAGGGCGGCACTTTCCAGGGGGTGGCGGCCCGCACTGGGTGGCCTCACCCCTAAAAAAATAAAATAAAAAATAAAAAATAATTTTTTTTTTTTTTTTTTTACTTTTGCAAAGTATTTTACCAGGAAGGATACATTGAGATTTCACTAATTTACACTTTCAATTTCACTTTCCAGGGGGCAGCAAAAAACCTCACCACTAAATGGGTTACTCACAGAGCACCGAAATGACGCCAACTTTTTGGTGTTCTGTAGTTCCCTGCACTTAGGAGAATAAAATTTCCCCACCCTGCAGTGAATTCACCATTCACCGCAGGGTCCCCAAAGTGCATGGAGTCGGCTGCTGAATGCTGCCACCGCAAACCTGTGGCCTGCTGTTTTCAAAAGAACTACTGAACGAAAATGTCTGGAATTTACATATAAGATCCTATGATTGATAATAAAAAGTTCTGTTACAGAAAAAAGAAAAACTGCTATTAAAAAAAAGGGGGGGGAATTTTGCCAAAACAAATCTGAAAAATGACTAAAAGGTACTAAAAAAAAAAATCCATAAGTAAAGACTTTTTACTGCAGGTTAAAATAATAAATGATTTATTACATATTGCATAAAAACGGGAATATTTTTAACATTGAAACCTATGGTGTTCGCCTGAATAAACCTGCTGATTGAAACCACCGAACATCAGGGCATTTCACTGCCATTTCTCTGTGTCTCAGTACCACATGACTGGCTGAACCACGTGAAACGCACGCGCGCAGCTGCCCGCCCTTTCGTTAACACAGACTCTATTCTGGACTGAACACCCACCGGGAAGGGAATCAAAGCTACAGTGCACCCTCTGGCAGTGGCACCCCACTGCTGACAAGATGGCTCCACAGCATAATTGCTGTGTACTCATATACACTCGGTTTGCTTGGAGTTTTACTGCAGTGGATTCTGATGCACTCATACACATTGCACATTGCATTGCTGGGAGTTTTATTGCTGTGGATTCTGATACGCTGACACACACCACACATTGCATTGCTGGGAGTTTTATTCCTGTGGATTCTGATACGCTGACACACACCAAACATTGCATTGCTGGGAGTTTTATTGCTGTGGATTCTGTGATACACATTGCATATGACTGAGTTTTATTGCCCTGGAGCTCTGGGATACGCTCATACACACTGCACATTACTGTGAGGTTTATTGCTGTGCAGTTCTGTGATATGCTCATACACACTGCACATTTCTGTGGGCTTTATTGCTGTGCAGCTCTGATATGCTCATACACAGTGCCCATTTCTGTGGGTTTTATTGCTGTGCAGCTCTGTGATACGCTCATATGCAGTGCACGTTTCTGTGGATTTTATTGTTCAACCAATTAGAGCGGCTGTGATCCAGTATACTTGACATGCGTGGCTGTTTTTTGTAAAAATGCTTGAATTTAAACATTTCATAATTTTATTTATCTCAATAGATACATTTGAAATGGTATACAAAATATACAAGGAGGCACTTGGCATCCACTTTTAATATAAAGAGAGGAAAAGGTGGAGCTTAAAGAGGAAGGGTGGGGATTAACCAGGAAGAGGTGTGCCCTTGACAGGAAGGGGTGCGTCAAATTTAAATAAGGGGGTGCACGAGTTTAGTCAGGCCTAGGGCAGCACAAAACCTAAATACACCCCTGCATCCACGCCCCCCAGACATCCCGGCACCGCCATTCACCCTGCTCTCCATCAGGTCCTCTCAGATTGTAAGCTCTTGAGCAGGGTCCTACCTGATACTGTTCTATGTGTTTAACTTGTATGTATATTGGTTATTCTGTCTCGCCCATTGTAAGGCACTACGGAACTTGGTGGTGCCTTACAAATAACTGTAACTGCAGTGATACAGAGCACGGGTCCTTACAAGGGGGATTCTAGGGGAGCAGCGGCAATCCGGGGGTACCGTATGATCGCTCGGACCCCTATGGTGTCACAGGTGTCACAGTCCAAAAAGCGGTCAAATCCGGAGGCAGGGGCAAGGATGGCAGCGTGTAGAAGTTACCCCCAGGGGTTGCCGCATGGTCGCTGCGGCCTGAGCTACTGGGGCCAAAAGGGCTCAGCAACGTGAGTTCCCAATGGAGCGCCCTCCTGAAAATCACCCCAACGGTAGCTCCCATGAGGGGGTCCCTACCCCAAAAGTGCACCCTGCTAGAGCAAAGTGTTTTCAGAGCACAGAGTTTTAAAGTTTCTGCAGAGGTTTCCATTAAAGTAAATGCTGTGCAGTCTTTGAATGGGATGGGTTGGTGTTTGTTTGGGGTTTCAAACCCAGGCTTCCCCTGGTGTTAGATAACACAGTGAACATGAGGGACAGGCTTAAAGGCATTTGGATTATGTGCTGATGGGGGAAAAGGCACAAACCACCACTTTTAATATTAAAACATCTATACTATAATAGAGTAAGGCTTGGCGTGTCCGTCGCCAAGCCTTACTCTGCGCATGCGCGCGCAACCAGCGGCGGTTGGTTGCGCACGCATGCAACCGCCGCGGCACGAGCCGGCTGTGCGCTCGCCGCGGCGGTTACAAGATGCACACAGCAGCCGGGTAGAGGCTGCGCTCGCAGCCTCTACCCGGCTGCCGCGCGCATCCAACCCCCGAGCGGCGAAGGGAAAGTTCCCTCCGCCGCTCGGGGTTGGATGCGCGCGGCAGCCGAGTAGAGGCTGCGCTCGCAGCCTCCACCCGGCTGCCGCGCGCATCCAACCCCCGTGCGACGAAGGGAAACTTCCCTCGCTTCCACTCTCTGAAGGACCCAAGCCCCGGTCACGTGGGAGGCTTGGGTCCTTCAACGAGCGGAAGCGGGGAAACTTTCCATTCGCCGCTCGGGAAGGTAAGTATAAGGAGCTCATGGGGCGGCTGTCCGAATGCCGATAGAGCATTCGAACAGCCACCCCATGTCTGGTCTGGGGTCTGAGCTGGGGCATATCCATGAGAGCTTGGGGGGGCAATATCCAGGACCTGGGGGGCAATATCCACGAGCTGGGGGCAATATCCACGAGCTGGGGGGCAATATCCATGAGCTGGGGGCAATATCCACGAGCTGGGGGGCAATATCCACGAGCTGGGGGCAATATCCACGAGCTGGGGGGCAGTATCCACGAGCTGGGGGGCAATATCCACGAGCTGGGGGGCAATATCCACGAGCTGGGGGGCAATATCCACAAGCTGGGGGCAATATCCACGAGCTGGGGGCAATATCCACGAGCTGGGGGGCAATATCCACGAGCTGGGGGGCAATATCCACGAGCTGGGGGGCAATATCCACGAGCTGGGGGGCAGTATCCACGAGCTGGGGGGCAGTATCCACGAGCTGGGGGGCAGTATCCACGAGCTGGGGGGCAATATCCACGAGCTGGGGGCAATATCCACGAGCTGGAGCAGTATCCACGTGCTGGGGGAATATCCACGAGCTGGGGCATATATCCACAATAGACTGCCCTCTGGGCAGGCTTTCCACCTTGTAAACCCATAAATAGCTTGCATGAAGGGAATAGCAGAGGAGAGAGGTTTTAGTACAGTCCACAGTCTCTGAGCATGGGGTTCCGTGACACTGCCATTCCAACAGCGGTGATTTTCAACTGCCGTTTCAGACTATGGAAAAGACCAGTCTTTGAATTATTAAGTATTCGAAGTATTCAGAAGTGCAATTACCTTGCTTTTGTTTATAATCTTACATGTTTCATGCCATGACCTGTTCATTAAAATTCCAGTTTTACAGTCACTTCCAGCATCATGGTGTCCTTTCCCCTATCTGCTTCTCAGTCTATCTATGTGTCATAATGCTCATATTTAATTTCTGCTCACTTATCTGTCTAAAAACCTACTCTACGTTCCATTTCCCATACCACCTCGTTAATCTGTTTTTGTATTTTAGGATTACATTACGTTTTAGTTTCACTTCTTTCTGATTTGCTACAAGTTCTTCCTGTCACATCAGTACTTTGTCACATCGGTTCCCCACATTACAATTATTCATCCATTTCTTTCCCAGTCTGTGTATCCTTTTCTCCTCTTTTCCTGTTCATTTCGTCTTCACAAGTTATGCTCCCACTGCCATTCTCCTTGCATTTGGGCAAATGTATACAGAGCCATTAATTCTCCAAATAAAGTCCTAAAATGCACTTGTTCATGCATGTTTATTGGTGACTATGCAGTGACTAAGATCCAGTGAAGAGAATAATGGTCTCCAATTGTCCGTCCTTAACCCCTAAGACCCTGTCTTAGGCACACCTTGAGTTAACTCTCATTCTGCGCAGGAGAGAGAGAGAAATCAAAACACACGAGGCATATTTTAGTCTGGCATCCCTCTCTCTGCCTTCCAACGGTTCTTGACACTTATTTATACCCTGTGTCAAGGCGTTGGCTCTTTATTTCATTAGTTAACATTTCAAAACATAACATAGTTCATTGGCCAGTTTCAATACAGGTCTGGTGACACATTTCTGGACAGTCCCGTGGCCTCGGCATGTGACTTCTTGAGACATGCTATCTCTTGAGAAATGCTAGCCATCAGCATTTCTTCAGACATTTCTAAAGATCAGCATCTAAAGACATTTCAAAAGACATCTTGAGAAATGAACCCCAAATGAATACTGCTGATTATCAATTTATCTTAAAACTATTTCTTATATTTAAACCTTAATTTATCTATTAATATTATAATTCCTGGGGTGTTATTTAACTACTTATAGGGTCCTTCTTATAGGTCAGCAGATGGTGGTCTGAGGATTCCTTTTCCTTCAATCCCCTCTTAGAATCATAGTATGATCATACTATTTGATTCTTTCTTTGTTTCATCTATCTACTGAAAGTTAGTATGGGTTGGGGAGCGAGACCCTCAATACCCATGTGGATCAATATAGAACTAGGGGGGGCTGTACCTGCCACGGAACTGGTAACACATGGCAGTCTCCCAGTGCCTATTTATCTTCCTAACCTACCTTTTTCAGCCAATATCATGTCCAGAGCCATCCGGTTCTGGAACGTCATAATGGATGTGGATTGTAGTTGGTCAGCGAGGCCCTGTAAAGCTTCGCGAGTATAATTAACAAATCTCTGCTGGTTATAATATAAATAGTTAATCAATCTACATTCTTATTAATAGTAACAAGAGGTGCTAGGAATGACTCAAACCCTGCCTTTACCTGATCCCTTGCTTTAAATTAATCAGGGACCCCTCTTGGTACCCCTATAGATAGACATGCGGATCAAGACTACCTTGTGGGCTTGGGACTTCCCTTTTCCTGCGACGTGTGCTAATATTTGGAATTTCCTCAGGATCCGAAACAATATGAAATCCCATTATGGCCTTAGCTAGGGCACATTCACCTGACCATTGAAGGGGCAGACGCGCCCTAATCTTGAGGTCTCCACATATCCAGTAGAGATCCCCAATCAGAAAAACTTGATTCTGTAACTTAATACTGTTGATATTGCTATAATTGGCACAATAACCCTCGGGGAAGAAGGTGAGGTTCCTACCTTTTCCTACTGACCTATAGCAGGTATAGTTCCCTGGGTAAACATGTATCCCTTCTCCTGGTTGTGGAGGCGTGTTAGTATGGGGTAGCTATTCTTCCAATATTCACATAAACTCTGGCTATCAGTGGTGTTAGTATATAAACTAAGAAAACATTCTTCTTCATCTTGCGGAATATTAAAAGGTACGGTGCCTAGATGTGGCCTAGCAGCACCACACACATAACAATTTGTACGGTTATTGTTTAGGGCACTAAATTTTACCCATTCTAGCCAAACATTTACATCTGAAAATCCTGTTTCCATTACTATGCTGTCTTCATAGGTGGGATTGGCTATTGATTTGGTGTTAGGTAGGAGAGGATGAGGTCTCACTACCTCTCCATATTTCCTGGGTAGGAATGGGTTCTCTTCCTTCTTATAAGTGGCCATATCTTGGAGTTTGAACTTGTATCGAGGGAATTTGGTTGTGGCAGTTGCGTATATTCCCATTACATAGACACCCGTGTCGGCCTGGGAAGGGTGTTGTATAGTCAGCGTCAATTGTACTGACTGAGCTCCGCTTCTTATTGAGCACCGCCACCCACCTCTCCTAATCAAAGTCATACGATTTAATAGGCTTTGTCCCTCGGAACTGCGTCGTCGTGCGGCGCTATCTGGTTTATATCCCCATCTGTTAACTACGGCATCAGAGGTACCATATCCCATATTGCCCGTGTCCCACCCCACTGCGCCCCAATAATCACAATTATGTCCCCAGTACTCATCGGTTACACATATATATACAGTTGCCTTGTACAGTATCATACTGCAGTAATGGTGGACAATAAAGAAACAACAGTGGCCAGACAGTGATGGTTTGGGTTGGGGTTCTTTCTGGTAGGGGGTGTGGACAATAGGGGTTGTGATATATGTTCCGAAGGGGGGGGTAAACATATTATTTCAGTCTTTTTCTTCCCCCCCCCACATGCGTCTCCATACTCTTCGAAAAGGATCCTTGGTTGTCATTTTCTCCTTGTTGGAAACCAGGGCTATCTGCCCTCGTGAGTGTCTCTTGGTCCGGGTCCTCTTCCTGATGGAGGCCAAGGCTATTAGCTGCCCCCGTTAGTACCCCTTGTTGAGTCCTTTGTTGAATCCGCTTGACTCGAGAGGGTCCCTTGTTGAATCCAGACTGGGCTGTCCTCTGTCAGTATAGCTGTGCGGGTTACGGCTACCACCGTGGTCTCTGGTCCATAGGCGAAATCCTCTGGTCTTTTTCCTTTCTGTAGCCGCTTTACCAGCACCTTGTCTCCTGGATTAAATAGGTGGGTAGATTTGTCTGAAAGAAAGGGGAACTTAAATATAACTTCGTCTCTGGTTGTCTCGAGGGTTGAGATCAGCTGCCTAACATATTCATCCCTTATCTGCTCTAAGTCCCCTGTCTCCACTGTTAGCCTACCTGTAGACCATGGTAATGGAAAGGGTCTGCCCATAAATATCTCAAAGGGGGAGTAGCCTGTGTTCCTATTAACCGCCATTCTGATTTCAGCCAGAATGATGGGGAGTACCAATTTCCAATTCTTTAGCTCTTCTGTGGTTGCATATTTTTGTAAAGTACAAAATAATTGGTCCCTATCCATTGTGGGAGGTCGCAAAACCCGGTATTACTAGTTTAGCTATGTCCTGTTGTGCTGCTCGTTTAGCTGCTTGGTCAGCCAGATGATTCCCTTTTGCAATAGGATCTGAGGCTCTGGTGTGTGCTCTACAATGTAACACCGCTATCTGAGAGGGCATAAGAATGCTTGCTAGGAGGTCCGTGACCAGGGTCGAATGGGAAATCTTCTTGCCATCTGCGGCCACAAATCCCCTCTTTTCCCATATCGTCCCATGGTCATGGACCACACCATAAACATATTTGGAGTCAGTGTATATCGTGACAGGTCTACCCGCATAGAACCTGCATGATAAGTGTTGTCATTGGGGCGGGTACAGGAGCCGTCAACAAAGACGACATCTGCGTCCGGAACAGGTGTTGACATGAGATCAGTGCGGGGTGCAGTTTCAGACTCAATGGAGAGAGCACAGTCATGTTCGTGGGATTGTATCTGAGGGATTCTTAAGACCCAGTAAAGCGTTTAGGATTGGTGCTGGACCAGAGACACTTGAACTGTATTCTATGTGCAGTGCAGGGTTGCTTAGCAGTGTGACTTCATATCCACTAAAGCGCTGTGACATGTGCCGTGTATGTATGCCCTTAAGTAAAAATAAAACATCATGGGTTGTGTGTAGGTGCGTTTCGTACCCTAATGTGTATTGGCTTGCCATACTAACGACCATTGCACATGCTGCCAGGGCACGCAAACAGGCCGGCATCCCTTGTACCGTTACTGGCAAAATCTTTGAAAAAAAAAAAAAAAAAATACTACGGGGCTCAACCGGCCCCCATGTTCTTGCGTCAGTACCCCGGCCATGGTTTTACAATTGTCCCTTGCAAACAGATGAAATGAAAGTACATAATCAGGGAGGCCAAGCGCGGGGCTTATTAACATCATTGCATTTCTGAGAACCTTAAAGGCATTTAACATTTCATTAGACCATGTTATCATATTGGATTGACCCAACAGGGTGGCTTGTCTCAGAATGTTATCATAATAGGAGCAGTCAGGGATCCACTGTCTGCAATAGTTTATCATGTCTAAGAATGACAACATGTCCTTCTTAGTTTTCGGGTTGACCAGGCCCGTGACAGACTGGACTCTCTTCTGACTGATGCTCCGTTCCCCCTGTCTGAGAACAAACCCTAAATATTCAACTTGCGTTTGACAGCACTGCATTTTTTATTTTTTTTTAAGGGAAACCTTGTACCCACATTCCTGTAACCAACGAGGAAGTGATTTAACATCCTCCCGGCAGGCCTCCTCTGATGGACTGCATACGAGGAGATCATCCACGTATTGCAGCAGGACAGAACCATGGCTGGGGTGCCAGAATTTCAGAGTGGCCTGCAGTACAATACTGTAGACCACCGGGGCATCAATGTACCCCTGAGATAACCTTTTCCATGTAAATTGGGTGCCTTCAAATGTGAATGCGAACAGCAATGCCGTTTCCAGATGTACAGGGATGCTAAAAAATGCATTCTTCAGGTCAATTACAGAAAAATGTGTATGTGTCGCTGATATTGATGACAGAAGTGACGTGACATCTGGGACAATTGGCGCAATTAGAATCACTAGGGAATTAACTGCGCGCAAGTCTTGAACGAACCTGACAGTCCCGTCAGCTTTGTTCACGGGGTTAATTGGGGTACTGAAGGGGAAGACTACAGGTTCCAGGATATCATCCTGTAGAAACTGGTCAATCATAGGACGTAGTCCGTTCTCTTTCTCTTTTTGACAATGTTTAAAAATTCTATTAATATCTTCTATTTCTATCGCCTTTTAAGTAACTTATTCCCCACGGTCATAAATGGAAAATGGGTTTTGTTGGTGTTATTCTCATATCTTAAGGCTTATTAATGGCGATCCTTTGTTATATGCGAGTGGCCATAATAACGAAAGGCAGTATATATTCTTCTGCTTTTTTTTTTTTTTCCTATTTTCTCTTTTACTTCCTCTTTTTCTTCTGCTCTTATCTCGTCTATCATTTTTATGTCCCTAGTATCTTCTATTTGTGGTTTACTAGGGGCTGACGATGTACATTCGATTGCTGCAACAGCACCGAGTATTTCGGTGTCTTGGAAACCAGCAAGTGAAGGATACATTGTGTATTTGTAAGAGGGCCCCAGTCCGCTCGTGGGACTTCCTGTTTTCTCCGTAATATGCTTAATTCTATTGATGTAATCTGGCGCTGTCAGAGGACAATGGGGTCCCTCTTCTACATTGTTTCACCATTAATCATTGTCCCCCCTCCCCAATTTCATATACTGCATGTCCCACTGAGGGTCTCCCTGATAATAGGGCCATGCCTCGGTGTCGTCGAGACATAATCCTTTCACTATATCCATATAGAATGGGCTGTGGTCTCCCTGTCTGAGGAAAGGATCACAACTCCCACTGCTTCTGTCCATCCCGCTAGATTATCTATCCATGGGTTAATTAAATAGCAATCTGTGCCCCCTACTCGTGCTACATAATCTTTACAAAACTCTCCTATTTTCAGTAAGGGATATTCTTTAACCTTGCTACTTTAAATACCCATGGCTAGTTGTACAATTGAATAATCAGGCAGGTAAAATAGAGAAAGAAAGAAAAAAAAGGCTCTTCACAGTGCTCGAAAAGAAAAACAATTTAAATTCTTACTATATATATATCTATATCTCTATGCTACATGGATCAACAAAAAATGAGCTAATTTAAGGATAAGTAATAAAAACTTATTTAGTGAATCTTCCCCTAATCTCGAGAATCAAACTTCTAATCTTTTGCTTTTTATTTTGTAGTTATATAATTCCTTCATGTCATAAACAAAAATTTATAAACCACAATCCAATAATATATAAAAAAACTAGCTTCACAATATATATATCTCCGGTTAGTAACTGCATACATGACCAACATCATCCACCCCATCAGTCAGCAACTAACACACAAATGGCCAACAAACACCTCTGCTTAATACAACATGCACCTCACAGCAAACAATGTCCAACCAGTCAGCTCTTATATATACATATATATATACACAGTACCATCAGTATACAAAGGGGCAAAAGTCTGCATACTTTACAGATTTTCCTGCCACCCAATTAACTTATCACTCTAATAATATATACTTTAACAATATATACATATATATATATACATATACATAACGACTTTTCCGCCTCACCTTGCGGATTGTTCGTTATTTTAACTTAGACGTGTTTTACCTTACAGATCGTTCAGCAGTGAATCTTAACACTCTAATATTCTTATACTGTAATATTCTTATACTCTAATATTCTTATACTCTAATATTCTTATACTCTAATATTCTTATACTCTATACATTTTATGAGGGTTAACGCAAGGTGTGATCAATTGGACATATAATGTCCCTTCTATTGAGTGTGGTCCCTGACCCACTCCATCTTTAAATAAACGGCCCCTGGCAACGTTTTCTTTTAACTCTATAATAAACGGCCCGTGGCAACGTTTTCTTTTAACTTCTATAGGACATGGACAACTAACTTTAGTTCGAGATAAACGCTGTCATTGCCCTCGTCCAGACAAGACAATATACTCACCAGGACGAGGGTGACTGTTCATCTCAGCAGTACCTCCAGATTGAAGAGAATAATGGTCTCCAATTGTCCGTCCTTAACCCTAAGACCCTGTCTTAGGCACACCTTGAGTTAACTCTCATTCTGCGCAGGAGAGAGAGAGAAATCAAAACACACGAGGCATATTTTAGTCTGGCATCCCTCTCTCTGCCTTCCAACGGTTCTTGACACTTATTTATACCCTGTGTCAAGGCGTTGGCTCTTTATTTCATTAGTTAACATTTCAAAACATAACATAGTTCATTGGCCAGTTTCAATACAGGTCTGGTGACACATTTCTGGACAGTCCCGTGGCCTCGGCATGTGACTTCTTGAGACATGCTATCTCTTGAGAAATGCTAGCCATCAGCATTTCTTCAGACATTTCTAAAGATCAGCATCTAAAGACATTTCAAAAGACATCTTGAGAAATGAACCCCAAATGAATACTGCTGATTATCAATTTATCTTAAAACTATTTCTTATATTTAAACCTTAATTTATCTATTAATATTATAATTCCTGGGGTGTTATTTAACTACTTATAGGGTCCTTCTTATAGGTCAGCAGATGGTGGTCTGAGGATTCCTTTTCCTTCATCCAGGCTCTGATGACCAAATGCGACTAATCTGGTTACTCACCAAGCAGTGAAATTGATGAGAAATTACAAATATGAGGTCTAAACAGTTCAGTTAATGGAATACAGGGTTTGGAAAAACCTTTGCATCCATCCGTTTCGTTTTAGACCTCAGTACAACACTTAATGATTAAAACTAATACCTTTCAATATACCTATGAAGTAGTTTGTACATCCCTATAAAAGTCATCCCAGTGACCTTGTTTTTATGTTTCGGGACAAATTTGCAATTTGAGCAGGTGCAGCTGGAGCACAGACATAAAACTGAATGTCAAGCTTTACAATAGGATTTAAATTAAATGTTTAGTTAAAGCGGAGGGCCCAGTACATTTACTTTGAAGTAATGGTGTCTGAAACACTGTGCCGAAAATCAATAAAACCGTGGGAATAATAAAAGCTAATTGCTTATCACGGTAGGAAAGTAGCTAGAAAACATTTGTGTACCGGTGATAGGTGCACTATAAATATCTAGTTTTTGTGTGTTTAAATAAAAGCTTTAGCGAGCGTCGCAACACCCCTGTGATGGAAGAAGACTTGTTACCAGCTAGATGTAGCACCATACATTTTATAGTGTGTGATTATTGCGGTTTCAGCCAAATGAATCGAGCGCGTTTAGCACAGAGTTTATGAACATGGATTTAGAAAGTGATTTACATTTTAATGCGAAAAAGCTAATTGAATTTTCTAGCTCCCCTTGTATCTTACAAAAAAATGTTTAAGAACCTAATACTAGATCTATAGTCTCAAATTAAAATCCTAATGCGGCACATTTCTGAATCCACTGTATCTTCTCCTACAGAAAATGTTTATTAAATGTAAATATTTTTATTAAATTCACTAACGTTGTGTTTTTGAGTGATTGTTTAATATTGTGCTGACAGTGGTTTACGTTTTGTTTTTATAATCCCTTTATAGGGTATAAAAGTTCTGTTGCATTTATTGGATCAAGTAAAGATAATTTAACCTTGTATTGTCACCAAGAGGAAATTTTGGCATTTCTGTTTTAATCTTGGTATTCTAGAAGAATATCCCCAACTGTTTCTCAAAGACCAACAGTGTTCAATCAATATCACTCTTGGGAGACTATTGCGCTCCTCACCTATCCAGCATCTGTTTTGTGAGACATGACCTACAGCGACCTATGGTGGACTCTGGGCCCTCACCCCCTTCCCCCCCCCTTTTTTTTCCTTTTTATTTTATTATTTTCTGGCATTTTCTGGACGGTTCTGGGGTGTGCCATCATGTTTTGACATGCCTGACCCTCGGATCATCTAGGCCTCGTGACATCATACCTCCATGGCCTCCTTCGGGAGCGCGCCAGGAGCGTCACGGTGATGGCCACTGCCCTCTCTCCCCTCCCCCCTTTTTTTTTTTAACCTTCTTACCCCTGGATCCACCAGTGTCTACTGTCATTGTACCTATGGTCCTGATCCCCGCCCTCCACACACATCGCGTTAGATACCCCCCCCTCCCTGTTTTTATGTGATGTCTCTGCTATATTAGAACAAAGTTTGCAGAGAAGCAGGAGTAAGGGTGTCCGTTAACACCCTCTAGAGTATAAAATAGTTGTGCAGCTGCAGCTGAGTATTGACTCCCTCTCACAGCATCAAGGATGAGACGGTAAATAATTCACAGGAAGACAAAGTAATACAATACCAGCGCTGCTTGAATAGGGTCCACTCGTGACACCCAGTTTATTTCCAGTGAGGACAGGAAAATACACAACAGACGTTTCGGGGTCGCAGCCCCTTCCTCAGTGCGTAGTGCCCTAACCCTTAACAGACAAAACCCATATATATATACAAACACATAACAGGTAGGACAGCCAGACCTCCCCTCAGCAGGTGAAAAAAATCTCCACAGATAATTAGGACAAAATGGTTTCACAATACTCTTACCGATTTTCCATGTGTGTATGTATTGAAAACGGCGATAGCGGGCGCCATTGCGCATGCGCAAAACAGCCAGATTAGCCCGCAGGACCGGAAGAGCCTGCGGTGAACTGGCAGGAAGTAACCAGGATCAGGAGAAAGAAATGGCCACACGGCGGCCATATTTGTAGTTTTTTCTATTAATGATGATCACAGGGCGGAATACACTCCAACTATCCATCCTGGTCACACTGATAACGCTGACAGGGTTAGAAAGGCTAAAAATAGCCAGGTCTGAAAAATACAAAAATAAGCCACACAAATATACAACAACCTAAACCAATGTGAAAAAGTAACATGTAAATATGTATACAAAATGTATAAAAATATGTAAAAATAAAACACTGGGGAATAAATATAGAAAAAAGACTGGCTCAACATTTAACGTTCATTATTAGATCTAAAGTCATAAAAAATGACACCTTCCAAGTATTCATTAAACTGTATATATTGGCAAACGTATAACCATCTATACAAATAAGGAGAAGAATTCATTTAATTATTTTGCACCAAAAACAATATAGCTCACCCTTTATCATCAGATGCCTCGGGATGAAAGTCAGAGAAACCAGTGCCACTCAAGCTTCTCATTAAGACCATGAGGGGCCACTGTGTCTAACCGATACATCCATCGCACTTCTTTTTGAAGCAATATTCGATCTCTATCACCACCCCTCATTAGTGGAAAAACTTTTTCCAATATTTGATAGCGTAACTGGGAGACATTATGTCTCTTTTCCCTGAAGTGTCTTGCAACAGGGGACAGAGATTCGGAATTCCGGATAGATGTTTTGTGTTCAGATATCCTATCTTTAAAGGGTCTAATGGTTTTACCCACATAGCCCAATCCACAGGGGCATTTTAATAGATAAACAACAAAATCGGACTGGCATGTAAAAAATCCTTTCAATTTAATGCTCTCTCCTGTACGTGGGTGCGTGCAAACATTCCCTTTCAGGATCCCATTACAGTGGTTACACTGTAGACATGGATATGTACCGTATGTAGGGGTGGACAAAAAAGTCTGTCCGCTCTAACGACAAGATCTCGTATGTTTTTATTCCTTCGCATAGCAAAGACAGGGGCATTGGGAAATAAATGCCCAATGTCACTGTCACTCTGCAAAATATGCCAGTTAGATAAAATGATCATTTTAATATCCCGAGATAATGGTGAAAATGTACTTACAAAATTAACCCTCTCAAGTTTCCTTTTAGGTCTATCCTGTAATAAGTCATCCCTATCGACATTAGAGATTTTAAGCTGGGCTTGATTGAGTACCCGTCTACTGTAACCCTTCTCTCGAAATTTGGTTCTGAGTCCTTGTAGTCTAGAATCCAATTTAGTTTCATCGCTCACTATACGTTTCACCCTCAGCATCTGGCTAAACGGAATAGAAACTTTCTGCCCGCGGGGGTGATAACTAGAGAAATTCAATAAGCTGTTGGTGTCAGTAGGCTTAATATAAAGATCAGTGGCGATATGGTCGCCTACCCTGTAGACTTGCACATCCAAAAAATGTACAGACTGTGTATCAAACTCCATAGAGAAAATGATATTGGGATTCCTAGTATTGAGATACTGTGTAAATTCATTCAACTCACACAGAGAACCCATCCAAATCAAAAAAAAATCGTCGATGTAACGAAACCACTTGGAGATCTTGTCACTGAAGGGATTATTCTGCCAAATATAAGATTCTTCGAATGTAGTCATATACAGATTAGCATAAGAGGGTGCCATATTCGCACCCATGGCAGTCCCTTTAACCTGTTCATAAAAAATAGATTGATATCGAAAATAATTTTTCTTAAGGACTATCTCCAGTAGAGCCATCAAAAAATCAATCAAATTCCTCGAGATGGTAGAGCACAGAAGATGTTGTCGAATAGAGCGGAGACCCTCATTGTGAGGAATGGAGGTGTAGAGGCTACCAATGTCAAGGGTAACTAGAATGGATTCAGCAGGTAATACAACATTACTCAATTTGAGCAAGAAATCTTTAGTATCACGTACATAAGATAAAGCCTTAGGTACAAGGGGCTGTAAGAATTGGTCAATGAAGATAGCCAAAGGTTGAAAAACAGAATTAGTACCGGCGACAATAGGACGCCCTGGTGGCGGGAATATCCCTTTATGGATAGGGCACTACGCACTGAGGAAGGGGCTGCGACCCCGAAACGTCTGTGTTGTGTATTTTCCTGTCCTCACTGGAAATAAACTGGGTGTCACGAGTGGACCCTATTCAAGCAGCGCTGGTATTGTATTACTTTGTCTTTCTGCTGTATTAGCCTTGTATGGCTTTTCTGCGGGTCGAGTTGTGATCCATTGCATTATAACAATAAAATTGTTTAAACATAAAAAAAAAAAAAATATCACTCTTGGAACAGAGTTGGATAATCCAATACCTGGTTTGAGAATCTTAGAATTAAGGGTTAGTGATTTAAGGACAGGTTTGAGAAGTCTTGTTCTAGAAAGCTAGGCCAGTGATTCCGGTTAATGGTTTGAGCATTAAGAGATTATTTCACAGATGGTCCAACAAGGGAAAAAAATGGGACAGTGATCCAATTGCTGGCTCGAAAAGCCCTGCAGTAATAATCATGTTACATGAACCGACAGCTGTGTTAAAAATCTTTTCTATTGAAATGTCTAGAAACCAGGATCATAAAATGTAGGCAAGTGATCCAAGATCTGGCTCGTGAAGCTGTGTTCTAGAACGTTTTAGCCTGTAACTTAAACGGGGTTGTGTACATCCGGTCTAAAATCGTCTGCTAACAAGGACTGACTTGGAAAGCTGTGTTCTAGAAAATTGGACTAGGAATCCATAGAAACATAGAAAATGTCGGCAGATAAGAACCTTTTCGGCCCATATAGTCTGCCCAATTACATGGATACTTTACCTGGATTTATCTGTTGTTTAGGATAGCCTTATGCCTATCCCATGCCTGCTTAAATTCAATTACTGTTTTGGCCTCTACCACTTCAACTGGAAGGCTGTTCCATGTATCCACCACCCTCTCAGTAAAATAATGCTTTCTGATGTTACTTTTAAACCTTTGCCCCTCTAATCTAAGACTATGTCCTCTTGTTCTGCTACTTTGTTTCCTTTTAAATCCAGAGACAGGATGGATGGATTCAGGTTTAAAAATTTAGGCTAACGATACAAGGATTGTTTGAGAAGGTTTGATGGTGATATGTGGTTCAGTTATCCAAGGAATGGTTGGAGAAGCTGTGTTCTAGAAACTTGGGCAAGTTATCAATGGACTGGCCTATGAGACTGAGCTTTAGGAGTTTGTGTCTTTGATGGACTAGTTTTAGAATCTTTTCTGAAGAAATGTTGGTTCACTAACTGGTTTGCTAAGCTCCGTTAGAATATATTAGTTCTATGAACTAGTTCCTTGATACCTCAATTAAAATCAAACTAATTTCATTGTCATTTTTTATTCATGTTGATCTGGTTTCTACAGTTAGGCCGTGTTCTGTAAGGTCCTCTTCTTTTTAAAGTAGAAGAGTGGGTGATGAGCTCATTAGGTATGTCTCTCGTCTGTTACTTCCAAGCTAGATCTTCCTCTATTAATGTAGAGTTTAATATTTGATCTAAATTTTATTTATTTTTTATTTCTAAATAATTTTACCAGGGCGGATACATTGAGATTTCTCTTTTTCAAGTATGTCCTGGGTTCAAGAACATTGAATTGTTACAGAAATACAAAGTTACAGCTACAAGTACGTATACAGTGCCAACAGATTCCGTAGCGCTTTACAATGGGAAAGCACAAACAGCAGACTTACATGATACAAGAGGAAATACAACCCTGGTTGTAGGATAACTGTCCAGGTAACGCAGCACTTTAACCAAGTGCTCAGGCAGACATCCCATGAGCTTACACTCTAAAGAGAGTGGGGTAACTGAAACAAAAGGGAGCAGAGGGAAGGTGAAACTGGTGGCCAAAAGATTATCAGAGGGATTGTATGAAAAGGACCAGAAGTTTGGGCTCAGTAAGAGTAATTAGTGAGAGAAGTGAAGACAGCTGGAAATAAAAATGAATTATAAGAGTTGTTGCTGTTTTAAGGTCATTGTAATGAGACTGGATTACATGTAAAGGGAATTTCAAATTCAAAACCGTCTCCTTGACAATTCAGCTAAGCCAACTTGAGGAAGAATCAAATACCAATAGACTGTGAATAAAAAAAGTTGCATATTTTTGGATCTGACCCACAACTCATGCAAATGACGTGATATATGAAGCATTAATTAAATGTTTAAATCTCTAGCTTTTAGTCGGGAGGATTTGTCATTTTTGCCAGTGTCAATATTATAGGAGTTGTATGAAAAGGCTTTTTTTGTCCACCTAAAGGCCATTTTCTGGCACGGACTCTTGTGCCGCCTTGTATCTGGCGTCAACTCAATGTATCACCTCATTAATCTGGACTCTTTCCCTCTTTGAGAAGTGACTGCCAAGTTCAGAAATCACTTCTTTAGTAAATGTGTTTAAAAGAATAATTTAAAAAGGACCCTGGTCTCGCTATAGGTGGCTTTTAGAAACCCACACTTAGCAGCATTCACTGTGTTGTATATTTATTAAATTTCAGCTCTTTATTTGCTTCAGCCGTAATTCAGCGGAACACATCGCTAATGGGGCTACGTTATGTAAAGTCCATTCTAGGCTGGTCTGTCATGCGATGCATTGCAGCCAGGCTCCTGTCAGTTCAATAAACAGGACTGCTGACTGAGATCCGAGATGAAGTTACCAAACTGAAACCACACAGAAAAACTGATCTTCTCTTCTGTAGATTGTGTTCCACAGATAAATTACAAACCGCAAGAGCCTGCTGTCTTCAGGCAAGTGGATGCGATTTGTATGAAAAGGAGATTAGTTGTTTATGTCAGATCATCTCATATCTTTTTGTTCTGTTTGCTGACATGACATGTCCTTTACTTCCAATAATCATGATCTTGCTGAATAGTGCAGGGCGATTCATATAGACCCGAACTCAAAGTTTTTGTTACAGATCTCAAACAAATGAGTGGAAAATTAGCATTTCGGACACCGGTCCTCTTATGTTGAGCGCCTCCCATCACAGCATGTGCTGTAAGTGACCACAGTTTTCTGTTTAGCACTTGTCTATGCAGAACTGTGTCTTGTTGCTAACGCATCTTAATATTGCATTATCAATGTTTTGGATCTCCATTCTAATATTGTCTACTAAGAAACAGACGTGCGGACCTTGTTAGACTGGAGTCAGACGAGCGCACTGACTGTGCACAGTAACGGATGTACTTTTTAACTGATGAGATTGTGGTTACATTGTATCAGTTAATTTTGACTGATGTTGAGAAAAAGAAAAAAAAAACTGCAGTTGTTTCTCTACGTCGTCTAGCTTTTTCGCGTTGATGCCATTTTGGCGACCGTTGCAACATGCGTTGCGCGCACGTGAAAAAGTGCGCACGTGCTTTCTGTGTTGTTCTCTATTGACTCCTTTGAAAAGCTACAACGGACAGCAAACAGTGCAGTCAGACGGACGCAAAAAGTACGCTTGTCTGACGCGGGCCTCAAAGCACACTCAATCCTTCAGACAGCCCCACAAAAAGAAGTCCAGAAAGATTGGGAGATCCGAGTGACCAGTTTATTGGAAAGACACGGTCTTTAAAAAAAAACTCTGGCTTTTTTCGCCATTGACTCACATGATATGTGGCACATAACCCAATGGGTTGACCCAAACCACTCATACTCTTCCCTAGATTAAGGCATTTTGTTCCATGGGAGTGCTATGCTCACCTAGTGGCCACTTCCTGCATGTGCTCTGATGGGATGTGCTTAACATTAGAGGAAGCACATTTCCTGAGATGCTCATTAATATCCTTTCATTTGTTTACAATTTATAATGAAAACTTTGGGTTTATGTATATATAACTCGCCCTGTACGAGGTAGATGAGGAAGGATCCTGGCATAAGCATGGGCGTCTGTCGCTGTTATTTAATCAGGATCAAGCGTATGAGTGTTCGGACTCTACGCACAGGTTGAGGAGGCATGTTCAAATTTTATGGTTTCTTTGAAGAACTTGCACAATGCAATTATTTTGCTCCTTATATTTATCTCAAATTTTTACTGGGTAAAACTGAGGAAGGCGCTCGCTTTCAAAATAACCAAGAATGTGTCGACCAGATAAAAGGCTGTAACACTTTAAAAATCACACTAAATAGCATTTATGTATATTGTGTATGTAAATACATCTATTTTGTTTAATTCATTTTTTTATCATATTTTTATACTGGGTGCGGGTGTTCTATAATACTATGGTACAAAAAGAATTGTATGCTCTTGCGCTAATCACAGAAATTCAGGAAAAAATATATCACTGTCGCTATGGTGCAGATAGTTGGGGCAAGTTCAGTGGTGACGATAAATGTCACCAGATTCATTTTGCCCCTATTAAGAAATCTGCTTCATCAGTGGAAAAAATATCGTCACCATAAAAGTCCTGTAATGGGCGCTGCGGCGCTCACACAGGAGTAGCGAGGTTGAGATCTTATTGGACAGACTTATCTGCTCGATCGTAACAAAATAAACAGTATTTTCAGATTTATACTCCAAAGCCAAGGAGTATGACAAGAGAACCGAACTGCTACGAAGTTCCAAAGGTTTTGAGACCAACGGACAAATTAGAGCATACAATAATACAGAGAGCTGCAAGACTGGAGCTGGTGTACCAAGGTAGTTAGTAAGACAGTTAACGAATTGTGCAGACTGCAGGGCAGTCAATGACCTAACCAACTTAGCATTTTCTGTGAAACCAAATCGGGTATGTTGTACCTTATAATCACCAGGGTCTATTGTCACACATAATGGCGTAAGGATAGTACAAGCCCCAGGTACACTTGCAAATTGAGCAAGATGAACAGAAGTAGAAAACAAGCGGTATTTCGGTATTGCAGATTGTACAAGCGTGCACGATCGTATATCCGGAACCTTGGGCCTGGAGCAGAACCCCGATAAGGCTATATATGGTACACCAGAGCAAGATGGGAATCTCCCCAAGAGGCGAGTAAAACCCCAAGCAGCCTGCATAGGGTTAAACCAACAACGCACAGCATTAGCCACCGCTATAGCATGTAACATGAGAATTGTCAAAAGCAAGCCGGGTCAGAATCAGGAGCAGGAATCGTAGACTTGAATGGGTCGGCAACGTAAACAGCAAAGAATCAATAGGAAGCGATGCGGGAATGAACTCCACGTCAGGGCAACGAGGCAACTACTCGCACCCTGCTTTAAACCCGGCGGCTGCTCGTGGGCACGCCAGGCCCCGCCCCCTCGGACGCCGCTTGGCCAATACATGGTGCTGGCACTCGATCAGCCAGTGGCACCGAACCATGCCCAGACCCCCCAGGAAGCACAGCAGGGGATGCGGATCTAACAAGTCCTTTGCGGAGTTTAAACCCCACAAAGGACTTTTACTGTGAGAATATTTTTTCCACTGATGAAGCCCATTTCTTAGCTAGGGCAAAACGTGTCTGGAGACTTTTTTTTATTTTCCTAGATATTGTATTGTTTTATAGATTGACTTGATACTCATGAATAAACCTTTTAATACTACAGAGTTTGCTACTTAGTGATAACTTCTGCCGGTATGGAGACTTCTGAGGCTTTTTAGTCAAGTTGTGCCTATGACTACAACTTGTGGGTGTTTCAAAACGAGCCAATATATAGGCTTCATCTGGGTGAGTCGTTCTATTTATCACCACTGAACCTGCCCCAACTATCGGCACGATATATATTCTCTATGTAAAAAATCTGCTACTCAGCAGTAGATTCGCCATTAACTCCATCCTTGCCTTGGAGCACTGGGAGGTAGCATGCCAGCGAGGTGTCTGCCATGGATGCAGTGAAGGCGGCTGCTCAGAATCAGCCAGGGATCCGCTGAATGGAGCCTGTAATGCCGCTATTAAGAGGGCATCAATCCGCTGCTTGACTTTGCCTGGATCCGAGAATACCGAGGCTCTGTGAGAATAGCACTGTATCCCTCCCCAATCACTTTGTCGAGACAAAAGTGTAGGTTGAAGGTAAATCAGAATGTATTTAGAATGGGAACAGACAGTGTTTATATACATTATACAGCCATGCACATTCGGACTTCCCGCCCACCCCAACAGTTCTGATTGGTTCCAAGACCACTGCAGGCTTCTTTCAGGTCCTCTTCAGTCTTCACTTTGGTCCACTGGTTGTATGCAGATGAAGTCTTGACCCCACAGTGACCACATACAGTGATTTACATAACCCATTGTAAAGGGAATCCGATAGTGTTTGGCTGAGACCATGTGACTCTCAACCTTTCAGACATGTAAACAGATAACAGATACCCAAAGAGAAAGCACTTTTGCATAATCCACAAATTACTCAAACCTATTGTACATTTTATATGAAGGAAAGCATTTGCCACTAGCAGCAGGTAGTATCTTTAAAAAAAACCACATTTAACTAAAGAAATATGTCTATTTAAAACTAAAAATGAGCAATCTACAATACATTTAAAACCACACAATATAACTGAACATAAAGTATTTTGGAGTTTGAAGCGTGGAGCGCTACATCAGTGACTGATACATTGTAGCAAGCATGTACTCCATGGTTACTAGCAGGATCGGTGCAGGGGAAAAACATGATTAATTAGAAGTCTAGCAACAGTTTTACATTAAATCTAACAAAGGAAATTAGTTCCTATAAATAAAGGGTAAACGAAATATAACACAATAAGAATGAAATTAAACTAAATAAATCCTGTGGCTGCCGATCCGTCACATAGCTCCCCCAGTCCCATGATGGCAGACCCGGTGAGACCCTCTACGGGTCCGCCTGGGGATGTCCAGGTACAAGTGTCTTTAAAAAGTCTCAAGTTTGGGTTGCTGGGGCAATGCTTTGCCAACCCTGGATAGTTTTTCGGTCGATAGTCCGTAGGGAGGAGGCTGGCCCCCGGGCTTCTCCAACTGCCCCTTGGTCTGGACCGGTGTCCGACAGACCATACAGACACCCGGGGCTAGTACCCTGCCATGGGGAAACAACCGGCTCTGGTGGGACATTGAGGGCTTTTTCTCCTCCTGGTCTCCTAGCCTCTCGCTGGTGGGCAGCCTTGCTGGCACCATTTCCTGGGGCAATTACCCGCTGGGGAGGGGTACCGCCTGTACCTTCTCCCGGTGCCACAGTCAGCCGCGGGAAAAACGGGCCGATAGCACCCTTTCCTGCTGCCTCGGTCTGAAGCTGGGTGGGAGATGGGGTGACCGGTGTCTCCAGAAAGAGTGGTTGTGGATCTGGGCCGTCTGCCCAGCGTCTCGGGGTCACCCGCTTGCAAATCCCAGCACCATCAACAATTCCACAATGGGAGTCTCCCACATCCTGGGGAAAGGGAGCAGCAGCATGCCGTTGCTTGGCACAGGGGACACCTCCACCCTCACGCTGGAGCTCAAAATGTTGGAGAGCGAGACCTGCCATCTCCCCTTCCGGGATTATTACCTGTCGCTGGGGAGAGGTACCGCCAGTACTCTCTACCTGGGGTAGCCGCTGCTGTTGTGGAAGGAGACCGACTGACTCACCACCCTGGAACTCGCAATGCGGCGCACCATCACCGGTACTGTGTTCTGCTGATAGCTCCTGACGAACTGTACTTGCCCAGTCTGATGCTTTCTCCGGCCCAGATGGCATGCTGTGCTGGAGTTGTAGGCTCTCTGCCTCCTGCGTAGCAGTGGAGGCCAGGAGCTTGGTCTGTAGTTCAGGAGAGGAGCGGATTGTCAGTCCGTGGGGCTCCTCGGTGAGAAGGTAGTTCTCCTCAAGTTCTGCTGTGGCAGGGCAGGGGTAGAGGTTAGCAGTCCTCTGCCGCGGTGACAGTTTTTCCGCTGAAGTGGGGGGCAGCTCCCCCATGTATGAATGGCTATCCTTGATCCCTGACGCCACCAGCCAGGGTCCCGGGCTAGCTGACCTGCACTTCTTGGGCACCGTGGAACGCACCGTAGCCTCTTTCACAGCGGGCCATAGCATGTCCGCTGTCCCCCGCTCCTCTATCCATACGTGGGTAGGAGCGCTTGGTTGGGGTTCGGGATTCCCTGCCGGGTACGCCAGCAATTTGCACGGGGGGGGCCTTAGTCTCCCCCTCCCTCATCTGGCACCCGATATTCTCCCCGGTTTCTGGAGCCTCCAGCTGGGGGCAGAGGGTAGCCGAACTCTGTCCCGATGCCAGCTCTGCTGCTGGGTTGGGGAACCGCTCCCCCATCCTTAAATTGTCCTCTTCACGCACTGAAGAGCCAGCTGATGCAAGTGGTGAATCTGGGCCCACCGCCCCGCATCTCCTGGGCTCCGTGGAAAGGACCGTAGCCTCTTTCACAGCGGGCCGTAGCATTTCCGCTGTCCAGCGCTCCTCTTCCCATACCTGAGTAGGAGCGCTTGGTTGGGGCTGGGGGTTCCCTGCCGGGTGCGCCAGCAATTTGCACAGGAGGGCCTTCGTCTCACCCTCCCTCGTCTAGCACCCTATTTTCTCTCCGGTTTCTGGAGCCTCCAGTGGGGCGCAGATTACAGCCGGCCTCTGTCCCAATGCCAGCTCTTCTGCTACGCACCGCTCCCCCGTACATAAATTGTAATCTTCACGCGCTGAAGTGCCTGCCGATGCAAGCGGTGAATCTGGGCAAACTGCCCCACATTTCCTGGGCTCCGTGGAAAGGACTGCAGCCTCTTCGTTGGCGGGCCATGACATTGTCGCTAGCTCCTCCACCCATCCCTGAGCAGGAGCACTCCATTGGGACTCTGGGTCTCCTGGTGAGCCCTCGGGCCATGTGCCTGGTTGGGCCTCAATCTCACCCATTGTCTTCCAGTTCTTCTCTTTCCACAGTGGACCGCTGTCCTGACAGCTCTTGTTGGTGGAGACCACAGTCCCATCCACCGGTGCACTTCCACTGTCCTTGGTAGGTGTCACTCTGCTCCGCTGCAGGTTCTGCAGGAACGGTGCTTGCTGAGTTCTCTGTCTTTTCCCCAGACGACATGCTGTGCTGTGGCTGCAGGATAGTCACCTCCTCTGTAGCAGTTGAGGCATGGGATGCGTTCTGCAGCTGGGGAGAGGGGCCGACTGCCTCCTCACCCTGGCTTTGAGAAGTTCCTTGAGGATCGTGCCCTTCCAGCCGTCGTAGCGCTGAGCAATATGGGGTGCACGGCTGTAGGGCGGTGTAGCAATCTCTCGAATCCCCGGGTGTCCGAGACCGGGGTCAAGCCAGCGGCTGTATTTCCCCCTGCTGGGCTGGTCTCAGAATCTCCCCGGGTGATGTGCCGCTCCAGGCGCTCGGCGGTTGTGGTGCCCGAGACCGGGGTCAAGCCAGCGTCTATATTTCCCCCTGTTTGTCTGGTCTCGGAAATCTCACTGGCTGTAGGGCTGCTCCTGACTCTTGGAGTTTTGTGATGTCTAAGACCGGGGTCAAGCCAGCGGCTGTATCTCCCCCTGCTGGGCTGGTCTCAGAGATCCCACCGCTGTGCCACCAATGTAACGAAATCCGCTACTCAGCAGGAGTAGATTCGCCATTAACTCCGTCCTTGCCTTGGAGCACTGGGAGGTAGCATGCCAGCCGAGGTGTCTGCCATGGATGCAGTGAAGGCGGCTGCTCAGAATCAGCCAGGGATCTACTGAATGGAGCCTGTAATGCCGCTATTAAGAGGGCATCAATCCGCTGCTTGTCTCTGCCTGGATCCGAGAATACCGAGGCTCTGTGAGAATAGCCCTGTATCCCTCCCCAATCACTTAGTCGAGACAAAAGTGTAGGTTGAAGGTAAATCAAAATGTATTTAGAATGGGAACAGACAGTGTTTATACAGCCATGCACATTCAGACTTCCCGCCCACCCCAACAGTTCTGATTGGTTGGTTCCAAGACCACTGCAGGCTTCTTTCAGGTCCTCTTCAGTCTTCACTTTGGTCCACTGGTTGTATGCAGATGAAGTCTTGACCCCACAGTGACCACATACAGTGATTTACATAACCCATTGTAAAAGGGAATCAGATAGTGGGTGGCTGAGACAATGTGACTCTCAACCTTTCAGACATGTAAACAGATAACAGAGACCCAAAGAGAAAGCACTTTTGCATAATCCACAAGTTACTCAAACCTATTGTACATTTCATACGAAGGAAAGCATTTGCCACTAGCAGCAGGTAGTATCTTTAAAAAAAACACATTTAACTAAAGAAATATGTCTATTTAAAACTAAAAATGAACAATTGACAATACATTTAAAACCACACAATATAACTGAACATAAAGTATTTTGGAGTTTGAAGCGTGTAGCGCTACATTAGTGACTGATACATTGTAGTAAGCATGTACTCCATGGTTACTAGCAGGATCGGTGCAGGGGAAAAACATGATTAATTAGAAGTCTAGCAACAGTTTTACATTAAATCTAGCAAAGGAAATTAGTTCCTATAAATAAAGGATAAATGAAATATAACACAATAAGAATGAAATTAAACTAAATAAATCCTGTGGTGGCTGATCCGTCACACTCTATATTCCGAAGTACCTGGAAAGGTTCCTCTACCGAGAGGCTGTGGCATGTGGGAGGCCCACAACTACCCAAATACGCAATAGGAAGCGCCAGTAGGGCTCTAGATTGTGAGTGTGCCAATCTCCAGCTCACTGAATTATTATTTTGTTACTACTCTGTCGTGTACATTTTATTTTATTGAGGTGCAATTGAACATCATCCCATCTGGAGGTTCAGAGGACCACCAATAACAATAGAAGTTTGTGTTGTTTTTTTGTTGTGTATATCCACCTGTGCGCTTCACTGCTTTATATTTAGTTCTATAACACTATGCAAATCCAATCAACTGCTCCTATACAAGGGGGGATGTATTCCCAGATATGAATACCTTCTTTTAAATGTTGTACTCTGGTCTCTAAAGCAAATATTTATCAAGTCTGTGTATGTGGGAAAACCTATTTTCCTTTTTTTCTATAATGCTCATGTTTTATCATAATTTGATATTTTTTTTTTAAAAAAAAATTCTGATTTATCTATTTAGCGCGTTAATTTATGTAGAATTCTTGTGCTAGCATATTGATGGTAATAGATATATCTAAGGAAAAACAAAAATGCCTTTATTATTATTATTAGGGCATGATCGTTTAAGTGTAAATATAAAATATGTTTTAATAACTGATACAAACCTGTTTATATACCATGATAGAATCCATTTCACCCTATCAAATGTCGTTGTTAGCCATTGTTTGCTTGCATAGTAATATCACATCATATAAAACCATTTTTTTGGACTTCCAGCACCCCAAGTTATAACTACGCCCCTAACGCAGACAAACATTGGATAATGAGGTACACCGGCCCGATGAAACCGATACACATGGAATTCACCAATATGCTGCAAAGGAGGCGTCTCCAGACCTTAATGTCCGTGGACAACTCTGTGGAAACGGTGAGTAAATAACACATTTTTAAATCCACAAACAGCAGTGCTCATCAGATTAGTGATGACGCTACAAGAGTAGTAAACCAGCTGCGATGCTAAGTCTAACATTTCTGGATGTTAATTGACATTATCAAATCAAATCAAAATAAGCTTTATTGGCAGGACCAAATACATTTTAGCATTGCAAAAGCATATGGGGAGGGGGGTGTAGTGGGACATATATATGGGGGGGATGGGCAAGTCCATGGACATTATCAGGGGTAAGGGATAATGTGAAATGGGATGGGGGCGAGTCCGTGTTGGGGATTTATAAGTCCGGGATCTCTCATGTTCTTCTCAGTCTGTGACATTCTGTGACGTATTGGGCAGATATTTTCACCGCCGGCTCCTCTTCTCCCGTATGATGTGGAGTTTCCTCGTCTCTTCTATAGAGGTGAAGTCCGGGATGAGAGCGGAGAGTCTCTGGAAGTGAGTTTCCCTCAGTGCTGAGTACTTGGGCCACTGTAGGAGGAAGTGGACCTCATCTTCCAGGGCCTCCTGGTCACAATGCTGGCACAGTCTATTCTCCCTGGGCTTGTAGGTCTGTCTATGCCGCCTTGGTTCAATTTCCAGGCTGTGGGCGCTCACTCTGTACCGGCTCAGGATCTGTCTGCCCTTGGGGTCTTGTAGTAGCTCCAGGTATGGGGCCAGTTTGTATTCCCTCTGTAAGGATTGGTAAATGGTGAGATTCTGAGAGTTTGCTATATCATGTCTCCATTCTCTGATATAGTTTTGCCTGGAATCGTTAATTAGGGCCTTTATTTGATATTTTGACATTATCACATGAAAAGTTCTTGAGTTGAAGTCCTCACTGACCGCCATAAAATAATTGAGGTTTTAGAGTTCAAACTTCTGGTTAACTTTCCGAAATACCTTGACACCTCAAAGGTAGAACTGGGTACCATTGTGATTACAAAATGTTACAGTACTTTTTATTCCTGATTAAATGCCCAAGATCATACGTCCAGGAAAGGCTTTGTTGCTGCATGTTATTGCTATTAATTTGTGTTAGAGCAGCATGTGGCCTGGCAATCCGACCGTTATCTGACACCAGAAAGCACTTCTATATCTATAGTTTTCTTTTGATACATACAGTTCCTCGTTTTAGACATGGTTTTAAGTGGACATTTGTTTGCTCGGACTCCATTTCCCCCACCCAGTATCCCTGTCAGAAGCATAGGTAGTCATTACTCTGGCAGACCACTGGTTAATCCCCTCTGCAATAACCCAAATGTGCAATTTATCCACCCAGGTCCGCTCTCCAATGATTATCCTGCCCTTAGTAAACACTGTAGTTTATAAATGCCCTGTGTGTCTGAGAAATAAACTGGTTCTCCCACTACATCCAGCCGTGGCAATGTTTGCGCTATACTGGAAAACCCGTATCACGTTGGAGATGTTCTTTGAGGGGCAGTGACCCTTCTCCTGCTTTTGAACAGCTCTGATCCATACGGAGAAGCTACCAACTCAGCTGCGGTAGGAAGGGAAAAGCAGCCAAGGCGGGAGAGGGGGCTCCTGGTGGGCTGAGAGGATGGTTGAAGTAGCGCAAAAGACCAGGATCCACAGCCCAGGACCAGACACCCCAGTTCTTGTTACTCGACTGCATCACGCTTCTCTTTTTAATCCCTGAAGTGTCTTGAAAAATAATTACTTTTTATGGTTAAATTGTAGTGCAGCTTTTGCTTCTTTTGTGTCTTACAGTCCAGTTTTCTGTCTTTATCCTTCTGTCAAGTGATCTCAAACCACCTCCTCCCTTTAAACTGAACAAGGGTCAGCAGCCTTGGCCCCCCAGATGTTTTGGAGCAGCATTTTCCATGATTTCTCAGTCAAAGTAATGACTGGCTGAGCATCATGGGAAATGTACTTCCAAAACATCTGGGGGCCAAGGTTGCTGAGCCCTGCTCTAAAGTCTCCAATCTCCACTAGTCCAAAAGGATTAGCACAGCAGAGATTGGAATACTTCAAGACACTGAAGGCTGTTGAAGTAGGATTAACTCTTTGCAGGCAGAATATAAGGGAATAGTTTAAATTGCTATAAAGCTTCCTTTACCAAACTGGATTTATTACAGATTATGGTGAAAACCACTAGCATTACCCACTTGCCTGAAACCGTCAAAATGTATGCAGCCTAGCCCATGCAGGGATCGCATTTAATTTACTGCATGTTCATGTTTTCCTGTGTAAGCCGGCTAAGAGGAAATTTAAACACATGCATACATAACCACTGGCTGAAATTCCGACAGATATAATAATCTATTTCAACGCATCCCGCTTTTTTCTTTTTCTTTTCATTGCTTAAGTAGTGAGATCTGTTTTAAATATATTTTCATTCCATTAAATTTCCACAGGCAGTTTAATACTGTTCGCTCCACACGAATGTTTTATTAATCCCCAAATAGACAATTTACTGTTTTTATTTACTGAGTTAATAAACGGGATGCAAATTCTACCTCCTCTCAACATCCAAGGTCTCTTGTAGCATGCTAATGTCCTCGACTGTTTGATGGCAGTAAATCCCATGCCTTATTAATGTATTGGAAACAGTCTCTTATGTGCGGAGTATTCTAAAAATCCATTTTCTACATAATATGGGTTAGAATTCTCATGAGATTTATTGTATGCACAGTATTACACATTATTTTACTCTATGCATACAGTATTAATAATAAAAGACACTATATAAAATCACTTTGGAAATCTGTTAAACGTACCTTGGAGTTTATTGTAGCTTTTGCTCAATGAAAATAATATTCTATTCAGTGTCAATTACCATTTGAAGGTATTCATAGATTTCATTAAGGGATGTCAATTAAGGGATGTCAATGTTCTTTTCATACATAGTTGGTGTGTGTTTATATATGCATGTGTGTGTGTATGCATGTGTGTGTGTGTGTGTGTATATATAATATATATATCTTTTTCACTGTTGTGTACAGTATACACGTGTGTGTATTAAAACCCTAATATTTCATAATGGTGCTACTGAGACAATTAAATGTTTTTCCCAAAGGGAAATGAGAGTAAGGTGCTGGTAGTGGACCATAGATTTTAGGTTGAAATGGTCATGCTGATTTAATGAAGCCAAACTGAGAACAAGGTGTGGGATTCATCTGCCATGTTTTGCGTTTTGGCCATATTCGCTCTTTCAACATACGGGCTGTCATGGGCTGATTAATCTCATTGCATGGGGAATAAACTTGATGCATCCAGAGCTGCACTTACAGGAATATACTTGTGAAGGTGGTACAGGTTGCTCGTTGTAACACAGAACCCAAAGTCACATCTGTTCCGCTCTCTTGCCGGACACCCATTCTCCCACCAGCGATCCTTTCATGCCTTCGTCAGCCCTTAGCCAAAGCTTAAGGATAGGTACAATGAAAGAGTGGTTTTAGCATTCTCCAGATATGAGGCAGCACACAGAACTTGGGGTCAAACTGATAGACTGTAATGAAATATACATACACACACACACACACTGCAAAGAGGGACCTGGAGACTGATGGATGATGACACCCTGGTGCCTCCCTTCCTCTAGTGAGGCAGTACCCATCTTTACCCCATTTTGCTCTTCAGACCTGAAACAATAGGGTGCCATGCAATCACTGCCTAAGAATCAGTCTGTCTGAATGCGTTAGATAACGGATAAGAGATTGCACAGGCACATCACCGTCTGATACAGTGGCAATGTTTGGCAAACAAAGACCACTCAAGCCGTTCTAAGCTGTAAAACAGTCTATGCGTGGGAGGGGAAAATGTAAAGGGCTGCAGGAGTGACACACATTAATAATATTATCCATAATAAAAGTAACATAAACCTAGACAATAACGATATTAACAATATTCACACATAACACAGACACTATGTGCCCTTATAGACGCAAGGTAATGCGGACATAGGATATGATTGGGGAATAAAATGACGTGGCAGGCCCCCCAGAACCCACAGTCCCACACATCCCAACAGTAATGCTTAGTCCAGGTACCTCAAGTACAAAGTGGTTATCGTCACACTTGTAGCATCACGTGGTTTTGTCTTAAAGTTAATTCATATGTATGCAGGCTGAGTAAAAGTACATTTCCATGTCTGGATTTACTTACACAGGTCAAACCTTCTTACTCCCCTAAATAAACCTTTCCATTTATGTTGTTTTAGATTTACAACATGCTGTTGGAAACAGGAGAACTGCAGAACACCTACATCATTTACACTGCTGATCATGGATACCACATTGGGCAGTTTGGACTAGTGAAAGGGAAGTCCATGCCTTACGAATTCGATATACGTGTCCCATTCTACATCCGGGGACCGAACGTGGATGCAGGTTCTCTGTACGTGAATCTGTAATGTATTCTCCCTATATAAAAGGGCCAAAAATACTGTAAGAGGAGATTTGTCTTTTATGAACGTTGTTTTAGAAATGTACAAAAATGATGTACTTCCATAGACAGCAAAAAAATAATCACTTTGGGTTAGTACAGTCGATGTTTAGACCACATGGTCAGTAGTGGAGATATTGTCATCAATTTCCGTGATAGAAACGTTTGGCCTCTCCTGAAATTTGCGAGATATCTCTTTAACTACCAAAAAAGTATATAAATGAAAAATGATATCTAGCATGTAGAACAAACCATAACATTTTTAACTTAAAATTAAATGTTCTGCCTGAGGAAATATTAAATTCTCCCTCAAATGAGATCTCACTCCTGTCATCCTGTATTACTGTAAACAAGCTGCAAATAGCAGCCTCAAACCTCACACTTAACAAAAACTTCAACAAACTTTACTGCTTCATTACAGCAACCAGGGAGAAGGCAGAATATAAGGGAGAGTTCTGGTGTTATTTAGTGCTGTACAAGTGTACCATTCAGGGGGTTATAATTGCTGAAAATCACTATACAGTACATGTACAAGGTTACATACATAGGCTTAAAAAAGACGTGCATTCATCAGGTTCAGCCTTTCACACATTACCTACTGCTGTTGATCTAACAGGTTTAAGCTTGTCCAGAAGAAAGACTATCTTAAATCTTCATTCCCCTTATTAATTTAGTTGAACATCTGCCCTTTTTCTAGCGCTAGAATATCCTTTAAGACAGGTGCCCAAAATTGCATGGCATATTCAAGGTGCGGTCTTAACATAATTTTGCCTCTTTATAAATCAATGGTTTCATCCCGAGAGTGAATTCCCCTTTTAATGCATGACAAATTCAATACATAGGCGGCTGCTGTTTGACATTGGTCATTGTTACTTAGTTTGAAGTCTATGATTATTCCCAAATCCTTCTCCTGCTTGGATTTCCCTAACTCCGTACCATTTAGGGTATAAGTTGCTTGTGTGTTCTTCACTCCAAAGTGCATAACTTTGCATTTATCTAGATTAAATTTAATCTGCCATTTTAAGTGTTAGATGGCCTCCCACCACCTAAAGATCAACATGTCAAAGACTGAACTCCTACTTATTCCTCCCTCCAATGCCTCCCCACCTCCTGACTTCTCTATCACAGTGGAGGGTATCACCATCTCCCCATCAAACCAAGTTCGCTGCCTTGGAGTTACACTTGACTCTGCTCTTTCCTTCATCCCCCACATCAAGTCTCTTTCCTCCTCCTGCCGATACCAACTGCGTAATATTTCCAGAATTCGGCCATTTCTTACCGCTGTCACCACAAAAACAACTCCTACACACCCTGGTAATCTCCCGACTCGACTATTGCAATAATCTCTTATCTGGCCTCCCTCTGTCCCGCCTCTCCCCCCTACAATCCATCCTGAACGCCTCCGCCAGGCTAATTCACCTCACCCGCCGCTCTGTCTCTGCCGCTCCCCTCTGCGAGTCCCTTCACTGGCTCCCCATCCACTGCAGAATTAAGTTCAAAATCCTTATCCTTAACTACAAAACCCTCACTAACTCAGCTCCCCACTACCTGTCCTCACTAATCACCAAATACACCCCGGCCCGCTCCCTAAGGTCAAACAGTGACCTGCGCCTAGCTTCTCCCCGCATCACCTCTTCCCATGATAGACTGCAGGATTTCTCACGCGCAGCCCCCACTCTCTGGAACGCTATCCCTCGTACTGTCAGACTTTCCCCTAATTTCTCTTCCTTCAAACGCTCCCTTAAAACATTCCTATTTAGGGAAGCCTACCACCCAACTCACTGACGCAACCATCAATCACTCTCACCTTACAGTCCTCTCCTCCTGTTTCCAACCCCAACCCTCCCAGATTGTGAGTTCCTACGGGAATAGGGCCCTCATCTCCTCCTGTACTGTTTGTCAAATGTTGTTCAATGTATTGTAACCCTGTCTATACTGTGCTTATTGTACAGCGCTGCGGAATATGCTGGCGCTTTATAAATAAAGAATAATAATAATAATAAGTGCCCAGTCCCCCAATCTATCTAAATCCCTCTGCAGAGAAGTAACATCCTGCTCACATTGTATTGCTTTTCCTAGTTTTGTGTCATCTGCAAACACTGATACATGACTATTGATGCCTACTTCAAGATCATTTATAAATAAATTGAATAGTATTGGTCCAAGCAAATGAGAGGGACACCACTTACCACTGGTGTCCATCTTGAAAATTTGCCATTTATGACCACTCTCTGTACTCTTTTCTATCAAAGAACAATAATTCTCATCTAGAAAATTTTTTCTTAATTTAACCCCCCTGACACTGTGGCTCGGGCTTAACTCCCAGTGCTGAAAGTGGTAACCCCAAGCCACACTCGGGCTGCATACATTACCTGTCCTTCGCTCCCTCTCTGACCACCGCAGTCTCCTCCGGTGATCGCTACCTCATACGTCCTGATTCACTTCTCGCGAGAAGTTAACCAGGAAGTATGAGGGTCGCGTTCGCCGGAGGAGACTGCAGGGGACATCGAGGGAGCGCAGGGAGTGGTGATGTATCCAGCAGCATCCCGAGTGTTGCTCGGAGTTACTGCTTCCAACATAGAAATTTAATTCTGAGCCACACTCGGGAATACCGCTAGGGGGGCCAAAAAAAGGGGAACGATTCTGACATCTATAAGATGTCAGAATCGTAACGCCAGGGAGGTTAAATAGTAACTGCTTGTGTGGAACTCTGTCGAAAGCTTTGGCAAAATCCAAGTAAATCACAACCACTGCAACCCCCTGATCTATACTTCTACTTACTTCTTCATAGAATGCAATTAGGTTAGTCTGACATGATCTGTTTTTCCTGAAACCATGCTGATTTTTGCCAATTACATTATACCTCCCAATGTATTCCTGAATATTATCCCTTAGTAACCCCTCAAATACTTTCCCAGCCACAGATGTTAAGCTCACAGGTCAATAAAGCTGATGTGGTTCCTATGTTCCTACATTTTTTAACACTGAAACTTAGCGGGGGTGTGTGTGTGTACAATACATATATATATTTACACAAAGCAATAGTGTGTGCTCAGCCTACTAAACTATGATAATGGACATATATATACTTGTTCAGGTGGGAGCACCCTGTACCCTTTCACTCTATTTTTTTCACAAATCTATATATTTAACAGCTTTGTAGTTGGCACTTTGATTTTACACAATCTGTAAATAATGAATCCTAGCATGTAACAGGACTGATGTGCTTCCGCCTCTAGGAATCCACACATTGTCCTAAACATTGACCTCGCGCCTACCATCCTGGACATCGCAGGCCTGGACATTCCTTCTGACATGGATGGGAAATCCATTCTAAAGCTTCTGGATACAGAAAGGCCTGTTAACAGGTGAGCATGTGCAGTCTGTTATGGGATTTGGCTAGCTTGGTAAAGATAACGGTAGCAGCCAAAACGTTGCTCCCTTCCAAATAAACCAACTGTTGATGTGGAGTGTCTGGTTCGGCTAGATTACATTTTGCGGGTTTGGGGCATCACTTCTTCTTTTCATATGTTGTATAACTCGATTCACTGTGGGATTCTCTGACTTAAACAAATGTGGCTTGAATGAATCATGGATGAAGATGCTTGCGCAATAATGGGCATCTTATTCCACGCATTTCCAATCTATGTTCAGGGCATCATGGTGCAGTTAGAATTTGCATTGGGTGCCAGAACAATATCACATTCAATATAATTATTATTTATTATTTTACTTCTGGTTATGAAACTGTAATTCCAAAGTAACCATTCCTTTTAAATAATCTGTCGCATGTTAGGGAGAAGCTGTCTGTAACCTTATTTTATCTTATGACATTTGTCACTTGCCTTTTATTTTTGTAGTAGTTTATATAGTTCTGTACATGTATTTTTTTTTTCCTTTTTGCCAGAAAAAAATCTTTTAAAGGTTTGTCCTTTCTAAAAATCCAGCGCAAAAACCTTCACAAGAGCACAGAATGTTTTCGTGTACGTGCAATTTCCATAGTAAGCGGCAACATCTGGTCATTTTGTAATCTCTTTCAAGTTCTCAAATAGCGAATTTTCATCACATCAAAAGGTCACCGTGCTGCTTCCTAATAAAACTCCACTTATGTCTTTTTAAAGACGTGTTGCCTTTGTCGTTTTCTACTAGGTTTCAAGTCCACAAAAAAAGCAAAGTTTGGAGGGATTCGTTTCTGGTGGAAAGAGGGTAAGAATATGTTTTGTTCTATGTCTTTTCGAAGTGCATAATTTCAGCGTAGTTATCACAGCTGCTTTATGTCTTTAAGATGAAGAACTCCAATAATACAGGCATATAGTGATATTCATGCTAAGTTTGAGTCTCCACATGTCACTTGTTTATAATTTTTATATTGTTTCAGTAAACTGTTGCACAAAAGGGAAACTGAAAAGGTTGATGCCCAAGAAGAGAATTTTCTACCCAAATACCAGCGAGTCAAGGACTTGTGCCAGCGAGCAGAGTACCAGACAGCGTGTGAGCAGCTGGGACAGGTGGGTATTTAAAAGCTACTGTATAGGGTACAAGGGGGTATATGTGGCCAGATTTTAACTGCTTGCCTTACTGCATGTGACTCTGACCTATGTAGCTTGGTTTAATGCATCGTAAGCTTTCCGTGTTTCCCAAACCTGTCCTCGAGACCCTCTAACAGGCCAGATTTTGCAGATCACCTTGAGGAAATGCAGACTGAATCCTGTAATCACTGAGCACCAAATCCTATCACCAAACCTGGCGTGTCAGCGGGTCCTATGGACAGGTTTGGGAAACACTGCTTTAAAGTTTACGGATGCTACCAGCAATGAACACTAATGATAGCTTGACGACATGTTTGATAGAGACTTGTGCTCACAGTGATGGCAAACCTTTTGCCACAGTTGTTTCAGGATTGCATAATCCATGGTGCATATCCATCTTTGCAGCTAGCTGAGTATCACTGGACATGTAGTTCAGAGACATAGATGCTAAGTTTAGTCCATCACTGTTCTAGAGTCCAACTCCGTTTGAAGGTCAATACATACTATATTCTAACAAAATCCTGGCTATCCGCTGCGTTTTCCTAGAATACATCTGACGTGTTTATCAACCAATATAGTAGACCTCTAAAGACTCTGCTATTCAAAGGTTCAAGCAAGATTCATCAGTAAGATCCTCCGTGGTCTTGTTTCTGGGCCATTCCATCCAAGAATTAGAATTCATCTTGCACTCCCTTAGACCTGACAAATCACAATTCTACTTTGGAGATCATTCTGTTCATAGGGAGAAAAAAAGCATCCTTTATATGCATTCTACAGAGACATGTAGACAGGAACAGATTGAGGGAAATCCGTCACAGACACTAACTACAGTATTTGGATTTGCAGCATTTCATGACAGCCCTAAATGGAACTAATCTGCCAGGCATTTGCACATTATGCTCCCCCAGTTACTGAGTGTATCCATCCAGTTCCAAGTTGTATATTCTGCAAAAAGATTTCCTTTTTTTTTTGGCTGGTACTTTACCTGGCTGTGCCTGTGATTGTTCCTTCTTTGGCCAACATGCTATCGTGCTTCTCCAGATATAGATGCTCTGATATTTGTTCCGTGCTGTTGTCATAGACGTCTATGCCACGCGGCCAGCTCCTAGCTCATTTACAGAACCATTATCTGCACTTGCAGAACACTGATGTATATTAAACCACACCACATTAAGCTTTATTTGCTGCATTCCTGGCTAGAAAAATTAAAATAGACTTGCATCTGTTTCCAAATTACAACTCATGTCACTTAAGAGTGGCAAGTGTTGCCACTTGAAAGCAGAAAAAAGCCCCAAAACACCAGTGACAGAGCATGAATAGTTCAGATTATTTAATGGGATTTGCTGCCGAGGACTACATTTTGCTATTTGGGATATAGAGTATCTCACTTTATTAACGCACCAATTGCAATGACTGTTTGAAACTCAGTTTTTGCAGTGGTGATTCTTCACAGGGTCTGTAACAAGAACAGCAGGAGGGTTATCTCAGACTTCAGGACCAAACCTCAACCTCATGTACAGCCCGCAGCCAAAAGTTGAGGGAATGTTGAATCACGGTTTGTTATCTCTCCCCAAACAACAGTCAAGACTTGGTACAGGAAAGAATAATCTGCGTTGCTTATTAAATACTTCAGGTTATATAGGAGGATAATGAGGAGATTAAAACATAATAATCCGTAACAAGACTTCAGATAGTATCCAATAACAATCCAAGCATAATTAAATGATGTCCAGCACTGGTGACGGAGTCCCTGGGCAGCACTGATTTCAATCAATGGTCTGAGCTAATACAAACATTTTCATAAAAAAAAGGACATATTGACAAAGGCAGAAGCAATTGGTACAGTATAGAAAGGAGGTACTGTCCTTCATGTACAGCATATCATTTTTCAAAATCCACACAAAACCAATCCAAGCGTATAAAATACATAACCAGGAAAAGGAATTATGTCAGAGAAAATGCGTGCGCAGGAGTCCTATATTCCAGATATACCGTGGCCAGGTCCAATAAGATCTAGTACCCAGCGTCCCTCAAGCAGAGTACGTATATTCTTATAAACAGATATTAAAACATAAATTACAGTATAGCAATGGCCATTGCACTTTTGGCACAATGGTCCATAGTCTATTCAAGGGCGGATCCAGAGATTAATCTCGGGGGGGGGGGACACTTCCTATTTTGACATTGTCATATTGTTTGATTTTGGAGGGGTTGTCTAAACAGTTAGTAACCATCATGAGGACTTGCCTGTGGCATCTTGTAGATGACTGTCTTTGGTTACAGGAAGCATTGTAGCGGATTCTTGAACGAGGGTTCTGTACGAAGAGAGGAATATGCGAGACAGAACCGGAGTCAATGGGGTGTCAGATTAATAAGCTACAAGGAATGGAGATTAGGTGCTGCAATGAGATGAACTGTTACAGTACACGACAAAAAATAAGTGACAGCTAAAGAGTATGCTTAGGCCTGAGGAAATACACTGTAAAGTATAGATGCAGTGTATGTGTTCTTATACCTTTACAGAAATAGAGATATTGAGCTTTATAGGATATGCTGTGTGGTACAGAGCTCTGTACATACAATATACTGTACAGCACACACAGATCTATACTCACACAATATACAGCACACACGACTCTATACTCACAATATACAGCACACACAGCTCTATACTCACAATATACAGCACACACAGCTCTATACTCACAATATACAGCACACACGACTCTATACTCACAATATACAGCACACACAGCTCTATACTCACAATATACAGCACACACACGACTCTATACTCACACAATATACAGCACACACAGCTCTATACTCACACAATATACAGCACACACACAGCTCTATACTCACACAATATATACAGCACACAGCTCTATACTCACACAATATACAGCACACACAGCTCTATACTCACAATATACAGCACACACAGCTCTATACTCACAATATACAGCACACACAGCTCTATACTCACAATATACAGCACACACGACTCTATACTCACACAATATACAGCACACACAGCTCTATACTCACACAATATACAGCACACACAGCTCTATACTCACAATATACAGCACACACGACTCTATACTCACACAATATACAGCACACACAGCTCTATACTCACACAATATACAGCACACACGACTCTATACTCACAATATACAGCACACACAGCTCTATACTCACAATATACAGCACACACGGCTCTATACTCACACAATATACAGCACACACGACTCTATACTCACACAATATACAGCACACACAGCTCTATACTCACACAATATATACAGCACACACAGCTCTATACTCACACAAATACAGCACACACAGCTCTATACTCACAATATACAGCACACACAGCTCTATACTCACAATATACAGCACACACACGGCTCTATACTCACACAATATACAGCACACACGACTCTATACTCACAATATACAGCACACACAGCTCTATACTCACAATATACAGCACACACGGCTCTATACTCACACAATATACAGCACACACGACTCTATACTCACACAATATACAGCACACACAGCTCTATACTCACACAATATACAGCACACACAGCTCTATACTCACACAATATACAGCACACACAGCTCTATACTCACACAATATACAGCACACACAGCTCTATACTCACAATATACAGCACACACGACTCTATATTCACACAATATACAGCACACACAGCTCTATACTCACAATATACAGCACACACAGCTCTATACTCACAATATACAGCACACACAGCTCTATACTCACACAATATACAGCACACACAGCTCTATACTCACACAATATACAGCACACACAGCTCTATACTCACACAATATACAGCACACACGACTCTATACTCACACAATATACAGCACACACAGCTCTATACTCACACAATATACAGCACGCACAGCTCTATACTCACACAATATACAGCACACACGACTCTATACTCACAATATACAGCACACACGACTCTATACTCACAATATACAGCACACACGACTCTATACTCACAATATACAGCACACACAGCTCTATACTCACACAATATACAGCACACACGACTCTATACTCACACAATATACAGCACACACGACTCTATACTCACACAATATACAGCACACACGACTCTATACTCACACAATATACAGCACACACGACTCTATACTCACACAATATACAGCACACACAGCTCTATACTCACACAATATACAGCACACACCGCTCTATACTCATACAATATACAGCACACACAGCTCTATACTCATACAATATACAGCACACACAGCTCTATACACACAATATACAGCACACACAGCTCTATACAGACAAGATACAGTACACACAGCTCTACACACAATATACAACACACAGCTCTATACATACAATATACAGCACACATCTCTATACACACAATATACAGCACACACAGCTCTATACATACAATGTGACGCACAGAGCTCTATACATACACTACGAAGCACACGGAGCTCTCTCTCTATATAAATATACATTATATGAAGCACACAGAGATCTAAACATACAATATGGAGCACACAGAGCTCTATGCAAACAATATTAAGCACATACAGCTCTACACATGCACAAGTCCAATGCATGGAGATCTAGTAGAACTCTTTGAGGATAGTGTGTATCAGACAGCTGCAGGCATAACACATTACCCGATGTAGGCTGTCCAGTGCTGTAGAGTTACACCATGGATAGAGGGGATTATGCAGCAACCATTACAGGACTCTCTCCCCGGGAAATGGCATGGGCTCGGTGAGAGTCCCGCTACACGTTACCATGGTGGCGAGTCTATATTTGGGGCTACAGATGAATGGCTGGATGAGTCGTGCCAGGCTCCAAAGCCACAGCTGAGTCCTCCAACACAGAGAGCCCCTTTGCCGCCTCTTCTGCGATGCAAGCAGCATCATGTCACCGTGATGCCGGTGAGTCACGCTAGAGGGGGGCGGCGCTTCAGCTGGCTGGCGATTCAGAGTGAACGAACTGAAGCTTGTTCTCAGTCTGGCGCTGGCCGGCGGTCGGGTCAGTAATATTTTCCGGGGGGGGGGAATTGCCCCGTTGCCCCCCTGGATCTGCCCCTGAGTCTATTGGCAGGAGGCTGATAGTCTTTGCGTTCGTTGAACAAATGTGTATATCTATAGTGTGTCCAGGGCTGGCGCTCCTGCTAGGCAAGCTAGACAGCCGCCTAGAGCACACTGCCACCTAGGGTGCAGCCAGCTCGACCAGGGGTCGGCAATGTGTCTGCACGCTCACGGACACTGCTGTCCGTGAGCCGTGGCCCGCCTCTGGTGCCCATGATACTGGTCTCTGAGTCCGGATGGAGGAGCAGAAGAATTCAGTTCCTCTTCCTGACTCCTCCTGACTCCTCCTTGGCACCATCGGCTGACGTGGACACAGCACGCCAGTGCGTATTTTGGCCAGCAGCCCGTGCCTTGATGCCTGTGACGTGCGGGAAGAAGACTGGTTGACGAGGTGAGCCGGAGCCGCGCCTCAATATATAACTCTTATTAAAACATTATAATGCTCTAATTTTCAGTGTAAGTGGAGTTTAAGTACAGTCTGGTTATACTTGAATCTGGGGTCTGTCTGGGTTACATGCATCTGGAATCTGTGCCTGAGTATACATGTATCTGGAGTCTGTGTCTGGGTATACCTGTATCTGGAGTCTGTGTCTGGGTATATATGGATCTGCGGTCTGATGTCTGGGTGTATATATAGATCTGGGGTCTGATGTCTGGGTATACATGTATCCGGGGTCTGATGTCTGGGTATACATGTATCTTTGGGTCTGATGTCTGGGTATACATGTATCTGGGGTCTGATGTCTGGGTATATATGGATCTGCGGTCTGATGTCTGGGTATATATAGATCTGGGGTCTGATGTCTGGGTATACATGGATCTGGGGTCTGATGTCTGGGTATACATGGATCTGGGGTCTGATGTCTGGGTATACATGGATCTGGGGTCTGATGTCTGGGTATACATGGATCTGGGGTCTGATGTCTGGGTATACATGGATCTGATGTCTGGGTATACATGGATCTGATGTCTGGGTATACATGGATCTGGGGTCTGATGTCTGGGTATACATGGATCTGGGGTCTGATGTCTGGGTATACATGGGTCTGATGTCTGGGTATACATGGATCTGGGGTCTGATGTCTGGGTATACATGGATCTGGGGTCTGATGTCTGGGTATACATGGATCTGGGGTCTGATGTCTGGGTATACATGGATCTGGGGTCTGATGTCTGGGTATACATGGATCTGGGGCCTGATGTCTGGGTATACATGGATCTGGGGCCTGTGTCTGGGTATTCATGCACCTTTCCAACCTGGTGTTTAAGAGCTTTTCTGAGAAGCTACCACCCTACCTGAATAGACTGCTTCCCCTAGCAGTTCCCTCCTCCTATAACCTCCGATCCAGGACCAGCACCTTACTTGCAATACCACAATACAAAAATATAGTGGCTCGATCCTCATTTTCCTACAGAGCACCAAAAATATGGAATAATCTCCCAGACGCCATCAAATCTTCCCCCAGTCTAAAGACCCTTAAGAGCTCCCTATTAACATACCTCAATACGGAATGCACCTGTAAACATGTGACATAATGACTTTGTTTCCTACATATTTATTTTTCTGTTAATCTGTATATTTGGTTTTGTGTTAATAGCTTGCATTTTACTATTTTGTATTTCTGTAACCACTCAATGTTCTTGAACCCAGGACATACTTGATAACGAGAGAAATCTCAATGTATCCTTCCTGGTAAAATCCTTTATAAATAAATAAATTATAAAAAATATGCAGCGGGTGCTGACATTTTACTCTGCCGGCATGCTTCAGAAACTGAAGAATGCTTGCAGATCTATTAAATCTGCGATCAGTGCTATATACGTCCATGGTCGTTGAGGGGATTTTTTTTCCACTGATGTACATGGTTCCCATGGGGTTAAAGCTATATTTATATTTGTTTAATATGGTTAATTTATATTTTTTCACTACAGTTAATTTATTATAGTTTCATGTTGTGTTGCTTTCATTTTTATAAAAAAATTTGAGGGGGGGGGGGCGCAGCTTGCCTAGGGCGCAAAATAGTCTAGCACCGACCCTGAGTGTGCCACCCCTCTCCTCTTAGATTGTAAGCTCTCAAGCAGGGTCCACTCTCCTACTGTTTTGTGTGTTAAACTTGTATGTATATTTATTATTCTGTCTCCCCCATTGTACAGCGCTATGGAACTGCTTTATAAATACTTGTAACTGTAGCATGGGCAAGGCTGTGAGCCGTGCAGTTAGGTAACAGATGCTGACTTTAAAGTGGCATTGTCATGGGCAAAATTATTTTGCCCATTCGACAGGGCACCTTTCCATTTATATAGATCAGTGTTTTTTCGCTGACCTATATTATGTAAAGAAAAAAAAGGAGATATTCCATGTTAAAGATTCTCTCTCCGTCCCCCACAAGACTGCAGCAAGACGAAGTGAGGACGACAGCAGAGAGCAGTCTTACAGGACCGCCCTCTGCTCGCGATGAGTGCTGCACTGGCTTCCTGTCACGTAGTGACAGGCAGCACAGTACACTGACTGTGCAGTGAACCATCTCTCGCGGCAATCCCTTTCCCTGGCAGCATGTTACTGGGGAGATTTTAAAAATTAAATATCAGGGTTTTTTTTACATTACACAGGTCAGCGAAAAAATGCTGATGTGTATAAAGGGAGAAGTGTCCTGTCAAATGATGCACTTTAAGTGGTTTGCTTGTTGCTGTATCAAATTATACACAAGAAGTGGAGAACGGCACGCTATTTAATTCAATATTTGTATTTCTTGCTAAGGAAAGGGGCAGTGATGCACAGGAGAATATATTTTATAGAAGATCAAATCCATAACATAGAAAGAAAAGAATGGCTATTTTGTTACCAAAGGAGAATTGCGTGATAGCGCCACATGAAACTGTGTTTTTTTTTTTTTAGTGGTGTTAACTGACTTGCTAGATGTTTAGGTGAATCCAATAATCCGCTGTCATGAACACAGGTTAGTTGGTAATTATGAGCGATTAAGTTCTCCATAGAACCATGTCCTTTTGTCCTCTCAACGCTTGAGTGCCGATGGTAAAATCGGCCAAGCAGTCTGACATATGCTGATGGCATGCAACAACCACTCCTTCTGATTTCCGTAAAGCTTTACATACAGATGTGCTTTTTTTTCTCTAACCGGGACGCATTGTTTTAGGTTTAAATAAGAAACAGACTCTATCAATTCAGATAATTGGATCTCCAGACAGCCGGTCACAGAATGGCAGTCTGTCAGGGCAGACGCTCCAAAGGTCAGCTCCAAATCACAGCTTCCTGAGGGCTTATCAATTCCTCTCCGGACACCGGCTAATTGCGGGCTTCCTGATTACTCTATCATTTATTCGTTTATTTTCTGACTTCAAAAGACTTTGTTGGCAGATAAACTTCTAATCATGCAGAAGTACAAATGATTTTTGATCTACTTGCAGCTTTACTGGCAAATGTATTATCGTTTCGTTTTATGTTATGCACATAAAACTAACATATCTGCGAATTACATTGCAACAGAAACAAATGTTGTTTGATTTAGTTGGATGCCGATATGCTGACTGTATCACTTGTTTATCTTTCACCTGTGACCCCCAAAAAAGATCATTGGCTCTTAGCATGAAAAACAAATCAATTTGCACAAAGTGCAACTAGAGTACCAAGAGTAGGTTAATTTTAATAATACACATAAACAAACAATGAATGAAAAATTGCAAGGTTGGTAGTAGAGGGTGTGGGGGGTGGGACAAGGACCACCAATCAATAAGCAAAATTGCACAATAAAAGGGTAAAAGGATCTATACCTCGGCGGTTCAAGCCCCCTACATAACCAGTAATGTAAAAAGGAGTACCAGACAGCATATAGCAAACCCAAACAACTACCCTCACCAACCAAAAACAGTTAAAAACAACAAGAAGGAGGCATAGCTTGACGCGTTTCGCCCGCCTGGGCTTAGTCTGAAGCTAGTATGCCTTAAATATTCACCCCAATATATATAGGTACCTAAATTAAACAAATACCAGACAGCTGGACAGAAAATCAGTATGGGGAAAATCACTTCCGGGTACGCCGGCGATCACATGACAATTGAGACCAATGAATTAACAGGAACATCATGGGTGCAAAAATGGGCCAATCAAGAAGCAGTGGAGGTCACATGGGATCAATGGCCAATAAACGGCTCCCAGTGTCCAGGAGTTAGCAGAGTGGATTCTGCAGTGTACTTCCTGGTATGTCAGCGATCACATGGCAATTTAAACCAATAGGGTAACAGGAACATCATGGGTGCAGAATGGGCCAATCAAGGAACAGTGGAGGTCACATGCGATCAATGGCCAATCAACGGCTATCACATGACAAATCAGACCAATGAATTAACAGGAACATCATGAGTGCAAAAAGGGCCAATCAAGAAGTAGTGGAGGTCACATGGGATCAATGGCCAATAAACGGCTCCCAGTGTTCAGGAATGAACAGAGTGAATTCTGCAGTGTACTTCCTGGTATGTCAGCGATCACATGGCAGTTAAAACCAATAGGATAACAGGAACATCATGAGTGCAGAATGGGCAAGAATGATAAAAAGCCACTACAGTCTGCAAAAATAACCTATAATGTTGCCATAAGGCTATAAGCGTGACATACAGATCAACTAGGTAGCAGAACGTCCTAATGCCGATATTTCCTTCTGTGCCCTTGTGCATTATTATAACAATGGTGACATCAAACCACTTGAGAAGGTCTAACCTAATGCTGATAGGCAGATGAATAAAGGGGTGAAAAATAAAAACTAACATAATAATTAGGGATGCACCGATACCACTTTTTTAAGACCGAGTACCGATACTTTTTAAAAGTACTCACCGATACCGAGTACCGATACTTTTATTTAATGTCATGTGACGCTTTCCAATAGGAACAGACCTCATAAAAATTTATATGAGATTGACCGCAGCTCACATGGATTTGCCCCCAGCTCACATGGGTTTTCCCCCAGGTCACATGGATTTGCCCCCAGGTCTCATGGATTTACCCCCAGGTCTCATGGATTTACCCCCAGGTCTCATGGATTGGCCCTCAGGTCTCATGGATTGGCCCCCAGCTCTCATGGATTTACCCCCAGGTCTCATGGATTGGCCCCCAGCTCTCATGGATTTGCCCCCAGGTCTCATGGATTTGCCCCCAGGTCTCATGGATTTGCCCCCAGGTCTCATGGATTGGCCCCCAGCTCTCATGGATTGGCCCCCAGCTCGAACGCTGGGGAAGCTGGCCGTGTGCATGTAAAGCACGCGGCCAGCGTTCCCCTCCGGCGCGCCAAATACTCACCCTTCCTGAAGTTCCGGTCTCTGGGCAGTGATGCGGTCACGTGGCCGCCGGGCGCATCTGTGACGCTGCCTCCAGCCGAGAGGCCGCGTCACAGGAGCGCCCGGCGGCCACGTGACCGCATCACTGCCCACAGACCGGAACTTCAGGAAGGGTGAGTATTTGGCGCGCCGAAGGGGAACGCTGGCCGCGTGCTTTTCATGCACGCGGCCAGCTTCCCCAGCCCCGCGGATACCGGCAAGCCGGCCCAGCGCCGGCTTCCGGTATCGGCGGGATGTATCGGGCCGTTTGCACGAGTAACAAGTACTTGTGCAAACGGCAATATCGGCCCCGATGCCGATACTAGTATCGGTATCGGTGCATCCCTAATAATAATGGAATGAATGACTATTAACCAAGGTCTACACATATGTATGTCAAAAAATCATGTATATATTAGACATGTACATATATATATATATATATATATACACATGCTCGTATATGCACATAAATGAATGAATGCATATACAACACAATAAAAAGGGGAGCAAAAATGATGATAATAATATAAAGAACCTTAATAAGGGGCATGTAGGGAAACATCATGTGACCAAGCGGACAGTTGGAAGAGAACCACAATACAAAACCAAGTGACTAAATAAAAGGGGTAAACGTAAACCCTTCATTAAGTCCAAAGGGTGACCGAGTATTGAGTTGGTAAATCCAAAAGGCTTCACGTTGAAGTAATTTGATGTCAAGATTGCCCTTCCTAGGGCCCAACTTGATCTGCTCAATGCCCAAAAATTTCATGTTATTGAGTGTACACATATCGCAACTCTGAAAATGTCTTGCAACGGGGGTATCCTTAAGTGATTTGATAGATCTGACATGTTCCAAAATACGTACTTTTAATGGTCGGATGGTTTTGCCAATATATTTTTTACCACAATAACAAATGAGTTGGTACACAACGCCAGTGGAATTGCAATTCAAAAATTGGCGGACAGAAAAAGTTTTGGAATTGTCAAAATTAGAAAAGTGCTTGGGATCACGGGATACATAAGCACAAGCGGTGCACCTGCCGCATTTGTACATGCCCTTGAGTCGATTGATTAACCAAGAGGTGTTGGGGGACCGGGGAGTTTGAAAATGACTATGTACTAGTTTATCATGAAGGTTAGTACATCTCCTGGCTGTCATAGAAGGATGTGGAGTAAGAGCCCCCTTCAAATAAGGGTCCTGAGTTAGCAATGTCCAATATCGCTCACATATATGTCTAATAGCGTGCCACCCGCAGTCAAAATTGGCAATCAATCTGATAGACTCAGATTTTGTGGCAGTGGGAGCATCTTGCAAGAGGCCGTGTCGTTCGGTGATCAATGCCCGTTTATAAGCGGACTTTAAAACCCGGTTAGGGTAACCCTTCTCTTTGAAGGCCAACTGAAGAGCCTGAGATTTATGCTTAAATTCTGAAATAGAACTACAGGTACGACGTAACCTCAGGTACTGACCTACTAGAATACCCTTGCGCAATGAATGAGGATGATGACTAGACCATAATAGTAAATTGTTGGCAGCCGATGGTTTACGAAACAAGGTTGTATTCAAGGAACCAGCAGCATCCTTATGTATGGAAATGTCCAAGAAATTCAGGACATCATTTTGGATCTCATATGTGAACCTCAAGTTAAAGTCATTGATGTTAAGATAATCAACAAATCGCCGAAACTCAAATTCAGTGGATGTCCAGATGATAATGATATCGTCGATATATCGCCGCCAGCTAAAAATATGAGGCCTGAATTGAGCCATAGGGGGTCCATTAATGACGGATTCCTCCCAAAAACCAAGAAATAGATTGGCATATGATGGAGCACAGGGAGACCCCATTGCAAATTGATTTGTTTTTCATGTTGTTTGGGTTATGCCCTTTTGTACCTGGTGCCCCTTTCGTTGTGCTTTTTTTCAGCTCTTAGCATGAAACCTAAAAAAAGGCTTCCAGTAAGTGAGATTGTGCAATACGTCCTGACATCTCCTGTTTACCTCCTCTGTGCAGCCTGTAATTGTAACGCAAATCTAGAATGGAATCATGAAAACTTTAATCATATGCTGGCAATTAAACTTCAGTCCAATGTATAGGTTGAGCAATCTTTTAACAAATAGGAAACATGTGCTGAAACTGTATAAGCAATCACATTGAATGCAAGGATGTGTCCTGGTGGATGCATGATTGAGAATTCCACATATTCGTGTCCATATCAGGAAATCAAATACAGACATTAATGCTGTGTGTCAAAATGATACATCAAAGTCCAGAGCAGAGTTGCCACAGCATGGTGGGAGTTTTAGTTTTAGGTTTCTACAACAGACTCTAGTATATGTTTAGGTTAACCATGGTCTACATCAGGACCCAGCAGCCCTGGCCCTCCAGATGTTTTGGAATTACATTCCTTGGGATGCTCTGTCAAAGCAAGAAGTGGCTGTTATCATGGGAGATGTGGTTTCAAAACAGCTGGAGGGCCAAGGTTTCTGTCCCCTGGTCTATGTTACCTAGTTAAATAGGCTGAAAAAAGACATGTGTCCATCAGTTTCAGCCTTTTACACATCACCTACTGCTGTTGATCCAAAAGAAGGCAAAAAACCCTGTCTGAAGCGCTCGCCAATATGCAACCCACTGGGATATAATACCTTCTTGACCCCAGAATGGCAGTCAGATTTCTCCTTTGAATCAAGCAGCTTTTACCCACATATTAAATATTATAACCTTTCTATTATAACTTTGTATATTATGTTTTGCAGGATGACATACAGTTGTTGTTTAACGTCCCTGGCGGTCTACTTTTTTAAAAATTTTGTGTCTAAAAGCGTCTCAATTTTTTTTTAACGAAAACGTGTTTTTGTACATAGTTAGCCTGTAATAATTAGGAATCACGCACTGAAATCTGTGCAATCAAGAGTCCTTACTGGTAAAATCCTTTATAAATAAATAATTAAATAAATTAAAAAAAAGTAGTAAATACACGGAGTCCAATAAAGTTTGAAACACGACATAATAATTTATTATCCCAAAAATAATTATCCAAAATAATGCAAATAAATGATATTCAATAAAATACAACAAAAAACACTGAAATCTGTCTGAAAACAAGAGTGAGACGATGTATGGTCTGTTTCTTATCCTGTCTGTTTCTTATCCTGTAGTATCCGTTCATAAACATTGCACTTTGGATTACAGTGTTTTATGATTTTTTTCCAAGTTTGCTGCTGGTCCCGCCCCCCTGCATTGTGTGACTCGCAGGGAGCCTTCCAGGAAGCAACTCCCTGCGATCACACTGCAGGGGACAGCGAGGGAGCCAGGAGGAGGTCAGTATGCATCCAGCCCGAGTGTGGCTTGGGGTTACAGTTTGCGTTAGTGAAATTTGACCCCGAGTCACACTCGGGAATACTGCCAGGGAAGTTAAAAGACTGTATAGACTATGACCCAACCACCTCAACAGGTAGAGAATTCCACAGCTTTATCGTTCTCAGTGTAAAAATAAAAGCCCTTTCTATGCTTTAGGCTGAATTTCCTTTCGTCCAGTCTAAATGGGTGACCTCGTGTCCTCTGTATAGTCCTGTTAATGAACAGGTTTCCAGACAATGGTTAATAATGGCCCCGTATATATTTATATAAAGTTATCAGATCCCCTCTAAGGCGCTGTTTCTCTAAACTAGACCGATTTAAGCCTGTTAGTCTTTCCTCATAACTTAAACCTAGTTGCCCGTTTCTGCACTTTTTCTAGCGCTATAATATCCTTTCTTAAAACAGGTGCCCAAAATTGCATGTCATATTCAAGGTGCGGTCTTACCATTGATTTATAAAGAGGCAAAATTATGTTTTCATCCCGAGAGTGAATTCCCCTTTTAATGCATGCCAATACTTTGCTGGCCTTGGCTGCTGCTGTTTGACATTGGTCATTGTTACTTAGTTTGAAGTCCATGATTATTTCAAATCCTTCTCCTGCTTGGATTTCCCTAACTCCGTACCATTTAGGGTATAAATTGCTTGTGTGTTCTTCACTCCAAAGTGCATAATGTAGCATTTATCTACATTAAATGTAATCTGCCATTTAAGTGCCCAGTCCCCCAATCTATCTAAATCCCTCTGCAGTGAAGTAACATCCTGTCCACATTGTATTACTTTTCCTGGTTTTGTGTCATCTGCAATCACTGATACATGACTATTGATGCTTATTTCAAGATTATGTATAAATTACATTATGCCTCCCAATAAATCCCTGGATTCCAGCCACAGATGTTCAACTCACAGGTCCCAGGCAGACATTTTTAACCTTTTTTGTATATAGGGACCGCATCCGCTTTTTCTCCAGTCCTCTGGTACAATTCTATATACACAAGAATCCTGAAAGATTAAAACCAGAGGTTTACATATTTCCACATGTAGCTCCCTCAGCATTCGTGGGTGAATTCCATCTGGCCCGGGTGCTTTGTTTACATTCACTTTCTTTAGTTGCTGCAGTCCTTTTCTGGAGTCAACCAATCACATTGTATTAGTACGTTTTTAGCAATGATTCACATGTCTTCTGTTATAGGTTTCTCTTTGATAAATATTGAAGAAAAATAAGCATTCAACATTTCTGCCTTTTCTTGATCATCTATTACTAACACCCCTGTATCCAGGGGTCAAGTCCTGGGAAAAAAAGTGAGGGAACTCACCCAAGAATTCCACAACCCCTATTACCCGAAGAAAAAATATATATATATCACGAGTATAGCAGTGCGTGCCAGTGATACCATTTTATTGGATTAACATTACATTTAAGAGACAAGCTTTCAAGAGTGTAAACTGGAAACTATACTGATCAGTGAAAGGTATCACTACGTACAGGTATACACGGGATTTTGGCAACTGGACTAACACGTTATATATATCCATCCAAGCACAGACCCCCCAGAATTATATATCCAGGCACAGACCCCCCAGAATAATATACACAGCACTGGACCCCCAGAATAATATACACAGCACTGGACCCTCAGAATAATATACACAGCACTGGACCCTCAGAATAATATACACAGCACTGATCCCCCAGAATAATATACACAGCACTGAGCCCCCAGAATAATATGCACAGCACTGAGCCCCCAGAATAATATGCACAGCACTGAGCCCCCAGAATAATATGCACAGCACTGAGCCCCCAGAATAATATACACAGCACTGAGCCCCCAGAATAATATACACAGCACTGGTTATATGGATATATTTGCCCCCAGCACATGTGGATATATTTGCACCCAGCTCATATGGATATATATGCCCCCAGCTCACAAGGATATATTTGCCCCCAGCTCACACATGGATATATTTGCCCCCAGCTCTCACATGGATATATTTGCCCCCAGCTCTCACATGGATATATTTGCCCCCAGGCTCTCACATGGATATATTTGCCCCCAGGCTCACACGTGGATATATTTGCCCCCAGGCTCACACGTGGATATTTTTGCCCCCAGGCTCACACGTGGATATTTTTGCCCCCAGGCTCACACGTGGATATTTTTGCCCCCAGGCTCACACGTGGATATATTTGCCCCCAGGCTCACACGTGGATATATTTGCCCCAGCTCACATGGATATATTTGCCCCAGCTCACATGGATATATTTGCCCCCAGTCTCACACGTGGATATATTTGCCCCCAGTCTCACACGTGGATATATTTGCCCCAGCTCACATGGATATATTTGCCCCCAGTCTCACACGTGGATATATTTGCCCCCAGTCTCACACGTGGATATATTTGCCCCCAGTCTCATACGTGGATATATTTGCCCCCAGTCTCACACGTGGATATATTTGCCCCCAGTCTCACACGTGGATATATTTGCCCCCAGGCTCACACGTGGATATATTTGCCCCCAGGCTCACGTGGATATATTTGCCCCAGCTCACATGGATATATTTGCCCCCAGTCTCACACGTGGATAAATTTGCCCCCAGTCTCACACGTGGATATATTTGCCCCCAGTCTCACACGTGGATATATTTGCCCCCAGTCTCACACGTGGATATTTGCCCCCAGTCTCACACGTGGATATATTTGCCCCCAGTCTCACACGTGGATATATTTGCCCCCAGGCTCACACGTGGATATATTTGCCCCCAGGCTCACACGTGGATATATTTGCCCCCAGGCTCACACGTGGATATATTTGCCCCCAGGCTCACACGTGGATATATTTGCCCCCAGGCTCACACGTGGATATATTTGCCCCCAGGCTCACACGTGGATATATTTGCCCCCAGTCTCACACGTGGATATATTTGCCCCCAGGCTCACACGTGGATATATTTGCCCCCAGCTCTAAGAACCAGCAAGGCTCCCTGCTCTGCAAATGGTCCCGGCTATGTCTGACATCAGATTTCAGGCAGGTTTTCTGTCCCCTTAGAACCCACCCCCCACTGCCATTAACCCCTGCAGCTGCAGAAAGCAGACTTAAAGCTTTAATTTGCACAGTGCAGTCTACAATCGAGCACAGACTGCACTGTGCAAATTAAAGCTTTAAGTCTGCTTTCTGCAGCTGCAGGGGTTAATGACAGTGGGGGTGGGTTCTAAGGGGACAGAAAACCTGCCTGAAATCCCCTCCCGATGTCAGACACAGCCGGCCAGGACCATTTGCAGAGCAGGGACTGGGAGCCGGGGGAGGGAGTGCAGAGAGGCTCCGGGCGGCAGTGAGCGGGTGGGTGATTTTGCGCCCTTCCCCTCAGCAGCGTAAATCACCAGCCTCTCCTGCTTGTCCGGAAGCGCTGGCTCCCGGGCTGCAGAGAGATGATCTCGGCTGAAAGCGGCTTTGTCAGGCATGCAGTAATGTAGAATTTCCGGGTTTTTTTGCTTGGTGGTAAATATTGCAATAACGCTGCCTATATATGTGACTAGACAGACAGACACAGTATATTTGGGTACCTTGGCCTGGGTATGGAAGGCAGACACTAGCGACGGACCGGATCTGTGTGTCACTCTCGCTTGCTTCACTGTGAGTGCGTACACGCCGCTTGGAACTTCCTGCTTTTTCCCGCCCACATGACAAGCAGCGTGGCGCGTCACCGGCCACCACGTGACTGCACTCTTCCGCATTCGCTCGGAATGGCCCTCGGGCACTGCCCGATGGGTCAGTCCACCCCTGCGGCCCGCTAAATTGTTTCTGGCTCGGGCCACAGCGGGAACCTGCGTTCCCGCAGCGTTCCCGCTGTGGGAGAAGTGCGGGAACGCCGTTCCCACACGTTCCCGCAGGACTCGAGCCCTGCCTGTATCTGATTTTACTGCGCCTACACTTTCACTGGTTTTTAGAATTTATCTACCTAAAGAATCTTTTACGGTTGGTCTTGCTTTCTGGCTACCTCTTTTTAATTTTCTAGTTTAGCCCATCTAGTAGCTTTATTTACATGCCTTATTGGCTGCCCTATATGCTTTATAGGATGCCTCAGATTTCTCCAATTTTAAAGCTTTAAATGCCTTCTTTTTATGTTTTATTTCCTTGGTTACCTTCCTCCTAAGCCACATTGGTTTCAGTCTGTTTCTTTTATATTTATTACCCATTGGAATATATTGAGAAGTATAATTCTGACGATATTAGTCCAAAGAGTAACCAAAGGCTGGTCAGGGTTTGAGTCTTAATAGGTAGTGTGAGAATCATCAGACTCTGAACTATCTACTGCATTAGGAGGCCTATATATATATATATAGGAGTAATGATATCACTGAGTGATATTACTCTGTGTATTTCCAACACATTGTATTGTAGGCCAGGAACGTTCCCACGGATAAACAATAGGAAAAGCAGAAGGGCAGAAGCAAAACGTGCTAACAATAAAGATAATGCTGATACTAAAACAGGCTTTTATCTGTAGGTATGCAGATTTAAAAACCTCAGAAAAATGTCTTTAAATGAAGGTTATGCAAAGTGGTGATATTGAGTGTATTTTTCCTCTAATGGACTAATGTTATTTTTAAAAAAAGGAAAAATGGCCAATTTTTTATTTTTTTTTAAAAAATTGTTTTATCATGTTTCAAGGACTGGAAACCATAACAAAATGTCTCTTGGGCTTTTTTTTTATTCTTGTGGTTGTCATGCACCCCATTTTTGTTGCAACTGATTTTTAAACAATATAGGTTTTTTTTGTAAAAGAATCAGGTGTCTAAAGCGTTCCTAATGCAGGCATGCCTTTTAAAATAAAAATAAAATATATATATATATATAATGCCTTTTTATATTGAGGTTTGGAAGGTGGAAGTTAGGGCTCATAACACTATATATAAATCCAATCACCATGGACAATATTTTTTCATAAGCTTAGCAGGTTTTATAAAAAAAAAAAATAATATAAAGGGGGTGGTTAGAAAATAGATAAAATCGATATGTGTATGTAAATAAAACCCAGCCTTATAGTTATCATTCTTGATTAGAGATGTAAAGTAAGTAGAAAAAAATACAAAATTGATTAACCCCTCTCTGGTACATTGTGTTTAAAGAATAAAATGACTAGGTATAAAATACTAAACTTGGAATTTTAAAAACTACATAGAATTCCAAAACCAAACTGCACCCTAATAGTGTTTAAAACGTTTTTAGTTAATGTTGCTTATTTATTTTTTTTATTTAATAATACAGTAATCTATTCCCCCATATCATTTGTTTAAAAATATTATCTAACAGCATATATAACCACAAATTATTGGGTATAAAGTGTGGAAAGATAACTGTACATGCTGTAACTCATTGAAATCAGAATAAAAATGCATTTTTTTTAAATGTACCCTCTTGACGTGACATGACATTTGCACATAATAATATTGTATTTCGAATCTAAGTGTTGGTTCTGCAATGAAACTGAAACTTCAAATAGTGTTTTAATCTGATGAGCAAAAAAGAAGGTCCAAACTGAGTTTGGCACACAGGTGTGAAATGACCATGCATTGAAGAGGATAATATAAAATAAAGAAAACACAAAAAATTCTCGTTCCAATGGCTGGCAGCGAACTGATATTTTCACTGTCAATTTGTCCAATGGGAGGGACTGCCTTTTAGGAGGAGTGTGGTGTTCTCTCCTGTCACTCAGTCCTCGGCATGGAAGCTCTGATGCTTGCCCTCTACATCTGTAATATTAATTGAAAGTGGGGAAGCATTTTCTTTTTCCTTTCTTGAATGAACCCATGCACATACCAGCACAATGTACAAATGGAATTTGAAAATCTAAGCACAAAGTGATACTGTGTCACTCGCTGTCAATCAATGGTGCAGTGAATTCAAGACCTCACTGATCCAGGTGGAAACCTCTGCTCAACAATAATACCACACAGGTGTTAAATCAATATGAAGCAGGTACAGCATAGTTAAACCAAACATGCCCTTTAAAAGTAATTTTTTTAGTTTTTTGGCAGTAAGGGTATAGTCTCCTCGCTGACAAGAGCCAAGTTTAGGTAGAGGGAATCCACATTAAGCAACGGAAGTCGTTCCACTCTAATTGTTTCATCGTGTCTCCGTCTCGCAGACACAATTCTGGGCTTCACGCTGCAGTTCATGAACCCAATAAAACCGTAACACAAAAGTTAATCTCAAAGTAAATGTTTTCCGTCCTGAATTCTGCTGAAAATGCTGACTTGTCAACTGAGGTTTACTTAATAACTGCACCATATCCTGCACTCCACCCTGCGCTGCAAAACTGTTTAAAACCCAGATAAACAGATTCCACGGCTCGTAGCAAGAGGTGGGATAAGATCGAGATGCTGTGGCTGAAATACTTTGCCACAAAGTGGAATCTGCAGCTTATTTTATGACAATCTGTCCTGTACAGTGTTTAAAACTCAACTTCACTTGTTTTATAGGAATCTGGTAATCGGAATAAAAGCTGTATGTGTGTTTTCTCATGGCATCCTCGCCATAAACTGATTACGTTTTGTTTAGAAGTGAATTCAGTGGGAGATGTTTGTGAAAAGAATATGGCCACAAATTGTAGTTTTACCCTGTTCCTAAATTGCATCAAAGCTAATTTTAGCCTCACTGGTTACTATTATGGATCTAGCAGGCCCTACAGCTTCCATGTGTGTTTTTCCTCCCCGTTTTACTCCATCGTTTTTTGTTGGTACTGTTCTTTATTTTAATTAGATGCTTAAAAATTCAAGATGATACCACAGTGTCTAAGAGATCAAATAAAGCCATTGACAAGGGAGGAATATGTCATTAAGTCCAGTGTTTCTCCCTTATTAGAATGTAAATCATTGTGTGGAGCCCATGGTGTGTTAAGGATAACTTTACCACCTCTTCATTTTCCCCATAGAAATGGCAATGCGTGGAAGACCCAAACGGCAAACTCCGGCTTCATAAATGTAAAGGGATGGCAAGCCTCAGCGCGCCACCGGCACCGAACAGCAAACAGAAGTCCCCAAACCTTATGTCCAATTACTACAGTGCGAACAGTGATGAATGCAACTGCGATGGTTTCAACTACAGAGTGCCCACGCTGGGACGCAAAAAGAAGCTGCTCACAAAGAAAAGTAAGTATTTAGACCTTTGTGATCACACACTCTAATCAGCCGTATACAAATATACCATATTTTGAGTTCCTACAGTATAGGATGTGATAAATATCTGGGATACACCATGCGGAATGTGATGGAGGGATACAATGGATAGTTTTAGGTGATTATTATTATCCTTTATTTATAAAGCGCCCCAAATTCCGCAGCACTTTACAAGATCAGCGTACAAGGTGCTGATACATTAGAATACCACAAATGGATAAAACCGCCTGATTCAGGGGGACCCTGATTCCAAGGGAATTTACAATCTGAGATGTACAAGTATTTTGTGAGTTAGGCGCATCCGTATCGTTAGGTGTCTTGCCCAAGGACACTCGCTGGTGGCATCTTCTGAGTGGGATCGGGTCATCTTTCCATGATTGTACAGCAGCGACCTGGTGGTTAGGTTGAACCCGCTTCTCGTAAAGTTGAGACTTACTTCTCCACAGTTGTATTAGAGGGATGTGTTGAATGGGAATTTGATTTGCTTCTCCACGGTTGAAGGGTAGAGATGTTACTACTGGATTCCACAGCCCTTATTGTGTGGTGGGCAAGTATGTACCGTTAGGTGTCTTGCCCAAGGACACTTACTGGAGAGGTGCTCTGGCCGGGATTCAAACCTGGGTCTTCATGGTTATAGAGCAGTGATGTTACCTCTACTCCATCCAGGTTGTACAGGTGTGTGGTTTGAGATGTGGGAGTAGAATTGGGCAGAAAATGTAGAATCCGGTTTGGGATGCGATAGAGGTATTAAATATTTGGTTTGGCCTCCTCAAACCTATATATAATATATATGTATGGTTTGGGATGTGGGAGATGTTTTGGTTATGGTAGCTTGGGATGAGGTGGAAGATGACGTCATGATTCCAGTGAAGTCATGATCTGAGGACTATAGAACATTGCACCGCATTCCTCTGCTAAGTGGTATCTAAGCATCCTAGGTTTTCCTAATTGCATGTTGGCCACCATAGGCCTGTACCTAGTAGCACATTCTAGTGCTGCATGAATGGTCCTATTGGTTTACTTTTTAAGTGTGTAGTACAAGTGGTTGTCTATGATAGTATTTATAGTGAAAGTCTCGCATTGCAGAGGGATTGAGCCTTACATGTACCATTTTTGGCCCATACTGCTGTTTTTGGATATTTCATTCGTGATATACAGTATATCTGCGTACACCTGATTATTGCAACACAAAAATGTGTATTCTGTATTTAAAAGTCGTCAAAAAAAACAAACCCTAAATTTATAATTTAGTAATACCATAATGAACCTGGTGGCACATATCAAAGATTGCTGGATTATATGGTAAGAAAGATTCCAAACTTCATGCCTTGTGCGCTCGCTCACTGTAATGGGATGGTCTAGTTCTGTTATGTCATGGTTCCATCTAGTGGACGTCTGTGGGTAAAGCACCATATTAATATGGCACTCAACTTTCACAAGGAGTTATTTGTTTCAGCTTTATTGGAGAGAGGGGGAAACAATTTGTGCAAGGGCACGTTTAATCTTTACAACTGTTTATGCACTTTTATAAATGTGCAAGTTATTCTATCTATGCATTTTGATAATGCTAGCCTGGCATTCTGACACATTATCGGCATGATTGAGTAAAATGTATAATAGCATTGAACCTCCACATTGTATCCATAAGGTAATTCATTAATTGGTGTATTGCAAAGGAAGGCAAATCTTCGACCAAATGGTATACTGGCATTCAGTCAACTTCAAAAAAGGGGAGTCCCAGGGGGAGAAGAGGCTAGATATGGAGCCTCCACGCTCGTCCCCCTACTGGCGGGTACACACATGAATTACAAATTAGGTATATGCATATATATCGCAATTTTATTAGGAAAATACACAGGCGGTAATAAAATCTCACATGATTTGAAAAGATCTGGAAAGAATGATGAGAAAGAAAAAAGGTGTTTTGGCTCAGGGTGCAGTATGTTGTATAGATAATACTATATCAAGACCTCTGCATGTATAGGCGCTGCTTAATTTGGAAATGTGCTTCATACACTTCATAAGATGGATCTACACACGCATTCCGTCCCAATTGTCATGGGAATGACATAAATGCAGACAATTATAACGGCAGCAACAATCATACAGAGACAGTCATAAGGAACCTTAGGAGTCCAATTCGACTTCCTGTAGTATCCCTCAAACTATAGTAATTTCTGCTCTGTTCCTGCAACCTGTATCATCCCAGAGGCTACATAGAACGTGTGGTGGGTTGATGGGCCCCCTTTCTGTGGTGGGTTGGTGCCCCCCCCCCTCTGTGTCCGCCTCTCAGGCTCGCTGCCTCGGGGTCCTCTTGGACTCCGATCTATCCTTTACTCCTCACAATCACTAACCAAATCTTGCTACTTCCACCTACATGACATTGCACGCATCCGTCCCTTTCTTAATCAGGACTCTACTAAAATGCTCATCCAAGCTCTTATTATCTCCCAGTTTGACTACTGTAACCTCCTTCTCTCTGGCCCTAAGAAATCCCAGATTCTCCCTCTGCAGGCTCCTACACCTCACCTCCTGCACCTCCCGCACCTCACCCCCTTTGTCAATCTCTACACTGGCTCCCTGTTTCCTTTTAGAATCCAATTCAAAATACTGGTGCTCACATACAAAGCTCTACATAACCGCGCCCCTGCCTGCATCTCATTCCTTATTAGCAGGTATACCCCTGCCCGACCACTTCGCTTGGCCAATGATCTGATGCCATCAGTTCCTTGTACCCCCAACTCCCGCCTTCAGGACTTCTCCCGAGCTGCCCCCTTTCTATAGAACTCCTTCCCCCGGAACATTAGACTCTCCCCGTCTCTCCAGTCCTTCAAGAAGTCTCTGAAAACACACTACTTTAAAGAAGCTTATTGACTCACTCCATGATCCCTCACTGTACATCTCTTGCTCCATCTTCCCAATCAGCCCACATGCACCCCGCTACTACACAAACTCCAAGTACTCTCACCTACTGTGTCACCCCTCTCCTCTTAGATTGGAAGCTCTCGAGCAGGGTCCTTCCATCCTACTGTTCCGTGTGTGTCACGTGTATGTATATTTGTTTTTCTGTCTCTCCCATTGTACAGCGCTAAGGAATCTGTTGGCGCTTTATAAATGCTTGTAACTGTAACTGTATAGAAAAATCAAAGTTGATAAATACTGGAAACAGGACCTCATCAACAACGCAAGCCAAAATAGTATACTGCTAAATTAATAACCACTTCAAGTGTATAAAATTGTGTGATAAAATTGTGATATTTATGCATATACCGCATTTGTAATTTTCATGTGTGTACCCGCCAGTCGGAGGACGAGTGTGGAGGCTCCATATCTAGCCTCTTCTCCCCCTGGCACTCCCCTTTTTTTATGGTTATTTTCGATGAGGGTTTAATTCCACTTTGGGTACCACTGCTCCCTCTGTCGGTGACAGTACCATCCTGGTACGTTATCGTTCCTTTGTATGATTAGTATTCATTCAACTTGACTATTATTGCTTAATATTTTCAATTCTTCACTACCTAACCTCTATTGCGTGCTTTGTGCTTGAGCTGACACTTACCTGCCTCTCCTGAGTTGATCCATTTGTACGATTCGGTGTCTGGTATAATGTTTGTATTAGTAAATCTTACAATTACATTACTTTCCTGTAGAATACAAGGCGAACTACATGCGAAATCGTTCCGTCCGCTCTGTGTCAATAGAAGTAGACGGAACAGTTATTGACTTTGAGGTAGAAGAAGAATACCAGCCCGTAATGAAAAACGTCACCAAGAGGCACATGTCCGAATTTGATGATGATGAGGACAAAGATGCAGATTTCAGTGGGACTGGAGACATCCCCAGGACTGAAGAGCTCACCAATGAGCTGATTGTACCAAGTTCTATTAAAGTAACTCACCGGTGAGATGGAGTATCAGATTGAATACCTGTTTTTTAACCTCCCTGGCAGGTTATGTCATATGTCAGAATTGGTACCATTTTTAATCCCCCTGGTGGTATCCAGAGTGTGGCTCGGGTTAAATTTCAATGCTGAAAGCGGTAACCCCGTGCCACTTGAGCTGGATACATACCTGTGTAGAAAGAGGGGGGGTACCTTACGGCGCCTTTATCACTAGCACTTCTAAATGCGTTTAAGCGGCCCACAATGGGTTAACAGCAGAGCTTTGCAAGCTGCTGTGAGATAATGTATTGTAATGGGTGGGTTCCCTTGTGTGGCGCTACACATTAAATCATGGCATGGTCGTGTAAGATTTTACTAAAGGTACAAATGCCAAACAATTAAGTCCCTTATGTCTGAGTTCACAATTGTGAGAAATGTCAAATGTTATAGCTTTGAGTCCTTAAAAGAACTTTTAAATTCACCGTGCAATTTTTGGTTTAAGAGCACCACCTAGTGTCCATAGTATGCGATTGTCCACAGTGAAACAAATTTCTTTTCTGAAAAGACAGGTATACACAGAGAGTTCTTGGTCTTTTTGCTCATCTATTATTCTTTAGTCTTAGTCTTTTTCTCTTGTTCTTCCAAATAAAATAAGACAATAATCCGGGTGGTGCGCTTATTTCGCTGCAGTGTATTCTGGTAAGTCTAATAAAAACGGGTACTTACACAGATTCTGCAGGATTGTGTGTTCCTGTTCTCTTCGTGGTGTTTCTCTGCTCACCTTTCAGCTCCTCCGTTTTTCCTATGGGGTGGTCTCCAGGTGTACCCTTTCTTAGGGGTTAGGATCCAACCCCTCACAGGTCTGGTGGGCTATGGGTTCGGGATGCAGTTAACGCCAGTAGTGGGTTTATAATGCAAATGGGCTGTTTATCAGCATAAAGGAGCTATCGCTCATAAAGTATAAAGGAGCTATCGCTCATAAAGTATAAAGGAGCTATCGCTTATAAAGTATAAAGGAGCTATCGCTTATAAAGTATAAAGGAGCTATCGCTCATAAAGTATAAAGGAGCTATCGCTTATAAAGTATAAAGGAGCTATCGCTTATAAAGTATAAAGGAGCTATCGCTTATAAAGTATAAAGGAGCTATCGCTCATAAAGTATAAAGGAGCTATCGCTCATAAAGTATAAAGGAGCTATCGCTCATAAAGTATAAAGGAGCTATCGCTCATAAAGTATAAAGGAGCTATCGCTCATAAAGTATAAAGGAGCTATCGCTCATAAAGTATAAAGGAGCTATCGCTTATAAAGTATAAAGGAGCTATCGCTCATAAAGTATAAAGGAGCTATCGCTCATAAAGTATAAAGGAGCTATCGCTCATAAAGTATAAAGGAGCTATCGCTCATAAAGTATAAAGGAGCTATCGCTCATAAAGTATAAAGGAGCTATCGCTCATAAAGTATAAAGGAGCTATCGCTCATAAAGTATAAAGGAGCTATCGCTCATAAAGTATAAAGGAGCTATCGCTCATAAAGTATAAAGGAGCTATCGCTTATAAAGTATAAAGGAGCTATCGCTCATAAAGTATAAAGGAGCTATCGCTCATAAAGTATAAAGGAGCTATCGCTCATGAAGTATAAAGGAGCTATCGCTCATAAATTATAAAGGAGCTATCGCTCAAAGTATAAAGGAGCGATCGCTCATAAAGTATAAAGGAGCTATCGCTCATAAAGTATAAAGGAGCTATCGCTTATAAAGTATATAAGGAGCTATCGCTCATAAAGTATAAAGGAGCTATCGCTCATAAAGTATAAGGAGCTATCGCTCATAAAGTATAAAGGAGCTATCGCTCATAAAGTATAAAGGAGCTATCGCTCATAAAGTATAAAGGAGCTATCGCTCATAAAGTATAAAGGAGCTATCGCTCATAAAGTATAAAGGAGCTATCGCTCATAAAGTATAAAGGAGCTATCGCTCATAAAGTATAAAGGAGCTATCGCTCATAAAGTATAAAGGAGCTATCGCTCATAAAGTATAAAGGAGCTATCGCTCAAAGTATAAAGGAGCTATCGCTCATAAAGTATAAAGGAGCTATCGCTTATAAAGTATAAAGGAGCTATCGCTCATAAAGTATAAAGGAGCTAGCTCATCGCTCATAAGTTATAAGGAGCTATCGCTCATAAAGTATAAAGGAGCTATCGCTCATAAAGTATAAAGGAGCTATCGCTCATAAAGTTCTCAGTATATAATGTAGTCCTCCAAAACGCGTTTCGCCAGTCTATGACTGGCTTCATCAGTTGGATGAAGGAAACCAGGATGCAGGACGCCGTGATCGGCTGGAGGAGAATGCGATTGCGGGAGGTCAGCGAGGGAGCGCAGGGACAGGTATGTATCCAGCCCGAGTGTCGCTCGGGGTTACTGCTTTCAGAATTGAAATTTAACCCCGAGCCACACTCGGGGAAACAGCCAGGGAGGTTAATATATGTCTGTGCCTGTTAATTTAGGGCTGCAGGTAACCGATTTATGAAAATTGTTACCTGCAGCCCTAAACAGAAGTATTCAGACCCTTAAAATATCACTTAATTGCAGCACCTTTGGCAGGGAGTACACCCTTGAGCTGTTTTGGGGGTTTATGTGTGACAAACTTATCACGCCTGGGTTTGGGAAATCTCAGCCAATCATTACTGCAGATCTTTTCATGCTCTGTCCGGATGGATGGAGGCCATCATTTGACAGCCATGTTCATGCCTCACCAGAGATATTCCATTGGGTGCAGGTGTAGGTTCTGACTGGGCCACTCGAGGACATTCACAGAGTTGTCACTTGCCACTCTTGTGTTGTCTTGTGTGTGTGCTTGGGATCATTGTCCTTTTTGAAGGTGAACCATTGGCCCAGTCTGAGGTTCTGAATGCTCTGGACCAGGTTTTTATTAATAATATCTCTGTATTTTGCTGCATTCAGCTTTCACTCACCCCAGCCTAGTCTCCCAGTCCCTGCTGCTAAGACCCCCAAAGCGTGATGCAACCATCACCATGTATCACCATTGGGGTGGTACTGCTCAGGTGATGAGCAGTGCCAGGTTTGCTCCAGACTTGATGCTTTAAATTGAGGCCAAATAGTTGAATTTTCATTTGTCCGTCCAGAGAATCTTGTTTCTCACACTCTGAGAATTAATTTGAACAATTTAAGCATAAGGCTACAACATTAAAAAAAACGGAGGTGGGGGGGATACTTCCTGAATGTGCTTTCACACACTCCATTTTAAGAAAAGACCAGAGTTAGGCAAAGCAGTGGGGATTAAACACAAAATTAGAAGATAGATACATTGCGTGACCATGCTGCAACACCAACATTCCTTGTCACAACAGGTCCTGTCCATCCTAACATAAAGGCTGCTCTTCTAAAATGAACCCACTTAATTGTGACATACATCCTCTCAGAGCTCTCTGCAGATTCTGGGCCAAATTACCATTTTAGCGTTAAAATGCGGGCACAAGGAAAAACGGTGCCCGCAGTTTTCCGCCTTGCGCCTGCGTTTTAACGTAGGATTACAATGCAGGAGGAAAAAATGCTGCCTGCATTGTTAAAGCGCAGTAAAATCCTGGATGCTCGCAGCAGCGCTGAGCGCAGCTGCGAGCATCCACTCGATGGAGTTCATAGGACTCCATTGAGCTCCCCCCTGCCGGTCACATGACCAGCCGGATCTCGCCTCGCGAAATCCGGCCGGTTGGCGTAGTGATACGCAGGGAGAGACTGGGGGGACTTTTTCCCCCAGTCTTTCCCTGCTCCCACCGGACGGAGGAGGCGGTGGGAACCGCGGTCCTCGCCACGGGACAGAGGGTGAGTATGATTTCAGGCCATCCCTGTGCAGCCAATGACGCACGCCACGAGTCAGCGCGCGCAGGCTTCGGGGAGGGTCCGAGGCAGTCCCATTGAAGACAGTGGGGCATAAATGTACACCCCGCGTCTTCAAAGCCCGCCCACCCGCCACCAGGACGTCATGGAACGTCCTGCGGCGTTAACGGGTTAATGCTCACGCAAGTGAGTGTTAACGTTTGCGTGAAGATTGTAATGTAGCCCTCTGTATTTAACCACTTCACTACCACAATAGTCAAATTGATCTTCAAAAGCATTGACAGTTGCTTGAGCGAGGTGTTCAGAATGTATTCTGGAGGAATGCAAACAGGTGCCAGAACACATCCCTATTGTTACGGGAAACTGGATATTTCAGCTGACGTAGTATAGCTTGTGAAACCTGCAAGTGGAAAGTCTATCCAATGTAGTTTTAGATGCTGTTCTGCAATTGACCAGCAGTGGGAGCCCTCTGCCTGCCACACAGTGCATACAGTCTCTAACTGCAGTGTAATGATAGTTACAATGCTTGTCGACTGTGTGTAGTTGGGTTATGTAGTTATAGGGTTATGGGTGATGTAAAGCGATCTACCATTATGGAAAACCACCTGGTAGTGAAGGGATTTAAATGTTCCCTCAGTGAGGCACATGTGACTGGTACAAAGCAAGGAGGGTCATCAAATCATCAAAGGCAACATACAAAATCAGAATGGCTGCAACACACAAAAGAACAGTATTCCTCTACCTTTTTGCAAAATGTTCATTTTAATCTTTCTTCACACACAAGTCAAGTCATCATCTGAGACCTGGTCAGTGTTTATTAAAGCTGTTTATGCTCCGCTAGATAATAAACTGTTATCTGCAAGCGCCTTAATCCTGTTGTATATTCCATTCAGCTGCTTCATCCTGGCAAATGACACGGTACAATGTGACGGGGATCTGTACAAGTCTTTACAGGCCTGGAAGGACCACAAGCTCCACATTGATCACGAGGTTAGTGCGGTGGAGTCTGTGTTTTTCAGGTTTTGTGGCCTGTGGGTGTGAGGAGACAGATGTTGTTTAAGGCAATGAGGTGGGAAGTTGTTGGAAGTGTCTTTCAATCTGCTGGTCTCCTAAAATTAAAACTAGACTAAACACAAACCCTTACTCGATGAAATGTTTAGACACGTGATGGTTATGGATCGGACCTGGTAGCCACACTTATTGGATTGTGTTCCTCTGCAGATTGAGACATTACAGAGTAAAATAAAAAACTTGAGGGAAGTCAGAGGTCACCTGAAGAAGAAGAGACCAGAGGAGTGTGACTGCAGCAAGATCAGGTACGTCCCTGTATATATCAAATGCTCACACTGGTATAGCAACATGAGATATTTCAGGCTCTGGTATGAGGATACGAACCGGGAAAAGTGGATTCACCAGACATTACAGAGAGATTTAAAATGATCTAAGTGAAATGGATGTGGTTCTCGCAGACATTGATTAACCGCGCTCATGTGTTTTGCGGTGCTTCAACACTCCTAATAAGTATCCCCTATATACTTTCCATAAAAAGCTGAAAAAAATAAAAGTGGTGGAGTGGAGCACACATACAACCAAAAATCATGCAAGTATTGTGAGAAATAATGTTGCACAGAGTGTAAATAAACAAACTTACATTCCACATCAAACCGTTCGGTATTGATTTACAAAGTCGGGAATTCTTGTTTTCCAATACCCTCAAAAATACAAAAGACACAAATAATGGCTCAATATCAGAGAGTAAAGAGGGAGCTTTGTATAAATATGAGAACACACTCACAATTTAAAGTTAGTACACCTTAAGGTCGTTATGAGGCCTCCCCAATCGCCATACGTCTCCCAGTTTTCCTCAGAAGTGAAACAAAACATATAGCATCTAAGTGCAGTGGGTTCTGTTACTTATAATATCAGAACAGGCTCACTCACCCTTTGGTTGGTTTTAATCAAACCCGGATGTTCTCGCATACAGATTGTTTGCGGCACAATCTGAAAAGCCTCTCTGCGATGAATTTTGTTTTATCCAGAGGTATAGTTGCCGAAGGGCACAGAAAGCCAGGACTGAGTAAAAGCAGTTTTATTGATCAAAGTATTGTGTGTGTAAATATATATGTATAAAATAAATCCGATAAGCTAGATGCACCAAACACGTTTCGCCCTAGTAGTGCAGCGAGCTTCATCAGTGGTAAATCCGTACCGAATGTTTTGTTGTGGAATGTAAGTTATTGTGTAAACATACCACCGAGTTAGAAATATTTACACTCTGTGCAACATTACTTCTCACAATACTTGCATGATTTTTGGTTGTATGTGTGCTCCACTCCACCACTTTTATTTTATTAAGCGTAAAATGATCTAAACTGGTAAAAATCACCAATGTTGCAACTACAGTGAACTTGGGATATCCGGATAAATGAAATCCAACCATGGCAAGAAAAGATGCTGCAGACAACATCAATGTTATCAATACAGTACGTATCTGGAGGCGCGATGAAAGTCGCTTAAGGGTAGCTGGTGGTTCTCTTAGTTCTCTTAATAGACTCGTCCACATGGATCATAAAAGAAAACAGAACAATGATCGTGCAGAGTGTTTGTATATATCTAGAATACTGATACGTTGTATACACTCACAAGTATAGAGCCCAGACACTGGCTCTAAGTGGGTCAGCGCATTCAGATGTTATCGCATTCGGGTGTTTCAGGTTCTTTGCTTAGGAGGCCCATACTCGTCCATAAAGGGAGAATCTTCTCACAGGTAACCCCAAAAAGACAAGAGAAACTTTCTCGTGCAGGTCTCATAAGTATGGTAGCATATACAATATATGAATTGCCAACTCACGTGTGTTGGAGCTTTAGGACCAAGCTCAAGGTAAGCGCGCGTATGGACTTCTTTTAGGTAAAGTCCAAAAACCTTTGGAGCTCCCAGGACTTTGAAGAACGGGGAAAAGGATAAATAAATTTTAAAAGGAATTTATTAAAACATAAAAACAATATTAATAGGTATTGCCTAGTAGCCAGAACGCGTTTCGCCAGATCAACTGGCTTCATCAGCTGGTTTACAGGCCAGGTCACTGTGTAGGTTAAAATACTATCCCAAATTGTCCCCATCTGTCCTTGATTGCTGGTCCGGCGTGCGTTCCATGCCTCAAAGTCCGGTTGTCTTGGATTTGCGGCGGGTGCCGCCATCTTGCGCATGCGCTGTTCTCCCTCCATGCGTTTCACTGTGCGGGTCAAATCGCTGAACCGGATATCCCTGCGTTCCACTGCGTTACTAGCGGCCGATTCCTAATGATGTGGCATCTTAATTCCTCCACAGCGGCCAGATGGTGGAAGGAACCCCAGAGGGAGAATGATATCAATACAATGCCACCAATGTCCACAAAATCCCCCATCCTCCTCAACTGTATACCATTTAGGGGATATATATAGATAAATGTATAAAATATACCATTCAAAAGGACCCCACTATAGTTATAAAGCCCGCCGACAAGGGCGGCGGAACTGTCATTTTGTCTAAAGCGATATATCAAGAAGAGGTCAACCGCATTTTAAATGACGATTCCACGTATGGTAAATTAAAAACAGATCCGATCAAGGAGATAAGACAGCAATTGGAACTACTCCTCCAAGAGGGCCACGACAAAGGCATTTTAAATAAGTCAGAATTTGAATATCTGTCTGTGAAGTTCACCAAGACACCGTATTTTTACATCCTCCCTAAAATCCACAAAAATCCGATTAGACCCCCAGGCATATAGTGGCTGGCATAGAGTCCATAACCAGCCACTTATCAGAATACGTCGACGTAGTCCTCCAACCCATCGTACGCACTATTCCGTCCTACCTGAAAGACACTCTAAATATGCTACAGGTGATAAACGATAATGAGTGGCAGAAGGGCGATGTTTTAGTAACGTGTGACGTCAACGCGCTATATAGTAATATACCGCATGCTTTGGGATTGTTAAAATTGGAAGAGGAAATATCTAAATCAAATATGATCAGTGAGGAACAAATGTCATTTGTTCTGGAGAGTGTTAAGTTTATACTCAATAATAATTACTTCAAATTCGAAGAGAATTTTTACATACAACGAAGGGGTACCGCAATGGGCACCAAGTTTGCGCCCAGCTACGCTAACCTATACATGGCGGCATGGGAAGCCATGTTCGTGTACGGTTCGCGTAGCTGGGCGCAAGGAAACATTTTAGCATATAAACGATTCATAGATGATATTTTTTTCATTTGGAGAGGGGAAGAAAGAGATTTGATAGTGTTTTTGGAGAGCCTTAACGATGTAGAATGGGGCATCAAATTGGAGAATAGTTGGAGTCCCCATAAGATTACCTTTCTTGATCTGGAAATCTACGTAGAGGGAGACTGCATTAAGTCAAAAACTTTCTTTAAAGAAGTCGATACGAACACATACATCGACTATACTAGCTGCCATCATTCCACCTGGCTTAAAGGTGTCCCGAAGGGACAGTTCGTCCGACTACGACGGAACTGTACAGATATAGAGGTTTTTAAAGAACAGGCCAACACACTCAAGAAAGATTTTGTCGAGAAAGGGTATGGAGCCACAGATTTAGACAAGACGATTTCTAGTATTATGCACAAAGACAGGGGAGATCTGTTGAAATATAAGCCCAGGACCCAGGAAGATGGGGAGGAGATCCGATTCATATGCGATTTTAATAGTAAAGCAAATAATATTAAAAAAATACTTAAGAAACATTGGTATATTTTAAGAAATGACAGTGATTTAGTGAACTACATAGGAATTACACCTAAAGTAGTATTCAGGGGTTCTAGGAATATAAAATCCAAATTAGTCCACAGTAAAACTAAAAAATCGATGAGTACGGAAAACCATTTTGGGCTTAAGGAGGGTTTTTATCACTGTGGCCTTTGTTTGGCATGTAGGCGCACTGGCAATAAGAGGAGGTTTACAGACACCTATTTTAACCATAAACAGAACAGAACAGTCAAAATAGAGGGTATTTTAAAATGCTGCTCAAAAAATGTTCTATATATGTTACAATGCCCATGTGGCCTTTGCTACATAGGGCGCACTAAGAGGGCTTTTAATGTTAGAGTAGCCGAACATGTCAGGAACATTGGTAATGCTTTCGAAAAACATTCAGTGTCACTACATTTTAAAAATCACCATAACAGTTCCCCTGTAGGATTACAATTTTGGGCAATAAAACAGATTAAAAAAATGGAGGTTGAAGAGGACATGATAAAAAAGTTAGGAAAGGAAGAAATGAAACTTATTTTCGATAATGGTACTCTAACCCCCCATGGTTTAAACGATGATTTTGAAATTATCCATTTTCTTTGATTATTTGATTTTGGGAACTGTTAGTCCCCCTTAAATGTATACCATTGGGGCTATCTTTACATTCAACACCTACATCTATTTAGAATAATCTAGATATTAGAATCTGCTAACACTATTAACCATCATTAGGATGGTATGACACTAGACTATATATATATTCCTCAACACTACTAACCATCATTAGGATGGTATGACACTAGACTATGTATGTATTTTTGGTATATAACACATATGGATGGTCTTTGTACCACATTAGTTTGTGTCGAACACGATAGTCCATATTACGCAGTGGATTTTAGAATTAGAGCTTGCATTTGTGGTTTACTCATTAACATGAAGGAAGTCCATCAATTTATTATCGATTGCCATTTTTCGACTATATGTATTTGTTTTTCAACCCATATACCTCCCAGCTAGAAATCGCTCACTATTATAGAGTAGTATTGCTCTTAATCACTATAGCCTACACCATACAGCTAAATATTACACTGGTATTTATGGTTCATCAACCATTATAGGGTAATTTCCCCATCTATAATCTATTGTAATCCATTGTGGTATAATCTATAAATTGCACGCGGCCCATTGTACATATATAGTCGAAAATAAATAAAAATAAAAATAAAGAATAAAAATAGGAATAATATACGTACACACTAATTTTAATTTTAATTTTATCATATTTATGCAGTATTCACATTATTTTATGCATCACACATTCACCGTACTGGATTATTTTTAGTCCTTGCAGTAGTTTAGGTCCTTACACTATATGATTATTATTTCACATTTATACATTAATATAACCAATTTTTAATGTTTTATGATATTAGGTTCTCAAAGAAATATAAGCACAGCACTTTAATAAGAACACGTTAGGTCTTATAATCTCCACGTGGGAATCCAGTGCGTGTTCACTTATATTAATGCACTTTAATATAAAGGGGTGTATATACCTAATTCACTATAAACGCGATAACAATTACACAAATAATATTATGTATGATACATTTTTTGGTCCACAATATTTGGGTCTATGTATGATTTACATATATTTTCTTATAGACCTATCGAAGCACTTTATTATGGATGGGTTTAGATACCTTTATTTGCACATGTAAATTCATCACCAGTCTATCATATAGATTGCATTAGCAATAGTATGATATATTTACCAATCTTAAGATGTATATATGGTTTATTTTAAATATATATACATCCCTTAAATGATATACAATCGAAGAGGACTGGGGATTCTTTAGACATTAGCGACATATTAACGCACTTTATTATGAATGAGTTGATATACTTTCATTTGCACATGTAAACTCACCACTAGTGCCGCATAGATTGCACTAGCAATATTACATATGAGACACCCCCGGTTCACAATTTTTAGGCATATGGTATATTTTATACATTTATCTATATATATCCCCTAAATGGTATACAGTTGAGGAGGATGGGGGATTTTGTGGACATTGGTGGCATTGTATTGATATCATTCTCCCTCTGGGGTTCCTTCCACCATCTGGCCGCTGTGGAGGAATTAAGATGCCACATCATTAGGAATCGGCCGCTAGTAACGCAGTGGAACGCAGGGATATCCGGTTCAGCGATTTGACCCGCACAGTGAAACGCATGGAGGGAGAACAGCGCATGCGCAAGATGGCGGCACCCGCCGCAAATCCAAGACAACGGACTTTGAGGCATGGAACGCACGCCGGACTAGCAATCAAGGACAGATGGGGACAATTTGGGATAGTATTTTAACCTACACAGTGACCTGGCCTGTAAACCAGCTGATGAAGCCAGTTGATCTGGCGAAACGCGTTCTGGCTACTAGGCAATACCTATAATATTGTTTTTATGTTTTAATAAATTCCATTTTAAAATTTATTTATCCTTTTCCCCGTTCTTCAAAGTCCTGGGAGCTCCAAAGGTTTTTTGGACTTTACCTAAAAGAAGTCCATACGCGCGCTTACCTTGAGCTTGGTCCTAAAGCTCCAACACACGTGAGTTGGCAATTCATATATTGTATATGCTACCATACTTATGAGACCTGCACGAGAAAGTTTCTCTTGTCTTTTTGGGGTTACCTGTGAGAAGATTCTCCCTTTATGGACGAGTATGGGCCTCCTAAGCAAAGAACCTGAAACACCCGAATGCGATAACATCTGAATGCGCTGACCCACTTAGAGCCAGTGTCTGGGCTCTATACTTGTGAGTGTATACATCGTATCAGTATTCTAGATATATACAAACACTCTGCACGATCATTGTTCTGTTTTCTTTTATGATCCATGTGGACGAGTCTATTAAGAGAACTAAGAGAACCACCAGCTACCCTTAAGCGACTTTCATCGCGCCTCCAGATACGTACTGTATTGATTGTTGTTTACTGGTTTGGGGGAAACCACAAAATTTCTGGTGGGCTTGGTTTACTGGTGGCGGTATAGGTTTGGGCGCCGTCCATTCTTCGCTTGTTAACATCAATGTTATCGTCTGCAATTGAGAGCTTGGGCTATTCTTACTCACCAGTGTCGTTCAAAATGTTTGTTTCAGTGTATTTATTTCTCCAACCTGAAGTTCCAAGAAAGTGCAGGGCAGGGGAAACGTATAGAATAACAGACTGTAGGAGAAAGGAGAGAATTCCATAGAAATGGACCTGAGTTTATGTTACATCATAGTTACAGGGTTATTCAAAGAGAAACAAAAAGTCATCGCACGTTCGGTGACTTTTCGTTCCCCGCACTTCAGTGGTGTATTCAGCAAGCACTGCAGGGACCCCTTGACCCCGTAGTGCAGGGAAAATCCGCCGAACATGCCGGAGAAACCCGACTAGCCGCTGATCTCAGTGCAGAGCAGCCGCCGGAAAAAAAGCCGACACTCAGACGAACGAGGTGAAATAAAATAAAAACGTACGCTTGAAAGTTAGAGGATTGAAACGCTGTTGGCAAAAAACTACTGAATGAAAATGTTTGAAATGTACATATAAGATCCTATGAATGATAATAAAAAGGTCTGTTTTTTTTTTTAAAAAAGGCATTTTTTTTGCCAAACAATGCCTAAAAGATCCTAAAAACATCTATAAATAGACTTTTTACTGCAGAATATAATAATAAATGGTTTATTAGATATTGGATTAAAGCAGGAATATTTTTAACATTGAAGCCTATGGGAATCGCCTGAATAAATCTGTCAAAAGAAACAGCAGGGCATTTCGGCAACTTTTCCCTGCTGTTTTGTGTTCCCTGAATAAACAAAGCATTGCTTCTCTATGGGGATTTCACTGCCGTTGAACAGGCACCGTACGTGCAGGCAATTCGCGAAGATTTGGCGAACTGCCTGCTCTCAGAATAGCCGAATGGCCAGGAAAGGTAAGCGTATGCTGAATTTCACTGTTCGTTAGTTTTCAGGGCCAGATCGGCTCTCTTTGAATAACCCTGATAGGCTGTAAAAAGACATGCGTCCATAGGGTTTAGCTTTTCACACATTACCTAGTGCTGTTGATTTCAAGAGAAGGCAAAAAAAAACCCAGTCTGAAATGCTCGCCAATATGCAACACACTGGGGAAAAATTCCTTCTTGACCCCAGAATGGCAGTCAGATTTCTCCTTGGATCAAGAAGCTTTTACCCACATATTAAATATTATAACCCTTAATATTCTGTGTCTGCAGGAAGTCATCCAGTCGTTTTTTAAAAGTCTGTACAGTCTCTTACCCAACCACCTCAACAGGCAGAGAATTCCACAGCTTTATTGTTCTCACCGTAAAATAACCCTTCCTATGCTTTAGGCTGAATTTCCTTCCAGTCTAAGGCTAGGGTCAGACGAGCGTGATTTCTACGGACTGTACGTCCGTGCAGTACGGACATCGTCAGTACGGATGACGCAGTAGTGGTCACACAGTCCGTTTTTTCACTGAAGTTATTTTTGACGGATGTAGGAGGGAAAAATAAATTACAATGAAAAAACATTCTGTCCGTCAAAAATGCTGGACGTATAAATGCAGTCCGTCTGACCATGCTCCATCACTCACACACAAAGCTATGCAGACGTTGTGGACGTGGCGCACTCCGCACGTCCGTTCTAGCAGTATTACGTTCTTGCCTAACCTGCGTCCGTTTGCCGCGGCCGTTGTGCGTCCGCAGTTCAGTGCGGACGTACTTCATGTGTCAGGCTCCAATGGACTTTCTTTCATGCTATCACGGACGTACTTTTAGGCGCAATCACGGACGTGAACACTACGCTCGTCTGACACCAGCCTAAATGGATGACCCCTTGTCCTATGTATAGTCCTGTTAATGAATAGGTTTCCAGACAATGGTTAATTATGGCCCCGTATATATTTATATAAAGTTATCAGATCCCCTCTAAGGCACCGTTTCTCTAAACTAAACAGGTTTAAGCTTGTTAGTCTTTCCTCATAACTTAACCCTTCCATTCCCCTTATTAATTTAGTCTCCCGTCTCTGCACTTTTTCTAGCGCTATAATATCCTTTCTTAAAACAGGTGCCCAAAATTGCACAGCATATTCAAGGTGCGGTTTTACCATTGATTTATACAGAGGCAAAATTATGTTTTCATGCCGAAAGTGAATTCCCCTTTTAATGCATGCCAATACCCTGCTGGCCTTGGCGGCTGCTGCATTTTCACTGTTGGCAAAATATTTTTTCTATAAAAACGCTGTCAGCCCATGCCTGACTATTGAAATGCCCAGGCTCCCTGCAAAATCCTCCAGATTTCCCAAAGCACACATACTTTCACATAACTTTTACATGCTAATGGAAAGTGCTTCCATGCAGTATACAGAATTCACACACTGCTGCAAGCATTTCTTCATACTGCTGGGAAGCACTTTCAGGAACTCGCATGCTCTATATAACACAATGTATTTTTATATCTTGTAGGAACGTGTTTCCCTGCAGTATACAGTATTCATAGGCTGCAGTCTGGGAACTCTGATTAGGACCGTGTGATTTTCTACAGGCTATGGATTCTGCACATTGCAGGGAAGCACATGTTGAAGGTGTAGAAATCCCTTCCAAGGTTAACATGATTTGACTTCATGAAAGTAATGCTGACCAGTTAGTTGTTTCCAGTCTTTATAGTTCTTTGTTCGATCCGTGGACATTTTATATTTATATGTAACAGCGGTGCTGGAGGGAATCTACATACCTTTAATTAACCAATCATAGAAACTTACCCATGATCTGTTTAATGTGTAATAAAATCACTTTAATATTTTTTTTGACAGTTACCACATCAAACACGAAAAAGGGAAACTAAAGCAAAAGAGCATGATGGCCGTGCATCCATTTAAGTACGTATAGCTCGACATTGATACTTCATATGCGTTAAAACAGAGTATAAATGGTTACGGCAGAGTATAAATGGTTACGGCAGAGTATAAATGGTTGCGGCGGAGTATAAATGGTTGTGGCAGAGTATAAATGGTTGCGGCAGAGTATAAATGGTTGCGGCAGAGTATAAATGGTTACGGCAGAGTATAAATTGTTACGGCAGAGTATAAATGGTTACGGCAGAGTATAAATGGTTACAACGGAGTATAAATGGTTACGGCAGAGTATAAATGGTTGCGGCAGAGTATAAATTGTTACGGCAGAGTATAAATGGTTACAACGGAGTATAAATGGTTACGGCAGAGTATAAATGGTTACGGCAGAGTATAAATGGTTGCGGCAGAGTATAAATGGTTGCGGCAGAGTATAAATGGTTGCGGCAGAGTATAAATGGTTGCGGCGGAGTATAAATGGTTGCGGCAGAGTATAAATGGTTGCGGCAGAGTATAAATGGTTGCGGCAGAGTATAAATGGTTGCGGCAGAGTATAAATGGTTGCGGCGGAGTATAAATGGTTGCGGCGGAGTATAAATGGTTGCGGCGGAGTATAAATGGTTGCGGCGGAGTATAAATGGTTGCGGCAGAGTATAAATGGTTGCGGCAGAGTATAAATGGTTGCGGCAGAGTATAAATGGTTGCGGCAGAGTATAAATGGTTGCAACGGAGTATAAATGGTGCGTCTGTCTTTCTGTAAGACATTAAAGACACTTTGGACCATATAACGTGTAGACTTGTAGAAATACATAAACTCTGTGCAGCCGAGTAGTACCCACACAGTAGCCCCACACATTTAAGGGATTTTTCACAAACCAGTGATTTGTGCTGCGAACATTAAGAGAAAACGTTTAGATTCCGCCATGCATAGCATGCACTTACATCCAGATGGTAACGTTGCGTCTGTACCAACAGGAAGAGTGACAAGGAGAAGGAGAAGGACATGGTTTGGCTTCTCAGAGAGCAGAGGCGCAAAAAGAAACTGCGGAAACTCCTTAAAAGACTAAAGAACAACGATACCTGCAGTATGCCTGGGCTTACCTGCTTCACTCATGACAACCAGCACTGGCAGACTGCCCCCTTCTGGACATGTAAGCACACAGCAAGCAATGTTTTCCCTTTATATAACAGGACGCAGACAGTTTTAATGGAAAGTTACTGTCCTCTTCTTTCTGTTCTAGTGGGTCCGTTCTGCGCCTGCACGAGTGCCAACAATAATACTTACTGGTGCTTAAGAACCATAAACGAAACACACAATTTTCTCTTCTGTGAATTTGCCACTGGTTTCCTAGAATATTTTGACCTCAACATAGATCCGTACCAGGTACGTTGCATTTGCATGCTATTTCTATTTATTCATCTTTAGCACATGAATGCTTACTATTGTTTGAATAGTATATTTTGTAAATTTGATTTCCATAAGAAAAATTGCCTGCATGTACTTTCCTGAACTTGCTCTTGTTCCATCATAGTGGGAAAAAGAAGTTGCGTATTGAGAGAGAAGTCCATAAAGAGGGCTGGATTAACATAGGGGCTGATGGATCCCTATATCTCCAACTCCCTAACAGCTACAGGGTCATGTTAGGTATCAGTGGAAAGACCAGAGCATGTCCTTTCCAATGATACCAAACATGACCAGGTGTTATGCAACAATAAAAATAAAATTAATAAATATTTTATTCTTTCTATCAGCAATATTTTTCACTTTTCAATTATAAAGGTAACAATTATGTTGCACTAACTCACAATCTCAAGTGTGGAGGTGAAGGCACAATCCGTTATTACGAATCGTTACATCAAAAACCTAAACTGCCGCACTGCAATGACGTGCACTGGGGAGGGGGGGGCTATCGAACCCTGTGTCACTAATCTTTACATCTCACAAGGTCAAGGGAGGTGTCATTGGACAGGACAGACCTGGCCTTTACATTGATACCCAATGTGACAATGTTAATTCGAAAAGAAAAAAACATTATTTAACCCCTTAATGACCGCTGATGTACCATGTTCGTCCTGCCCACGGGTCTCCCTTAGACCCGCAGACGTACATAGTACGTCAGCGGCTCCTAACCTCCCTCCCGCCCGATACTTACCTCCCTCGCTGGCTCCAACGGAGTTCTGGCAGGGAGGAAGCCTGCCCCTCTGCTTTAGCGGGCCCGCAAGCGCGATGACGTCACCACGCTGCGTGGTGATGTCATCGGCAGGCGCCCCCCCCCCCCGGGCACCTGCATTGAAAACCAGGAAGGGGAGGGGGGCTCTATCTCTCCAAATATGGCACCTAGAAACTTTACCTTTTACATTGCTGGAAAGGGGAGAGTCTCCCCTTTTCAGCGGAGTATAAAGTTAACAGTTTGGCTGCCGGATTGCGACTCGGCGACAATCGGCGCTGAGTCGCAATTTAAACCTAGAGGTGGCTGACATCTTGGATGTCAGCCAAGCCTCCAGGTCACCCCCCCCACCCGCTGACATCCCCACCATATGTGTGAGGATATCAGTGGGCCAGTTAACACACTAGGTGCCAAGTGGCAGCTAGAGGGTCATGTTGGATATCATTGGAAAGGCCTGATCATGACCTTTCCAATGATACCAAACATGACTAGGTTTGGTATAGAAAAAAGCTAAAAAATTATTTTATTTTTCTTAAATTTGTCTGGGGGGGGTTTAGTTAAATAGGACCTAGGCTGTCATCTAAAAATGATGAGCATAAAACAGTCAGAATGAGCTAAGTGCACATGGGGGAACTGGCTCAGCAGTGAAGGCAAAAAAAGCAAAACCATGTAAAAATTGGGTATTTCTATTTTCTTGACAAAATTTTGAAACTATTTAGCTGGGGTCTTTTTTTGGCGGTTGTAGATTTTGGGGATTAAATTATGAAAAGTGTGTTTTTACCATTTTTTTCCTCATATTTCATATTTTTTTATAGTAAATTATAGGATATGATGGAAATAATGGTATTTTTAGAAAGTCCATTTAATGGCGGGAAAAATATGTGTGGGTTGCATAAACGAGTAAGAGGAATATTTGACCTAAACACGAACAGCGCAGAAACGTAAAAAGAGCAGCGGGCACTAAAGGACGGATTTGTGTAAAACCCCCCAGTCACTAAGGGGTTAATTATTTTTGGTTCCAAAGCGATGGCATTGTCCATTTGTCACGTATAAAATGAGCAATACCACTGCCATTACTCCCCTTCTCATCTCCCACACTGGGAGCAAGATAAGCGTTTTATACATACAGGTCTATTCAAAGAAAGGTGAAACTCTGGAGAATGACTGGAGAAGTGAAAATTCTAGGTCAAAATAGCCAAACCAGAAAAATTCTCCCATTATCTCACTTTCCAAATCGGCTATTTGGTCTAGATTGTTCTCCTGACAAATGTCCTGATTTTCACCTCTCTCTAAATAACCCGGATAGTCATATCTATAATATAATTGAGTAAGGCTTGGCGTGTCCGTCGCCAAGCCTTACTCTGCGCATGCGCGCGCAACCAGTGGCGGTTGGTTGCGCGCGCATGCAACCGCCGCGGCACGAGCCGGCTGTGCGCTCGCCGCGGCGGTTACAAGATGCACACAGCAGCCGGGTAAAGACTGCGCTCGCAGCCTCTACCCGGCTGCCGCGCGCATCAAACCCCCGAGCGGCGAAGGGAAAGTTCCCTCGCTTCCGCTCTTTGAAGGACCCAAGCCGCGGTCACGTGGGAGTCCCACGTGACCGCGGCTTGGGTCCTTCAACGACCGGAAGCGGGGAAACTTTCACTTCGCCGCTCGGGAAGGTAAGTATGCGGAGCTCATGGGGCGGCTGTCCGAATGCCGATAGAGCATTCGAACAGCCGCCCCATGTCTGGTCTGGGGTCTGAGCTGGGGGCAGTATCCACGGGCTGAGGGCAGTATCCACGAGCTGAGGGCAGTATCCACGAGCTGGGAGCAGTATCCACGAGCTGAGGGCAGTATCCACGAGCTGAGGGCAGTATCACGAGCTGAGGGCAGTATCCACGAGCTGGGGGCAGTATCACGAGCTGGGGGCAGTATCCACGAGCTGAGGGCAGTATCCACGAGCTGGGGGCAGTATCCACGAGCTGAGGGCAGTATCCACGAGCTGGGGGCAGTATCCACGAGCTGAGGGCAGTATCCACGAGCTGGGGGCAGTATCCACGAGCTGAGGGCAGTATCCACGAGCTGGGGGCAGTAGCCACGTGCTGAGGGCAGTATCCACGTGCTGGGGGCAGTATCCACGAGCTGAGGGCAGTATATCCACAATAGACTGCCCTCTGGGCAGGCTTTCCACCTTGTTAAACATAAAACATCATCCTCCAAAACACAAGAGAAATATTAAAAGGAATTTGGTTAAAATTGTATATTTTCTCAGAAAAATGCAGTAACAGGTTCCCATTTAATTTTTTTAACAAGAATTCCATATAGAATATATAATAACCAGAAAGGTTTGGATGATAAAATGTGAAATAATAATGTTACACGCTGTAAATGATTGAAATCTGGAAATTTATTCACACAGTATATGCTGGTTAGATATACCCGTTTCTGCACTATTAATTAATCTAAAATATCAGGGTTATTCAGAGAAATGTGAAAACCAAGAGAACTGGCAGGAGAAGAGAACCACCTAGACCAAATAGCCGATTTGGAAAGTGAGATAAATGGGCGAATTTTTCTGGTTTGGCTATTTTGACCTAGAATTTTCACTTCTCCAGTCATTCTCCGGAGTTTCACCTTTCTTTGAATAGACCTGAGAGTTTTCATTTCACTAAATTCCAAGAGATGCCCACAAAGATATTCAGCTCCAGGCCCATAGAGATCTTAATCCGGCCCTGCATAGTCATAAAAGGCATATTCCTGTGATCTAAATTAATTTCGGTCACTCTGAAAGCATTGTGTCCTTTATTTCAGGACTTTAATGGAATATTAATCATGTACTGCTTTATAGAGGTCCATGTGAATTAGTCTTATTTTTTTCTTCTTGGTTCACGTTTCCAGCTCATCAATGCAGTGAACACGTTGGACAGAGATGTCCTGAATCAGTTGCACATTCAGCTCATGGAACTGAGAAGCTGTAAAGGCTACAAGCAGTGTAATCCTCTGACAAGAGCTATGGACCTCGGTATGAAAATTGCCAAGGATACATGAGTATATCAGAATAGAGCAGAAATAATACACAAGGACCAGGCCCTCCTCAAAGGCAAAGTGGTACTTTCATTTAAGAAACTGCAAGGCAATGCTGGTCCCTAAATTCTGTAAAAGTGCCTCTTTGCCTCTGAGGAGGGCCTGGTTCTCCTGTATTACCTCTGGTGGAATTGTATTTGGGGTTGGTTACCTACCCACCTGTTATTGGTACCGTATTGGTTGTATGCTGGATGTGTGTGTGATTCATACAGTGTAACAGAATGGATAGGGGAGCCTTTATTTAGAACACAACATGTTTTATGTAGAATAAGGGACGGTAAGGCCCAATGATCTTTGTGAATCATAAAATGCTTTGATAAACCTCTTCCTCTTCCTACCTCTTCCTCTGACAGAGCATCTTGGATGATGTAGTTCCCAATACATCAGGGAGCCAAGGTCGCTGACCCCTGCGTCTAGTCACAGCCATTGTTAAAGTACAGAAATAGTGACCAGATGCTTGTTTTTCTTTTCTGCTCCATTATTTTATTGTATATTAATAAAATGTTATTCCTAGTTTCATTAGTCTGTGCGCACAGAACAGAAATCTGCTATTTAAACGTTTATTGAAAAAAATTGCCCTTACATGATTTGTCATTTAAACGTTTTGTATTTCCTACTTTTATATAGCAAATTATTTAAGATTCCAGACTCCTGCGTCGGCCATATGACCTGCATCGTGGTGCACAACAGAAGCAGGGTCCTCTATTTATCTGGTAAAGGGAAGAATCCAGACTTGTTAAAAAAAACAAAAACCTTTCCAAATTGTAGTAGATCAGTGTTATACTTATCTACCACTAGAGGGCATAGTTGTTTGTGTTACCTGTTTTCTGTTAATGTAATAGGAAACTGACAACAACAACCCCGGACCCGAAAACACTGAGTGGGAGTGCTGTGTCTGTACCGGCGAATAAGTAATTCATCCACAACCTGTCTCTGCATCAGTCATATGAAGATATTACATTGGCGACGAGGATAAACCGGTGTTTATTGAGAGACTGTTATGGGAGGGTTCAGAGTCTGCATAGCAGCTGAAGACAAGCTACAAAAAAAAAACCTGCAGGAAAAGAAGTTGTTTGCTGAGACAGGATGGCACTGGTGGGGTCAGGTGAACCCCTTTGATTGTGAGTTGCAATCATGGGAGGAATACATAGAAATGTTGGAATATTTTTTTCAAGCAAATGAGATTACTGATGCCAACAAGAAGAAAGCTGTGTTATTAATTGGAGTCGGTGCATCCACATATAGTTTGCTGAGAAGTTTGCTGTGTCCTGCGACGCCAGCTGAGAAAGCATATCAGGATCTTGTCATTGTGCTCAAGTCCCATTATAATCCAAAGCCAAGTGAGATTGTGCAGAGATACAAGTTTAATTCACACATGCGGAAAACGGACGAGACAGTGGCGGAGTTTGTGGTGGAGTTGAAAAAGTTAGCACAACACTGTGAGTATGGGCCTACGCTTCAACAAATGCTTCGCGACAGGCTGGTGTGTGGCGTAAACGACGACAGAATGCAGAGAAGGCTGTTGTCGGAAATGGATTTTACCTTTGAAAAGGCCCTTAATATTTGTCAGGCGATGGAATCGGCTAACAGACATATAAGAGATCTCTTAGGCCTATCTGGGGATGAAGAATCGCAGACTCCAAGGTCACGAACAGTACAGGCGGTGATGCATAAGGTGTGCTCGTAGGATAAGATGGGGCAGAACATGGACTATGAGTGCTACAGGTGCAAAGGGAATCATGCGTCCAACGTATGCAAGTTTATTATGGAACAGTGCCACAAATGTGGGAAACGGGGACACATTAAGCAGGCATGCAAATCCGCGGGATTACAAGGCCCCCTTTCACGGACTATGGGGGGGAGAGAAAAGGAGAACGGTAGGAGGTCACATTTAGTGAGAGAAGCGGATGTGAGTGAGGCAGAAGATGCAGGTGACATAAATACTGTGACGGACGCCGCTACTCGGAGGGAGTAGATCCGCCGTAGGTGCCGGGGTTGCTCTGCAGTGAGCAGCGGTAGCGAAGCCGGCGTCAGGTCCCTGGCTGGAAGCTAGCAAGCTAGCCGTAGGAAATACCTAGCAGATGGTCCCTCTTCCCAAATACTCGTCGAAGCGCAGTACAGGTTAAGCAGGTTGGTTTATTCAGAACAGCACAGACACGGTACATTTATACGGTACAGTCCTATTGTTCTCTCCCATGCCCCCAGACATCCCGGCGCCAGTTTTGCCACTGCCTCTAGCCCGAACCCTTTTTGTATGCTTAACATAGCCCTGGGCTGTTCCTTGCCTGGGAAATTCCACCCCCTGGAGTGCGAGCTCTGATTTCGGCGCCGGATCTCCTCTGCGGCTGGGAAACCCGACCGGAGTTTAGCGGCTGTTTGGTGGGTGATCTTGGTGGCGCTCCCACCTTTATAACTCACCTCACAGTGGCACCATTTTCTCAGGGCCCTTCTGACCAAAAAGCACTCTGGTGGCACAGGGGCTGAGCGGTGCAGGGTGTAAGGAATGTCGGCTGTGCGTGGTCTCGGCCGGCAGCAGCTGTAGCAGGGTTGCGCTGGGCAGATAACCTACGATGGCTGGGCAAGGCAGGGTTGGCAACGAACTTAATAAACATCGGCGTCATACAGGCACAAATTGTGCTAATGAATTCTACACTTGGGTGAATGAAAACTGGGCAATTTAGGTGTTATTAAATGGTGAGGGATTACAGGTGTGTTTGGTGTGGGGAATTGCGAGGGGAAACACCGTACACACAGGGATCCTAAAGACATAAATTGTATAAACAAATTTTAACATTGAATCAACGAACTTTTAATGTTCTGTTCTGTCGCAAGTACAATATACAGTGTCTCACGTAATATGCCTAAAGTGGCTCCTCTCATACAGAAGTTAAAGGTGAATGGCATGGATGTTGAATTTGAGGTGGACACAGGATGTGGCATTACAATTATCAGCAAAAAGCAATACTCAAAGCTATGGAAAAATACAGACATACCAGAGTGGGAACCATGCAACCTGACGTTAAAAACATATACAGGTGAGAAGATGCTTGTGTTAGGCTCGTGTCAAACGAGCGCAGTGTGAACGTCTGTTTTTGCGCACATAATAACGTCCGTCGCAGCATAGAATAATCGCCAATGGAGCCTCCCACACGAAGTGCGTCCACACCGAACTGCGGGCGCACAGCGCATGCGGCAAACGGGCGCAGGTTAGGCAACAACGTAAAACCACTAGAACGGACATGCGGAGGGCGCAACGTCCGCATAGTTTTGTGTGGTGTGTGCATGATCAACGAGGTCAGACGGACTGCATTTGTGCGTCCAGCGTTTTTGACGGACAAAATGGTTTTCATATTTAATATATTTTCCCTGCTACATCCGTCAAAAAAAGTCCGTTAAAAAAACGGACTGTGCGGCCACTACTGCGTCTTCCGTCAGAAAGTGCGTCCGTACTGCACAGCTCGTCTGACACCAGCCTTAGGTCAGATTATAGGAACTGTGCAGTGTCAGGAGAAAATAGGAAAACTAACCATGGTGGTGGTTGAAGGGGCCGGGCCAAATTAGTTTGGGCGAAGCGGGCTGAAAGACTTAAAATTGTTACCCCAACAGGTGAATACAGTAACAGTCTGTCCAACACTAAATGTAGTCGACATTCTACACAGACATGCTGAGGTGTTCAAAGAAGAGCTAGGTCAACTGTTAGGCACCACAGCTAAAATTCATGTGAACTCAGAGGCCCAGCCACGATTTTATAAGCCGAGACGGATACCTTTTGCTGTCAAACCTCTGGTGGAGGCAGAACTGAAGGGACTGGTAGATGAGAAAATTTTAGAACCAGTACAATTTTCAGAATGGGCAGCCCCCATCGTGCCGGTGAGGAAGCCGGATGGTTCAATTCGCATCTGTGGAGATTACAAACTCACAGTAAACCGAGCATCCAGTGTGGAGCAATATCCTATTCCTAAAGTGGAAAAATTGTTTGCTCATTTGGTGGGAGGCCACAAATTCTCCAAACTGGATAAGAGTCATGCATATCAGCAGATTGTGCTGGATGAAAGCGCTAAAAAGTATGTGACTGTTAATACACACAAAGGGTTGTATACTTACTGTAGATTGCCATTTGGAGTGGCGTTGAGCCCAGCCATTTTCCAACGCACTATGGAGGGAATCTTACAAAACATGTCGAATGTCGCAGTCTACTTAGATGACATTTTAGTTACTGGTGCCAGCGAGGAGGAACATTTAAGAAATCTAAAGGAAGTTTTGTCTCTGCTAAAAAAAAGTGGACTGAGACTGAAACGGAGTGTGAATTCCTGGGAAGGGAAGTGTTTGTTTTTTCTGGCTCGCAAGATCAGTGCTGTAGGTGTGCAGCCAGTTGCGGAAAAGGTCCAGGCCATACAGGAAGCGCCCACACCGCAGTCTGTGAGTGAACTAAAGGCTTACTTGGGCCTACTGAACTATTACCATAAATTTCTACCAGGTTTGTCTACCTTACTAGCACCGTTGCATGCACTACTGAGGAAAGAGACTAAATGGATCTGGGGTTGTGAGCAAAAAGGGGCCTTTGAAAAGTCCAAACATCTTCTCCAGTCGGATGCCTTGTTGGTGCATTATGATGTCAACAAACCCATTATCCTGGCTTGTGATGCATCCCTTATGGCGTGGGGGCGGTGTTGTCACACAGGCTGGAGCATGAAACAGACCGGCCAATAGGGTTCATCTCACGGACCCTGAAATATTCTCAAATTGAGAAGGAGGGCCTTGCTGTGATTTTTGGGGTAAAGAAGTTTCACACATACCATGGGAGACAATTTACCATCGTAACAGACCATAAACCACTGATCTCATTATTTAATGAACTGAAGGAGGTGCCACATATGGCCTCACCCCACATTCAGAGATGGGCTGTGGCGTTATGTGGATATGAGTACTCTATTGTGTACAAAGCAGGAAAGGATCATCAAGATGCGGATGGCCTGAGTCGGTTGCCGGTGGCAGGGAATGAGGTGGAGACTTCTGCTGAGGAAGAGAGTGTACTTCTGTTGGAAGAAAATGGCGTACCATTGATTAAAGCCGAACAGGTGAGGAAATGGACAGATACGGATGCCGTTTTGGCACGGGTTAGAGCGTTTGCCCTCACAGGATGGCCAAAAAGAGTGGATAAATCAATGTTTGGAGCTTATGCAAAAAGGAAAGAGGAACTGAGTGTGCAGGCAGGTTGTGTCTTGTGGGGTGCCCGAGTAGTCATTTCACCCCCAGGTCATACAGACCTACTAAAACAGTTACACACCAATCATCCAGGCATAATCAGAATGAAAGGACTGGCATGGAGCTATATGTGGTGGCCGGAGATGCCGATATAATAGGAATTGTGAAAACTTGCACCTTGTGCCAAGAAAATCTAAATTCTCCCCAGTCTGCACCTTTACATCCTTGGGAAGTACCAAGCCTCCCATGGAGAAGAATTCACATTGATTATGCTGGCCCATGGATGGGTAAGATGTTTTTGATTTTGGTGGATGCTTACTCTAAATGGATAGAGGTGTACCCCTTAAATAAATCCACCTCCGCAGTAACTGTTCAATGTCTCAGAGTTTTAGTCAACATGGAATACCTGAAATGGTGGTATCAGACAATGGCAGCAGTTTTACAAGTATGGAGTTTCAAGAATTTATGGCCTGAAATGGTATTAAACATGTAACCACAGCACCTTACCATGCAGCATCCAATGGACTGGCAGAAAGGGCGTTGCAGACATTTAAAGGCCTGATGAAAAAAAGCTCAGAAGATTCCATTGAGGTCAGGCTGGCTAGAGCGTTGTTTAGTTACAGGATAACTCCCCAGTCGACATCTGGAAAATCGCCTGCAGAACTATTGTGTGGAAGAAAATTGCGTTCCTTGGACCTAATACATCCAGATTTTAAAGGTCTGATGCAGAAAAAACAGTTGACTCAAAAGCTTTATCATGATCAACATGCTAATGAGAGCCATCTAATGGAAGGTGACCTAGTTTACACTAGAAATTTTGGTGTGGGACCTGCCTGGATCCCGGGGACAGTTCAGGAAAAGACGGGACCTGTGTCATGCACAGTCGCACTTGGAAATGGCCAGATTGTGCATCGTCATATTGACCAGGTGAGAACTAGACATATTGTATCTCCAGGGACGCTGTCAGGTTTGGAGAACCAATTAATGCCAGATAGGGTGCAGCTGGCACCCCCTTCTGATGACGTTCTTGCAGAAGCCAGTAATAAGGTGCAGACGGGGGGAGCTTCCAACTGAACAGCTATCGGAGTATCCAGGTGTGGAGGAGCAGCAAGAGTTAAGGAGATCCACCAGACCGAAGAAAGCCCCTGCGTACTTAGCTTAGTAGTGAGTTCCCCAGCCACAGGACAAGAATGCATCCTGGAACTCACTGGGACGGAGATAGTCTACCTGAAGTCCCGAGTTTAGTAGAAGTTTCTGTCTGCATATGGACACGTGAACTGCATGTTTGAAACTAGTGTTATCAGAGGGAAGGGGTTGTAGTAGATCAGTGTTATACTTATCTACCACTAGAGAACATAGTTGTTTGTGTTACCTGTTTTCTGTTAATGTAATAGTGTTTCCGGGTCAGGGGTTGTTGTTGTCAGTTTCCTGAGTGGGCGTGCTGTGTCTGTACCAGCGAATAAAGAGAATAAGTAATTCATCCAACCTTTTTCTGCATCAGTCATATGAAGATATTACACAAATAACAGAATATAAAAATCAATTCAATGTGTTAAAAGCCGCACTGTCATGACATTCATCATTTCCTGCCTTTATTAAGCCGTGTCCCAGCAATTTCTCTTGCTTCTGCTGTGCACTGCACAATGCGTCACCATGATATCAAACTTGGCCAGGGACTCTGAGACGGGAAGAGAAACAATAAATATAATATAGAGTGAATAAAACACAGATGGAAGCTTTGTGATAAATGTAATCCTTTATTTTTCAGGGCTGAAAGAGGACAGTTTTGAACAGTACAGGTAATCTGAATTATTAATAATCTCTTAACATTGTGTCTAAAAACGGATCACTAGCACCAAAAAAAATGAAATCTTCTTATTGGGTTTACATTGCTGATATCTTACATGTACTTGTTTTTTCTCGTATGTTAAGAAAATATTAAGCTCTATATAGGTGCATTCATCGTGTGATTTTTTAAAAAAAAAATTTTAAAAAAAGAAAATTGTAAACTGCCCCCACCCCCTGTGTCATTACATCACTTGCTCCTTACTGTGTGGCTTTGAGCATAGAATGCTCAATGGGTCAGACGGGGGGGGGAAAAAAAGAACTCAAATCATTGTATTGTGTGGGATGTATTCAAAGGACATGACCGGGGGGTAGATTAGAAGTCTTTTACGCTCCCGGTCATCTCATTCAGATGCCATCACTGGTAGCCTACACAACACTATAGCCCCCTTGCAGCCTTCTCTAAACATTGATCTGCCACCTCATTGTCTCTTAAATACTGTAGAAGCTAAACCACAGCTGTAAAGTAAAACATTTGCACATATTTTGGTAAATGTTGCATCATGGGAAGAATCCACAAAATGAAAAAAAGGAGGTAGCAACCTAAATTAATTTTTCCTTTTTCCATGCAATTACTTCAAAGAAGACAGCAGCGTGTGTTTTATAATGTGGTTTTATTTGTAACGCAGAAGTAATCTAGTTGCAGTTTATGCTAGTGGTAGTGTCTCTGTAATACTGAATGAAAACACATCAGGGACCATTACTACAGATATTATGCAGGATTATTTGATGCATCAACATACCCTATAGCATGGATCAGTAACCTTGGCCCTCCCAGATGTTTTGGAACTGCATTTCCCAAGAGGCTCAGTCAATCTAAGGAGTAGCTGAGCATCATGGGAGATGTAGTTTCAAAACATCCAGAGGGCCAAGGTTGCTGACCCCTGCCCTACAGCAATGTAAAGTTCTTACATACGATTTATAAATACACATTCAGGGGGGCAGAATATTCATATTATATGAAGGGTATTATTATTGCATTGTCCCTCAATGTAAAGTGCTCCAGTACAATGTGGACCTGCGTATATACTCCTGGGATTGTAAACTCTCGAGCAAGGTCCTCCCTCCTTCTGTTCCATGTGTGTAAGTGTAATGTATATTATTCTGTCTCTCCCATTGTACAGCGCTAAGGAATTTGTTGGTGCTTTTATAAATACTTGTAACTGTGTATATAAGCGCTCCAGGAATCACTTAACAAATTAATAGTTTTTTGTGCAGCCTCAATGACCAAGTACCCCTTAGCAGGCATGTACTGGCCATCAGGACTACCGGGAGATTCTGGTTGGGCCTGGTGGTGCCTTTTTATTATTATTCTTTATTTATAAAGCGCCAGCATATTCCGCAGCAATGTACAATAGGCACAGTATAGACGGGGTTACAATACATTGAACAACATTTGACAAACAGTACAGGAGGAGATGAGGCCACTATTCCCGTAGGAACTCACAATCTAGAAGGGTTAGAAACAGGAGAGGACTGCAAGGTGAGAGTGATTGATGGTTGCGTCAGTGAGTTGGGTGGTAGGCTTCTCTAAATAGGAATGTTTTAAGGGAGCGTTTGAAGGAAGAGAAATTAGGGGAAAGTCTGACCGTACGAGGGATAGCGTTCCAGAGAATGGGGGCTGCGTGTGAAGTCCTGCAGTCTATCATGGGAAGAGGTGATGCAGGGAGACGCTAGGCACAGGTCACTGTTTGACCTTAGGGAGCGGGCTGGGATGTGGGCATGGATTAGTTGTTTTGTGGTGACAGCGGTAAGAAATGGAAATATTACGTAGTTGGTATCGGCAGGAGGAGGAAAGACACTGGATGTGTGGGATGAAGGAAAGATCAGAGTCAAGTGTAACTCCAAGACAGCGAACCTGGTTTGATGGGGAAATAGTGATACCCTCCACCGTGATGGAAAAGTCAGGAGGTGAAGAGGCATTAGGAGGAATTGGTAGGAGCTCAGTCTTGGACATGTTGATCTTTAGGTGGTGAGAGGCCATCCAGGAGAAGATGCCAGATAAACAGTCGCTGACTTTGGAAAGGACAGGGGGAGAGAGATCAGGGGTAGAGAGGTAGATCTGAGTGTCATCAGTATAGAGGTGGTAATTGAAGCCAAAGCTATTAATGATTTTGCCCAGGGAGGAGGTGTAGATGGAAAAGAGCAGAGGACCAAGGACAGAGCCTTGCGGTACACCAACAGATAGAGGCAATGAAGAGGAGGAGTTACCAGCAAAGGACACAGAGAACGACCTGTTGGATAAATAGGAGTCAACCCAAGCGAGTGCAGTGTCACAAAGACCAAGAGAGCTGAGGGTCTGCAGAAGGAGGGGCTGGTCAACAGTGTCAAAAGCAGCTGAGAGGTCAAGCAGAATGAGGATAGAATAGTGTCCATGTTTTTTAGCAGTTAGGAGGTCGTTGGTGACTTTGGTAAAGGGCAGTTTCAGTTGAGTGTAGGGGACGGAAACCTGATTGGAGGGGGTCAAGTAGGGAATTGGAGGACAGGAAGAGGGAGAGGCGGTTGAAGACTAGTTTTTCTAAGAGCTTAGATGTGAAGGGAAGCAGGGATACGGGGCGGTAGTTGGATGGCGAGTTGGAATCGAGGGATGGTTTCTTTGTAAACGGGTAACTAGCGCGTGTTTGAAGGCGGATGGGAAGGAGCCAGTGGAGAGAGATAGGTTGAAGATGTGTGTGAGAGCAGGGGAGAGGGAGGAGGAGGAGGAGGAGAGGGGAGGAATTAGATGTGAGGGAATGGGGTCAAGCGGGCACGTGGTGAGATGTGAGGAGGACAGTAAGGAAGTGACTTCCTCCTCAGTGGCTGGGAGGAAGCGGCAGAGGGTAGCAGAGGGGGCTTCTGGGAGTGGAGGTGGCAGATAACTATGTGTGTTGGGATGTTGCTTCTGATAGAGTTTGATTGAGGAAGAAATCTACCAGGTCTTGAGCGCTGAAGGCAGATGAGGGGGGAGGTGCGGGTGGGTAGAGGAGGGTGTTGAAGGTGGACCAGAGTTGTTTAGGGTTGGAGGACAGTTTAGATATAAGCGATGAGAAGGATTGTTTGGCCAAGTGAAGGGCAGAGGTGTATGACCGCAGAATAAACTTGAAGTGAACAAAATCAGCTTCAGAGCAGGATATCCTCCAGGCACGCTCTGCAGTGCGGAAGCCTCTTTGCAGGTAGCGTGTCTGGAGGGTGTGCCAGGGTTGAAGCTGGCGGCGTGGGGCCTTACAGAGTCGAAGAGGAGCAATCGTGTCTAAAGCAGAGATAAGTGTGGTGTTGTAGTGATTAGCGGCAGCATCAGGGCAGGTGAAGGATGAGGTGTGAGGGAGGTGGTGAAGTAGGTTGGAGAATTGATGGGGATCCACAGCCTGTAGATTTCTGCGAGAGTGTGTGTGCGGGGTGGGGGAGCAGGGTGTTTAGTAAATTCAGATAGGTTGAAAGAGAGAAGGTGGTGGTCAGAGACTGGGAAAGGGCGACAGGTGAACTCCGAAACGGAGCAGAGGTTGGAAAAGACAAGGTCAATAGAGTGACCATCGCGGTGGGTAGGGAGGATTGCATGAGTCCAAGGGAGGACGTGAGTGAAAGAAGTTTGGAGGCAGCAGGGGCAGAAGGATCATCAATGGGAATGTTGAAGTCCCCGAGAATTAGGCATGGAAGATTAGAAGACAGGAAGTGAGAAAGCCAGGTAGCAAAGTGGTCAAAGAACTGGGAGGTTGGTCCCGGTGGGCAGTAGATGACTGCCACCCTTAGAGCCAGGGGAGAGAACAGGCGAATGCAGTGTGTCTCGAAGGAGGAGAGGGATGGGGGTGGCGGGAGATGTTGGTAGGTGCAGGTGGGAGAGAGCAGGATTCCGACCCCGCCACCATTTCTCTCACCCGGTCTGGGGGTATGGCTCAAGTGTAGACCACCATGTGAGAGAGCAGCAACGGAGGCCGTGTCAGTGGGGGTTAGCCAGGCTTCAGTTAAAGCTAGGAGGTTGAAGGAGTTTGAAAGGAAGAGGTCATTTTTAGATGTTTTTTTTCAGTGGTTATTGGCAAAATTGTGCAGTTTTTGCGGACGTCCAAGAACGGTTTTGGCGATTCCATTTTCAGCAAAACATGGTGAACAATAATTTTATATTATTGCGTGCAATTTTGGTGCTTTGTGTTTCACCGCATTTCGACGCTCTTCGGTGATTCCATTTTGCAGAAAATACAGTTAATTCACTATCTAGTGAATACTAGATAGTGAATTAACTGTATTTTCTGCGAAATGGAATCACCGAAGAGCGTCGAAATGCGGTGAAACACAAAGCACCAAAATTGCACGCAATTTAAAATAATATAAAATGTGTTTTCATTTCATTTAAATACCAAAAAATCCAAACAAAAGCTTTAGCTTCGCTCATAAAGATCTTAATCTGTCCCTGTGTGTTTCTATAATCTGAGTGGGCCGCTCTGGATGAAGTCCAGCCCTGCCCCCTAGGGTGAGAATGTCAAAACCAAAAAATAGCAGTATACTGTGCACTGGCGCACGCACTTAAGCAATACATTAAAACAAAACGCTGAACAATAAACTGATAGCTAAAAAGTCCATTATGGTCTTATGAATAAAAAATGTAGTAGTTTGTTATGGTTTTATAAAAGTCCCATTGAAACCAAGGGAAGTCCATACACTGTCCCTCATCAATCAGTATATTGACACTTCAAATTCCACTATACTCTTCCAAATATTCTCATATGATGAAACATAAAACAAGAGTAAATAAACAATATAGTGCAGCATGACCGACACGCCTTCCAAGAATGTGATAAAGATTTTGCACTCACATTTGCTAGAGCCTGAAGATTACCGGCTCTAGGTTTTCCAGTTTATGGTCAATAAGGTTGACATTCCTTCTTTCTATAGTTACCCCAAGATGAAGATTAAAGTAAAGTTTTTTTTGCAAATTAAATGAATATTCATGCCTGCATTGTACACGCTATAGTCTCCTTATGTAGTACTGGTGATCTTCTTTTGGTGATGGGTTACTTTTTCTTGCTTGAATACTAGGCAGTTGCAACGTCGGAAGTGGCCGAAGGTGAAGCGACCCTCTCCTAAATCATTGTGAGTTTGGGGATCCTTTTCTTCATGGACATTTCACATTTCCGAGCCATTCTGTGCTTTCTCATTATTAATTTTTCTTCATATTTCTAAGGTTACTTTCCTTGAAAAATCTGTGTCACTCCACCATAAACATTGGACGTCACGTTTAGAAAAATGGCGCCTACTCCTACTCTTAAGGGGTTATTCAGAAAGTGCCAGTGTTTGCTGAAGTCATAAACACTGGCAAAAATAATGTTGTAGCAACAACCAACACCCGTATTTCACAAAAGAAAAATCCAAACAATGGCAGGAGAAGCTGCTCTGTGTATTTCTCTTTTGTTCACACGTTTATAATGTGAGCAAACACTGGCGCCGTCTGAACGCATTTTGCAATGAGAGATGTGGCTGGTCTGATGCCGCCACTCCATCATTATGCCATTTTCTGACACTGACAGGAAGGTCAGCAACTTTGGCCCTCCAGGTGTTTGAAACTACATTTCCGATGAGGCTCTGCCAATCTAATGAGTAGCTGAGAATCAAGGGAGATGTATCAAAATATCTGGAGGGTCAAGCTGGTGACATCTGATTTAATAGATATTAATGCAATCTACAAATATTTTACATCTGAAAACAGATTAATTCTGTCTTGATGAAGGTTTTTGCAATTTTTATTACTAACCACTTTATAACGTTTTGTGGAATGCGTCATATTTGTATCTTGGTCGCTTTAGGACGCTGTAGCTTCCATTTGTCAAGTCCTTTCGTGGAACGTGTGGACTTGTAAAGAGGCGACATTGTAGCCAGTGATGACTAACCTTCGTATTGTACCTTTCCTCTCTGAGCATCATGGGATATAGTCAGTTTTGACTCTTCCCTGTGCGTGCATAAAATGGCTTTATATGAAATCCATCTCTTCACGCATTTCCACTATTAACTTTCTTATCGGACTACAGCCTTAACTGAGGTCTCTCTCACCATCCTTCATATTCGCCTGCTAATCCCTCACATTAATCAATCTTTCCAGGATTCTTCAAACAGAATTTCCTTTAAATCCGTCCAGGTAGATATGATCGCAGCTTGAGAAATACTATAGAAACATAGAAAAATGTCGGCAGATAAGAACCTTTCGGCCCATCTAGTCTGCCCAATTACATGGATACTTTACCTGGATTTATCTTTATTTAGGATAGCCTTATGCCTATCCCATGCTTGCTTAAATTCAATTACTGTTTTGGCATCTACCACTTCTACTGGAAGACTGTTCCATGTATCCACCACCCGCTCAGTAAAATAATGCTTCCTGATGTTACTTTTAAACCTTTGCCCCTCTAATCTAAGACTATGTCCTCTTGTTTTGCTACTTTGTTTCCTTTTAAATATACTCCCTTCCTCTACCTGTGGATTCCCTTTACGTATTTAAATGTTTCTATCATATCTCCTCTGTCTCGTCTTTTTTCCAAGCTGTACATGTTAAGATCATTAAGCCTTTCCTGGTAACTTTTCTCCTTCAAGCCGTACACCATTTTAGTAGCCCTTCTCTGAACTCTCTCTAAGATGTCTATATCCTTCTGGAGATACGGTCTCCAGTACTGCACACAGTACTTCAAGTGAGGTCTCACCAGTGCTCTGTACAGTGGCATGAGCACTTCCCTTTTCCTACTGCTAATACCTCTCCCTACACAACCAAGCATTCTGCTAGCATTTCCTGCTGCTCTATTACATTGACTACTTACCCTTAGATCCTCTGAAATAATGACCCCTAAATCCCTTTCCTCAGATGTTGAGGTTAGGACTGTATCAAATATTCTATATTCAGCCCTTGGGTTTTTACGTCCCAGGTGCATTATCTTGCACTTATCCACATTAAAACTCAATTGCCACAACTCCGACCATTTTTTTAGTTTACCTAAATCATTTGTCATTTGGCTGATCCCTCCAGGAACGTCAACCCTGTTGCAAATTTTTGTGTCATCAGCAAAAAGACATACTTTTCCATTTAATACCTTCTGCAATATCACTAATAAAAATATTAAAGAGAATGGGTCCAAGTACTGACCCCTGAGGTACCCCACTGGTAACAAGACCTTGCGCCGAATAAACTCCATTTACCACAACCCTCTGTTGTCTGTCACTCAGCCACTGCCTAATCCATTCAACAATATTGGAATCCAAGCTCAAAGATTGCAATTTATTGATAAGCCTTCTATGCGGAACAGTATCAAAAGCCTTACTGAAATCTAAATAAGCAATGTCTACTGCACCACCTGTGTCTATTATTTTTGTTACCCAATCAAAAAAATCAATAAGATTAGTTTGGCATGATCTCCCTGAGGTAAACCCATGTTGTTTCTGATCCTGTAATCTATGTGTTTTTAGATGTTCAACAATCCTTTCCTTTAACATGGTTTCCATTAATTTCCCCACTACTGACGTAAGACTAACTGGCCTATAGTTCCCCGATTCCTCCCTACTACCCTTCTTGTAAATGGGCACAACATTTGCTAATTTCCAGTCTTCTGGGACGACTCCTGTTAACGGTTTTGCTATTACATCACTGAGCTCTTTTAATAATTTAGGATGGATCCCATCAGGCCCCATTGACTTATTTGTCTTTACTTTAGACAGCTGCTTTAGAACCTCCTCCTCTGTAAACTCATATGTAAATGTCTCTTTAGTGTTCTCTCCTAACTGAGGTCCCTTTCCTTCCTTTTCTTCTGCAAAGACTGAACAAAAATATTCATTGAGGCAGTCAACGAGACTTTTATCCTCTTCTACATACCTTCCTTCCTTTGTTTTTAATCTAACTAATCCTTGTTTTACTTTTCTTTTCTCGTTTATGTATCTAAAAAATGTTTTGTCCCCCTTTTTTACTGACTGAGCTATTTTCTCTTCTGCGTGTGCCTTGTAAGCTCTTATAAATTGCTTTGCCTCTTTCTGCCTAATCTTATAGGTTTGCCTATCTTCTTCACGCTGAGTTTTTTTATAATTATTGAATGCTATCTTCTTGTTCTTCACTATTTTGGCCACTTCTGCAGAGTACCACAGTGGTTTCTTCCCTTTTTTGTTTTTGCTAACAAGCCGAATGCAATTTCCTGTGGCCTTCAATAATGCTTCCTTTAAATAATCCCATCTCTCCTGGACTCCCTTTAAACTCCTCCAGTCTGATAATGACTCATTCACACAAAATCTCATTTTAGAAAAATCTGTTTTTTTAAAGTCTAAAACTTTTGTGTGGTGCGGCTCCATCCCTGTTCTTATATTAAACCATACTGATTGGTGATCACTAGATCCCAAATTTTCACCTACAACAACGTCCGATACCAAACCTCCATTTGTGAGTATTAAATCCAATATGGCCTCTTTATGGGTCGGCTCCTCAACTACTTGTGTTAGAGATAATCCCAGTAAGGAGTTTAGAATATTTGTACTCCTGGTGCACCCAGCTATTTTGGTTTTCCAGTTCAGATCAGGAAGATTAAAGTCCCCCATGATAATAACTTCCCCCTTCATTGCCATTTTGGCTATTTCCTCAAGCAGCAGATTATCTAGCTCTTCTACTTGTCCAGGGGGTCTATAGATCACACCTACACGAGCTACTGTATGATTGCCAAATGTTAGCGTAACCCAAACTGACTCTATGTTCACCTCGCTCACTTTTATTTGGTTCGTTTTTATGTTGTTTTTCACATACAGGGCCACTCCTCCTCCTTTCCTACCTTCTCTGTCTTTTCTATATAAAGAGTACCCCGGTATTGTTATGTCCCAGTTATTTTTCTCACTGAACCATGTCTCAGTAACCGCCACTAAATCTACTTTTTCAGCTGCCATCATTGCCTCCAGTTCATTGATTTTATTGACTAAACTGCGAGCATTTATAGACACGACTCTGAGCTTGTCATTTTTTACCTCGCATGTTGCTTGTACCCTCCGATTTAGTTTTGGGGGACAATCGGGCAGATTGTTTACCCTTTTGTCCCCCCTCCTAGTTTAAATATTTCTTTGTGAAACCTTTGAACTTCTCACTGAGAACATATGTTCCCCTATGAGTAAGATGCAAACCATCTTTTTTATACAGTTCCTTTCTGCTCCAATTAGAGCTATCATGGGACACAAAGCCAAATCCTTGCTCCCGACACCATTCCCGAAGCCACAAATTGAATTCCCTATTGCGCATCTTCCTATCTTGAATGTTATGCACAGGCAAAACTTCAGAGAATGACACAGTGGACGCAATCTGCTGTATTTCACCTCCAAGAACACAAAAATCTTCCTTGATCTCAGAAACCTCATTGCTATAGATGGACCTTGCATTTGTTTTCCATGAGTAAGGTTCTATATGAATCCTGCACATGCCAGGTTTCTTCATGCATTGATATGCCTCGTATTGTGTTAACTTGGTTTTATGTGTCTTTACACAGAGGCCAACTTTGGGAAGGCTGGGAAGGCTAATTCATCAATCCATCTGCAAAGGAAAGGAAACGAAGGGGGAAAAAACTTGAAGCCTTGCTCACCTTGAAAACGACCTTCAAAACTTGTTAAATTAAAGACTAAACTTCATGGTGGGGACCCGGGTGAACATTGGGGGTAGATAGACTGCAGATTATTTGTAAACTAGTGGCGAAACCAGAGGATGCAGGATCCTCCCAAATTCTACAGATGCACCTGCTTTTCCCCTCTTTACATTCCTGCAGCTGAAGACCGTCTTGGATTTGGCACCACTAATCTCTCCACAAGCTGACAAGAGGCACAAGATGACAGTGCCTCTGCCACGAGCAATTTACAAGTGCAAAAGAAATGATGTACAGTTCTCCTCATCCCTTGGCTGCACCTGTGTTAAATCACATTACAGAACGGGAAGAATGTGATAAAACCTGATGTGATCAGAGCTCTGGAGCACAATATCAGTAACTGGACAGGAAATTATTCTGCCGACGTCTGACACAGTGACGCGCCAATAGAGCGCAGGATAGGGGCTCCTGAGGAAACGTCACAAACAGGCAACATGTAAATAATCAGATTCCAAAATCAAACTTATGTACATCTACAATGGGGGGGAAAAAAACACAGATTTTGAAACATCTCTGATTAATAAATTGTTACTTCTTGTTACATAATAAAATTTCATAACTGATTGACTTTTCAAAGCACGCTTTGTGGAAGGTTGAGTTTTTTTTTTTCCTGCTTCCAGACGTAAGAGTCATTTTAAACCTGAAAAACATGATGTTAATCTCCTATTTTAAGTTTATATGCCATTTCATGACACACTGTATTAAGTGCTAATGCATTGTGTGGCACTGGGCAGGCAGGAGGTGGGCTATCTGGGATCCTGGAAGGCTGTCCAGGACAAGCCTTCCAGGCACAGGAAAGCACTCTGCTTTGGAAAGCTGTGACAGTCAACAGGGAAGGCTGTTGGGGGGGGGGGCTTCAGCTCATTATCCTCCCTGGAGGTATTCCCGAGTGTGACTCGAGGTTAAATTTCGCTACCGCAAATGGTAACCTCGAGCCACACTTTGGCTGCATACTCCCTCCATCCTGCACTCCCTCACTGTCCCCCGCAGTGTGATCGCGGCAACTTGCTTCCTGGTAACGCTCCCTGCGAGTCACACGATGCAGGGGGCGGGACCAGGCAGCAAATTAGCAAACTAAAAAAAATTTAAAAAAATTATCCAACAGCATGGCTTGCTCATGAACGGCCACTAGGTGGCACTAACAGATCAGAAACAGACCATACACATTCTAAGATTTGGACTGTAGATGTGGTTTGAAGATATCTTATTTGCACGGATTTCAGTGAGTTATTCCTAATTATTACAGGCTTACTATATAAAACAACACGTTTCCTTTAAAAAAAAATGAGACGCTTTTAGGCACAAAATTTTGAAAAAATTAGACCTCAGCTCATTAAGAGCATTTATACAGTCTTGGTGGCTAGATTGACCCTTCAAGGCATTGTATAGAAAACTGCTATTATTAGCTGTAATTATGGCATATTACATGGAGGTGGATCACCACATAATTAGCTGCAGTCTTGACATAATGACAACTGTTGAAACAGGATTTGGATATAAATTTAACCTTGAATCTTTTCTACGGTATTTTCGGTCATGAAAAGATGTAAAAATGGAAATTCTTGTTTAAAAAAAAAAAAAAGTAATCTCTCCAGATATCCTGCTCCAGCCTTTCAAAAGTCTCAACTGTGAGTAAACCCCAAACCAAAAAATAAGAAAGGCGAGAGCAGGTCCGTGTGTGTGGTACGTCATCAGTATCCATGAACAGGGGTTTAATTTATAAGCTTGGCGGGCTACGATGGGATTTCAGAAGTAATGTCATAAAGTTGATTGTCAATGCGGTTTCACGTACTTATTTTATGTTCTCCATAGTATTTCAGTAGTGTAAACAAGTTATGGAAGTGAAAATGTTAACTGTACAGGGGTGAAAGAAGATGCTTAAACGTGATGCTGAAACCCAATGCATGGCGTGTTTATAAAGACCCATCCTGCAGGTAAGCTTTGTAATCGCGTCTATTCGATGCAAAATTTGATAATCTGGGATATTGATGCTTGAAGATATGGGCAGCTAAAAGCCTCCCACAAACCCATACATCCACGCAGGGTATATATCCCATGGTACGATTATTAATTATGGCATGTGAATATAAAGTGCTGTAGTAAATTCATGTAGGCCCAAGTCTCGGAAAGCTGTACTTCAGTCACTATATTCTGATTTGTCCTGAAATATTTGTGTTGCACAAAATGGTTTAAATATCAATTCTGATACCTGGAAAACTATAGTATGTGACGTCTCTGTGAACCTATACCTTAAGCCTTTCTTGCCAGGTTAAAAAATATATAAATGGACTTACTTGTGCAGAGTTTTCTCCATCCGTCTATTCAGGCTGCCAAGCCCTAATGAGTTACAGCAAATGGCAGGAGTGGTTTTACACGGTAAAAAATGTCAGGTCAGATACAAACTGGGTAATTGGTGAATAACACGGCTTTTATTTAACGGCTAAAAGCATCATTCATGTTCTATAGTTTTAAAGGGCCACTACCCCCACAAATGAGAAAAACAAAGCACATGTAGGATATGAGCAACATAGATAAGTAATTTCAAGTATGTTAAGAAAATACTTTCCTGTCACTGGGTGCATTAATTTTGTGTCGCAAACTGCCCCCCCCCCCGAGTCGTTTACCTCATTTGCTCCTCACTGTGTGGCATTAAGCATAGAATGGAGTAAACGGGTCTGTAGTCATGGAATATGACTTGCATCATTGTATTGTGGGGATGTATGCCAAGGACGTCACCGGCGGAAGAGTAGAAATCGTTTAAGCACCCCCCCCCATCATAGCTCATCCTGAGTACCATTTACAACACAATAACGCTGCAGGGGACTGACTATTATACTGTAGTAGCTAAACCACAGCTTTAGAATAAAACTCCCCCTAAGATTTTAAGATTTTGGTAAATGTCGCATCATGGGAACAGATATACACCTAATTGTATTTTTCCTTTTTGCATGCAATTACTTAAAAGAAACAAAAGAGCAGCATGTGTATTATAAGGTGTGTTTGTTTGTAATGCACAAGTAATCTAGTTACAGCTTATATTAGTGGTAGTGTTACTTTACTGATCCATCTGTTGTGCAAAAAATTAAGAGTTGCTGAAACTCTCAGGATAGCACTATGTTCCACGTCTTTCCTTAGGCTACCCAGGTACGGATCATCATTCTTTCTTGACTTCATCTCTCGAAGTATGCAGGGTTCACAAACTACAGCCACCCCCCAATGTTGACTGCCTACAATTCCAAGAATTCTTTGAAATAGGTGGTGAGAGAATCATGGGAGTTGTAGTTTAGAAACATTTGGGAGGCTAGTGATTAAGATCCTCTCATCTAGAACCATAACACACCTGATGGTCCAAGGAAATTCCCCATTATAGGGCTCTTCCATATACACCCGTTAAAGGCGTCCAATAAATGTATAGACGCAAATGCCACCTCAGATTCATTATGCTATAAATACAATCATGGAAAATTAGAAGGTGGCGGCATACTGTAGTTTTTATTTACTGAAATGCACTTTAATGGGTGGAAGAGATTCCCATCTTGTTACACGTGCCAACAACGCAACAAATATATGTAGACCAATACATTTCCTCACCTTTCGTGTTGCTGGTGGCAAACTGTTCCTGAACCACACTGTATGGTCCTCCATTAGTAGACTAGAGTTTGCTTGGGTTTCCCAAACTTGTGACCGTCTTCACTGCAGGTCTGTGGCCTTTCTACTTACTAGCGCAGTATTAAACTGAATAGCCTCACGGTGTCTAATGTCCAGGTTGCTTGCAGAAAGAAAAAAAAAACTTTGAGCCCCATCAGAATCTCCTATCATTATGGCAAATGTATTTCAACTTGCTATGCAAGTGGAAAACATCCCCACGGAGCCAAAGCCAACTTACAGAAAGCTCTGGTAGCAGCTTGGTTCCCCCTCGGTGGGTTTCGAAGGGCTCACCATGTTCCTCTTGGTCTTATCTAGTGCTGAAAGAATTGATTAATCGGCAACTATTAGATAATGATAATACTTGACAACTATTTTCATTATTGATTAATCAGTTGCTCGATTAATCTGCCTGTGCACAGCACACACTGTTTAATACTGTACGGCTGAGTTAAACGTTAATAACCTCAAACTCTGCGTCGTAGCTGACTGGAGAAGACATGCCGCTGCTTTATACAGTATGATTTAATTCTAGGGTTTTGAAAGCCATAACCAGTTTGTTTATATTTAGTTTACAACCGTAGCAGAACTCTACCACAGTCCCTGGGATACTACCACTGGGTGAGGGAGCTGCACAGTGTTTTTTCCTGTGCCACCCTGCCTCCCTCCCTCTGATCTGGAATTGCTATCCTTCCCTTTCAGGTCCCTTCTCCCAAGCCCCCTCCCACTTTCAAGTCTGGTCTCTTGCCCAAAGTCACTCCCTCCCACCTCCAGTCCTGCTCCGTTCATGAAATTAACTTATTAAAGTGTCCCTTTAAAATAATAATAGTCTAGATGCATAAAGTGGTTAAGCGGTATTGAGTACCCCTACCCATTTTCACCCCGCGTTTGTGCTGTGTGTTGACATTATCATGTCTATCCAAGTGCTCATAGCAGCGTTCATTCAGGGTGAAAGCAGACATGGGCTTAAACCACGCACACGGCATCAATCTATCACTCTGAGCAGGCGCTCTCAGGGCCGGCCCGACCATGGAGCAGTGCGGAGCATGTGCTCCAGGCGGCACAAATTTGACAGCGGCAAATTGCCGCCGACGCCGGGCCGCTGCACTATTTTTTGTCAGGGCCAGCACACACCTAAATTTTGCAGCCGGCGGCGCATGGATACATTGACAGTCGCGCCGCTGACCGCGCCCACCCTACACTGGGGGAGGAAAAAACAATCTCGCTGCATCATCCATCGGCCTGTCACTCCGCCCGCCGCACGCTTCCAATTGCCCGCGCCAGCACCATCCACGCTCTTGGCCAAGAGCAGATGAACAGTAGCAGCAGCCCCGGCCCGGTGTTCCGTCAAGAAAAGCCTCTTGTCGGACATAACACCGGCCCCCTCTGACATCATCGCAGGGAGTCCATGGATGTGAGCGGAGTGTCGCGGGGATTCCCTCCCCAGCACTGGCGACGCTCTCCTCACATCCTGTCTCTGCTATGGGCATGCTCACTTTCCCCTTGTCGACCTCTGGCTCCTGTGACCGGCAGTGACATCACAGGGAGTAGGAGCTGCACGCGGGAAGTGGGACATATGCGCCAGGAGCTGGAGCAGGGGAGCATGCTTTCCTGGGAACAGGTCCACCGGTCAGCACCCCCCCCCCCCGCGGAGCCTGGACAACCCCCAGCAATGTGCTGCCTCCCTGGGCCCCCAACCAAGAGGAGGAAGGGGGCACTGGGCAGCCAGCGCTACAGAACCCAGCACCGGGAGGTCTTGTTGCAGGTATTGGGCAGAGACTCCCCGCAGCACAGCTCACCTGTGCTTAGACCAGGACGACTGAGTAGGTAAGTTTGACACACACAAGCTCTGGGATGCACACGCACCATGGAGCTCTGGGATGTGCACCGTGGAGCTCTGGGATGCACACGCACACCGTGGAGCTCTGGGATGCACACGCACACCATGGAGCTCTGGGATGCATGCACACATTTCCGGAGGAGGTTTTTTCTTTTAGACTTTGACCCGATTGGAACACTTTTGCTCCAGTGAAAAGAACTCGCACAGCCTATTACGTCACTGAGCGTTTGCGTGGGCGGGAAGGAGCGTAAAGCAAAGCGGGGTATGTGAAGTTCTGGCTATGTGACGCTGGGCTCAGTTATATACACCTCCCATTACTGTATCACAGAGCTCCACAGCAATAAAATTCTAATGTACAGTGTGTATGAGTGTTTGAATTTTATTGCTGTGGTGCACTGTGATGCGCTCATATACACTGCGTGGTTTTTTTTTGGGGGGGGGGGCAGCATTTCATCCTTCGCTCCAGGCAGCACAATGTCTTGGGCCGGCCCTGGGCGCTCTCATACCTTGTTGGTGAAAAAGTACCCAAGTTATCACACCCAAAAAGGGCAATCTGGGACAGAAATACAGGTAACGCCTAGGTGGAATTCCGCAACAATTACCTGCGCTCTGATAGGACACATTGTCCAACAAATCAAAAGTGTCAATGGAGGAAAGGAAAGTGACAGCAGGAAACAGAGGAAAAACAAATGGATAGGAGCCAGAATTAAATAGAAACCTTTATTTACATCAATATTAACATGAAGGGACACATCAAGAGTCAGCATAGCTCACACCTAGCAGTTCTGATTCTGCGGACTGTGATGTTTGCAGTAAAAGCAGATCTCGCCAGCCTCACCTGTAAACTAGTATTCTTTCAAAATTGTAAGCCTTCTCCTGAGATTTCCTTGTTATCAAATTTTTTGTAATATTGCTCTGTCGGGGCAATGATTCTACACACACAGATCTGCTCGGAACCAGTTGTGCAAATCCTATTTCTCATTTGAGTTTTGGAAGTAAAAGAAATTATGCTTAAAAATGAGTCATTTTGCTGGACCATGACATTAAGGGAACCCTCATTCTGCTCAGGGTTTGTGTCTGCTTTATTTCACTGTATAACATGGTTACATAGGCTGAAAGAAGACATGCGTCCATCACGTTCAGCCTTTCACACATCACCTACTGCTGTTGATCCAAATGACAGGTTTAAATTTTCTGATTATAATAAGGAACGTAATGGGGGGGGGGGAAATCGATAGTACACTTTACATTATACAAATTCTGGTTTATAAACATTTTTTTATGAAATGCTTTTCAACTTAGCATTTTAAATAATCAGACTTTTAACTATTTTAAAACGTGTACAATATTATAGTAAAATTATCCCATTCCCTGGGGGGGGGGGGTATAAACTGAAAGTGAACAACAGGGCTTAAATCTCATTTACCTGACTTTAAACGGTCACTGGTAACGATGTGTTAGGATTACAACTAATTAAGGACAAGTTTACAAATCCTACATATTGTAAATTACCAAAAGTAACACAAATTAAGATGTCACAGCTCCACAAACAGCCTGTACATTCTTTCAGTTTTTCAAAATTATACACATGTAGCGATGAAAAGGCGTTACACAATGTTTTTAAACGTTCAGGAGGGCCCACCTCACGTCCCCTTGCTGGCAACAGGAGAGTTCTTAAACCTTTGTTTTTCACATTTATGTAACAATGACAGCAGTACATGTTTATAGATTATGCAGCAACAATAGACACATTGTATGCATATACAGATACAAAAGTGTCTACAAACAGATGATCAATTTAGAAGGTTTAAAAACCCAATACCATGGAGTAAGTGGTCTTTATGCAAAAACAAAAAATAATTTCAGTTATGATCAAAGGCTGAAGGCACAAGAAAACAGGTTATTGCTTTTTCGATACATGTTTGGCTCCTTACATAGGAAATCCCCCCCTCCCCCAAATTTACAAAAGGGGGGAAAAGATGGTTTTACGAACCTTTATTTTTTTACTGCTAAATGGTTGAATCAGGGACATGAAGGGTTATAAAACCAGGAATTATCAGGGCCATTTTTTTTTTTTTTTTTTAAACCATGAGATGATAGTCTACGGTCAGACTGATATGATTTTGTCCCTAGAACAGAATGGGGTGACACAAAACCTGTTTAGAATGTGTTAACAACGGAGCGCCAATCTAAGACTGGTAATATGATTAGGCACCATACGTGTCCATCAGTTTTTCTTCTTAATTCTTCCAGAATTCACTCCTTAATGTAGATCAATATCTCTACAAAAGAAGAAAAGCCACAGATTGTGCAATACGTAAATTCAATGAAAAAAGGGGAAGTAGAAGGCAAATGTCCAACTCACATTTTTCTGAGCCTAACCTAGGCTCTAGGATGAATTGCGATATGGGTCTTCAAATATATTTAGGTGCCCAATAACCCCAGATGCATTCGTTGTCTTCAACCGGTTTCCCCTGCAGTGGGTAACAAAAATACCGAGACACTCCCCTAGTGTAATACCGTAAGGTATAATTGAAATGGATATGTGCTGACGTAACACTCACATGTTATTAAGCCGCAATAGGCTCCAAGGATGACACATAGAAATTATAAGGCAATTCCAAAAACTTTCTTTAGAAGCAAATTCCAGGAAGCAGCAGTAGTATAAAATACATTTAATACAGAATTAAAACGATATTACCAGAACGCATTTCGCCCCTTGATACCAGCTGAAGAAGCTCTAAGGGGCGAAATGCGTTCTGGTAATATCGTTTTAATTCTGTATTAAATGTATTTTATACTACTGCTGCTTCCTGGAATTTGCTTCTAAAGAAAGTTTTTGGAATTGCCTTATAATTCCTATGTGTCATCCTTGGAGCCAATTGCGGCTCAATAACATGTGAGTGTTACGTCAGCACATATCCATTTCAATTATACCTTACGGTATTACACTAGGGGAGTGTCTCGGTATTTTTGTTACCCACTGCAGGGGAAACCGGTTGAAGACAACAAATGCATCTGGGGTTAATGGGCACCTGAATATATTTGAAGACCCATATCGCAATTCATCCTAGAGCCTAGGTTAGGCTCAGAAAAATGTGAGTTGGACATTTGCCTTCTACTTCCCCTTTTTTCATTGAATTTACGTATTGCGCAATCTGTGGCTTTTCTTCTTTTGTAGAGATATTGATCTACATTAAGGAGTGAATTCTGGAAGAATTAAGAAGAAAAACTGATGGACACGTATGGTGCCTAATCATATATACCAGTCTTAGATTGGCGCTGCTTTGTTAACACATTCCAATTTATCTTCAGGTTTTTAGAGGAACCTCCATATACGACGTGTAGCGTATATGATTAGTCACTCTTCCTGTGGGCGCTTCACGGTTTCCTTTTCTATTTGGATTGTTTAGGACAACACATGTTTAGTTAGGGAGAGGAGGGGAAGGAATCTTAATAAAATTGTTCTGTATATTACAATAACAGCCAACGTCGAGGTGCAGGATCTCTTTTCGGGGGTGTACTCTCTGTTCTCTCTTTCCCTGCTCTCCAATCTCGTAAATGGTCACAGAAAAAAAAGCAGAGACTAAGAACAGTTTTATTGCTTTTTGGGATATACATAAAACTGTTTCAAACTGAAATCCACCGACTCATGGGTCAAAAATTATACATTAATATTTTCAGCCAAAAATCTAACTCAAAATGGTTCCATTTATATATTTACTGTATGACCTGAAGCAAAGTCATCTTGCGAGCCCCGAGATAAAAAGCTGTTCTAAAAATACGTAATTAAAACAAATTCTATTAAAGGCCTTCTAGGGGGCGGCTACTGGCTCAGCTGGAATAAGGGCCCCGGAATTCCGCATGAAAACCTGCGAGAGAAGCAAAATGTTCTATATTGATTTATATAGAATGGAGAGATTTGGGAGCCCGGCTCCTGAATTTGCCATGGCCTGCATTAGACGGAGTCTGCTGCTCATGCTATAGATTGTTAAGTCTCATATTTGCAAGACTTAGGCTTTAGGATCATGTTTAAGGCTAGGGTCAGACGAATGCATTTTTCATGTCCACCTTCAAAAAGTGCATCCAGACGCACTTTTTCACGGAAGATGCGATAGTCATACGGTGCGCAATTACGGCCGTGATTTTTTACAGATCTATAAGAAAACAAATGGACGTGATGTTGGTCGGACATGTGCAACGTCTGACGTCTCCTAATCACGCACACACGCCGCTATGTCAACGCAGCACACTCTGTGCGTCAGTACTAGCGGTTCAACGTTCTTGAAAAAATGCATTTGTTTGCCGCTTGCGTTGCGCGGCCAAACTTTCATGCGGCCGTACTTCAGATATTGGCAGTCATTGGACGTCATCTGCTGCTGCTACGGCAGTGATAAAGTGCGGCTGAACGCACGTTCGCACTGCGTTCATCTGACCCCAGCCTAAATCCTGGAGCTTCTGTTGATGGCCTAAGCTGGGGACTAAAAAAAATGTATGAATGATTACTGCAGGTATACCTATGGTGTCTAAACTGACTTAGAAAGAGAAGCTGGATTCAGATGAGATGCATGATGAATGGGCAGTGATAGAAAACCTTGGTACCCTGGATGTTTTAAAACTACATGTCCCTTGAGGCTCTTGCAGCATTAAGGCTGGCTGAGCATCATGAAACAAGTATTTCCAATACAGCTCTGGTGCCGAGCTTCACCATCACTGCTATAGGCATTTACAAGAGCCGGTGTTACACAAAGCAACGAAAATCACCAGTATTGCAACTCTGGAACCTCACAAAACTAAAATCAAAACTGCGCCAGGAGAAGATGAAGAAGACAACTGTGCAGCTCCTCCTGTTGCTCTTTGGATTTTAGTTTATTCAGTAAGCACCGGTATTTTGCAGCACCAAGACCAACATATTAACTCATGCCAATTCCTAAACTGCAACAATTAAAGTGCACCTGTCACACCCACCTGCTGGGCGCCATCTGGACCAGTCTCCTATTGCCTGGCTCTCCTGATTTCACCTGACAGGACTGATTTTTCTGTTTTGTTTTTCCTGAGTGGACATCAGACTGTGGTGTCAATGCCACCCTCAAGATAGTGGTGCCCTGCAGGTAAATGTGACTGGTGCCCTTTAAGAAAAGACAAACACAAATGCACAGAAACAAACACAAAAAACACAACAACAATGAAAACCATAATCTCATGACTCACGCATGGAGCAGTGTGATGGGAACCTCACACACCAAAAAACATCAGAAATCTTAATAAAATTTTCCACTAATTTATTGCCATTGAAGTCCCTTTCAACAAATTTAGCCATGCATAGATCGCCCACCGCCCCCAGGAGGCAGGGCAAGGAATTACAGGGAAGAACAAAGTAATGCGTTTTGCTTGAATTAACTGTAGGTGTCCATAATAATGGCAGAAAACAACGCCTCTCTTTAACAGTCTCCGGTGACTGACCAGAGAACACACCGGTCATCCAGGGCTGGAGTAACATCTCCGTTGCCCATTTTGTTAGAATTTACTATAATCTGTTTTTGTTCTGGTGAAAGTCCAGTAGTTGCTTAAGAGAAACATATTAAGTCACATTTAACCCCATTGTTGCCAAACAGGAATGGAAGTCTCTACATTTCTTGCAGCGATTATATATTATCAAATTTTAAGATTTTTTTCAAAAGGAAAAAAGTAACCTACAAAATTCATATACAATACACTATCTTCAAGATATATACAAAATGTGTACATAGAACAGAAAGCGAAGGTTGGGGCAGGTGTGAACGCTTTACCACTAGGATGAGATTGGGTGTTTATTTCTCTTAGAGCCCTACTGCTACTTCACATCTAAGCGTTGTTCCTTTTCCAGGATATCCGTTTACTATAAAGTGCAAATCCGCTGCACAAATGGTGAACTGAACGCATGTAACGGGAGTGTCTCTTTAAACTGGCCATACCTGTATTGATTTTGCGTTGAGGGAAAAAAAATGATTTCCTTTAAAGACAGAATGTTTTACACAAATGCTTTAAAAACCAAGAAAATATATGTGTGTGTGTGTGTGCGAATGTATGACGCCGAGACTTCTGAACACATTTATAAAGCAAAGAAAACTAAAATATTGGATTCATATATAGCGTCTTAAGTTTTAAATGCAAATTAGAATTTCAAAAGTTAAATAAAAACCATTTTCCAGGTGCTTTGAGGCTGAATTAATAAAAGGAGAAGCTAATTAGATTTTGGTAAAGAAATTGCAAAAAGACACAGCTACAAGCCATCTGGTGTACAAAGTTTTGCCATCAAAAGTTCACATCCTACGTCTGCTGAGCACCACGTGACGTCACGTCCTTTAACGATTACAGTGTATTTCCACACAGACCATTCTTTTCACGTTTTCTATTTACTCCCAATAAGAGTCTTTTCACAGGAAAGTGACGGGCCGTTGTCCGAGGCTAGGAGTCCAACGTAAGTCCCCCTCTGTAAGGCCAATGCGTCAATATATACTTTGTATTTATAGATTTGATTTTCTATGTATTTTCCTCCATAGTGCATCGAGTCCAACTGCAGAGTTTTCACCACGAGAACCGTCTGATGTGTCAGCAGTATTTCTGCTAAAAAAGGAAAGAAACAATGATTGAGCATGTCTGCAATACGATTTTTCTGCAATCTATAAAAAAGATCTAACACAAACATTATATACAGGGTTATTCAAAGAGCACCAGAATTTCCGTGCTCTTACGTTCCCCGCACTTCGGGGAGTCAAATTCCCCAACCCTGCGGTGTGAATTCAGCCTTCACGGCAGGGTCCCCGAAGTGCAGGGAAAAGCCGCCAAGTCGAACACAAAAAAGCCAAACGCACCCAACAATCTGCCGCAAAACCACAGAATGCATCCGAAAAAAGCTGACCAGCCGCCGGATTGAGATTCTTGTAAATTTTACTTCACAAATTTAAACTGTAGACGGCAGAGTGTTTGTTTCCCCCTTTGCTCGGGACAAGTGGCCTTGGGTGTCATTCTGGGCTCTGCTCTTACGAGTCTTCTTTTTCACTGACCTTTCAGCCAGGAGTCTTATTGTGTGAAACCCTGAAGCTCTTTTTGTCCACCTTTTTACATTGAGCCTGTGTGTGTGTAAGCATTAACTCAGCGTAAGCAATTAGAAAGCACAGAATCAGAACCTCAGAGGGCAGAAAAACCGACCAGAAAATACACTTCATTCAAGTCACTGATCTAGGAAAGGACACAGGAGACCGGCATGAGACAGGTTCCATAATAAACAAATTAGCTCTCACTAGCTGTATACAAATGACCAGGCTGTGCCCAATGTGCTCCTGTGCCAATCAAATACTCAAGATCTCCGCTCATTGTTTTGGTTCTACAACAAAGCTTTCTCCAGGTCTGGAATTCTCTGCCTGTTGAGGTGGTTGGGTCAGAGACTGTACAGACTTTCAAACAACGACTGGACGACTTCCTGCAGACAGAGAATATTAAGGGTTATAATATGTGGGTAAAAGCTTCTTGATCCAAGGAGAAATCTGACTGCCATTCTGGGGTCAAGAAGGTATTTTTTCCCAGGGTGTTGCATATTCGGGAGCGCTTCAGACAGGGTTTTTTGCCTTCTTTTGGATCAACAGCAGTAGTTGATGTGTAAAAGGCTGAGCCCGATGGACACATGACTTTTTTTCAGCCTATGCCACTATCAGGGTTATTCAGAGAGAGGTGAAAAGCAGGAGAATGACTGGAGAATGGAAAATTCTAGGTCAAAATAGCCGATTTGGTGAGATAAATGGGAGAATTTTTCTGGTTTGGCTATTTTGACCTAGAATTTTCCATTCTCCAGTCATTCTCCTGCTTTTCACTGCTCTCTGAATAACCCTGTCTGTTAATAAAGGGTCACCTAGAACAGAAAAACTGATCTTTAGTCATTTGGATTTCACAGGCGCACAAGTGTTTAAAATATTACAGGTCCTATATTTTGACCGTATTGTGCAACGTATGTATCATACTAATGGGACATATTGATATATATTAACCCCCCCATGCCATGATTCCGCACTGATCAACTACGGTAGTAACGATAATAAGTGACATGTAGTGACTGTACCTGTTCAGGTCCCATAGGCATCCCCGGCATAGGCAAAGAGTTCATAGTCATCTGCCCCATGTGATTTCCACTCCCATTTAAGTGCATCATATTGTACGTCCCTGGGTTGGGCTGGTGGCTGTACTGCTGCTGGGGAAAAGAACTGCAAGAGAAATAACCAACCTTTTTATAATCTGTTCTGTATGAAATAATACGACATCCATCTAGAAAGAACGGTTTCCTTTTAAATTACTACTTGAAATACTAGTGAAAAATACTAAGGTATTAACCCTTTAAAAAGGCACAATTTTCCCAAAAAATTGATTTAACATTCTTCCTCGAAAGGAAAACCTTTCAAACAAAACAACTACTAGAAGATAGAACCCAAACAGAAGGATACCATGGAGTGTATAAGGGACGTTGTGACGGGACGGCCGCCACAGTGTATAAAAAGATTATTATGTGTGTGTAGTTATTCATTCATTTAAAAGGTTAAATTTGTTTCTATAATTTATTCAAGTATTAACCCTGTGTTTTCCTGATATCCCTGAGGTACCATGCCCGTCCAAGAATTGTGATAAAAGTACCCAGCGCCACAATATTTCTTTATTATAATTTAGTATCTGTTTTGACGTATTTCGTTTGCCCTGTATTTATCCAAACGAATTCCCCTGTCAGCTGTGCTGTAAAGTGTCCCCAATGTCATATTTAATTGTGTTTTCCCTGCAAGGTTCCCCACTGATTCTGCTAGTAGAAACTGCAACATTGTAGCAGACAGTCGCTGGCAAATTGCCAAAACCCGACCCGAGTTCACCTGGAGGCCCCTTTACCCCGAGCAAGGTGCTTTTTGGACCATAGTCCCCAGGGATGGTAGCCTGGTGTGGGGCAAGTTTGGAGAGGATTCGCCCAGGAGAACCCCTCCATCCAACTAGAAATCCCCCTCCTGCCCGGAGCCTGTCAGCCCCTGCACAGCAGTCTCAGAGAGAGAGCTGACAAACTGTATCTGATGGCGTTCTGACCCCTCTGGACGGATCGGGCAGATTCTTTCAGGGAAGCAGCCCGGGGACCCGAGCTACCCAAGGTGTAAAGGGGATGCCGGAGCGCCCAGGGGGATCACCCCAAAAACCCCATTTCCCAGACAATCGGGCTGGGAGCCGCGCCTGCACCATGGGGGGGTATCGGACAGCAGACAGGCAGGCTCCAGAAACTGGGCTATGGCAAAGGACAGTGGCAGAATTCACCCCAGGGGTCCGGGGGCAGGCATGGGAGAGAACAATGGGACTGTACCATATAAATGGACCCTGTATGTGCGGTTTTTAACATTAAACCAACTTGCTTAAACCTGTACTGAGTCACGACTAGTATTTGGGGAGGGCATAATCACGGAATAAGCCGGCTTTTACAGAATCCTTCGCTTCCAGACTATCCAGGGACCGCTGTCAATCTCTCTCCCACCTTGCTAGCTCGCTACCCGGCTAAGCTCTCCAGCAAGACTCGGCGCTGCAGACGGAGCTACCCCTGCAGGGTAGCTGATCCGTTACAGACGTCTCAAGTGACTCGATCACCTCTCAGTATTAAATGAGAGATTGTGACAGCAGAAGTTACAGACTTCCCCGAACACACATACCCAAACCTTATGTTGCGGTTACACAATCACAATTGAATTTAAAAAGTTTCCCAAAGTCTGTGTCATACAAACGCATATAGTGAAGGTGAAAACATTAAAAACAAAGTAACAGGATAGTTAGAAAGGTTTTAGTACTTCATGAAAGAAAAGGGTTTTCTTACCCAGGTCTTGCCAGGCTTCCTGATGGCCAGCCTTTCATGTCAGGTGACTGATACATTTGTGTGGTCTGTGGGTGGGGGTTTTGTGAAGGCGCCATTCGTGACTGCATCATGGCATTAGGGGGGCTTGATACCCTTCCAAACGTGGGATCAGGCTGCTGGTTCATTCCTGAAACAAATATAATATGCGCATATTTATTTATAGTCACCAGAAATGCCAACGTGTATTTTTAGAGGTAATACGAAATTTGCAAGACTGAACAGAGCAAAGGAACAAGTCAGCATTTTACTTGCTTGGCTTTTCTTAATAACAGACCGTTTGTCAGTAAGACAAGTTGCACATTTATGAAGTGATGTTTTCAGTGCCAGCCGAGGTCCAGATTCCCCCAAAACTATGACTATGAGAAAAAAAAACAACTAGTGTGAAACGTACCATAGTTGGGAGGATAGGAGAACTGTTGCGGAGGAGCTTGAGGCATTGGTGGTCCTGCCAATGGGTTGTCCATACTGGCTGAAGCAGTCACATTTGGAGGTGGACTGAAGGCTTGTGGTTGTCCTTGTTGCTGCTGCTGCTGCTGCATCATCATAGCCATCCTCTGCTGTCGGAGGTGATGGCTGATCAGCTCCCTATTCCTCTGGGCGACCATTTGAGCATTAAGGAAACCCTGCTGTATAAAGACAGATCTATTAGGGCATCAAGCAGTGAAATCTTTAAGGAGGTGGTCAGTCACAGTGCTGGGATTTGGCTGTGAATTTCTTAAATTCGCTGTTCTTTTGTTTACCGATTTAACAGAGCCCAGATCGATAGGAATGTGAAGAATTTGTTGATTTTTTTTATCGTTATTTAAACCTTACTGGTCCAGGATCAGGACAAGTCCTACAACTAGCCCTGAGAGAGGTGCTGATCCCACTAGTATGGGGGGGGGGGGGGGTTGCAACTGTACCATGTTAGGCATCAGTATAATGTCCTTGTTTTGCCGAGCAAGGACATTAAATTATCTTGTATATAAAATGTAAACTATACTAGAAAGTACTATAGTAGTACCTGGTAAAACCTGACATTTTGATTTAATGAAAGCCGTAAACTGGACATACACTCCCGAAGTCTCCGGTGGGGGGGGGGGGAATATACTACGTAATGGAAAATCTTTGGGATTTCCTGAATTTCACTTTCAACATCACCATGGACATCTAGAAATTCCCAGAAGCCATTGAATCCCTTGTAGACTTACAGGGTTATTCAAAGAGAGGTGAAAAGCAGGAGAATGGAAAATTCTAGGTCAAAATATCCATACCAGAAAAATTCTCCCATTCATCTCACTTTCCAAATCGGCTATCTGGACCTAGTATTTTCCATCCTCCAGTCATTCTCCTGCTTTTCACCGCTCTCTGAATAACCCTGTTAGTGTTTTATATTGTTGCCCTTTTTGATTTTATTAGAATTGTTATTACCTTGTGCCGTTTGTTACATTATTTTTACAGCTTTTTGGTTTATTATAGATTGAGCATGGTTTAGTGGTTTCTTTTATTCGATCGATTTGTTAAGATCTGACCTGGCTCTAGTAAATTATCATTTCCTCCCATTGAGCTTTGGTTTTCACGTTACCATATGATTCCCTATTTTTGGTGTTGTAACTGTACATGGTGGGGCCCAGATGGGGTTAGTAAATAGTTATTGGGTATCAAAGGTGCCCACTATCTGTCATTTATGGTGGCAGCAATATATTGCTATTATGGGTGGTGTAGGTAAGGCTTTGGGGGGGTTTAGGTTGGCATAGTCTGGGAAGCTGATAGTGGGCAGAGTTAGTAAGGGCAGAGGCGTGGATCTGTCAGCCCTATATAGACATTACTGCTGGACCAGCCCAGTAGTCATGACAGAGGTCAATGCAACATCTACGTGTTCTAGCTCAGAACATGCAAATAGACCACTGACAAGCAAGCCCTTGTTGTTTTTTTTGTTTCTTTATATCTGCAAATGCAAGTAGGAGTTAAAAACAGGAGTTGAAAGAACAGGTATCAATTGTTATTTATATATTGTTATCTTGTTGTGGGGTATGAGTGCTAGCAAGCTTGAAGGTTTGACCCAGTGCACATCATGCTGCATGTAAGCATGTCTGAAGGAATCCTTCCAGTGTCCATATCTCTGTAGCAAGTGTGAGCGTGTAGCTCTACTGGAAGCTCGTATTGGAGATCTGGAAGGGTAAATCATAACGCTGAGGCAGATTGACAATCTTGAGCGGGGCCTGCGTCTCACGGAGCAAAGTATAGTTGAGGAATCTAGTGGTGTGGGAGGAGTGGAGTTAACTGGGGAGCAGGTTGGTAGCTGGGTGTCAGTGACACATGGTAGCGGGGTGGGGGAAGAGGAAAAGGTTGGCTAGTCCTGATCTTGTGCACATAAGCAAATTTGCCCCTTTGAGCAAAAATGTTGGGTGCATCAGCTCAGGTGTAGAAGTACTGGAGGAGGCTGCTCCCTCTAACAGCAGGGGGGGTCAGCCCACCAAGTCAAGGAGGGATAAAAAGGGCAAGTAAGCCTAGACAGGTGGTGGTGGTAGGGGACTCTATTACTAAGAGAGTAGACAGGGTAACCTGTCGCTCTGACCATCTTAACTGGACAGTTTGCTGTCTGCCGGGTGCCAGTGTTAGGCATTTGGCTGAAAGAGTGGATGGATTATTGGGAGGGGCTGGAGATGACCCAGCTGTCATGGTCCATATTGGTACCAATGAAAAAGTAAGCGGAAGATGGAAGGACCTGAAGAATAAGTTCAGAGAACTAGGAAGTAAACTGAAGAGGTCCTCCAAGGTAGTATTTTCTGAGATACTACCTGTGCCACGCGCTACAGTGGAAAGGCAGCAGGAGATCAGGGAGGTCAATGTGTGGCTTAAGTCTTTGTGCAGAAAGGAGGGCTTTGGGTTTTTAGAGCACTGGGCTCATTTTGCATTGGGGTACAATCTGTATAGTCGTGATGGATTGCACCTGAATGGAAGATTGTCCCCAGCACAGCAGACAGGTTGGGTAAAAGGTTGGAGGAGACTTTAAACTAGTGGAATCGGGGGAGGGATACAGAAGCTTACAAAATGGAGGCAGAACAGATAGTGGATGGGTTTCAGCTCAGACTAAAGGGGGGGGGGGTGGAGATGGGTAATGTTAGAACAGTGGAGGCATGCAATGTTAAGTCACATTCAGCATGTGTGGGTAAAGACCATATTAAATGTATGCTTGTTAATGCAAGGAGCCTCAATAACAAGATGGGGGAACTAGAGGTAATAGCATGCACAAAACAATACGACATAATAGGTATAACAGAAATGTGGTGGGATGAAATGCATGACTAAGCTGTAAACTTACATGGTTATGCATTGTTTAGACGGGATAGGAAACATAAGAAAGGGAGTGGAGTATGTTTGTATGTAAATCAGGATTTAAAGCCGAATATCACACACCTGGTAAGCGATGAGGGAAATGTGGAATCCTTATGCGTAAATATTTCTAATATCGATAATGATGAGGAAGAACAACTGTTAGAGCAAATTACCAAGGCTGCACATCGGGGAAGCAATTTAATTATTGGAGATTTTAATTACCCGGACATTAATTGGGATAGTGGGACTAGTAATTCAGCGGAGGGAATCCGGTTTCTGAACCTGTCAAATGATTCCTTCATGACACAACTGGTAGAAACACCAACTAGAGAGGATAACTGTCTGGATCTGGTTATAACAAATAATGCAGATCTTTTCTCAAATATTCATGTAAGGGAGCAGTTTGGAAACAGTGACCATAATATGGTGTCTTTTGAAATAAACTCAAAAAACACATTCATAGGGGGCATGCTAAAACGCACAGGGTTATTCAGAGAGCGTGAAAAGCAGGAGAAGGACTGGAGAATGAAAAATTCCTTGTCAAAATAGCCGATTTGGAAAGTGAGATGAAAGAGAATTTTTCTGGTTTGGCTATTTTGACCTTGAATTTTTCATTCTCCAGTCATTCTCCTGCTTTTCACGCTCTCTGAATAACCCTGATAATTTTAAAAAGGCCAACTTCATTAAAATAAAGGAAGCTCTCAATGTTATTGACTGGCAGAAACTCTTTCATGGGAAAAACAAAAGAGGATAAGTGGAATATCTTTAAACTAACACAAGAAAAGTACACGTCACAATATATTCCACTGGGTAATAAATATAAACGAAACAGATGGAAACCAATGTGGCTTAGTAGGAAGGTAACCAAGGAAATGAAAAATAAAAAGGCATTTAAAGATTTTAAATTTGATAAATTTGAGGCATCCTATAAAGCATATAGGGCAGCCAATAAAGCAAGTAAAAAAGCAATTAGATGGGCTAAACTAGAAAATTAAAAAGAAATTAAAAAGAAAAGAGAGCAAGACCAACCCTAAAAGATTCTTTAGGTACTGAATTCTAAAAAACACAAGTACATTTTCAAGATGGACATCAGTGGTGTCCCTCAGGGGTCTGTTCTAGGACCAATACTATTCAATTTATTTATAAATGACCGTGAGATACTTATACCCTAAATGATACCGAGTTAGGGAAATCCAAGCAGGAGAAGGATTTGGGAATAATCATAGACTTCAAACTAAGTAACAATGTGCAATGTCAAACAGCAGTCGCCAAGGCCAGCAAAGTTTAAACCTGTTTAGTTTAGAGAAATGGTGCCTTAGAGGGGATCTGATAACTTTATATAAATATATACGGGCCATTATTAACCATTGTCTGGAAACCTATTCATTGACAGGACTATACACAGGACACAAGGTCACAAATTTAGACTGGACGAAAGGAAATTCAGCCTAAAGCATAGGAAGGGTTATTTTATGGTGAGAACAATAAAGCTGTGAAATTCTCTGCCTGTTGAGGTGGTTGGGTCAGAGACTGTACAGACTTTTAAAAAATGATTGGATGACTTCCTGCAGACACAGAATATTAAGGGTTATAATATTTACTATGTGGGTAAAAGCTTCTTGATCCAAGGAGAAATCTGACTGCCATTCTGGGGTCAAGAAAGATTTTTTTCCCAGGGTGTTGCATATTGGCGAGCGCTTCAGACTGGGTTTTTTGCCTTCTTTTGGATCAACAGCAGTAGGTGATGTGTGAAAAGCTGAACCTGATGGACGCATGTCTTTTTTCAGCCTATGTAACTATGACACACACACAGACAAGCCCCACACAGGCATAGGATGTAAGTACTGTATTGATATAGAATAAATTTGTGATTTTTTTGCATGGGACTAGCAAAGAAATTTTCTTAACGGTGTAAAGTTCACTTACCTGGGACCCAACTGGTGTTTGCATAACCGGTCTCATGACCCCAGCGCCAGCATTCAGAGACTCAACCTTCATCTCAAGCGCTTGTCTGTTCTGGTTCAAAAACTGCGAAGCAGAGGAGGGACAAGAGATTATTACATGATCACAGAGCAATTGTACAAAGAAAAGTCATCTACAATTAATCTAGCTTTGTGTCTCCAGCATTACGTAACAGCCCAATAAATGTAATTTATACGAATCTAAGACTGAATCCTTAAAAGGTTTTGAAAATTAAATTGTACGGAGGCTTATACTGTGAAATGGCATAGTTTTATTTTAGTGTAATACAGTCTATTCCATACAGTATGAGAACCATTAACCAGGGATAGATTGAGCCAGGGCACATACAAAGAATGAGCTGGTTAAATGCAGAGCCAGCGCTAACAAACAGGTTCCAGCTGTGTGTGATATATATATATATATATTGGGTAGGCCGTGTTAGTCCAGATGCCAAAATCACAAGTATAGCAGTATGTAGTGATACCTTTTTTTATTGCACTAACGGTACATTTTTAAATTAACGTTAGTCCAATAAAAAAGGTATCACTACAGACTGCTATACTCGTGTGTGTATATATATATATACACACACACACACACTGCACTGGCTCCTGTAATGGTGACTTAATTCTGATATAGGCACATCTACCAGAACATAATCTACAACCATTAAGCAGTTTTTATTTTTTCCTCCCACCATTAATTAAAAAAGTATAATACAATATTGCAGGTTGCATCCGAAACAGCAGCAGGTTAAAGGGCATCAGACATCCGCCAAGAAACCTACAGGTAATCGAGATGAAAATAGTTTGACATAAATCATTGAAGGCCAAGCAGCGGCTCACACACATGGGGTAAGGCTGGCGACAGGATTTCAAGAAATGGGGAAACAAACTACATTGTGATGATGCTAAAGATGGGAAAGTATAACAGTCATGCCTATTTAGTTTGAAGCAAAAAGAAATGAAAAATAAATCAAACACAGAGCAAAGTATTAAATGAAGAGTAAAGAGGTATACAGAACGCAAAGGACACCAACAAGTAGGGGCGGATTAGCCTTTATCTTGTGTATAAGTATATGCTTTCTGGTAAACTCGAGACATACACAATCTTTGTATTAAGTTAATGTGGACAAACCCAGGGTTTGAAGATTTTTTTTTAAGTTGGTTCACTAACCAAGTGTCATAGCCAAGAATGGCAGAACCAGGTAAAAATAGAATGTTCTTAAAAATCATAGAACAAAAAAAAAAAGAATACTGGATATTTTTTCCTCCAGAATACAGGACTGAAGCAGGAAGAGACTGCTTGAAAGAAGAGTCGAGGAATATAGGAGTGAGCATCTCACGGTTATGCTCCAACCACCAAATCTCACTACTAAGGTACCTCTACCTGGGGGCAACAGATTTGTATTTCCCAAATAATAGGAATCGCCAATAAAAAGGGATTTGCTTTTCCAGCTACAGCTAAATGAATCAGATTCTGTACCTTGTACTGAAAGACAGAAGAATCCTGGGAGATCAAATGCAGACAATATGTGCTTCGGAAAGATGTGATACATGGACATGAAGTAATAAATGAGGTGATTGAATAGCATTGCTCACCTGCTGTCCCTGGAGTCGCTGCTGCAGCTGCATTCTGAGCTGTTTGGGGATGTTTGTCCGTGGTCTCATGAGGTTTGCCCTTGGATGCATACCTTGTAGTGGGAAATTGCCTTGCTGTTGACTCATCTGACTCATCATTGAATTGAAAGGCGCGTGCTGCCCCTGCATGTTGTTAAACCCAGCAGATTGCATTGGAGATCCCTGTCCAGCATAAGGCTGTCCATACATTGGAGGCTTTTGATCGAGCATGACTGGAGAATCCTGCGGTTGGAAGGAATCTTGCTGCTGGTCCATTGCTTGGCTCTAACACAGAAAAATAAAATGCTTTTTCAATTCTATCAATACAATATAAAAGGTTGTATTTTTAACGGTATTGTGCTTTTTGAAAACCATTGGTTCTGGGTGGCTTCTGGTTCCCAGAGAGCTGCAATATTACACCCCCCCCGCACACACACACAGCTTAAGCACCATTACGTTGACAATGCAAATATGAAATAAAAAGCACTCCTTTTTACTGATCACTAGTTCGGGCCATTGAAGCATATAAGGCTGTAACATTGCCGTATGTACGATGCGGCTTCTAAAAGCATAGGGGGGCGGGGAGGAGTGTGCTGTCAGTATGGTATAATGTGAAAACTCATGCTTTAACTGAAGAACAAAGACCAAATGAAAAATCTCAAAACAACCTGTCTCACGCACAGACATTATAGCAACCAGCACCTACCTGATTGACAATTTCCGGGATTCCCAGCGCTCTGTCAATTTCTTCTAATCCAGTGGCATCCGTATTGCTGAGGAGGGTGTGCAGCTGATCCAGGAGTGCAATTTCATCTGTCTGTCCCTCCACAGTTGAAGGAGGGCACAATAATTCATCTAATGTGCTCCGACCTAGCTGCCTAAAAGGAAAAGATTGGTAAAAATACAACATTTATAAAAAAATAATGCAAACAAAACCAGCAAAGTCCGTGTAACGGCAGGTCAGTGGGATGAGCCTCGGCTAAACTCTACCACGTGCGGGATATCAGGGGTGATTATTAACTCTGTCTGGATGATTTACTGAGCGCCATTTCAAGTGGAGCAGTAATCTACAAGGATTACCACTACTGCTCATATTCCAATTGAAGCACAAGGCACTTTATAACAAGCGCTAATAATAGTGACAAACAGCACCAGGGAGATAAATTGTGGCGTCCATGGTTAATAGGAGCATAGTGCAAGATATCGAGTACACGAAGTTCCAGCAAAAGCTATGTTTTTGAGTGGACTCCTTGAGGAGTGTCCTCGCAGGGAAGGATCTCAGAGGGCTGATTGCAGGGGCAGAGGCATAGCTAGCACTGCAATGAGCTTCATTGCCCAAACATGGGACATTACCCTTTAGGCTGGCTGTCCACTGGGTCCGTAGTCGGACGACCGACTTGGCTGTCCGACTACGGACAACTTTTTCAAAGATCCTGAACAATCTGGGTCGCCCACTGGCAGCAAATATGGACGACCCATATCGACCGACAGGAAGACCACCAAACTTAAAAAAGAAAAACCTGCAACTGGACACATGCAGGGGTCTGCAGTGCTGTCCCTGGTGCTGAAAGGGCTTATTAAAGTCCTTACAGCACCAGGGACAGCACCAGAGCTCCCTGCATGTCTTCAAGAGCAGTTGCAGGTGGTTTTTTTTTTTTTCCTTTTTAGTTCGGCGGTGAAGGGGAAAAAAAAGGGAAATTTCTCTAACATATACTCAACTAAATCCATAGACAAAAAGCCTTTTTGCTGCAAATGAAAAGAATGAATGGTTGAATAAAAAATAAATTTAAATCGAAAATATTATTTTATATTGAAACCTTTGGGATTTGCCTGTCGAACTGAATTGCTTCTCTATGGGACCATTTCCCTGCCGCCGCAAGGCGGTATAACTATACAATACACCTTTTTTTATGTAATTTGGACCAGATCGCGCTGACTTCATCTGATAAATTTCATTCAAATTCGTCAAAAGTCATTCGATGGTAGTCGGAGGCAGTGGACGAGGTCTGAATCTCCTCCATGTTGTGGGATTGGTCGGACGATGGACGACGACAGCATGATCGCACAATTACGGACCTAGTGGACAGCCAGACTTACAGGAACCAATTCCCTTCAGGGGCTCTCAAAGCATTGGTATCAAGAGCCAATGGATTGACTGGATGCTTGCTCAAGACTCCAGTGCCCGAATATAAATACATTTTAAAACTACCTAAAGGGTTAAAATGGGAGAGGGTCAGGAGAGGTTCAACCTCTAGCCATATAGTATCTCTTTAGAACATTTGCCTTTAGAAGGCCACCTGACCCTGAAAATAAACAGCCACACCTCTTACCTGCAAAATAAGAACAAATATGAAGAACTCCGAAATGTCCAATGTGTCTTGAGGAAACAAACAATATCCTACCTGTTTTGAGGTCCACCATGTCCTTGATCCATTGACATCATACCATCTGGCCAGGATCCAGGTGGATTTGAAGGCCCTTGTTGCCCATAGGGGTTTGATCCCATACCCATTGACATTTCATTGGGTCCTAACAGAAAATAAATAGAAAAAAGTAAATACAGGATTTTTTTTATCTATATTTAAAAGTTATAAAAAAAAATTTAAAAAAAAGAATGGTTTTCATTAGCTACAATAAACATTCTCTAAATACTACAACGTTTTGTCCAGAAGAAGACAAAATCCAGAATGCGCAGGGTCCAGAGCATTCGGGATTAGAGATGCTCAACCTGTATAAAAATGTATCAAATTAATATCTCAGAATTCCAGCAAAAAATTTGAGGATTTAAGATGGACAATTCACATGGCCCATATCAGCCATGATCATTCTACATGGATCCCATCATGGAAGATGTAGGATCATATCATCAAAAAGATCTCTAAAAAGGAATTAGAAGTGACGCGTGCTTGTAACTGTGATGAGCAAAGCAACAAATATTGATTTCTGTGAAGGACAATGAAGGCTATAAAAATGGCATATTATAAAAGCAGTGACTAGCGACACTATTTAAAAAGCCAAGAGAGGAAATTAAAGGGGTAAAGCAGCCAATCACATACTCATTGGAAGCATCTGTTGCTGGAGCACAGGTCTGCTCCCGGGAATGCTGTTGGACCTGGCTGGAAGCCCTGGTATGCTATTGTTCATGGATGGTCTAGTCATTGAAGTGTTGTAATCTGGTCCCGGTCTGCCAACAGGTCCGCTGCTTGATGGTTCCATTCGGTTGACCACAGGGTTTTGCATCCCCCAGTCTCCTGCAGAATGCTGGTTCAGATTTCTGTTTGGACCACCTCCTGCGAGAAGAAAGCCACGCGATGCCAAAACCTCATGTTAATGACAAATTAATCCATCTAAAAAGATCATCTGCCTGAACATCTCCTATTCTGCACTAATGTGACAAGAGCTGTGCCATTGTGTGACAAAAACTATGGGGGATATGCAGGTACTGACAGTGTTGCTACTCCAGAAAAGTTACAGGGTTATTCAGAGAACGGTGAAACTGTGTAGAACTTTTGCAGAAGTGAAAATTCTAGGTCGAAATAGCCAAAGCAGAAAAATTCTCCCATTTATCTCATTCCAAATCCGCTATTTTGACCCAGAATTTTCACTTCTCCAAAAGTTCTCCAGAGTGTCACCTTTCTGTGAATAACCCTGCGACTGTCTCATGTCACTCTTTAGATTTAGCATTTGAGAAGCTGGCATTGTACAGGATTTGCTACACTGAGGATTTTAACCCATGAAAATCTGACAAACACTGGCGGTACCTGTATAACCTCAAATACATACAGTTATTCTGATTTATCAGCTTCTTTCAGTGATTGGAGAAAGAAAAAGTAATGTAACAAATAGATATATGAAATGTAACATTAAGAAAATATAATGGATTGATATGTATACATCAATCTCCCTTCTTCCCCTCATTTGACTCCATTTCACACATACCCATCATCACATTGAAGTTGTCTTGCCCCTCCATTATTCTTGGACTTCCCATCATACTTTGCTTGTGTAACATTGGGAAGTTGTTTGCATTCCGGACGGGAGGCGTAACATTCCCTGGCATTGTGCTGTCCAATGACATCGCTCTATTAAACGGAGGTCGGTTCATCTGCATGGCCTGGGGACTTCTCATGCCTAAGAAATGAAAACATTATAACTGACAGAAGTGTAAAAAAACAAAACAAAGACAAAAAAAAAAACCTTGTGCTACACCAAATCACATCAACACAGGTAAAACAGAGCCCGAGTTTAAACAAGGCTGTTGCTAAAAAAAATAACAACAATGGCAACCTACTGAAAATATGTCTATGGTTTGTTAAAACGTAAATGTAGACAACCTGGTCACAGTGAATTTTTACTGCTCCGGCCGAATGCTGCGACAGACACATTATAAAGTCAATGCTGACAGTTAATACAACTCACAATATTCCTTCTCTGTAGATTCTACGCTGAAGTCTTATACCTGCATTCCACCATTAACATGCCCGTGTAAAAAATCATGTCAGAGCTTAAAGGAGGACAATGGGAAGGGAGAAAATAGGGTATTAATTCTTTGGAAAAGAACAGATCATTTTTCATGGGAGAAAATTTAACTAAATTTTGGGCCCCCTTATCCAGATTTCTAAAATCCAGAAGACTCCGAAAACTGGTGTTTTAGGATTCTCATATAGTCACTGTCACTCGGAAACTCTGCTCCAGAGTGCTGCGGCAGACCATGGCACTCACCAGGAGCCTCTGGGCAGCCCCAGCGTGTGACATACTGCCCCGAATCACACTGACTCCAGGCAGCATGTCCACGAAGAAACGAAAGCGCTCCGAGCGTGTGACAAACTGCCCAGAATCACGCTGACTCAAGGCAGCATGTCCACGAAGAAATGAGAGTGCTCCCATCGTGTAACAAACTGCCCAGAATCTCGCTTACTCAGGACAGCATGTCAAGAAAGAAACACTGCAGAGCATCGCAGATCTCCTTCCTCGAAAACATCAGATTCTCCCAGATTTTGAAATCCGGAAAAATCGGAAACCTGGAATGCTCGGGGTCCTGAGGATTCCAGATAAAAGGTGCTCAACCTGTTCAATTTCATACTACAGTTTAGAAACCCTGCCACCTTGTAATCACAAGTCAGTTTTCTAAGCAGCTTGCGTTGCTCTAAATACAGAGAATAGTTACATAGGTTGAAAAAAAGACATTTCGTCCATCGAGTTCAGCCTTTCACACATCACCTACTGCTGTTGATCCAAAAGTCCAAATAATCCCGGAGAACCTATGACTGTCCCATTACAACAATCTGGTCTTTAAAGATCCAGTGTCAGGATGAAAGGTCTCCTTCTTTGAGCCACTGAGGAGCTGTATAGAGCTGGTGATAATAAGAAGGATTTTACATGTAGTCTTTGTGGGTCAGAATGACTATCAGGGTTATTCAGAGAGCAGTGAAAATCAGGAGAATTTATTTATAAAGTATTTTACCAGGAAGGATACATTGAGATTTCTCTCGTTTTCAAGTATGTCCTGGGTTCAAGAACATTGAGTTGTTACAGAAATACAAAATAATAAAATGCAAGATATTAACACAAAACAAATATACAGATTAACAGAAAGACTGGAGAATGGAAAACTCTAGGCCAAAACAGCCGATTTGGAAAGTGAGATGAATGGGATAATTTTTCTGGTTTGGATATTTTGACCTAGAATTTTCCATTCTCCAGTCACTCTCCTGCTTTTCACCTCTCTTTGAATAACCCTGTATGATGACGGTGGACTGGATCTTATGGATAAGGATAATCAGTCTGAGCATCCATACACCTCTTACCCATATTGGGGCTGTCTTGGAAGACTGGCTGCTTGTTTCCCAAGGGTGATGCATTTGAACTCATAGGGTTAGAATAAAACTCAGGCCCGGCAAGGTCTCCAAGAATGGCATCTAAATGGTCCAAATCTCCAGGGACCTAAATAAGTGAGAAACAGAACACAAAGTTAATTGAAACATTTATGTACATGGAGTTTAATGTTTAGGTATTCCTAATGAAGGATAAATCCTAGCTCTTAGAGCTGTAGTGGTGTATAACGTAACACCAAGCTCAGAGAGAACACGTTTTACTAAAACGACTTGTGGACCAGCGAATCAAGTCTAATAAGTGGGGAAAATATGTGACTTAAAAGTAAAGCAGTGCTGATTTACTGAGAAATTATTCTTAAAGATCTCCATTTTATTCTTTACCATTTACCCCAAGTTTGAGACTACGACTAGAAACCTACAGCTTCGTGTTAGTAACTCTCTAACCTACATGCTAAACAGTGCTGGACTCAAAGGGTTAATTTCTATCTTGCCAATTAACATTACATCATGCAGGAAGTTATTGTATCCCTGGATTTAACTGTCACGTAGAATAACAACGCATGAATAACTGGATCTCAGTAGAGATAAATCAGCATTGTTGGATAGATCTGGTGGACCTTTACCTCCTGAATGGGTCCAGTTCTACAAAATAAAAAAGGTAACGTTGCTAACGGCAGGAAATCGCAGATGTTTATTACATTTAATTAGAATAGTAGATGATGGACTTGTTAATTAACCAAGACAAAGTCTATAGCTTAGGGATCTCAAACTCGGGCCCCCAGATGTTTCTGAATTACAACCATGATCCTCTGGACTAGGGCTGCAACAAACGAATATTTTCAGAATTGATTAGTTGGCAGATTATTTTTTCGATGAATCGATTCATCGGATAATTTTAAAAAACAATTTTGTTTTGCAATTTGCACGCAACGTTTGTACGTACATACACAAACTAAGTATCTTGCAGAACTTGCATAGTTTTCACACACAGGGTATGCAACCTCCTGGTCAGAGAGATGGATTGGGCCACCTGACCATGTTAAGAAGCTAAAGTGGTCAGGGTGCGTAGTGTGTCCCTTTTAAAGGATTTCATTGACAAACCAAGTACGGGAACTGAAGAGGAGAGGGAGGGAGTATGAGCAGAGGACTGGACCCGAGTGTGAGAGAGAGTGAGTTCAGGCATGAGACTGCATCTGAGTTTGGGATGGACTTTGAGGGGAAGGGACCAGGAACAACGGGAGGGATAGCAGCTCTGGACTGGAGGAAGGGTGGGGTGGTGGCAGCACAGGACTCCTGCTCCAAGTAACGATAAAACACTGGTGTTACAGTGGCAGTACCCTGCGGTCTGGGTGATAGTCAGTCTGCTACTATTGTAAACTAAATAAAAACAAACTGGTGACGTCCAACATAACCCTAGAACAAAATCATACAGAGTACAGCAGCGGCACGTCTTCTCCAATCAGCTCCGGAGTAGTATCTGAGGTTAATAATGTTTAACTCAGTCTGACACTCATATACAGGGTTATTTAGAGTGAGGTGAAAACCAGGAGAACTGGCAAGAGAAGAGAACAATCTAGACCAAATAGTCGATTTGGAAAGTGAGAATTTTTCTGGTTTGGCTATTTTGACCTAGAATTTTCACTTTTCCAGTCATTCTCCTGGTTTTCACCTCTCTCTGAATAACCCTGATAGTGTGTGCTGTATACAGGCCGATTAATTGATAATGAGAATAGTTGTCAACTATTCTATCGATTTAATCGAGAAATATTCAATTAGTTTTTTTCAGCCCTACTCTGGACATCTATTGCATTCAAAGAATTCTGGGAATTTTAGCTTACCAACATCTGGGGAGATAGGGGGGCATTATTTGACCACCCTGCTATAGCTGGTGCGTAAAAAACAGGATTTGGAAAGACTTGGGGAGCAGTTTTTGATTCGCTCTCAAAATAGTGACAAGCATGGCTGGTTTGAGTTAATTAGGCGCATTGAACATGTACAATGTCATACCTCTTCAGGTGCTTCAGTCTTAATTTTGATCTCCTTGTCTTGACTTGATGTTGCGACGCTGGAGCTGCTGCACTGGCCCATCTTGTTTTCCATGGGTTCCACTTTTGGCTTGATGTCCTTCGAGAGCGGATCCTTCGGGTCTTCCTTGTCCAACAAATATCTCAGAAGCGCATTACTCTCCTTCTTTTTAGGGCTCAGCTGTTCTTGTTTCACTGCAGCCTCACCACAAGGTGCGGAGTTTGCAGATTCCTGGAAGTTGTCTTTGCCTGTAGCCTCCGCTGTGATTTTAGCAACTTCGGCCGGTGAGTTGCCATTTTGTAACAGCTTGTGGAGAATGCGGTGCTTCTCTTGAAGCATTGACCCGTGGAGGTTTGATGTTGAACTAACCCCGGCAGATGTCGAGGATGACACTCCTGAAGGACTGGTGACATTGGTGGTCGAGTCCTTACAGCTAGAGTCCATGTTTGAGCTGGCCATTGCATTGTGACCCCGGTCTTCTGTTGAACAAGTAAGCAACTGAAGGAGTTTTTTATGTCCTTTGCTTTCAGCTTGTGCTCTTTGACTATCTGATCCTTCAAGGATATTCTCTTTAATGTCCTTTTCCCCAAGGTGCTCCCTGCCGCTTGACTGACACACAGAGCTCTCTACTTGTCCTTGCTCACAATACATACCACCAGAAGGGCTCTTGCAGTCTTGGGTTCCCATTTTGCCAGGCGGTGCCATGTTCATATTTGGGGCATTCTCTACTTTCTGGCCAGGTGATGATAAGGATGACAAAAGCGAACTTCCTACTCCTTCACTTATTGCATGAAGAGCACTCAGTGAGCTGCTGGAGAAACCGCCTGCATTTCCGGAAGCTCCCATTGGAGAATTCATACCTAGATATACGGAATAAAAAGGATCGGAGTTAACTACATCCAATTGCCCGTGTAGACAGAGCAGCACACTTGACACAGAATGGTCATATGGTGCAAATAAATCTCCAAAAATGTGACCCCCCCTTCCCCGCCCCCAAGACAGTTGATTTTAAATGGCTTACAGATTGCATATTTTGCATGTAGGCGGATTTCTGTATATGAATGTTGTGGAAACCAAAACCAATTCAGTAACACTGAATAAATACAGTATTTATTGTGTTGTGCTTCCTATATACTCCTATAACCATTCATTTAAAACAGCCTTCTCATGTCAAACAAACGACAATCACAATATTTGATGATGTGAAACGAGTTCACCAGGTTTCAAGTATTGCTAACGTTACATCTAGTCTTACCAGAACTCCTGCCCACCCAAGGACTGTACTTTTAAAACCATCCCCCACAAAAAAAAGCACTTTTTTAGCTATGCTTGAATACATTTTTGAAAAACAAAACCACTACACTATGGGCAGTATTACAATGCTGGTGCTAACTTAACAAGAGCTGTTGTAAACTTAAAACCTCCATAGGCTATAATGGCTCTGGGACGTTTACAACAGCTCTGGTTAAGGCTGGGGTCAGACGAACGCAGTGCGAACGTGCACTTAGCCGCACTTTATTACGGCCGTGGTAGCAGCAAATGACGTCCAACGCAGGCCCACATACGAAGTACGGCAGCACGAAAGTTCGGAAGCGGGAAACGAATGCATTTTTGCAAGAACGCCAACTGCTAGTACTGACGTACAGAGTGCGCTGTGTCCGCATAGCAGCGTGTGTGCGTGATTAGGAGACGTCAGACGCTGCTCATGTCCGGCCTACATAACATCCAGACACCCAAAGTTTCCTGATTTGGATCCATAAAAAAAAAAATCACAGCCGAAATTGCGCATCGTATGACCGCTATCGTGTCTTTCGTGAAAAAATGCGTTTGGACGCAGCAACACACTTTTTGACGGTAGAGGTGAAAAAATGCATTCGTCTGACCCTAGCCTAAGTTAGCACCAACTATGTAATATGGCCCTATAAATTTTGTGCACATGGAGGCAATTTTAGTAGCATTTTTAATGTTCGTGACACTCCAAAAGTCCTGAAGCAGTCTGCACAACATATAGCTTAAACGATATATCATAAATGATGCCAAGTTAACATCAGTTACATCAACTTTGTTCCAATACAACAAAAGTTAAATATAAAAACATGACACCGCCAAAAAATACCTGGAACAGGTGAAAACTGATTGGACCCCATCTTGGGGCTTCCACGATTCCTTGGGGACACCATGAGGTTTGATTGACTGGCATTCATGCCAGGGCTGCCATGCGGAGGGCTACTCATATTCATTCCGTAATTATTATTGTTGTTGTTCTGGTATTGTGGTTGCTGCATCCCTGGAGCTTGATTTACAGGACCCATGTTGCCTGCTGAGGCGTATCTCATACCCTGCATTTGTGCCATGCTGTTTGGATCCCCCATGCCATAGTTTCTGTTCTGTGGGGGCATGGACTGAGGCTGGGAGGGGTTCATGGCATTGGCAGGGTTGGGGTTCGGAGGGACAGGCATGCGCACGCCTTGAGCCACTGGATTAGGATTGGGTCTGTATCCATTCTGCTCCCTAAAACAACAAGATAACAGTTAATTGTGCATCATTTAAGTTTGGGGTGTCTTATTAGAACAGTCAAGTTGTTAACGAAATCCATCAATTTACTTTCCCAAGAATAGAATATATTCCACAACAGTCTCAAACATCAGCACTTTAGCCACATATGACGATATATACCGGGTATATAGGTCCTCAAACTGCATAGATAGGAGAAGCTGTTGTAGTCCAGAAGTTCAGATGAAGAATGCAGTTATATTTCTTTTATTAGACTAACAAAACAATATGACAAGCTTCAGAGGGTCTCCTCTCCTCCACCCAGAGGTCAGCATTGCTTGGGACTTGAAGAGGAGACTCTTGGTAGTTTGTCATATTTTTTCTTATTTGTTAGACCAATAAAAAAAAAAGGTTCCTCGCCTCCTGCAATACTCTGATACATATCTCTCAAATAAACCATAAAGTTAAAATAAAGAAAAGGATCAGAAAAGAAACAAAGGAAAAAAAATCTCATTCTCTGCATGTCACAGATGTGTTAATACCAGATGCTTACCTTTGTAAGAAATGTGTTGAAACAAACCCATGTGGATCATTTGTGACAGGATTGCGGAAGAGCTTGCTTTTTGTCTGTGCTGTCACCATAGTGCCATCCGAAAGGGAGAATCTGTATAATGGCGTTTCAGAGTGTCCGTGCACGTAAGCTGGAGGGGGAGGAAAAATCCAATTTAGAAAAGCGGGCAGTTGCTCTGGGTTTGCATTCAAAGTGAAGCTATAAAATAGTTACATCAAGTTTTAAGAGACCATCAGCACTGCTCAGGGAGCGGCAGCGACAAAACTACTTCTACCTCCATAGGTTTCTTAAGCTTCTTGTGCTTGATGTTTCAAGTCAATAACCTCCACTCACCCTCCTGATAATGCCGCTTATACGTCCAAGGCTGACCGTCGTTATGCCACAAAAATCGTTGAATGCACCTGCGGATTGTATCCTCAAATCCTGGTCTCATGGAGGACCTCAAAGAGTTTGCGTCTATGTTCACCACCTTGCCTGTTATAGGGATATATACAGGATAAATAGAATATAAAAAATGTGTGAATTCTATTGGTCCACTTCCCCAGAGTAACCTAGCCAGGGTTTTGCTAGAAGCTCACCTGAGAGATCATGCCTGGTTATAAAACTTTCAGGAGCAGTCGAAAACACCCTCTCCACATTGGTCATACGCCTGGCCACGCAGATCATGCAGGACTGGAGATCTGGAAAAGAAATCGGATACAATAGAGGCAAAGTGAGGATATATACACTTTCCATAGATTCGAATATTCCAGGTTGAATATATTCATAAAAGTGTCAAACATTAGCACTGCATAAAGGCGCTGAAAGCTCCGATAACTGAAACGTTTTAGATGAAAGGGTGTTTAAAGGAGATGATTGAGCGTCATAAAGTGACCTACTATTAATCACTGAAATACAATGCTATTATGCCAAATACATTTATAAAGTTCTAGCAGATTCCAACTGAGAACAATAGGAAAAGAGATCCTTTACAATCTAAGAGGAAACAGTAAATACAGCATGAGACGTAGTGCGGTGCATGAGGGCTGTGTGGAAGATAGTAACTCCCATTGTACCTTTCCTGACCTGAGTGACTTGATGGGTCCCACTACAGTAGTGGGTTTTAGAGATGTCTTTATAGACTGGAGGCGTGGAGACAAGAGAGGGGAGTCCTTTCATTCTATGCACTACCTTGAGAAATTCAGAAGCAGCAAAATCCTCTTTGTTTTTGTTTCCCCGTGTGAAGTTTACAAACACATGTAACGCAGCCTTAAAAATGACTCTGAAAGGAATCGACCCTACTGCAGTCCAGCAGTACAATTTAAGACTGGAGATTCTTATTTGTGCTGACTTCTATGATACGATACTCTGAATTGAGTTTAAGAGACTGAGGTTCTAGGCTTTTGGAGCTTTAACCCCTTCACTACTAAGTGAATTTTACATAAAACCACTGGAAGGGCCCAATGGTTTTATGGAAAATCACTTTCCATCACCCAACTGTAAGAACACACATTGGGCCCTATCACCTGGTGTGAACCAATCCTAGCGTCGGCATGTTTTTTGTTATCGCCAGGTAAAAGGAGTCTAGCGCCTGACCAACAGATCGTTTACCTCCCGCTAGAAACGGGGAAAAACGCTATTAGCGATTCGTAGAGCGAGCTTACTGTACTTTCCGTGTCTTATACTTAACATGGGGAGCGCTAGAGATCTCTAGCGCTTTTGTAACCGATCACTTGGTGCCTGCGCTCAATTCTGGAGGGACGCTAATAGCAAAATTATACCTACTGCTCAACCCTGGAGCTAACTAAAGAAAAGAAAAAAAAAAAAAAAAAACAGGCCCTTGCACAAAATTAACAGACAATTAACAGGAATGCAGCACAGGTGTTCTCTTGGCCCCATACACTATAGCAGTGGTTCCCAACCGCGGTCCTCAAGTACCCCTAACAGGCCAGGATTTCCAGATATCTCAAGCACAGAACAGGTGATATGATTTACTGCTCCGTGATTCTAGTATATTGCCCAATTTTAAACATTTTATGCTGGGGGTTATTCATAGTATGTAAGCGGTTGATTATTAGGGTGACAGTATAGACCATGTCAAGGTATCCACCATCTCAACAAAGGCGTACGACATCATACCCCAGGCTGCCATGATCTTGCAAATGTATTTTTATGTCTGCATTTATTATTTTCTGATTAGTCTTTTGAAATATTTTGAATCTCCCTCCATTTTAGATGGAAAATCTGTGTTTCCCTCCTCCTCCCCCTCATGTTTGTTTAATTGGGGCAATCTGCATTATCACCAACCTCATTCACTTTCCACAGCATTCTCCATCACAGACTGACCTCCATTCCTCCCCATCCACCCAGAGCTGGTCCCTAATTTCAGGCATTCTTTCCAGCTGTCTCCACTGCTCTCCCTAATTACCCTTACTAAGCCCAAAAAAAAATCTGGTCCATTTCATGCAATCCCTCTGACCACCAGTTTCACCTTCCCTCTGCTCCCATTTGTTTCTGTTACCCTAGTCCCTTAGAGTGTAAGCTCATGGGATGTCTGCCTGAGCTTTTTGTTTAAAGTGATATATAACCTTGACAGTTATCTGATGTCCAGGGTTATTTCCTCTTGTATCATGTAAGTCTGCTGTTTGTGCATCCCCATTGTAAAGCGCTATGGAATTTGTTGGCGCTGTATAAGTACTTGTAACTGTAACTTTGTATTTCTGTAACCACTCAATGTTCTTGAACCCAGGACATACTTGAAAACGAGAGAAATCTCAATGTATCCTTCCTGGTAAAATCCTTTATAAATAAATAAATAAATAAAATGTCACCTGAATTAATCAATGCTGAGCCATTTCACCTGTGCGCTGAGCTAATTTTTACCTGTTTTGCTCATCATGTTTAAACATGATTTGAAGTCATATTTTATTGTAGGACCTAGACATATTATATATCCTTTTTTTTTTTTTTACGGCAGACTTGGCAGATTCAGAATATATCATTATGATTGTATATGTCATGTCCTGCCAGAATGCTAGAACAAAGCTTTTTTTAAAAAATGTAAACTTCCATTAAAATTTCAATCATCTACAGCAATGGTTCCCAACCGCGGTCCTCAAGTACCCCCAACAGGTCAGGTTTTCCAGATAGCTGAACCACAGCACAGGTGATACAATTTGATGCTGTGGGATTGCAGGTTTCAGTCTGCATTTTCCCAAGGCAAGCTTCAAAGCCTGGCCTGTTAGGGGTACTTGAAGACCACGGTTGGGAACCACTGGTCTACAGAAAGTAAAATAATTTTTTTCACTTTTTATTATCTAAGCCTTTGCAGTTATATGTTCTATGGGGTACGCTTGTTAAAAAAATTTGAAATGGGAACCCCGGTACTGTATTTTTCGGAGAAAATACGAGATTTTAGCTAAATGTGGAAAAAAAAAATTCATTAGTGCAGCATCATTGTTCACATTATAATTTAAAAGTGATCAATACAATTTAAAAAAAGATTTTTTTTATATTTTTAATTTCATTTATTTATTAATTTTTAAACCTTTTATTTTACACTAAACCTGGTCATGTTTGGAATCATTGGAAAGGCCATGCTCTGGACTTTCCAATTATACCAACAATTAGCCTCTAGTTAGGGGAGTCCAAAGGATTGGGGCCATCTCCACCATAGGTGGCAGCTAGGGATTAACTCCCAAACGGACGTCATCACATCCATGCAAGGGTGGGCAGGGAAGATTGTTAGTCACCTCAAGGCGAGGACGATCCAGCACCTATGGGGTTAAAGGGAGGCACCACTGCAAAGGGCAGACTGTGCCCTTTCTAGCGGTGCCTTTCTATCCTCTCTGGCCATTAGTGATGGGGAGAGAGGGGTCCAAAGCACTCTCCCTGCTCTAAATTTTTTCTTTAGCGATTGCATTTTGGTTCACATCAGGTTTACAGGCCCTATGTGTCTATACATACAACTCTACAGTACAATACAGTACAGTAGGATCACTTGACAGGGGGCTTCCCCTACTGATCCCGTTTTGCTACTGCAATGCGTTCCTGAGACACGATCAAGTTCGGTGTCTGTTACAGACACCGGGAGCAGTTTGAAAAGCTGCAGCACATCTGCTGCAACGTCCGGTACACTGCAACTTTAGGAAAATGGTCTGGCGACCACATGCAACCAAATTTTATTTGCAATAAATGAAATTCCTTTACATTGCTTCAGAAAAAAGAAAAGTTAGAGTTTACTTACTAGAGGTTCTGCAGGTGCTTTGAAGATCAAGCATGGTCAAGCATCGTAGTGAAAGGGTTAAATATTTACAAGATCAAGCACACCAATACTCCCAATTAGGGCTGTAACTAATGATTATTTGCATAATCTATTAGTTAGTCGAATAAATTAATTGAAAAAAATAATCAGATAAAAAAAAAAAAAAATTTACTTAGAAAGCAAAAATTAAAAATCGACCCTTGCCCCCCTCCTTTTTCTCGTAAGCAATTTGTGTAGTGTATATTATTTTTGTACGTACATACTTTTGCATACTTTTCACACACAAGGTACATGAGCATCTGGTCAGAGTGGTGAATTGATGCTGCATGGCAGCTTAAGCCCATGTCTCCTTTCTCCCCAAACGAACACTGCTACGAGCACTCAGATAGACATGATGATGATGTCAGCATGAAAGCAGGGTGAGAAGGGGGGGTTACTCCATATATCCTGACCACTTCAGTACGCTAAAGTGGTCAGGGTGCGTAGTGTGTCCCTTTACAAAAATTTCATGAACTGAGCGGGAGGAGGGTCCAGAGATGGAAGGGAGTGAATTTGGGCAAGGGACTTCACACAAGTAGGAGAGGGAGTGGGTTTTTGCAAAAGACCGGACTTAAGTGTGCAAGGGAGTTTGTGGGAAAGAACCGGACCAAAGGGAGAGAATGGCAGCTCCAGACCAAAGAGAGGTGTGAGGCAGGTTGGGGTGGTGGCACAGGACTCCAGTAAAAATAAAACACCAGCGGTACTGAGCCCATACCAAGTGGCAGTATCCCAGGGTTTGTGTTAATGTGCTGCTGGATTTGTAACCTGACTAAAAACAAACTGGTTATGCCTGACAAAGCCCTACACTAAATCATACTGTGTAAAGCAGCAGCACATCTTCTCCAATCAGCAGCTCTGAAGCAGAGTCAGAAATTAGAAGTTTAACGTAGTCTGACTCCAAACAGTGTGTGCACGCAAATCAATTAATCGATAATGAAAATAGTTGACAACTATTTTCATTATCGGTTAGTTGTTTCTGCCCTACTTCCAATGAGGAAATAGTAATAGGGGAGAGAAAACCAGACATGGTGTAACAGGAATGCGTAATTCTAGTAAGAGACATTTCTTTTGCTTTGTGTGTACCTTCGCCCTCCTCAATCATGGCTCTTGGCTGAGACAGTGCAAAGCATTGCATGGTTTCATAACGCTGACGATTGTCCAGATTGCTGTTCCCGTCTTCCAGGAGATCATGTGAAGTCTTAACCAGCATGCGACAGTTAAAGGTATGGCTCTTCTGCCGAGGAGCTTCGTTTGACCAGGGGACTCCGTTAACTAAGAAAAAGGGAGAATATTGACTTTGTTTTTATGTTATTTAGGTCTTTATTTCATCCCCACGTTTGAACCGGTACAGAGACTTCATAGCAACAGATAAGGTTAGGATCAGCTTACCAGCAGACTTGGGGAGGTTCTTTAGGAAATCTTTGCGATCCTCTTCGTGGAGTATGCTGTAGACGCTGGTGTTAACCAAATCTTCCTGCTTGTACTGTAGATACTGAGTAACATTTTCTGACACAAACACGATGCTGCCCTCACGATTAACCACAAAGAGAAATCCATCAAGAGCCTGGGCACCGACAAAAAGAAACACCGTGAAATAGAACTTTTATTACTAAAATGCACATTGTGTGAACGGAGAAGCGAAAGATTGTAACTACAGTTTAAGAACAACGAGAAAGACGAGGGTTATGAGGGTCTCAGGAAATATCTAGAGGGTTTTAACAAAAGTGTGAGTTGTTTTCTTGTTTCAATGCAATGACGTCTGATACTATAAAGGTTGGGCAAAGATTATTTAGAATTCTAGAATCTGGAAGACTGAAATCTGGAAATTGCAGCGCTTCTTGGATTCTAGTAATACTCCCCTTCCTGATGCTCTGGACAGGTTCTGCCGCCCGGGAATGAGTTTCTGATCCCTTCAGCAAACCACAGCACTCGCTGGGAGTGTCTGGGAAGCCTCAGCGAGTGACATGCTTCACGGAGACCTGCTTGATCTGTGTGCCATGTTTGCGGAGAAATGCTAAACCGTGCTCCCAGCATGCGTTTCTGCTGGTGCTGCAGCAGGAAGGGGATCGCAGCTCCCGTGCTGCAATCCCCATTCTCTCAAACATTGGATTCTCCCAGATTCTGAAATTTGGAATCCCAAGCATTCTGGATAAGAAGGTGCTCAGCCTGTACTTTCAAATTGCCCTGAAATCCAAACGGATAAATTCAAACAGCAGCAGGAGAGGTTTCATTGATGTAATTTCACCTGTTTGAATTTCCCTCTCTGGATTGAGAAGTTTGTTAAGTTCCTGGTGTGTTCCACTGGTTTTTTGAATACTTCCAATTGGTGGATTACGGATCACGGGCGGTGGAGCACTCCGACACTAACCCAGCATCGGAGAGACCCCCCTGTGAGAGCCGCGCTCTGCTTGACTTTCTAAACTGAGGCAATGCTTTTAGGATTGTCTCATGCCCACCAGCTTGTCTCATGACTGAGAACCAGCATGAGCGTATATGGTTGCTCAGGGAGCAGCTTTTTGGCTTCATTAGATGGGACTCGCCTTACTGGAGGTGCCTTGGTGTGGCAGGCGGGCTTAAAACTTCAATGGCCATTCAAGTAAACGAAAACCTCTAATTGTGTTTTGTTTCCCATGGTGTTACAGGGATAAGCGCAGATGACATCAGCACCAACTGATGAAGCTTTTTAATGTGAAACGCATTTTGGTATACTGTATATTTTATTACTAATAAAATTTGCCTTATTTTACGCCTATCCCTGGTCCTGGATGCTTATATTCGCCGGGGAGGTGGTTGAGGCTGATAGGTGATCCGGTGCACCTTCTAAATGTCACCGGCTGCCTGCAAATCTGGTGTCTGATCGATAAGACACCAGCAAATGTGAGTACGACGTTCTTCTCCTTTGTTTGCACTCCATTTTATACATAATTGCTCTATGTGAGTCATTTTATATTTTGAGGGACAGGGAGGATGGTAACCTTGTAAGGAAACCACACTTCTGAGCCACGGGGCGCAGCAGAAGGAACCACTAACAGAACAAGAAGCGCCAACTCCAGCACATCTATCTTTTTTTCTTGTTATATTTTGTACATGTTGCTGGATGCGTCTGTTTCTTGCAGCCGCCCCGGCGCGACACCATTTCCCTCTATCGTTGCTTTCAGGATTGCCATCATCAGCCCCCCACAAAAAAATAACAACCTCTACACAGGACATACTTGAAAAGGAGAGAAATCTCAATGTATCCTTCCTGGTAAAATACTTACTCTACATTTAATAATATCCAAAAATGTTTCCCCTTCATTGAGACAGACAGACAGACACACACTTTGTCATTTTGACTTGAATGCATTTGGTTACAACAAAAACCCCAAATAAGTGAAGGGGAGTATTAGCACACATTGAGAATATGGGGTGACAGCAGGTGCTGCTTCTGTCGGGGTAACATTTTTGAAAATTACTCAGCGGACATAGTTTTATCTTTTCACCTGTAGCAAGAGTGGCCCAAGGGAGTCCTTATCGATTACACCTTGCCCTGTAGATGACACGTCTGCTTTTTGTACATCATCATCATTCGAAGAGGATTTTCCTGAAAGAAGGATATAGGAGATTTTTCTACATTTAAAAACATGTAGCTTAAACGAGCAAACAGATTTCAGAACACAAATACGATCAAGCACCTATTCATTTAAAATGTAACTGGGAAATGCAGCAGTTTAAAGGAGTTTAATGCAGTAGAAATCTTAAAGCACATCCACACATATTTAATCTAGCTTCACTAAACCTCAGCCGGGTTATAGCCCCCCCCCCCAATCAAAAGTTTTGAACAAAACTCACAACTCACGCAATTCGTGAAATAAATTGTTGTTTACATTAGATCACACATAGAAGAAATATTAACAATTATTTTATGGGGGGGCTAACCAGTCATCAGCCCCCTTATCAAAAAATTTACCAAACAATCATCTAGTTGGGAAGCTTTTCGTTCAGATCAAATGGTTTTAACGTTATATCAAACATAATTACAGGCTTATTAAGTAATTAATGAGGGGGCTAGCAAAAAAACATTCAGACTTATAGATCTTTGTAATTATGTGCGATCGAACATTAAAACCACTTGATCATACCTGATCTAACAAAGATATTTCACATTAAAAAAAAAACAGAGATTTTTTAGGTATTACATAGGGGACTAGCCCCCCTCTACATTAGATTTTCTGTCCGAAAGCCATTCAGGCTTATAGAGCTTTGTTAGATCGGGTATTATCAAGTGCTTTTAATGGTAGATCACACATAATTACAGATTTATTACGTGATTAATGGGGGGGGCGCTAGGTCTTCTACGCAAATCCCATCCAACGGGAATGAGTGCGCTGGGGGAGAATAGAAGTTAGTTTGAAGTGACTATATTAAATAGTACACAGACATTAGATCTTATTCTGGTTTAAAAAAGGTCTCATAACCAAAAATATACATCTAAAAATCCTATGAGTGTGTAATGCGATAAAACAAAAAAATACTACAGCCGATGACTATGTGCAATGCAATAAGCCAAGCAACTTGTGCCCTCTCTGAGCCGGCTCATTCACACTTGGATTCGCTTTGTGGAACTTGGGATTTCTAGGAAAGCATGTGGCTCAATGGATGCTGCACAACACATCAGAAGTAAGAAGTGTCTAGAACTTGGTTCATACACAAATTAGTTGTGCCAGTAGACCTTTAGCATTACCATACCGCAGGAAAAAATCTACATCTACTCGAGGAAACTTTTATTACATTGCAAACAAAACAAGAAATTATATGTATATTGCAGCAGTTTACATTAAAGTAGTTTCATTCATGACTATACGTGGATAGAACTGGTAGTGAATATAGGACATGTCCTGTAAGTTCCGTTTTCAAAAGGTAGGGAGGCACAAATGTACCAAAATGTAGAGATGAATTTGGGAGTTTGCTAGAAACTGTATCTACCACCTGTTGAGGTGGTTGGGTCAGAGACTTTTAAACAACGACTGGATGACTTCCTGCAAAAACATAATATTAAAGGTTATAATATTTAGTATGTGGGTAAAAGCTGCTTGATCCAGGGAGAAATCTGACTGCCATTCTGGGGTCAAGAAGAATTTTTTTTCCAGTTTGCTGCAAATTTGCGAGCGCTTCAGCCTGGGTTTTTGCCTTCTTTTGGATCAACAGCAGTAGGTGATGTGTGAGAGGCTGAACCTGATGGACGCATGTCTTTTTTCAGCCTATGTAACTATGCAACCATATGTTGCATGGTCGAATCCAATTAAAAATGCACTGACAAAAAGTTCTTGCTGTGCCCCTTTAAACCGCATCTCTTCAAGAAGAGGGAGGAGGCGAGTTCATACGCAATAAGTAATGTGCTTCATTAGTTTGCACATCAGCCTCCAGACAAAAGGAGCGAGAATGCTCACTGAGAAACATGAATGGTACCTTGTTCTTTAATCTGGCGGATCTGCCTGACAGTTTCTTTTAAAATTGCACATTTATCTGGTTTGACATTGAAATTGTCAATGTCACTGAGATTTGCTGAAATCAGCTCGGCCAACTCCTCGATATATTTGGTTTCCTGCTCACGTCTCCGCTTTTCACCGCTGCAGGTCAGGCTAGGCGAGGAGAAAGAGAGAGAGACAGCGTTTAGCATATGTAATTTATCACAAAGGGGGAAAAAATGCACATCTCCATCTTGACAGCAAAATGCTTATTCAAAGTAGCTTGTCTGGAATTTCTTAGGAATGGACTGGAGTTTTAAAATGTAACAAATAAAAATCAACTTGTCTGTCCAGCAATCAATATTACAGAAAAACAATGATGTGCAGTCCTGGCATCATCAAACCTTACCACCTCTACCCCATTTACCTAAACTCCATCACATTAGTTGGGTGATAAACGGAGTATACATTATCAAAAATGCACATTTCCTTGGACAGTTAAAACTAAGAAAACAGAACAAAAACCAAAACCAACCTGCATACTGAATTAAAGATACAGTATGCAGGTTTTGAGACATACAGGGTTAATCAGAGAGAGGTGAAAACCAGGAGAATTGCCAGGAGAATGAACAATCTAGACCAAATAGCCGATTTGGAAAGTGAGATAAATGGGAGAATTTTTCTGGTTTGGATATTATTTTTTTTAAACATATTTTTATTCATCTTGGATCAATACAAAAATACAGGTATAAAGACGACATACTATACTATACATCAATAACAATCAGTATTGCAACGCAAACTCGTGGCATCCAAAAGTGAGCAAAGAAATTGCATCTCAAACCGTACAAAGAAAAGCATTCAAAACACTGTTAAAGTTTGGGACCATACATTGCCATATCCCACGCTCAAAAATGGCAGCCATTATAAGCAAGGGGGAAGCAGGGCCGGATTTCCCATTAGGCACTGCGAGCGTTTCAGTCTGGGTTTTTGCCTTCTTTTGGATCAACAGCAGTAGGTGATGTGTGAGAGGCTGAACCTGATGGACGCATGTCTTTTTTCAGCCTATGTAACTATGTAACCATATGTTGCGTGGTCGAATCCAATTAAAAATGCACTGACAAAAAGTTCTTGTTGTGCCCCTTTAAACCGCATCTCTTCAAGAAGTGGGAGGAGGCGAGTTCATACGCAATAAGTAATGTGCTTCATTAGTTTGCACATCAGCCTCCAGACAAAAGGAGCGAGAATGCTCACTGAGAAACATGAATGGTACACCCCTTAACAGGCGCCCTTGGTAGAGGGGTGCCTGCTGTCCGAGGTCTTGTTTTTTAGTTGTTTTTTTTTTTTAAAAAAACGTACCGCGATCTAACCTGCTGCTGCGGGGAGTGGATACTGTGTATCGCCGCAGGCGGCCGCATGGGCGGCATTACAATGGACTTAAATTCCAACACAGTCCACATCACGTGCAGGGCATGTGGCGCACGCCGGTGCCTGCAGCGTGTCTCCCACATGCTTAACACGTGAGAACAGCACACTGAATAGGCGCCGCCCCCTCCAGCCTCGACCTGCAGCTCTGAAATTCACCACCCGGTACCTCCCACGTGTTCCCATCACACACTGAGGAGGAGACACAATGGGTGGTCAGGACCGTCTTTAACGCAGGGCAAAAGGGGCAGTTGCCCCGGGCCCAGTCATTGTTAAGGGGCCCAAAGCAGCATCCCCTTGGGCCCGCATAAACCGTGGCGACCACCCCTGCTGCTACCGGAATGCATTAACAGCATTTCGCTAGCAGCCCCCTCATCAATGTCTTCTTGCTCCCTTGCACGGCCACCGTCCTGTAAAGGTGATGCGGCCTACTGGCAAGATCTCGCAAGAGCGTGTCGCAGCCTTCAGAAGCTGGCGGCTGCGTGGAGCAGAATGCTGTAGCTCAGAGGAACACAAGGGTCACCTGATCCTGAGGTCTGTTCTGGGTAAGTATAATTCTGTGGGTCTGTGCTGGATACATATATTTCTGGGGGCTTGTGCTGGGTACATAACATTCTCGAGGTCTGTGCTGGATACATATATTTCTGGGGGGGGTCTGTGCTGGGTACATATAATTCTGGGGGTCTGTGCTGGGTACATATAATTCTTATTTTTGTGTTAATACTAGACTATATAGCTATTTGTTTTACTCTTGAAACATAATAATGTTCATTTGCAACTGAAAGTTATTAAGATATTAACATGCTTTTTCTCCGAAGAACATGTAACTGTCAATAGAAATTTATGATGAGAAAGAGCCTAGATGAGGCTATAATTGGCATGTACGTACTGTTACAGATCAATCTAAGGAATTGTTTTTGAATCAGTTCTTTATTTTTACATTATTAAAGCTTTTTGAGACAAGTCCATGATGTATTTGTGTTTGTTTGTTTTTTTGAGATGATGGGGGTGGAGAGCAAAATTATGCGGGTGGGCGGGCTTTCGGGGGGAGCCCAAGAAAATGTTTGCCCAGGGTCCAATAAATATTAAAGACGGGCCTGTGGGTGGTGACAGCTTCACAAGGCCCTACCTCCTGGCCTGATCTGAGCCTGCATTGCCATCATGGGGGATCCCACACTAACACTGTTCAAAGCCCAGGGGACACTGCCAGAGAACGAGGTATATTGTATATTTACATATTCTATTTATGCACACAGGGATGCTCAGCCTGATATCTGGGACATGAATCCCTCCTTGGCTCTATAACACTGTAAGCAAAGAATGTTTCAATGTCCAAAGATCATGAAGGATCTGCTCAGACCTCCAGCAAAACACATTGTGTTTCAGTGTATCTAGTGACTGACATTGCCGTTTCTGTGGGTTGTTTTATGTCTCTCTGGGACAGCAGGTCTTTGTTTTATGATATAGATATAAAACCTGTAGCTGAGGGGTCTACAAATATCATGTATGATATAAAGGGGCAGATCTGCACCAAACTGAATTCCATAACATAAACCATACATTCCTGCAGATACAGATATTATTTTAGGTGTAATGCATGTGTTTTCAGTCTGTTTGTGGATGTATGTCTGTTCATCTATAATAATGGTTTATATAAATAGGAAATAAACAATAAAGACTGGCAGCAGAAAGCTCGCTGCCTCTTTCTGGACCACTCACCATTTCAACCCCCCCAAGTTTCCCACCACCAACATCCTCCACTCACAGAGTCAGGATCTCCCACAGACATGCCCCCTCCCCCCATGCTTCAAAACTGGCGACCTTATACCCTGGGGCTGCCTGTAGTGTTTTTCATTTTTAATACCTACTTCAGCAAACGAAAACTTAGACACACACACACACTAAAATCCATCAATGATTGATGTATGTACAAACTGTAATCAAGAGTATTATAATATATTTTCATTTATCAGATTAATTCCTGTCTGTGAGTGAATTTGTCAGAGTCTGATGGTCTCTGGCCCCTCCTCTCCCCTGATTGGAACTGGAGCAGGGCTGGATTTATAAATGGGCAGAGTAGGCATGCGCCTACAGGTGCCTACCACACCTTGCTCTGTAAAAAAAAAAAGAGAAAAAATAATCATTAACAATCATTTAGTCTCCTGTATTTCTGGAGCTCTAAATGCTAGAGTGACATTTAAGGGGTCATTGGAAAGGCCAGGGCATGGCCTTCCCAATGATAGCAAACATGACCAGCTTTATATAACTAGAAGATAGGGCAACTGCTTTTCTTTTCTTTAAATGTACTTTTTTTTTTAGTTAGCACCTTGATAAAAGTTAGAATAGTCATTTTGGCACTTTAATTTTTCGGGGGGGGGGGGGCACTCAACACTCTGCACCTACAGGCTCCTGAGAAGTAAGTCTGGCCCTGAGGGGAAGGTCCTGCATGGGCATTTGTAGTGTCCGGGACGGACTGAGCCATCGGGCACTCGGGCCCCGATGGGAAGGGGGGCCCGGATTGGCACTGCGGTCCAGACAGGCATCTGGTCTCCCATTTGATCGGGCAGCGTGTGGGATCAATCTCCCACACGCTGCTCCGGAAGTAAAGGCCATGCGGGGGAGGTGAAGGAGGAGGGAGAAGAGGCTGCCAGACCAGCAGCTCACATAGGGAGATGCTGGCTCTGCCCCTTCCCCCCTCCACTGCCGCTCGATGCAGAGCCTCCCCTGCTGCGCTGGATGTGTCCAGCACGTGCAGGGAGGGGCGAGTCAACGGAAACCAGCGAGGAGACAGACCAGGAAGGATTCTAACCTAACCTGTGACTTGAGTATGTAACAGCCAGGCGTGTGTGTGTGTGTGTGTGTGTGTGTGTGTGTGAGAGAGAGAGAGAGCAGTGTGTATGTGTGAGCAGTGTGTATGTGTGAGCAGTGTGTGTGAGGTGTGTGTGTGAGCAGTGTGCGTGTGAGCAGTGTGTGTGCGAGAGAGCAGTGTGTGTGTGTTTGAGCAGTGTATGAGCAGTGTGTGTGTGAGCAGAGCGTGTGTGTGTGTGAGAAGTGTGTGTGTGAGAGCAGTGTGTGTGTGTGTGTGTTTGAGCAGAGTGTGTGTGTGAGCAGAGGGTGTGTGTGAGCAGAGTGTGTGTGTGTGAGCAGAGTGTGTGTGTGAGTGTGCAGAGCGTGTGTGTGTGTGAGCAGAGTGTGTGTGTTTGAGCAGAGTGTGTGCGAGCAGTGTGTGTGTTTGAGCAGTGTGTGTGAGCAGAGCGTGTGTGTGAGAAGTGTGAGTGAGAGCAGTGTGTGTGAGCAGAGCGTGTGTGTGAGAAGTGTGAGTGAGAGCAGTGTGTGTGAGCAGAGCGTGTGTGTGTTTGAGCAGAGTGTGTGTGTTTGAGCAGAGTGTGTGTGTTTGAGCAGAGTGTGTGTGTTTGAGCAGAGTGTGTGTGTGTTTGAGCAGGAGTGTGTGTGTTTGAGCAGAGTGTGTAGGTGTGTGAGCAGAGTGTGTAGGTGTGTGAGCAGAGTGTGTAGGTGTGTGAGCAGTGTGTAGGTGTGTGAGCAGTGTGTAGGTGTGTGAGCAGTGTGTAGGTGTGTGGGTGTGTGAGCAGTGTGTGTGTGTTTGAGCAGTGTGTGAGCAGAGCGTGTGTGAGAGCAGTCTGTGTGTGTATGTGAGAGCAGTGTGTGTGTGAGAGCAGTGTGTGTGTGAGAGCAGTGTGTGTGTGAGAGCAGTGTGTGTGTGTGAAAGCAGTGTATGTGTGAGAGCAGTGTCTGTGAGCAGTGTGTGTGAGCAGTGTGAGTGAGCAGAGGGAGTGTGTGTGAGCAGAGTGTGTGCGAGCAGTGTGTGTGTTTGAGCAGTGTGTGTGAGCAGAGCGTGTGTGAGCAGAGCGTGTGTGTGAGCGAGCAGTGTGTGTGTGTGAGCGAGCAGTGTGTGCGTGTGTGTGAGCAGTGTGTGTGTGTGAGCAGAGTGTGTGAGTGAGCAGTGTGTGTGAGTGAGCAGTGTGTGAGTGAGCAGTGCGTGCGTGTGTGTGAGCAGAGCGTGTGAGCAGAGCGTGTGTGTGTGCAGAGTGTGTGTGTTTGAGCAGAGTGTGTGTGTGTGAGCAGAGTGTGTGTGTGAGCAGAGTGTGTGTTTGAGCAGAGTGTGTGTGTGTGTGTTTGAGCAGAGTGTGTGTGTGTGTGAGCAGAGTGTGTGTGTTTGAGCAGAGTGTGTGTGTGTTTGAGCAGAGTGTGTGTGTTTGAGCAGAGTGTGTGTGTGTTTGAGCAGAGTGTGTGTGTGTTTGAGCAGAGTGTGTGTGTGTGTGTGTTTGAGCAGAGTGTGTGTGTGTTTGAGCAGAGTGTGTGTGTGTTTGAGCAGAGTGTGTGTGTTTGAGCAGTATGTGTGTGTTTGAGCAGAGTGTGTGTTTGAGCAGAGTGTGTGTGTTTGAGCAGAGTGTGTGTGTTTGAGCAGAGTGTGTAGGTGTGTGAGCAGAGTGTGTAGGTGTGTGAGCAGAGTGTGTAGGTGTGTGAGCAGTGTGTAGGTGTGTGAGCAGTGTGTAGGTGTGTGAGCAGTGTGTGGGTGTGTGAGCAGTGTGTGTGTGTTTGAGCAGTGTGTGAGCAGAGCGTGTGTGAGAGCAGTCTGTGTGTGTGTATGTGGGAGCAGTGTGTGTGTGAGAGCAGTGTGTGTGTGAGAGCAGTGTGTGTGTGTGAAAGCAGTGTGTGTGTGAAAGCAGTGTGTGTGTGAAAGCAGTGTATGTGTGAGAGCAGTGTCTGTGAGCAGTGTGTGTGTGTGAGCAGTGTGAGTGAGCAGAGGGAGTGTGTGTGAGCAGAGTGTGTGCGAGCAGTGTGTGTGTTTGAGCAGTGTGTGTGAGCAGAGCGTGTGTGAGCAGAGCGTGTGTGAGCAGTGTGTGTGTGTGAGCGAGCAGTGTGTGTGTGTGAGCGAGCAGTGTGTGCGTGTGTGTGAGCAGTGTGTGTGTGTGAGCAGAGTGTGTGTGAGAGCAGAGTGTGAGTGAGCAGTGCGTGTGTGTGAGCAGAGCGTGTGAGCAGAGCGTGTGTGTGTGCAGAGTGTGTGTGTTTGAGCAGAGTGTGTGTGTTTGAGCAGAGTGTGTGTGTTTGAGCAGAGTGTGGGTGTGTGAGCAGAGTGTGGGTGTGTGAGCAGAGTGTGTGTGTGTGTGTGTTTGAGCAGAGTGTGTGTGTGTGTGAGCAGAGTGTGTGTGTGTTTGAGCAGAGTGTGTGTGTGTTTGAGCAGAGTGTGTGTGTGTTTGAGCAGAGTGTGTGTGTGTTTGAGCAGAGTGTGTGTGTGTTTGAGCAGAGTGTGTGTGTGTTTGAGCAGTATGTGTGTGTGGAGCAGAGTGTGTGTGTGTTTGAGCAGAGTGTGTGTGTGCGAGCAGTGTGCGTGTTTGAGCAGTGTGTGTGAGCAGTGTGAGTGTGTGTGTTTGAGCACAGTGTGTGTGTGTGTGTGTGGTGGTGAGCAGTGTGTGTGTGTGTTTGAACAGTGTGTGTGTTTGAGCAGAGTGTGTGTGTGTGTGTGTTTGAGCAGAGTGTGTGTGTGTGTGTTTGAGCAGTGTGTGTGTGTGGTGTGTTTGAGCCGTGTGTGTGTGTGTGTGTTTGAGCAGTGTGTGTGTGTGTGTTTGAACAGTGTGTGTGTTTGAGCAGAGTGTGTGTGTGTGTGTGTGTGTGTTTGAGCAGAGTGTGTAGGTGTGTGAGCAGTGTGTGGGTGTGTGAGCAGTGTGTGAGCAGAGCGTGTGTGAGAGCAGCTTGTGTGTGTATGTGAGCAGTGTGTATGTGAGAGCAGTGTGTGTGTGTGAGAGCAGTGTGTGTGTGTGAGAGCAGTGTGTGTGTGTGAGAGCAGTGTGTGTGAGAGCAGTGTGTGTGAGAGCAGTGTGTGTGAGAGCAGTGTGTGTGTGTGTGAGCAGTGTGTGTGAGTGAGCAGAGTGAGTGTGTGAGCAGAGTGTGTGCGAGCAGTGTGTGTGCGAGCAGTGTGTGAGCAGAGCGTGTGTGAGCAGAGCGTGTGTGAGCAGAGCGTGTGTGAGCAGAGCGTGTGTGAGCAGAGTGTGTGTGAGCAGTGTGTGAGCGAGCAGTGTGTGTGTGTGTGAGCAGTGTGTGTGTGAGCAGTGCGTGTGTTTGAGCAGTGTGTGAGCAGAGCATGTGTGTGTGAGCAGAGCATGTGTGTGTGAGCAGAGCGTGTGTGTGTGAGCAGAGCGTGTGAGAGAGCAGAGCGTGTGAGAGAGCAGAGCGTGTGAGAGAGCAGAGCGTGTGTGAGAGCAGAGCGTGTGTGTGAGCAGAGTGTGTGTGTGAGCAGAGTGTGTGTGTGTGTGTTTGAGCAGAGTGTGTGTGTGTTTGAGCAGTGTGTGTGTTTGAGCAGAGTGTGTGTGTGTTTGAGCAGAGTGTGCGTGTTTGAGCAGTGTGCGTGTTTGAGCAGTGTGCGTGAGCAGTGTGTGTGAGTGAGCAGTGTGTGTGTGAGCAGAGTGTGTGTGAGCAGAGTGTGAGTGTGTGTGATTGAGCACAGTGTGTGTGTGTGTGTGTTTGAGCAGTGTGTGTTTGAGCAGAGTGTGTGTGTTTGAGCAGTGTTTAAACAGTGTGTGTGTGTTTGAACAGTGTGTGTGTGTTTGAGCAGAGTGTGTGTGTTTGAGCAGAGTGTGTGTGTTTGAGCAGAGTGTGTGTGTTTGAGCAGAGTGTGTGTGTGTGTGTGTTTGAGCAGAGTGTGTGTGTGGTGTTTGAGCAGAGTGTGTGTGTGTTTGAGCAGAGTGTGTGTTGTTTGAGCAGAGTGTGTGTGTGTGTTTGAGCAGAGTGTGCGTGTTTGAGCAGTGTGCGTGTTTGAGCAGTGTGCGTGTTTGAGCAGTGTGCGTGAGCAGTGTGTGTGTGAGCAGAGTGTGTGTGAGCAGAGTGTGTGTGAGCAGAGTGTGTGTGTGTGATTGAGCACAGTGTGTGTGTGTTTGAGCAGTGGTGTGTTTTGAGCAGAGTGTGTGTGTTGAGCAGTGTTTAAACAGTGTGTGTGTGTTTGAGCAGAGTGTGTGTGTTGAGCAGAGTGTGTGTGTGTGTGTGTGTGTGTTTGAGCAGAGTGTGTGTGTGTTTGAGCAGAGTGTGTGTGTGTTTGAGCAGAGTGTGTGTGTGTGTTTGAGCAGAGTGTGTGTGTGTGTTTGAGCAGAGTGTGTAGGTGTGTGAGCAGTGTGTGGGTGTGTGAGCAGTGTGTGAGCAGAGCGTGTGTGAGAGCAGTCTGTGTGTGTGTATGTGAGAGCAGTGTGTATGTGAGAGCAGTGTGTGTGTGTGAGAGCAGTGTGTGTGTGTGAGAGCAGTGTGTGTGTGTGAGAGCAGTGTGTGTGAGAGCAGTGTGTGTGTGAGAGCAGTGTGTGTGTGAGAGCAGTGTGTGTGTGAGAGCAGTGTGTGTGAGAGCAGTGTGTGTGAGAGCAGTGTGTGTGTGTGTGTGAGCAGTGTGTGTGAGTGAGCAGAGTGAGTGTGTGAGCAGAGTGTGTGCGAGCAGTGTGTGTGGAGCAGTGTGGTGAGCAGAGCGTTGTGAGCAGAGCGTGTGTGAGCAGAGCGTGTGTGAGCAGAAAGTGTGTGTGAGCAGTGTGTGGAGCGAGCAGTGTGTGTGTGTGTGAGCAGTGTGTTGTGTGAGGAGTGCGTGTGTTTGAGCAGTGTGTGAGCAGAGCATGTGTGTGTGAGCAGAGCATGTGGTGTGTGAGCAGAGCATGTGTGGTGTGAGCAGAGCGTGTGTGTGTGAGCAGAGCGTGTGAGAGAGCAGAGCGTGTGAGAGAGCAGAGCGTGTGTGATGAGCAGAGCGTGTGTGTGAGCAGAGTGTGTGTGGTGAGCAGAGTGTGTGGTTGTGTGTTTGAGCAGAGTGTGTGTTGTGTTTGAGCAGTGTGTGTGTGTTTGAGCAGATGTGTGTGTGTTTTGAGCAAGAGTGTGCGTGTTTGAGCAGTGTGCGTGTTTGAGCAGTGTGTGCGTGTTTGAGCAGTGTGCGTGAGCAGTGTGTGTGTGAGCAGAGTGTGTGTGTGAGCAGAGTGTGTGTTGAGCAGAGTGTGGAGTGTGTGTGTTTTGAGCACAGTGTGTGTGTGTGTTTGAGCAGTGTGTGTTTTGAGCAGAGTGTGTGTGTTTGAGCAGTGTTTAAACAGTTGTGTGTGGTGTTTGAACAGTGTGTGTGTGTTTGAGCAGAGTGTGTGTGTTTGAGCAGAGTGTGTGTGTGTGTGTGTTTGAGCAGAGTGTGTGTGTGTTTGAGCAGAGTGTGTGTGTGTGTTTGAGCAGAGTGTGTGTGTGTGTTTGAGCAGAGTGTGCGTGTTTGAGCAGTGTGCGTGTTTGAGCAGTGTGCGTGAGCAGTGTGTGTGTGAGCAGAGTGTGTGTGAGCAGAGTGTGTGTGAGCAGAGTGTGAGTGTGTGTGATTGAGCACAGTGTGTGTGTGTGTTTGAGCAGTGTGTGTTTGAGCAGAGTGTGTGTGTTTGAGCAGTGTTTAAACAGTGTGTGTGTGTTTGAGCAGAGTGTGTGTGTTTGAGCAGAGTGTGTGTGTGTGTGTGTTTGAGCAGAGTGTGTGTGTGTTTGAGCAGAGTGTGTGTGTGTGTTTGAGCAGAGTGTGTGTGTGTGTTTGAGCAGAGTGTGTGTGTTTGAGCAGAGTGTGTGTGTGTTTGAGCAGAGTGTGTGTGTGTTTGAGCAGAGTGTGTGTGTGTTTGAGCAGAGTGTGTGTGTGTGTGTTTGAGCAGAGTGTGTGTGTGTGTTTGAGCAGAGTGCGTGTGTGTGTTTGAGCAGAGTGTGCGTGTTTGAGCAGTGTGCGTGTTTGAGCAGTGTGCGTGAGCAGTGTGTGTGTGAGCAGAGTGTGTGTGAGCAGAGTGTGTGTGAGCAGAGTGTGAGTGTGTGTGATTGAGCACAGTGTGTGTGTGTGTTTGAGCAGTGTGTGTTTGAGCAGAGTGTGTGTTTGAGCAGTGTTTAAACAGTGTGTGTGTGTGTTTGAGCAGAGTGTGTGTGTTTGAGCAGAGTGTGTGTGTGTGTGTGTTTGAGCAGAGTGTGTGTGTGTTTGAGCAGAGTGTGTGTGTGTGTTTGAGCAGAGTGTGTGTGTGTGTTTGAGCAGAGTGTGTGTGTTTTGAGCAGTGTGCGTGTTTGAGCAGTGTGCGTGAGCAGTGTGTGTGTGAGCAGAGTGTGTGTGAGCAGAGTGTGGTGTGAGCAGAGTGTGAGTGTGTGTGATTGAGCACAGTGTGTGTGTGTTTGAGCAGTGTGTGTTTGAGCAGAGTGTGTGTGTTTGAGCAGTGTTTAAACAGTGTGTGTGTGTTTGAGCAGAGTGTGTGTGTGTGTGTGTTTGAGCAGAGTGTGTGTGTGTTTGAGCAGAGTGTGTGTGTGTTTGAGCAGAGTGTGTGTGTGTTTGAGCAGAGTGTGTGTGTGTGTTTGAGCAGAGTGTGTGTGTTTGAGCAGAGTGTGTGTGTTTGAGCAGAGTGTGTGTGTGTTTGAGCAGAGTGTGTGTGTGTTTGAGCAGAGTGTGTGTGTGTGTTTGAGCAGAGTGTGTGTGTGTGTGTTTGAGCAGAGTGTGTGTGTGTGTGTTTGAGCAGAGTGTGTGTGTGTGTTTGAGCAGAGTGTGTGTGTGTGTTTGAGCAGAGTGTGTGTGTGTGTTTGAGCAGAGTGTGTGTGTGTGTTTTGAGCAGAGTGTGTGTGTGTTTTGAGCAGAGTGTGTGTGTGTTTGAGCAGAGTGTGTGTGTGTGTGTGTTTTGAGCAGAGTGTGTGTGTGTGTTTGAGCAGAGTGTGTGTGTGTGTTTGAGCAGAGTGTGTGTGTGTGTGTGTTTGAGCAGAGTGTGTGTGTGTGTTTGAGCAGAGTGTGTGTGTGTGTTTGAGCAGAGTGTGTGTGTGTTTGAGCAAAGTGTGTGTGTGTGTTGAGCAGAGTGTGTGTGTGTGTGTGTTTGAGCAGAGTGTGTGTGTGTGTTTGAGCAGAGTGTGGTGTGTGTTTGAGCAGAGTGTGTGTGTGTTTTGAGCAAAGTGTGTGTGTGTGTTTGAGCAGAGTGTGTGTGTGTTTGAGCAGAGTGTGTGTGTGTGTGTTTGAGCAGAGTGTGTGTGTTTGAGCAGAGTGTGTGTGTGTTTGAGCAGAGTGTGTGTGTTTGAGCAGAGTGTGTGTGTGTGTTTGAGCAGAGTGTGTGTGTGTTTGAGCAGAGTGTGTGTGTGTGTGTGTGTGTGTGTGTGTTTGAGCAGAGTGTGTGTGTGTTTGAGCAGAGTGTTTGTTTGAGCAGAGTGTGTGTGTGTTTGAGCAGTGTGTGTGTGTGTGTGTTGAGCAGAGTGTGTGTGTGTGTTTGAGCAGAGTGTGTGTGTGTGTTTGAGCAGAGTGTGTGTGTGTTTGAGCAGAGTGTGTGTGTGTTTGAGCAGAGTGTGTGTGTGTTTGATCAGAGTGTGTGTGTTTGAGCAGAGTGTGTGTGTGCGGGCAGTGCGTGTGTTTGAGCAGTGTGTGTGTGTGTGTGTGAGCAGAGCATGTGTGAGAGCAGAGCGTGTGTGAGAGCAGAGCGTGTGTGAGAGCAGAGCGTGTGTGAGAGCAGAGCGTGTGTTTGAGCAGAGTGTGTGTGTGTGTTTGAGCAGAGTGTGAGCAGAGTTTGAGAGCAGTGTGTGTGAGCAGTGTGTGTGTGCAGTGTGTGTGTGAGCAGTGTGTGTGTGAGCAGTGTGTGCGTTTGAGCAGTGTGTGCGTTTGAGCAGTGTGTGCGTTTGAGCAGTGTGTGCGTGTGAGCAGTGTGTGCGTGTGAGCAGTGTGTGCGTGTGAGCAGTGTGTGCGTGTGAGCAGTGTGTGCGTGTGAGCAGTGTGTGCGTTTGAGCAGTGTGTGCGTTTGAGCAGTGTGTGCGTTTGAGCAGTGTGTGTGCATTTGAGCAGTGTGTGTTTGAGCAGTGTGTGCGTTTGAGCAGTGTGTGCGTTTGAGCAGTGTGTGCGTTTGAGCAGTGTGTGCGTTTGAGCAGTGTGTGCGTGCGTTTGAGCAGTGTGTGCGTGCGTTTGAGCAGTGTGTGCGTGCGTTTGAGCAGTGTGTGCGTGCGTTTGAGCAGTGTGTGCGTGCGTTTGAGCAGTGTGTGCGTGCGTTTGAGCAGTGTGTGCATTTGAGCAGTGTGTGTGCATTTGAGCAGTGTGTGTTTGCATTTGAGCAGTGTGTGCGCATTTGAGCAGTGTGTGTTCATTTGAGCAGTGTGCGTGTGCACGTTTGAGCAGTGTGTGTGCACGTTTGAGCAGTGTGTGTGCACGTTTGAGCAGTGGGTGTGTGCACGTTTGAAGAGGGTGTGTGTGCACGTTTGAGCAGGGTGTGTGTGCACGTTTGAGCAGGGTGTGTGTGCACGTCTGAGCAGGGTGTGTGTGCACGTTTGAGCAGGGTGTGTGTGCACGTTTGAGCAGGGTGTGTGTGCACGTTTGAGCAGGGTGTGTGTGCACGTTTGAGCAGGGTGTGTGTGCGCGTTTGAGCAGGGTGTGTGTGCGCGTTTGAGCAGGGTGTGTGCGTGTGCGTTTGAGCAGGGGGTGTGCACGTTTGAGCAGGGGGTGTGTGCACGTTTGAGCAGGGTGTGTGCGCACGTTTGAGCAGGGTGTGTGTGCGCGCGTTTGAGCAGGATGTGTGTGCGCGCGTTTGAGCAGGATGTGTGTGCCCGCGTTTGAGCAGGATGTGTGTGCGCACGTTTGAGCAGGGTGTGTGTGCGCGCCTTTGAGCAGGGTGTGTGTGCGCGCATTTGAGCAGGGTGTGTGTGTGCGTTTTGAGCAGGGTGTGCGTGTGCGTTTGAGCAGGGTGTGTGTGTGTGAGCAGTGTGTGCGTTTGAGCAGAGTGTGTGTGAGCATAGTGTGTGTGTGTCGGTTATGCATGTTTTTCTTTTTTGGGGGGGTTTAACCTTTTATGGGCATGGCACAGGGGGCAACAGGATCTCTTATTGCCTGGGGACCCATTAGTTGTCAGTCCGCCCCTGGGGAGGAGGCAAGAAAACGAGGCAAGGATTGTTCAGGAGGATCCTGGTGGATCGGTGGTTTACCTCGTAGCATCTGTGCGGAGTACCAAGGGTGGTTTGGCTATTTTGACCTAGAATTTTTACTTCTCCAGTCATTCTCCTGGTTTTCACCTCTCTCTGAATAACCCTGATAATTTGGTCATTCAGGGCTCAAAAGTGACTTTGCAAATTCAGTAACAACCCACAAATCTGGCATTTTGGTAATAACTATGTAAACGTTAAACGGTTTGCAGGATTTAGGGGCTGTTCAAAGAGAGTCGGTGCTTCCGAAATTGCAAACACCAGTGACAAATGTCAGCGGTCCACAAAAAGGGAAAACAAAACACCTACAGAAACAGGAGAAGCTTTACTGTAAAGCAGAGCTGTAAAACTCACGACCCCCAGATATTAATACCTACATTTCCCAGCTTTCAATGCAATTGATGGGAGTCGTAGTTCAGAAACATCCAGATAGCCGGAGTTTAACAGCCCTGCTCTAAAACTTGCCGGCGTTTGGATTTACCTTCTGTGAAACACCAACATTTGTTGCCAGAATCTGCAATGTTTGGAAACGCTGACACTTTTTGACTAATCTCACAGGAAAAGAAACCCAACTACAACATAAAAATCGTTATATGGTCACAACATAATTCCATACGGTGTGAAGCCCAAAACTACACTGTACCCCATTATAAACCACCATAACAGTATTAGCTCCTGGGAGATGTTGATATTTGACTAAACTCATATTATAGTCTGCAAAGAACGAAGTTAAATGGAAGGGAAGGGTGGGCGGTAAGGCCCAAAACCATGGAATTTTTTTTAAAAAAAATATCTACCACCATTCCAGATATGTGATTGCGAACTTTGGTGTCCCAGATGTTCATGAACTACACGTCCCATGATGCTCTACCAGGCTTATGTGAGTAATCATCGTGGATCATGTATTTCCAGGATGTCAGCATTCACCATTACTGTTCTAGATTGTGTGTTTAGGACACTGATACACAAAGAAACTTGTTTGCAACAACTGCACTTTTAAGGCCACAGTGTCAAAACACATTTTTCTTTCCAAATCCAGCTATTTTGAAATACTCATGGCACAATTCTTCATTTAGTGCTCAGCTGATTTACTGACTCCATAGTGTGAAGGGAAGAGTGTCCACACATGAATATGAACAATGAATTCAAAATATCATGAACAGTGCTGATAGGTCAGGACAAAGGTTTGAGATAAAGGATAACCTTATTATAAACAGTTAACATTTATTATTAACTGGTCCCCCTAGGCAAATATATCTCCACCACTGCCGGTCCCAAGCCCAGATGTGAAAGGACCCCCTTTGGGGGTCGGGCTAGCAACCCGGCCCTGTAAAACAAATTTCTCTACAAAAACTTTAACAGGGTTATTCAGAGAGAGCCGAACTGGCCCTGAAATTGCACCGAACTGTGAATTTCACCGTACGGTGCAATTTTGGGGCAATTCAAAACCTGGCAATTCGTCAATATCGTCGACTTTTTTCAGATGGGTATGTTCGGTGGGTTTTCTGTGGCATTTCAAATTCATCTTATTTTTTGGATTGTATTGGCGGATTTTCAAAGATTTTTCAGATCCGTTCGGTGGCTTTTCCCTGCACTTCGGGGACCATGCAGTGAATGCTGAATTCAATGCAGGGATGAGGAATTTGATTCCCCGAAGTGCGGGGAATTAGAGAGCACGGAAATGTTGGTGACATTTCGGTGCTCTCTGAATAACCCGATAAGTGTAAATCAATGGAACCTATCTCAGCGAAGGAATATTGGATCTGGATTTCCCATTATGACGGCGCTGGAGCAAACCCCAACAGGTGTCCAGAGCCCCATGCGATCCAGTATTCAACGCAAAAACGGTTACCAAAATCGGAAACTGAAATGTTCGGATATTGTTCCAATGTGGTAAACTGGCACAGCTCCTGCAATTTGACAACTACGAGCTTGACATCCTGGGCATCAATGACATGGGATGGACTAGAAGTGACAAGATCACCAGCGATGAAAAGACAGCTGTACTCCAGTCACGATGAGCACCATATTAGAGGTGTTGGCCTGATAGTGAATACAGAAGAATCTCGTGCCTTGGTGGGCTGAAAACTCACGAATCAACATATTATTACAGCGCGGTTTCAGCCGGTGAGTCGTTCAGACGTTGAAGAACACTGGATACCATTTGAGCAAGCGGTCACGGAAAGCAGAGAAAGTGATTGGACATCGATAAGAGACTCAGAAAGAACGATGGATACAAGACCTGACCTGGCACCTGATCGATCAAAGAAAGCTTGCAAAGTGCCAATGGGACCAGGCCAAGTCAGAAGAGGAGAAGAGAGAGGCCAGAGCCAACTATCGAAAACTGGATAGAAAGGTCAAACGAAGCTGCCGAGCAGACAAGAATGATTGGCTGGAAAGCAAAGGAGCTGAAGCACAGGAGGCAGGAGGCAGCAAACAGGAATGACAGCAAGACCCTCTACCGTATCGTCTGCGACATGACAGAAGTTAGGAGTAACTGCAATGTCCCAATCAAAGACAAGGCTGGGAAGATCCTGCTCAGCAGAGAAGAACAAGATGCACACTGGATTGAACATTTCAAGGAGACCTTGAACCAGCCTGCTCCAGCTGTAACATATGACTTTAGCACCACTGCTTCTGTGGCTGACCTAACAGTCACTATGGACGAAGTTACAGCTACAGAAACAAAAAATGCGATATGAACCTTAAAGAGCAACAAGGCCAAAGGATTGGACGAGATCACACTGGAAATACTGAAGTAAGGTGGTGATAACATGGCGATCGCCCTAACAAAACTGGTTAACAAATGCTGGCAAGCCCAATGCGTTCCCAGCGACTGGAGAAAAGGCATGATTGTTAAATTACCAAATAAAGGCAACACCTCTGATTGCAACAATGGGTGAGGCATCACACTGCTTTCAGTCCCTGGTAATGTGTTCTGTAGCATCTTATTGCAACGTCTGCGGGATGCACTAGACAAAGTGTTACGAGAGGAGCAAGCTGGTTTTCGCACAGGACGATCTTGTATTGAGCAGATTTTCACACTATGCAATGTTATTGAACAGTGTGTCAGATTCCAGCAGCCACTCTTAACCCCCTAAGGACACGCGGGTGGCATCCTTAAGGGGTGGCTTTCGCCAGCGAGGCATACAGGGACGCCTCACCGACCGGTGTCATGGCCCGCCCCGCAGCCAGTGCACGTCATTGGCTGCAGTGGGACAGTTTGAGTTCAGGCCATCCCCGTGTAGCCAATGATGCATGCCGTGAGTCGGCGCGCGCAGGCTGCAGGGAGGGCCGTGGTGGCCCCATTGAAGACAACGAGGTGTACATGTATACCCTGCGTCTTCAAAGCCCTTCCGCCGCCAGGACAGCATAGAACATCCTGCGGCGGGAAGGGGTTAATCAACTTCATTGACTTCAGAAAGGCTTTCAATGGCATAGAGCCTCTCTGTGGAAAATTGCAAAATCCTGTGGAATCCCCCAGCAATACATCAATATATTTCAAAACCTTTATCTCAATTCCAGCTGCTGCATCAAGACAGATAGATGGACCACAGACTTTTTCAGTATTGAGACTGGCGCGTAACAAGGCTGCATCCTTTCACCACTCTTGATCCTGCTAAGCATAGACTACATCATGAAAAGAGCAATGACAGGCCTCCGCATTGGTATCCCATGGAAAGGCAAATCCCGGCTCACTGACCTCAATTTTGCAGATGACATTGCACTACTAGCAGAAACCAAACCTGGCCTTCAACACATGACCACGAGCATCGAGCAAGAAGCAGGGATGATTGTCTTGTCAGTGCTGATATGCAAGACCATGCGATTAAATCTGCAAACAAGGATGCAACCGTCTATTGGAGGGCAAGCCATCACAGAAGTTGATGAGTTCACCTATCTTGGCAGCATCATATCTAACAACAGAAAGGTATATTCAATGCAGGATTGGCAAGGCAACAGGCATATTCCAACGTGTGCGCCACATCTGGTCTACACCAACGATCAGCACAGCAGCAAAGATCCGCTTGTACACCACCATCGTCATTCCAACGGTCATATATGCTAGTAAAGCTTGGAAGGTAAACAAAAGAACAGCCCAGAGGCTTAACGTTTTCAATCAAAGATGCCTTTGAAAATTTCCTACAGAGAGTACATTGCCACTGAGGCAGTCCTGCGAAGAAGGAATTCATGGAAACTGGAAGAGATAGTAACTAAACGCCGGATGCACCTGGCTGGACATATCCTAAATCTTCCAGACTTACACATACCAAAGGTTACAATCCACTGGATACCACCAAAAGGAAAACGGAAGAAAGGCAGACCACTCCTGGCATGGCGTACAACATTCAAATAAGTCCTCAACACCATCAGGGTTTCATGGGAAAAAGCTGAAATCGCTGCAGTCGACTGGGTCCTTTGGAGAACGCTTACTGCCTCATGTGCCCAAAAGCACAGGAAGTCCTAAGTCTAAGTAAGTCTACGGCAAAAGTGGAAAAAAAAGACATGAGGACATCTGGATCAAAGATCCATAAGAGAGCGCAAGGTAATCGTTAAAATCCAGCGAGATAGATGGCAGTATTCACCAGGATTTCCCCTTACCTGGGCCCAGGCGTGTCACAAGACGATGGCTTGCGTTTCCGTGATTCTGTAGCCAAGGGATCCAAGGAGTTCTCCCCTAATCCACTCATTGTCAAACATCAGCAGCTGAAACACAATTGAGAAGTAAATTAAGGAGCGAGCGAGAATTCTTTAGACTTCATATGTAATGCTATGCCAAAATGCCTGTGCAATGGATCACGCCGCAGGAAGGCCCAGACCAATGATGCTTCACAGTAGCGAGCCTAGCAGTAGTCTTTCCTGCACTTGCACTTCCTGTCTAGTCCACAGGTGTCAGCTAATTACCTGTAATGGAGAACCAGGAAAAAGAAGCCACACCTGGACCACAATGCCTTTGCCTTGTTCAGCTTGTCTGCTTAGAAGCAAGAAGCCTGCTCTATAGTCTCCAGTTGATCCCAGTGTACCAGACCCTTGGCATTCTCCTTTGGATTGTTTGCTTGCCGCCTGCCCCAACCTACGGATTTGCCCCTGTACTCCGCTTATTGGATTTCCCTTCTGGATACCTCGCCTTGGATTTACCACTGCCCACCGTGTCCCCGATACCCACGGTGTTCCTGGTCTTCTGTCTACGTATCCTGCAACTCAGGTCAGCCCCATTTCTTCCCTGCCCTTCACAGATTCTGGACATTCCAATATACCTTATGGTTTCTGTGAATTGCTACAATAAACTCTAATCTAAACCTATAGCCCCCTTGGGCTCATAACGTGCTCAGTGAGACCCTGACACCATGTACGTGATATAGGACAAAAGGCCAAGCCTGGTGTCAACTTAACCAGAGCTCGGAGAAACTTACCAGAGCTCTGGTTAGGGTTGCACCTCACTGGGATTCTAGTCCTTTGTGTTTGAAGGCTGTACGGGTCACAACCTAAACATTATGGAAATAATTTATATTTAGAAACAAGGAATACATGCTGAATACAGGTTTTGCATGAATAAACCCAGTTTTGCTTAAATGTCATATCTAGCAGACCTACAAAAAACACCAGATGTTGAACTAAAGGACTGTCAATGGTGAAAGTAATTCACTGTAGAAGAAAACAAAAAGTCCAGTATACTCCTATAAGATTCCAGCACATGTGTTCAAGGCCCTAACCAGGCATGGGTAAGGCACTTTGCCGAAACGTCGCATGAAACCAGTACCCCTGTGGCCGCTCCACAATAAATAATTTTATATGGTCAAGCCCCTGGTGTGGCCTGCTGATTTTTGGTATACACTATTGGTGGACTGCAGATTCCAGACAGTGGAGCACCCCGGCGCTGACCCGGCATTTGGCGAGTCCCCCTGTGTTTGACAAGGAAATAACCAGAGTAAAAAAAAAAGGACAGCATCGAAGAGGCTCTTAAGATAATCCTATCCCCTGGACTTTGCATGATATCACAGACCTTGTAAAAGGACAGGAGATCTGGAAAAAGATGTTGAAGCAGGTGTTTCCCAAACCAGTCCGTAGGACCTGCTCAGTGATTGCAGGATTAAGTCTGCATTTCCCCAAGGTAATCCTTAAAATCTGGCCTGGTTGGGGGTGCCGAGGACAGGTTTGGGAAACGTGCGGTGTTAAGCATGTGGGCTTAAGTTACTCTACGCTCTCCACTAGATGGCAGATTCTTACCAAGTCATCAGAGGCTACTAGGCTCCAACATGTATTATTTGCAGGTCAATCACCAAAACATTGGTATGAATTTCTATCACAATGTTCTACCTCTGACAACCTTCGAGGCTGCTCAGTACCCCCCCCCCCCTTTGAGTAGCCAAGGAGTCCAGAAGTGTATACACATGTAAGGCTCGCAAACATACATTCCATGAGGCTCCGCACTTCAATCTGTCCTCCATGATCAACTGATATTGTATTCATTTTTCCAACAACAACGTGGCCAGGACTAGCCGTTTATCTACTGGCTGCGATCAGTGAGTGCCAGGAATGATTAAGAAACTCATCGCAATGCAAATCTTATTTAAGAGTGGAAAAGGGACAAAGGGGGCAATTACACAACAACCACTACAAATAAAGCCAAAGTCCACTAGGTCTAAAAATCTAGTGGAGCCTTCAGGTAATCCTCCATTAGATCTTGTGTAGGGTGATCATTATTGACCAGAGGGTCACAAACAGGTCAAGGATTCCAGGGAAACAATGCTTTGCAAACAGGATGACGAGAGGGATGTTTGCTCTGAATTTAGTGACAAACATTTTAGGCACTGGCTGATTGCTTTAATTCTTTATTTGGTAGAGTTTTAACCAAGGGACCTCATTTTTAGAGTAATGGATTAAGTATACGGATAAAAGCCAAACTGTGACAGCTCTGCTCAAGTGGACATTTTATTTTTAACCTAAAACAGGGCTCATAATGTCAAGTCCCAAGCTACTAACCAGGCCATTATTATTATTATTATTATTATCGTCATCATTTATATAGCGCCAACATTTTCCGCAGTGCTTTACAATAACCAAAGGGAATGAAATACATATACAGTGGGGCAAAAAAGTATTTAGTCAGCCACCAATTGTGCAGGTTCTCCCACTTAAAAAGATGAGAGAGGCCTGTAATTGTCATCATAGGTAACTTCAACTATGAGACAAAATTAGAAAAAAAAATCCAGAAAATCACTGTCTGATTTTTAAAGAATTTATTTGCAAATTATGGTGGAAAATAAGTATTTGGTCACCTACAGTACAGTACAAACAACAAGATTTCTGTCTCTCACAGACCTGTAACGTCGTCTTTAAGAGGCTCCTCTGTCCTCCACTCGTTACCTGTATGAATGGCACCTGTTTGAACTTGTTATCAGTATAAAAGACACCTGTCCACAACCTCAAACAGACACACTCCAAACTCCACTATGGTCAAGACCAAAGAGCTGTCGAAGGATACCAGAAACAAAATTGTAGACCTGCACCAGGCTGGGAAGAATGAATCTGCAATAGGCAAGCAGCTCGGTGTGAAGAAATCAACAGTGGGACCAATCATTAGAAAATGGAAGACATACAAGACCACTGATAATCTCCATCGATCTGGGGCTCCACGCAAGATCTCACCCCGTGGGGTCAAAATGATCACAAGAACGATGAGCAAAAAATCCCAGAACCACACGGGGGGACCTAGTGAATGACCTGCAGAGAGCTGGGACCAAAGTAACAAAGGCTACCATCAGTAACACACTACGCCACCAGGGACTCAAATCCTGCAGTGCCAGACGTGTCCCCCTGCTTAAGCCAGTACATGTCCGGGCCCGTCTGAAGTTTGCTAGAGAGCATTGGGATAATCCAGAAGAGGATTGGGAGAATGGTTTCATCTGACCATATGACAAAGTAGAACTTTTTGGTAAAAAAAATCAACTCGTCGTGTTTGGAGGAGAGAGAATGCTGAGTTGCATCCAAAGAACATACTGTGAAGCATGGTGGCGGAAACCTCATACTTTGGGGCTGTTTTTCTGCAAAGGGACCAAGACCAGGACGACTGATCCGTGTAAAGGGAAGAATGAATGGGGTCATGTATCGTGAGATTTTGAGTGAAAACCTCCTTCCATCAGCAAGGGCATTGAAGATGAAACGTGGCTGGGTCTTTCAGCAGGACAATGATCCCAAACACACCGCCCGGGCAACGGAGGAGTTGCTTCGTAAGAAGCATATCAAGGTCTTGGAGTGGCCTAGCCAGTCTCCAGATCTCAACCCCATAGAAAACTTTTGGAGGGATTTGAAGGTCCGTGTTGCCCAGCGACAGCCCCGAAACATCACTGCTCTAGAGATCTGCATGGAGGAATGGGCAAAAATACCAGCAACAGTGTGTGAAAACCTTGTGAAGACTTACAGAAATCGTTTGACCTGTCATTGCCAACAAAGGATATATAACAAAGTATTGAGATGGACTTTTGATATTGACCAAATACTTATTTTCCACCATAATTTGTCTGATTTTTAAAGAATTTATTTGCAATGTGATTTTCTGGATTTATTTTTTTCTCATTTTGTCTCTCATAGTTGAAGTGTACCTAATGAGGACAATTACAGGCCTCTCTCATCTTTTTAAGTGGGAGAACCTGCACAATTGGTGGCTGACTAAATACTTTTTTGCCCCATTGTAAACGGACATATGATGGAAGCACGAGGCATAGAGGGCCCTGCTCATAGGAGCTTACAGTCTAGAGGGATTGGGGTTGAGGAAGACAAGAGGAATTTCACTAGATAGCAGGATCATTAGTGCCAGTGGTTTGGGAATGATGGGGCCATAAGAGCGGCTTCAATCAAGTGTGAGCAGAGGGATGAGTTGCATCAGTGATGTGGTACGCTAATCTGAAGAGATGGGTTTTGAGGGATTTCTTGAAGGCCTGAAGGTCAGGGGAGAGTTTGATAGGGCGAGGCAAGTCATTCCACAGGACTGGCACTGCCCTTGAAGTCTTGGAGGTGAGAGTTGGCCGTGCACGTGTAGACTGATGACAGGTGGAGATCACCTGCTGAATGTAGTTGGGAGTGGTCTAAACTCGCCACCAGTTGCCCTTAACTCTGCCCCTAAACACACACCCTTAAATTATCTTATGAAATTACACTGTTAAAGGTTTTATTTAGAATAAAGTTACAAAAAACATTAATACCCAGACATCAGACCCCAGATACATGTATACCCAGTCATCAGAGCCCAGTGTGAGCAGAACGAGAAGGCAGGGAAGCTCCTCTCTACCCCCCTGCCAGTGACAAGGTAGGTCAGGTTAGGCAGCTGAAACCTGCCACCGTGCAGCCTGGGGAAGGGGGGGGCTGCACGGTGGCACTGCTGGAATACGCAGCACAAAATAATTTATTGTTCTGTGTGTGCATTTCCACTCGCCAAATGCGAGTAGAAATTTTGAGCCCTGACCTTAAACATAACCGTGCAGCTGGTACATGTAGTGTTAATCAACAAAATAGAATAAAAACAAACCAGGGGATGGGAACAGTAAATACAAAAATAGCACAAGCAAACTATAGACATAAAAAGAACATCAGGACACATGTTTGGGGTTGCAAGGTATATCCTGGTTGGTCTGGTCATGTTTGGGATTACCCGCTTGGGGACAGCAGGAGGGATAACAGTCACCCCACCAAATCTTCATAGGTTTTCTGTGATAAAGACTGTTCAAAAAAGATTTGACACTTTATCCTTTTATTACAGGCAGAGAAATCAAGGGGTGATCAAAGGATACAGCAGATTTAAAAGTTCAATTCAGAATTCACGGAGCTGGTGTAGAAGGCACACACACATAAACACACACACACAAACACTAAAGCCTGGTTCCTTGGCTACCAAGAACAGAGAATTCATTCATAAAGGCCAAGAAGGAACGGCTTGAACCAGAAATTGTACTCCTACAGACTTTATGATCCCTACAATGTGTCGTGTTCAAGGTTTCAGAGTAGCAACAAGTGCAAATCCAATTGGTCTCTCTGACGCACCAACCAATAGTGTTGGAGCCATCGCCACCAAAGTTTGTGGGTCAAAACACACTGGTGTAGACATTGCACTTGTACATTCCCAAAATAAAATCTAGTCTGACGATTCTCCATGATCAGGAACAAAAATATAGATTCCTTAGTATGTTTTTGAGTATTACGCTACTACCAGCCTTTTTCCGCTCTTGCTGCAAGAGTTACAATAAAGAGAGATTTGGCATATAATACGAAGCCTCTGTCATGTACCAAAATCTGCAATTTTCCCTCACCTCCCGTTGGGGAGTATCCAGGCAGCCTGTCTCGCCAGCCATCAGTTTTTTAACAGAACATTATTTGGCACCAAACTACGCTATTGTATGCAGAGTGCAGACTTACCTGTTGTACGTATAGTATATGGATGAAAACAAAACGATTACGTAACACCACTTAATTCTAAACATAAGAGATCTGCCAGATTCTAGCCCTTAAAGGGTTAAGATGCTGAAGAATCGGGAGTAGAATCTGAACGTTCATGTTATGTTTTTATTAAATAGAGAAAAAGAGACCCCCCCCCCCCGCACACATAAGCAAATGATTTGCTACATTTGCTTGGAGAGATCAGGATTGTGTTGTCATTGTATGTAGGTCTGTGCTCGATGTACCATATGTGTGTTGGTAGCTACCAAACAGTTGACAATGACAAAGGAGGACGAAATCTTGGCCTACCATGAAGATAAAAGGAGGGGCAGGGGAGGATGGAACCCAGCACAGTAAATCCGGATTGCAACTCAAACAGAATTAAAGAATAGTTAGTATCTAGGCTGCCTGGAGAAAAACACACACGGCGGCAAGGACACGGATCCAGGATGTGCTGGAGGGAGTAAACGTATCAACATGTCATCCCTTCCGTGAAAAAAAGTCAGACACAGACGGTGTCAGGATTTCTAATTTAAAAGAAAAAAAAACAGCAAACAAAGAGTAAAGGTTTGTATTGAACAATGAAGATAAGCAATCGAGGCAACCCATAGCAAAGACACGCACAAAAGAAAAAGTACAGTTACAAGTATTTATAAAAAACAAACAACTTCCGTAGCACTGTACAATTGGGGGCACATAATATGCATACAAGTTAGACATACTGAGAACAGTGGGAGAGAGGACCCTGCTCAAGAGTTTACAATCTAAGAGAAACAACAAACAATGAGAGAAATCTCAATGTATCCTTCCTGGTAAAATCCTTTATAAATAAATAAATGTACGTAAGGTATAATAATTACACACACACACGAAGTAGACAATAACTAGGTGTATGTTCTCCAAATCCCCGCTTTCAATTTTTCACCATCATAAAACAGAGTCTATGAAGCCTGGTGCTTTGTTTTCATTTAAAGGCAGAGGCCTCACCTTTTGGCTCTTAGACCATTTGGAACTCCATTTGCCACAAGGTACCTAATGAGTGGCTGAGTAGCATGGGAGTCATAGCTCCGCAATATAGTCAAGACCAAGGATGAGCATCCCCGGTTTTAGGGATCAACTATCAGCCCCGTGGTGGAAGTACCAGGGTCGCAGCGGTCGCACAATGCGGCTGCGCTGGTCAGATGGTTCCCGGGGAGCGGCCAAGCTGCATGCCAGTGGCCGCTCGTAGGGAGAAGAACAGCCGGCGGGTACTCGGAGCGGCTGCGGAGGGGCCTGGCAGCAGAGGAGGGGTGAGTTGGGGGCAATATATCCATGTGAGCTGGGGGGCAAATATATCCATGTGAGCTGGGGGGCAAATATATCCACGTGAGCTGGGGGGCAAATATATCCACGTGCGCTGGGGGCAATATATATCCACGTGCACTGGGGGCAATACTATCTTTTTTTATATTGCAGGGAAAAAAAGTAAAAATATAGATTTTTTTGGGGGGGCCCTTCATGGATTCTTGCACTGGGGCCCTCAGGTTTCTAGCTACGCCACTGTACCAGCCTACTTGTTATACCAGGGAAGAGGAAAATAAAATCTATGGAACCTAACATTAATGATTTCCTGAATGAATGCCCCCCAGCCTCAGATCTTCACTTGTTGACATAAGATTTGTTATTCGCCTGTATGTGGAAGCTTTGTTACTGCACAATATAGATTCGCTGTATAACATACATTTCTCAATCCAAGGAAATCTATGAATGGCAAAGGTAATAAATCAAGAAACTCAAAATAGTTATAACAAAGGGAAAATTATTCTATACAAAAGCAGTGTGGAAAGACATGATAAAGTGCAAGATGTTCATGTCTATATTGAATAAAAAATAAGGAATTAATGACCCTTTTGGTGTGCTAGGTTGCTTTGTGTGGTTTTTGTCTTTTAATGGAGTAAAGGGGGAAAACATAAGTGTTATACATTCTGTAACATGACAAACCAGAGTAAAGACCAATCATTATTTTAGATGACTGCCATGTACACGTAGTGAGATGAAACGTGGCACCAATGACATGTTTTAATGATTGGGGTGGTACGCGTAGTATTCCAGGTTGACGTTTACGCTTCCTGTACTCTGCACAGGACACACAAATGCATGGGAGCCAACGAGAAAGTTGCTCAATACTCATGATACCCATAAAATAAATTAAAAAAAAAAAATCACACTCAAGATATTGTGTACACTCTAGCCTCTCTGAGCACTAAAGTTTAGGTGTTGATGGTGACAGGAGTAATATTTCCTTTCTTAACCCAAGCCGTCCTTGGTCACTGTGACAGAGCTCTTCAAAGCAGATGACAAACCTCTACCCTATAGGCCAGGGCTCGACAAATCCTAGGCGCCAGGTCGCCATGGCGACTAGAAATTGCTTCCTGGCGCCTAGGATTTTGTCAGCCCATTCACTGTTGGCACAAGTGTGAGAAATCTTTATTGCAGCATCTGCCCAGCAGCTCTGGGGGGCTCCGCCTCATGCTGTCGCTGATTGCCAGGGGGCCAGCTTCCCCCACTGCTCCTCCCTCACAGGCATCACACAGAGACATGAATGCTCAGCACAGCACACTTTCTCTTACGTTGCTCTGATATATATTTTTACAGGTGCACAGCACAAGTTTACACACAGTTACACCTCAGTTTTTGCCTAATAACCTTCTTAGGATCCTTAAGAACTTCATACATTTCAAACTGTAATAGCCGTGACAGAGGCAGAGACCGGAGACTATTGCTCCCTTATTACCATAAAAAATAAACGTCTAACTTTTTTATCTGGCTCCTACATTCAAAGCAAATTTGTCAAGCCCTGCTATAGGCTGTCGTGCAAAACCCTGCCCAGATCCAGAATTTACATCAGTGTGTGAGATTGTACACAGACATTGTTTGAGGATGACTGGGTGGGCTGAGTGAGTGTTAAGCCTACAGCATGGAGTAGCGGCTGCTTCAAATGACCCATGTTCGTCATCCCGCAAGAGGTAGGCAGGGTTATCAGATGCAGTGATTTTGGGAGCAGTCGCTCACATATTAGCACATCAACCAGAAAGGGGGCCCATGTGTTTAAATGTTTGAAAAACTGTTACATAGTAAAAGTCTCCTAGGAGGTTTCCTCTATTTTGGGAAGAGAGGACAATTTCTAGGTTTAACACCAAATCGAGGGGGATTATCAAAAAAAACTGCAGGGTGTTTTTACTTCTTCTAGCGTTCCAAATAAGACCACATGTGATATTTGTCAGTTTGCAAAAATTATCCTTGACATGCCATCACATTTCTGTGATGTACACTGCACATTACTGTGCGTTTTATTGCTGTGGAGCTTTGTGATACAGTAATGTACATTGTGAATAACTGTACTAGATCCATGAGATCCACAGCTATAAAACTAATGTGTAGTGTGGATTAGTGTACCACAGAGATGTAATGTGTGCTTTGTATGATGGAACCTGGGTGAGGTATGGGAGACAAAGGGCTAACCCCATCTTAATGTGTGATGCTAGGGAACTACAGGAGGGGAAGACAGCGATTGAAAAAAAATTAAGTTGGATTGTTTAATTACCATTGAAGGACAGCCAAGGGAATTTTGGTGCCTTAAAATACTCTAGTAGAATAATTTGCTCTAAACAAGTCACCGCAGGTCTTCTTTAGTATAATCCTTTTTACCTGAGGTCAGAGCTGGTTAAACTACAGGAGAGGTTTTTGCCAGATGTTTGACTGTTACCTCGACAAAGTTCAAGTCCCTTCTTGTTGGCAGGTTTTTTTTTAGGTTTTGTCCTTTTAAAAACCACCAGAGAGGAGCCCAATCCTTTCCACGCGCCACAGCCTGTGGGGGTGCGATTTATTAAATAGGATCAGTCTGCAAAGCAGTTAAATGTACACTGCATTATGAGGGGGGAAAGATACAAAGACCTTAAAATAACAGGACAGTGACAGCAAACATTAGCTCCTCACTAATCAATTTAAGACATGGAATCAGTGAAACAGAATTAGGAGTATCCTGACCTGGCGATGCCAGAACCTGCACGATCTGAATCATTGTTCCCCTCGGTTACGGTGATGAGTGACAGGTGGGCGTAATGGCTTTATTGATAAAAGTCGAGTGTCCCTTTTCCAAAAATACAGAACAGCGTGCCAGCATGTCACCACAAGTGGGAAATTCCACACCTGAACAAAATTATAAATATTGTATAAAGTCCCCCTCAGGCAATCTGTATATATGAAGATCGTGTCTAGACTTGAGTCCATTCCCGAGAGATCTAATTATTATATGTAAATATTCCGAAATAAAAAAAAATCCAAAACACAACTGGTCCCGAGTAGAAGGGACAATCAACCTGTACCTAGAAACACACAACAGATTGCAAACAGAAAAGACTTGGAGGCTGTAAGTCACTTCTAAAAATGTGCACAATTTCAAACAGATCTATGCAGGAATATAAAGGCTTTGCCTGGTTTCTAAATATTAAAATATGCAATTGGGGTTTACATTTATACAATTCCTTACTGGCTCCAGAGTTTGTGAATCTCAAAGATTAAAAAGGGACACCCTCCTCATACTGACCATTTTATAGTTTTAAAGTGGTCAGGATGTGAATCTGGTGAAACTGCAGGGTGAACTGGAGGAGTTTCCTCCTCCCCACCCAGTATCACCAGCAGTTGGAAGGAGTTCCCTGGTGCTGGTCACTAGTGATGTCACTCTCTGGTCTCAGGGAAGAAGCCGATTGATCGGACCTGTGCATGCGCACATCTCTGATCCATCATTCTGCCTAAGCGCTATGGAACTTGCACAAGTCCTGTTGCGGTGTGCAATTTGTGTTTCCTATGCTACGCAAGATTCATAAGCGCACAAATTGCATTAGGAAGCTTCAGGGACTTCCGGGTTTGGGAGTCCCTGAGACGAAGAGGAAGAGCTGGGCACGACGAGGTAGAAAAGGCAAGTAAAATCACCCAAAAAAGAAACCGTTTCAATAGAGTTTCCCTTTAAGAAGAGCCTCCGTGATCTTTCAGATTCATTTTGGCAGAGAAAGGTTCAGTGGAAACAAAAATGATCTGGTAAAAAACTGTCAATGGGAGGACCTCAGAATGCACGTTGTACGGTGAACGTGATGTCGTGCTGTCAGAGAATCGAGGCACAGAACGAAAACAAAGGGAAACTGATGAGTGTAGTATGTATGTATGTATGTAGTGGGAAACCGCTACATGAACACAGGTGCACATCTGTAACCGATGCTCCCTCTACCTTTGTGCCCTCACCCTCCTTGGCACCTTTGCCCACACTATACATGCCCTCTGTGCCTGTTGGAGAAGTGTGGATGCTGGCCTCCTGCCAACAGATCGTAGACCAATTTGGCAAAACCAGTTCTCAAGGACAATGAGCACTTAAGGGTTAATGAGTTAAATGTATTTCTATCTTGAAACGGTTTGTATTTTAGGAGTTAGTTTGTGTTATTCAATGAAGACATATTGTTCTTGCTATCTGTTTGCCCCTAAATTGATCTGATGTTGTTTGCTAATCCCGTCTACACCTCCTCATGTGGACAATGTATTCTGCTGATTGTGTCAGGTTAACCCCCCATCTCTGTTTTCCATACAAACTGCTCTCATTTCCATTAAAAGATATATTCATTCCCCTGCATTAAGCTGTGTCTAGTACTTGGAGAGCCATACATAGAAATATACAGCACTCCCTCAAGTTCTGGCTGAGGGTAGTGAGAAGGAAAGCTGCTGCGGATCAGCTTGGCTGAAGAGAAGGGACGTAACAGGTTCGGGTCTGGTCCGCAAAGCAGAGATCAGTAAACCCCAGTTGCTGTTACAAAACTAAACGATCCACATGCGAAAAGACTTTCATCTGGTACCTTAAGGCTGTGGTCAGACCAGCATTTTTCAGGGCGAAAGGAATGTCTGTGAGAGTGGACGTTCCTTCCACTCTGACGCCTGTGTGGCCCACCTCACCGAGAGCAGTTAGTGTGCTCAGCGCTGCAAGGCTTTATTCTTTTATGGAGGATCGCGCTTTGCAGGCCAGTCGAACGTGCGTCAAAGCACTTTATCGTCACAACACTGCATCGGGAGGCACGGCAGTAAGGGCACACGTAGTGTGCTCGTCTGACACTGGCCTAAGAGGTATCCTGCAATAATCAAAACAGAAAATGGTCTCCATGAACTGGCAAAGGTGTAGGGAGTTATTTGCCAAGCGCAATTGTTAAACGAAAATCGCCAGTACTGCAACACCAACAAACGCCGACATTTCACAAAACTAAACAAAGAGCAACAGAAGTTGCACTGTAAACCTTCTCCTGCTACTCTTTGAATTTTGCTTTTGTGTAAACAGCTGGTGTTTGTCAGAGCTACAATACCGGCACCTGGTGAATAAACCCTTTAATGTAATGTACATTGTACAAACACTGGAAAGACAAGCCCGCTTCTTTGAGATGTTAAACCTTAAGTCTGTGTCAGACGAACGCAGTGATCACGTCCGTGTTGCCGCACTTTTTAACGTCTGTCATAGCATAAAATTATGATCAATAGAGACCCACACACAAAGTACATCCGCACAGAAGTGCGTACGCACAACGCACCGGACGCAATTTAGGCAAGAACGTCAAACCGCTAAAACGGATGCACAGAGTGCGCCACGTCCGCGTAGCTTTGTGTGTGAGTGATGGAGCGTAGTCAGACGGACTGCATTTTTGACAGACAAAATGGTTTTCCATAAACTGTATCAATTTTTTCATTTTACATATTAATTTTATTTCCCATCTACATCAGTCAAAAAAAAAAACCGACCGTGTGGTGTCTACAGTATCATCAGTCAGAAAGTACGTCAGTTGTGCACGGACGCACCGTGTGCTCAGAATGCGTTCATCTGACATTAGCCTAAAACTGCTTGGTTCTTTCATTTATAGGACCCTTAAAAAGGTCCGGATCAATTTATTAAAAAAGAAAAATCATTAGCTCTTCTATTTTTGTTTAAAAATAACAAACTTTTTATAAAACACAAAGAAAAAGGAATATATCTGCAAGACATATTGTAATATTCCATGGGCACAGGGAAAAAGACTATAGGGTGGCCAGTCACATACTAAAGGATAAAGAGGGGATGCTATGTGCTTTGTATCCTGTATTAAGAGAGAGGCCAATTGTATAGTCTGGTCTGTGCCCATGGGAGATTACCCTATGTGTTCTGTATTCAATAACAATGTTATGTATTGTTACTCCATTTACAACTGTATCATTTCATTCTGCAATAACCGATTACATAAACACATACATTGTATTACATTCCACTCTCCTGCCTTCTATGATGAATTTAGGGTAGCTCAGAGATATCTGTTGGGTATGTAGATATATATATCTACATATCTGGTCAGCGCGAAATGGTAGAACGCAAGGGATATGTGGGTAGATCTTGTTGTACTTTCATCCGTAGAGATTCGACATATGAAATAGGAAAAAAACTATATTTGTGCAGTATGTTATGACTAAAATGTAACAAGATGTACATAGAGAGAATTTTCCCACTCACAAATCTGGAGCCCCAACACTGGCTCTGAGTGGGGAAGTGCCTCTGGGTTATTTTTCTGAAGGTATTCTCAGGAAACCCACTCCTTTTGTTCACTGTTATTCGTGGTTTTCTCGATAAGGTAGATATAGAATAAAGACACAAAAGAGATCTCTGTGTGTATCTGGATTATGAAAATGAGGAATGAAAACTCCTATTGGAGTGTTAACTCACATTTGATGGAGCTTGTTCAAGCTCAAGATATGCGCCTATGGGTTTTGTGTGGTCAAACCCAAAAAAGACCGAACAGATGCTGGATAACGTTCTTAAAAATTTAATAAAAAGGTTTAACAAAGTTAAAATAAAACAAATAAGAGTCCAGGACGCGTTTCACCGCTATCACGGCTTCTTCAGCTGGTATCATCTGAATGCGAACTTCCAAACATCATGTTATAGTCTCATAAATCAGAGAGATGAGTAGTTTCACGTGTTGTTGGTTAACGAGTGGCGTGCGTTCCACGCCTCTCAATGCAGTCTGTCCAAGTTCCGACAGTGAAGCGCCATTTTGCGCAGGCGCAATGCAAGGTTTCCGCGTTTCAAGATGCGTTTCAGTGACGTAATCCGTCTTTATTTCGTTCTTAAGCATTTGACCATTAAACATCAAATATAGATAAAAAACAATGAGGTAAAATTAGTATATACGGCAACACATCGTGTCATATCCCAAATGAAAAAGGCAAAGCTTCTCAAATCGTTATACATCTAAAACGTAGGAAAAAGGGAGAAAAATCAATAGATGAAAAATCGGTCTAGGGATTGCCAAAAAAAGTTAGCTTTGTGATAAACCAAGATATGTTACTTTGTTATGGACGATATTGTATCTATATTGACCTCTCAAATCCGACACCATTGTGTATGTATGTACTGAAAATTATGTATTTTGTGAGAGTATACTATATCGTTAGAATAAATCTGTGCTCGATTGGTGTGTTGACTATACCTCAGATGTATAATGAGGGGCTAGAAAATATAGCCGACATTTATATAAATGCACTGAGAAGTATATTGGGGAGTAATTATTCTAACTCCTACCAATGGTTTGGGGGAAACCACTACTTTCTGGTCGAGCTGGGTATTGGGTATATCACCCTGTTCTGGGCGCTTACCATTTCTTTTCTCAACCATATATATCTACATACCCATGTACACACACACACACACACACAATATCCATGTACTCAACACAGATACAGTATCTCTGAGCTAGCCTAAATTTGTGCTGGAAAGCAGCAGTGTTGAATTAAACACAGCATATGGAGGCTAAAAGTTAGCATAGAAAATAGAGAGCATGATTAGCTATGCTAATTATCAGCCGTTTTGGGTGCCTACTGGGAATCAGGGTGAGCTGGAGAGGAGAAAGGCAGGGAGAAGGAGAGGGGGAGAGAAAAAATTAAAAAGCAGGAAGCAGCAGCTGTGCATTTGAATTGATTTATAGAGATCGGCTTGAAGCCGTATGCAAAGCAGGGGCTGCTCGGGCTAATTAGAAAAATAAATTGCTCTTGGAAGATATTTATGAAGCATTCACATGTAAAAGCACACAGAACCAGTCTGAAGATGCAGAGTCTTTAACGGTAGATGCTCAGCCGTACACGCCTTGCAGATAATCACCGGCACGGCGCTGAAGAGCAGCCACTTTCAAGAGCAAATTTATACAGCAATCACACAACTTGTTTAACAGCGCTTTATCGCTCAATATTGAGAGCGGCGCTAATAACAGGATAGGAGGCTTTAATTAGTGGAAAATAATGCCATTTTACAAGCGACGGAGGGGGGGATTATGCGCGGCTAAGCGTTACTCTCGATTTACTGAGAATATAGTTTAATCCAATGAAGAGCAGACGATTAGGAGAAATGTGGCATGTTGATGTCAGACGAGCAGGCGAGGTCAGCTACTCCTAAGCATCTGTATCGCTGTCAGATGATTTCATACGTTTAAACGAAAAGGTCTTCTGTTTCAGTGATGCGAAAGTGTAGAAATACTTTCCTCAACGCTTTATGCGTCTCCAGCAAAAGAATAAACTACCCCAAAAAATGGCAATGTCAGCTTTTTAATTAGGATTACTAAAATAAAAATAAAAAACGTCGCAAATTCTTGACTTTTTCCTTCTCTTTTTGCTCAGAAATTATAAAAGACGCTAGGCTTTATTTTTGGCATTATTCCATAGAAATAAAAAAGTAAGCAGGCCCAGATAACAAGATTTTCAACCACTGTGCTGTGACGGATGGATGTGCTGTAGGAATTTGCGGTGGGATAATGGATTGAAGTGTAACACGGGTGGGGGTGGGACTACATCTTCATAGAAGATCAGCTACTCATTCAGTTTTGAGCCTCATGGGTAATGTCGTTCCAAAACATATGGAGGCCCATGTTTGCTGGCCTCTGGTGTGAAAGAACTGTGATACAATGTGGGTGTAATCGAGTAATTCTAAAAAAGCAAGACTGGTCACGGAAAAGAATTCTGAAAAGACGCTTACCAGCTTAATACTAGTCTTTTAAAAAAATATATATATTAGGGTTGCAACTAATTATTATTTTCATAAATCGATTAGTTGTCGCTTCATTTTCAAAAACAATTCTTGTTTTGTTTATTCAAAAGGAACACTAAGAAAATTAATCCGCCACTCCCCACCCCCTCTTTTTCTTGTGTAATTTATGTACTGTACGTAACATATGTACATACACAAATTGCATATCTTGCATAAATTCTGTACTTCTGCACACAAGGTACACGTGTGGGTGGAGGGATGGTGACAGGTGGGAGGGACTTAGTTTGGGCAAGGGACCGGGCCTGTGTTTGAGACGGAGTGTGGGGGAAGGAACTGGATCAATAGGAGGGAAGGCAGCTCTGGTCCGTAGAGAGGGTGGTGGTACAGGACTCCTGCTCCAAGTAAGGATAAAACACTTGCAGTACAGCTCCTCCCCCAGCAGCTCCACTATAGCTCTATTGTAAACTAAAAATCAAACTGGTGATGTCTGACATAACCATATAAGTAAATTACACAGAGTAAAGCATTGGCATGTCTTCTCCAATTAACACAGTGTGACTCTAGACAGTGTGTGCTATACACTAGGGATGCAGCGAAATTTTGGCCACTGAAAATATCGGCTGAAATGGTGCTTTTGGCCAAAAGGGAAAAACTGCTGGAAAAAAAAAACGAAAATCAGTCATCCGCTAGGATCCAGGTTAAGATGACTGATTATTTATCCCGAGCTGCTTCTTCCTCATGGCGGCATGTCCGGAGCCCAGCATGGCGGCACAGAGCAGATTCCACGCTCCAGCGGGGTTCCTGGGTTACAGGGCCCATGTCCAGGGAGGGGGGGCTGCGCTGTCCTCCCGGGCCCATGGTGCACACATCCTTACGGTGACAAGAGGAGCCGCTCGGGGCCTGCTGATCCCCGGTCTTGTCCGTTTCATCTTTGGGGCTCCTCACACTCAGCCAGAGGCGTAGCATGGTCATGAGGTGCCCAGGGGCAAGTCTTACATTAGCGGCCGCCCAGCCAAAAATAAATGATTAATAATAGCATATTATTATTATTAATCCAATAGTAATAGCATAATAATAAGAATATTGTGCTTGCAGAGGTAGATGTTTAAACAAAAATAAAAAGTAACACACAGGACCAGCAGAAATTTGAACTCAGAACTGCCTGCTTACTAGATAGGTGCTTTTACCTACTGAGTCACAGGACTGACACAAATAATCTTTTACACATATCTAATGAGGAATCCCTGCCCTGGGAGAAAAATGTTGCCACTGGCTAAGGTGGGCTGCCGCTGCGGCCCCGCACTGAGAAAGAAGCGTTCGGGGAGGGGACTCTCTACCTGGGTATGCGTGTGCACGGAACAGGTAACTCGTGCGCACGCAAATGAAAAAACTAGATTAGCTCGTGGCCACGATTTACTAGATCGTCCCCACGACCTTACGTATCATGGGCACAAGTTAATTTTTTTCTTCATTTCACCGGGGCTTCTTTCTGCAGAGCTCTGCCGATGTCAAGCTGTAAAAAAAAAAAAGGTTTGCATGTGGGCTGATGTATTAGGTTGTGGGGACAATCTCATACATTGAGCTCACGTGTTAACCCTTTGCATGCGCACAAGAAAGCTAGCTCTCCTCAAACCCTCCTAGCTAGAGATTGGGGCTGCAGCCTTAAATAATTGGCAGAGCTCCATAACAGAAAAGGTTTGTTGTGGCACACTTGGTGAACGCTCCTGCAAAGTACGCAAGAGATAGTGAGTTCACATCTCAGAATTATTTTTTTTTTTTAAAGTTATCTACCTCTGCCTGTATTATAATAATTCTATGATTATGATTGTATTATATTATTCTCATAATATTAATGCGGTTATTATAAATCACACAATAATCATAGCAAGCTTTGTATCACTTAAATAAATAAAACAAAGCCTCCTAGGATTATTATTGTATTTATTATTCTTAATAATAATAATAATAGCAGCATTATAATAATACAGGCACAGGTAGTTAAGTGAAAAAAAAAAAAATCCTGCTGAGATGTGAACTCACTACCTTCTATTTACATTATAGGAGCATTAACCAAACATGCCACAGCACTACCTTTTGTAATACACACCTCTGCTAATTTAAGGCTGTGGGCTCATCTCCAGCTAGGAGGGCTTGGGGAGAGGAATTTCTGCAAGTGCACAAAGCGTTAACTGGTAGAAGATCGATGACCGGGGAAAACGTTATTTTTTTTTAAAACTTGACACACAACGGCAGGGCTCAATGAAGTTACTTTGAAAGGTCCATTGGTTTTTTTTTAATTAAGGAGCACTACAAATTCCATTTTATACCCAAACTGTATAAGTGCCAGGAATTTGTGGAATTTATTCAATTGTAAAAGAACCCTGATATTTAGTACCCTCTTGTCCAGCAGTTTAGTAAATAACCCCCTAATATGATATGATATCATAAAAATTGCCAAATACAAGGCATTAGGAAGGGAAAGCTGGATTAGGGCGATTTCTCTTTATTTTGATCTTTTTAACTGTCTCTGATTTGGTATATTCAGGTGAGTTTGCCATATATCATGCATTATTTATATATCAGATTGCCTTATATCAGTTTCATGAGCGTGTAATAATATAGCACATATTGCAGCCTCATTAAACTCCTAAGGCAAACGGATATAAGAATATGCTGTACATTGTGTAAAGGTACCTCTGCCAGTATTAGGAAACATAGGAATAGGGTGTATCGTCGGAGTAAGACACTGACAGTCACAGTATTCAATATAAAAAGAAGTAGATTTACAGGATTTATTCTGACCAGCAGCCCAGCTGGTGATTCCTGCTTCTGTGGTTTGATTTCCACACCAGGCACCACAGTAAAGTCTGGCCGTGCCGCTTCTCAGCTGCATGCAGGGCTCCAGGGCAGGCAGAAAGGCGGGGAAAACAAAACGATAATCCAGCCAATCCACAGCTACTTACTATGTGCACAAGTCTAGCTGGGATCAGGATGCTGCATGCTCATTGGCAGTTTAGCAGCTGCCAGCCAGTCACAGTGCACGGGGGTACTATTGAAGGAGAGGAAGGTCTGACTCCAAACACGAGGACCAGGCAGTGCCGCCGCTCCCGCAATGCTCCTTCGAGGCTTCGGTCAGTAAACTTTATTAAATTTGTGTGTTTTGATAATGAACTGGAGGAGCTTGTGGTGCCCCTGTCAGATCAGCACCCGGGGCAAGTACCCCCCTGACCCCCCCCTCGCTAAGCCACTGCACTCGGTCACAAGTGAAGCTTGCCCACTGGATCGTGCGTCACCTGGGAGCTCAACTCCTATTGGCTGCAATTTAGCAAATAGGAGCCGAGCTCCCAGGAGACGCAACGATCCTGCGGGCGAGCTTCGCTTGTGGCCGAGTGTGAGGAACCCCGAAGAGGAAACAGCAGGCAAGACCAGGGATAAAAATAAAAACAAAAACAACACCTAGGAAGAGTAAGGCGACTACTCCCACAACCCCCTAACTGGCAGGAACATGGTGCTATTACTGTGCGATCTGTGTTTTTCATCTTTTCATCATTTATGTTGTGTACATATAGGCTTCTATGTGTGGCCTGTTATAAAGGCGTATTGTGGTTCTGTGAATTTTCACTCTGTATAAAAGAGATACTATCAAGCCACCGTGGAAGTGTCCTATTTGAAGGTTCATTTCTGACCTATATGTACCTTTCTTTTAACATTATGTGTGTGGTTGTTTTTTGATAATTTGTGTTTATTATTTTTCTTCAATAAAGACTGTGGTCTGTGAGTTTTACCTAATTCTGCGATTATTTTTGGCACCATGTCCCTGCCAGTTAGGGGGGTGTGGGAGTAGTCTCCTTACTCTTCCTAGGTGTTGTGTTTTTGTTTCTGAGTGGGTTAGGCCCGGTTAATTGGCAGGGCTATATATTTACACCTTGTTTGAGAGAGACCTTTTATGCTCACTCTCAATATATACTACCTTTTCTTGATTTTTAAGACTGGGGATCAGCAGGCCCTGAGCGGCTCCTCTCGTCACTGTCGGGATGTGCGCACCATGGGCCCAGGAGGACAGCGCAGCCCCCCCCCCTCCCCGGACATGGGCCCTGTAACCCAGGAGCCCCACTGGAGCGTGGAAGCTGCTGGTGTCCTGCCTGCTGTTTGCCGCCCTGCTGGGCCCCTGGCTCGGCCGACTGATTTTGCCTACATTTTTTGTTTTATCAGCCCGAAATTCTCATTTCGGTGCACCACTACTATACACAGACCAATTAAATCGACCAACTAATTAATCGATAATGAGAATAGTTGACAACTATTCTCATTATCGACTAGTTGTCGATTCGTTGTTTCAGCCCTAAAATACATTTTTATAAAAAACCTATTTGTGTGTATGGACAATTTTTTGCTCCATAATCAGCTTCTTGAGTGATGAAAAGGTTGATCAATACATGAAGCAAATAATTCAGTGGATTTGACTAAGGGGTGACAAGACCTCTTCAAAAGGAGGTCTTGGTGTCACTAAACTATGATCATGGTGCAATAAGACAATTATTTTTCCACAGCAAATTGTTGCATGTCCAAAATAAATAATAAAATTAAAAAAAATTACAGGTGCCTGTAACTGTAAAATATGATCATACAAGTGAAGAAGATTCCCGAACCAAAATGACTTGGCAGAAAAAGATAGAGATTGAGGCAAAAGCCACTTAAATATCCACCATACATCATCATTTTTTAGACGAGCGCTGTATAGTCTTGTTCAATAATCCCCATGGATACTTTGTAAGTTCATGTTGGTATATCCAACCTCATGTACCTGTATGACAAACCTCTCCTCACCGCTGTCAGTCTGATTCCTCACTCTACATTGCACAATGAAGGACCATTACTAGTGGATTGCATGACACACACACACTTTACTTTGATAACTTGATGAAAAGGGTCAACGTTCTAGTCCTACTTGACTTTCCTGTCTTTAGGTAAGTCCACTAGGACTGAAACATTGACCTTCTTCACAACTGGGTAAAGATTTTCTAAGTAAAGACCATGCATGCATGCAGCATAGTGTTTATGTATGAAACTGGCGGAGCTCGAGGCATTTAAGGAGTACAACCCTGCTGTTTTGTGTAATACATACACACAGATTTATTATATATAAATTTAGCCATCTGTATTATCAAGAAAGAAAGACAAAAAAAAAATTACAATAAAAATGCTGGCTTTTCAGATCATCACTAGGGGGAGTGCAGCTAGCTCGACATCTGGCCATACGGCACGGAGACAGGGAGCCCTCTGGGACTAAGCAGACAGACTGGAAAGGAAAAAAAAATGAAGAATAGGAAAAAAACAAAATCAACTGTCACAGCCCGATCTACAGGGAGAAGTCGGGGCCACCATATTCCACCTGTCAGAATCTCTGCACGTGATCTGAAAATATCTTCCTGGATTTATTTATTGTTTTACAGTGATGTTGTATTTATTTATTTTCAGACATTGGGCAAGACTAGAAGCTGAAACGGTGGAGGCGGCAACAAGCAGCTGATGGGACTGACTACGGCAAGGCATGCGGATTGGAGATTGCGATAGGAGACAAGTGGCAATAAACACTATTAAACCTCAAAACACCCGGGCCCCTCCATCCATCCAGAGCTGCAAAAGGGAAACATTGGGGCAATGTGATAGCACTACCTCCCCATTTCAGCGTGCCACCGGACTGATTATATGAAGGGGTCATTAGTTAATGCCAGCAATAGCGCCACAGCTGGCATAGTCTCCTGGAGTCAATACGATTCTATGGAGACCTGCGCTGCCCTTAAATAGCTGCTGGAGTCCTTCCACTCTCCTGCGTGGGTCAGTGGACGTACATGGGCAACTATTTGTTCAGTTTCCTTCTGCATGCATCCAAAGGCGGCGGTGAAATTGCACCGCAGGGCTAGTGGTTTATGGGATTTTTTTTCAGGCTGTGATGTTTGCGTTAAGTGATTTTGGAAAAGCAGGGTCCGAGTTGGTAGGATCTAACGACTGGAGAGGAGAATACCAACGGACCTTGAAAGGACTCCAAATTCTCCTTGCGGCCACGAATGAATGCCTGTACAGAGATTAGGACGTGTAACAGTACAGACTCTGAACAACCGCGCTGCAAGCAATGACTGTGGTTCGGCTGCAATGGTGACTTGAGCGTCATGACTGTACTGCTCGTTAATATAACAAGCCCAATCATAATCTCTAACGGCTCATTTGGAATAGTGTCCCAGGGAGAACAGATATATTCCTGGTTTATAAAGTGTGTTGTAGGTACAGGAACCGTGCACACAAACTACGTGCAAAAAGCACAAGACGTAAGTGTAACATTGTGCAAGTGAGCTTACAATCTAAAAGGAATATACCCTTATGGGCAGTTACTTACAAAAATAAACTTTTTTTCTCTTATAGGTTTTATAGATTCTCAGCATAGTAAAAAAATATAAGCATTTTAGCGTTCGATTCTATGGCAGGTGCTACTTCAGCACCATGTCTCAGAAAGAAGTGCTACCCTCAGTAATACTTGTGGTAGCGCCATGTGTAACACCTCGCTGCCGGGCCACGAGTTCTCGCGAGATCGTACAGCGCAGCAGAGTGATCTCAGAGGTAGGCTGGGGACTATTTGTCCCCAGTCTCACTCTGCTCCCAGGGGACAAGAAGCGGCGGTTTGGGCCACCGTTCTCACCACGGGATGAGAGGGGAGTATCTGATTTATTGGGGGGTTTAGGGGGTGCTACATGATTCAGCAATAGCAGAATCAGTTAGCACCAGCTTTTAGGATTAGCTAAAAAAAAAAAAATTAACCAATCAGTGTTTTAACTAGCGCTGTAATACCTTACTTATCGAAACGCTAATTACAGATTGCAATCCCCATGTTAGGTATAGGATGCGCAAAGAACAGGAAGCTCGAGCAAGCACTGATTAGCTGACACATTTTTAACAGGTTTAGTGTTCTTAAGGTAATATGGGGGGATGCATTAAAGTCACTTATTCCGACGTTAACGCGTAGATACCCCAATGCTACAGTTAGCGTTCAGAATGGAATCTTAATCCGAGACGTTTAATCATCTTAAAATGGCCATTAGAACTATAGACCCACTTCCCCACGACAAGGCAAGTCTCATAGGTGGGTCTGACTGCAAGCTTGCGTTGTTGCTGCTCAAGATTGATGGGAGTTGAGCATGTAACATCTTATGTTGTAGCAGTTTTGTGGGCAGTTGTTTATAGATCCCTTCCATGCTCCGGGTTTCATCACTGTGTAAGTATCCTCTGCAGAGCAGCAGACAGGCCAGAATATTTTGCGCAAAACTAGCAAAGTGCGCACCCGAAAAATTGTATGAATAACGAGGGGCAGAGTATAAGCTTTAAAATTCTTATTGGTGGTGACATAATGCTGTACAATTGGATTAAGAGAGAAAAGAAGGGAGGAAAGGGATAGAAAGATAACAGAAAGGAAAAGATGAAGGAAAGAAAAAAAAGGCAAGAAGAAGGAAAGGATAAGAAGGACAGAGGAAAGAACGAGAAGATTATTATGAAGAGGAAAAAGGTGAGAGAATAAAAACACAGATTTATAAACAAAAATACCAGTATGCGAGGAGTCCCTGTCCTTTTCTGGCGCATATAAAGTAGAAATATTGATTTATCTTATGGCTAGCAATAAAGTTTTAGGAACACATACAGTACTGTGCAAAGGTTTTAGGCAGGTGTGAAAAAATGCTGTAAACAAAGAATGCTTTCAGAAATATAAATAATGATTGTTTATATGTCAATTTTCAACATGCAAAGTGAGCGAACAAATGAAAAATCTAAATGAAATCAATATTTGGTGTTACTACCTTTTGCCGTCAAACCAGAATCAATTCTCATTAGGTACACTTGCACAAAGTTAGGGATTTTGTAGGATTATAGTCAGGTGTATGATCAACCAATTATACCAAACAGGTGCTAATGATCATCAATGTCACACGTAGGTTGAAACCCAGTCATGAACTGAAACAGAAACAGCTGTGTAGGAGGCTTAAAACTGGGTGAGGAACAGCCAAACTCTGCTACCAAGGTGAGGTTGTGAAAGACCGTTTCATGTCATGGCAAGATTGAGCACAGCAACAAAACACAAGGTAGTTATACTGCATCAACGAGGTCTCTCCCAGACAAAGATTTCAAAGCAGACTGGGGTTTCAAGATGTGCTGTTCAAGCTCTTTTGAAGAAGCACAAAGAAACCGGCAACGTTGAGGATCGTAAACGCAGTGGTCGGCCAAGGAAACTTAGTGCAGCAGATGAAAGACACATCAAGCTTATTGCCCTTCGAAATTGGAAGATGTCCAGCAGTGCCATCAGCTCAGAACTGGCAGAAATCAGTGGGACCCAGGTACACCCATTTACTGTCTAGAGAAATCTGGCCAGAAGTGGTCTTCATGGAAGAGTTGCAGCCAAAAAGCCATACCTCCAACGTGGGAACAAGGCCAAGCGACTAAAGTATGCACGAAAACATAGGAACTGGGGTGCAGAACAATGGCAGCAGGTGCTCTGGACTGAGGAGTCAAAATTTGAAATATTTGGCTGTAGCAGAAGGCAGTTTGTTCGTCGAAGGCCTGGAGAGCGGTACAATAATGAGTGTCTGCAGGCAACAGTGAAGCACGGTGGAGGTTCCTTGAACGTTTGGGGCTGCATTTCTGCAAATGGAGTTGGAGATTTGGTCAGGATTAATGGTGTTCTTAATGCTGAGAAATACAGGCAGATACTTACCCATCATGCAATACCATCAGGGAGGCGTATGATTGGCCCCAAGTTTATTCTGCAGCAGGACAACGACCCCAAACATACAGTCAAAGTCATTATGAACTATCTTCAGCGTAAAGGAGAACAAGAAGTACTGGAAGTGATGGCATGACCTCCACAGAGCCCTGATCTCAACATCGAGTGTGTCTGGGCTTACATGAAGAGACAGAAGGATGTGAGAAAGCCTACATCCACAGAAGATCTGTGGTTAGTTCTCCAAGATGTTTGGAACAACCTACAAGCCGAATTTCTTCAAAAACTGTCTGCAAGTCTACCTAGAAGAATTGCTGCGGTTTTCAAGGCAAAGGGTGGTCACACCAAATATTGATTTGATTTAGATTTCGCTTTTGTTCATTCACTGCATTTTGTTCATTTATGAACATAAATGTGTAACACTTCCATTTGTGAAAGCATTCTTTGTTTACAGCAATTTTTCACACCTGCCTAAAACTTTTGCACAGTACTGTACATGCAAATACTTTAACAATGTTCGATTTAACGCAGTGGTATTTGTACATAAAACTTTGTGTGTACAGTAACAAACATCACCCCCTCTTCCCTCCATAAAGCGATACAGAATGAGGATTCTGGTTTGCGCTGACAGAGTTAGAGAATCCTGATGCACTGCAGTGTGGCCTCATTCCAAGAAGATCTCAGCACCTGCCCCCGTGGGAATGAACTTCACATCCCTGCAGCAAGACCAGGCAGAGGGAGTGCACCTCCTTACACCAGCCTGGACGTGCAATTCCAGCCATCCTACGTGTTTCTGTCATCATTGCAAACAATTAAGTTGTGCTACGCTAGCAGGTGCTCGTTACAGATAATCACCCTTAGATATGTTTTGGAGAAGCCACTACTGTTAACCTGGTCAATTCACCCGTGGGATAGATGTAGGATTTATTTTTGAACCTCGTCTAAACGATGTTGAACAATGTCTAAACGATGTTGAACAATGTCTAAACGGATTCAAAGTCTCAGCCCAAAGCTTCGTGCAGTAGGGACAGACAGAATGTAAAGTGCATAATAATGTGTGAAAAGTAAGCATAGAGAATCAATGTCACGCTGTCCCCTCCTCGGCCTCCAGATCCCCCAGTCACATGAGTAACTGAAAACATACAGGGTTATTCAGAGAGAGTCGAAAATAGCACCGAACAGTGAATTTCCCCTTACGGTGATATTTTGTGGCCATGCGGCTTTTCAAGAAGCTGGAAGTTCGCCAAATATTGGCAAATTACCTGCCAAATATGGTGCCGTTTGAGGGCAGCGATATCCCCGTAGAGAAGTAATGGGTTAATCTGCTCAGAGAACACAAACGGCAGAGAAAGGTCAGTGAAAACCCAAATTTCCAGTGGTTTCATTCAACAGGTTTAGTCAGGCGAATCCCATAGGTTTCAATGTAAAAAATATTCCCGTCTTTACTAAATATTTATTCATGTTTATTCTATTCACTTTGCAGCAAAAAGTCTCATTTATTTTTTTAGGTGAATTCTCCCCCCCCTCCCCCAATAATTTTTTTTAATGCAAATTTTTTTCTGTAACAGACCTTTTTATTATTATTCGTAGGACTTCTATGTTATTTCCAGACATTTCCATGCAGTAGTTTTTTGCAAACTCCTTTTAGAATTTTCAGGGTGTTTTTTTCTTTTTTACCCAGTTCGTTGGCTTTTTCCGGCGGCCGATCCATTCAACGTTTTTGCGGTGGATTGACAGATACAACGGTTTTTCGGATGCGTTCGGCAGCTTGTTCCCGCAGTGAATGCTGAATTCACTGCTGGGTCGTCGAATCGGACTAGTCCAAGTGAACAGAACGGGAGAGCACTGAAATGTCTGTGACATTTCGGTGTCGGCCACCAAAATTATCGGCTGAAAATGGTGCTTTCAGCTTCAGCCGAAATGGAAAACTCAGCCGGAAAAAAACGGCTGAAAAGTTTCCTCTCAAAATGGGGCATGGAGGCCCAGCTGATCCGGGGGCTCGCCTGAGCCTTGAGGCTGGCCAAGCTGCCTGCTCGGCCAGCCTCCAGGCTCAGACGAGTCCCCGGCCCCCAGCCTGAGCCTCCAGGCCCAGGTGACGGATTTTGTTGGGGGGGGGGTGAGAGCGTTGCACATACTCTCCTACATCGGCCCTGAGTCCTCCAGCAGTGGCAGTCCTCCTGCATCCAGTGTCCGCTCTTCGTTGGTCGCCGAGATGACATCACGGAAGCCTTTAACCCTGGCGACTGACACAGAGCGGACACTGGATGCAGGAGGACTGCCACCGCTGGAGGAGCTCAGGGCCGATGCAGGTGAATATGTAGGCAACATACTCCCCTACATCCTCCTACTTCGGACCTGAGCTCCAGCTGTGGCAGTCCCGTGGTGACAGTCCTCCGGCAGCCAGTTCCCACTCTCCATCAGACGCAGGGATGACGTTGCCGAGGCGGAAGCCTTTGACCCAGCTGTCTGCAGGGTTAAAGGCTTCCACCTCTGCGATGTCATCCCTGCGTCTGACGGAGAACGGGAACCGGCTGCCGGAGGACTGTCACCACGGGACTGCCAACGCTGGAGCTCAGGGCCGAAGTAGGAGGATGTAGGTGCATCCAATCAGCTATCTGAACCTGAGCCTGGAGGCCGGCCGAGCAGCATGCTCGGCAGGCCTTCGGGATCAGGTGAGTCCCTGGCCTGGCCCGGCCTCCAAGGCCCAGGTTCTCATGTCTGATTTTCGGCCGAACCGATCCCAAATTTTCGGACGGAAATTTCCATTTCAGTGCACACCAATTTCAGTGTTCTCTGAATAACCCGAATAGTCAATAGCATTTGTGCCAGGATTGCTTAATGAGAGGAGCAAGGCTGCCACCACAATTCTTGGAGCCCCTTACCGATCTACTGGGTCCACTACCCCTTCTGTCAGTTTCCCATTTTAGTAAACCAATCAAAAATAAACATTTTACTTCCACTGTTCACCTTATTTTACAGGGAGTGAGATAAATCCCTGATGGGTCAGTAAGGGAATTAAAAAGTGTTCCCGTTCGTGAAAACATTCGGTCTGCACCTCTACCTGGCTCCCTCAGTGATTTGTTAGAGTACGCTTAGCAGCCTGTGCCAGTCATGGGTGGCATGGAGGGTCCCTTACATCTGTGCCACCTAGTAACGATGCACAGGGTTTAGGAAGAGCCAGCAGCCAATGGGTCCATGAACATATGATGGACTGTCAAGCCCCTCGACGGCAGCCCTAGAGGTGGCCATTCCCTGGTACAGCCATTTAGTCTTTCCCTTTTTGTATTCAGTATCAAACAGGCCATACCTGTGACTTATGTTCTCCAATTGCACAGCATTGGCCAGTGCCGCAGCGCTGTACATTGGCTGGGGGACTGCCGAGGCAAACCCCCACTTTCTAGGGAGAACGGCACTCATTCAGTGGCATGCGCAGCCCATTTCACTGGAGTACACGCCTTTGGAATACTTATTTAAAATCTTACAAAACACGGCAAAGAATATGCCTTTTTGAGAAATTAATCAAGTGTTTATAAACATACAATCAATTTCCACATATTTTATCATGACCCTGATAAGAATTATGTAGGGATAGAAATGGGGGAGACAGGACTCAATCAGCCACCATTGGAATGTACCGGAGCACACCCCCTGAGCACCCATATGCTTTTACGGTATGCGGCTGGTTCATAAAGCACTCTGGGGGTGCAAATCATTTTCTTCCAAGGAGGCGCACGTTTCAAATTTCCTGAGTATGCAATCTACAGCTAACACTGAAAAACTGCATCTAGTTTACAAGCAGAACGCGCAGAGCACTACCAGATGGAAATAGCCAGACACACATGACGACTTTTGGCTCAGAGGGATCATTTCATTAAAAATAAAGCAAGGGAGAAAAAGAACTTCAGATCCACTCAATTTTGTATCATCCAATGCCAACAAAACGTAACTTGTTCCAAAAAATTATTTCTCTATCTCAAGTGAAAACACAGACTGAGCTAATGTGACACAAAGTTCATGGTGCTTGTAGAAAAGAGGGAAAGGGGTCCAACGATACTTACAGTTCCTACAAAGTTCAGCTAGCCAATGAGGTAAGCCAATGGAGATGGTATAGAAGTTAGAGATTTAGAATTCAGTGTCAAAACTGCATGTGTGGGGGACAGCACATCTACTCAGGATTCTTATTTGTGTTCTAGAGGTTAACATGATACGAGTCGACTCGACTGTGAGCAGGAGAACCAGGACTTAAAAGGACAGTAATACACTACTCTATGCCACTCAAAGCAAGATATTTTCCATATGATATACCACCAACCCAAAGCAAATAAAGTGAATACTAAGAAAACATCACATAACCAAAACTGGAGGTCCTGCTCCTCTTCACCTCTCCAACAAGTCGAGGAACTAGTAAGTCTGTTTCTTGAGGACCTCGTGCCCAGCAAATAAACCCGAGAGCCTACTTTTAGGAACAGTTGAGGTTTGATATATAGATTTGAATTTTTCCAGAAATTTAGTAACCTGTGAGGCCGCACTGCATGACTGTCCCTCAGTGGTGACATCCGCATGCTGGCCTAGAATCCGGCCCGAGAGTGTGAGAGGAGGGCTGTTCTGTAGGACGGCTCTTCTGCTCAAAGCAGTCACTCACCTGGCGGCATTCGACCAGAAGTGTGTGACAGCATTATTTATTTTTAAAGTTTGGCGAACACATATGCAGGGAGTGTTTCTCTATCAAACGAGCCCAACTTAAATTGGACATGGCATGTTTGCTTTAAGGTCATCCAAGGCTCTTTACACAAAGCACTCTCCAACACCGTTAATAAGGCCAAGCCAAAGAGGTTACCAATCACAGAGTCATGCCAAATTAATTCAGTATAACTTTCCTTCACTGGACATAAGGGGCCTAGCCTTACCCCTGAAAAATACCCCATACCATAATCCCTCCTCCAAACTTTGCAGTTGGCACAATGCAGTCAGGCAGGTAATGTTCTCCTGGCACCTGCCAAACCCAGACTCTCCCATCAGACTGCCAGAAACGGTCACTCGTCAATCCACGGAACACGTTTAAAGTGGTTAGGTTGTTTATAGTTCCCCTTCCTCCACCTGCCTGCATCTATATGGTGTAAACACTGAGTGAAGCAGAGGAGTTTACTCCGCCCACACCAGTGGCCAGGATTTTGAATGATCAGCTGCTGGTCACCAGACTGGTCACTGGTGACATCAGCAAGTTCTGCGTGCAGGCGTCACTCTCGGAGACTGCCCACGATATTATAGGGGCTATTCAGAGAACACGCATGTAACAGATCTCTGTGCCCGGACAGGGTCACATCTGCCAAATGCGGCTTCCTCACTGGACACCCAGTTTCTCCTCATGACTCTCACAACTTTCTCTTGTACCTTAGCCCCAGCTCAAGGCCCGGTGTATGTAGAGAGCCTGGCTAGCACCCCCAGAAATAAACCGAAGCTGCCTCCAGCGGGCAAAAGATTCCTGGTACTCCAAATCATGAGTCATGACTATTGTCAGAATAGAACCGTTTATTCACAGAGAGGATAGTACATTTGCATACAATCAAACAGACAACATCACAGATCAGATAGGTACACAGGACATTCAAACAATGGAGAATGGGGGAAGGAGAAAACCAGGGTAAACAAAAGGAATTTCTTACTGAGAGAATTTACACAATAGCAGGTACAAATACAGAGATCTACACTATACAGGGAATAACACACAGACATCAGAAATCTTTAGTTAACTGGTAGATATATAAAACAGTGAAAACCAAATCTATTTAAAAGGCCCACCAGTTCCTCCAATAGTCTCTTTCATGGGCCATTGTCTATGGGCAGGAGGCCAGCGCACAGCCCCCTCCAAATCGCACAGTGACATTGTGTTCGGTCACATATCTCCACCTTCCAAAACAGACTAACCAGGTCCTCGACCTCCCACAGGTCTAGACCTGCGTTAGTCGCAAACTCCCACCCAAGAAAAACATCCTGCCAGAAAGTTTTATTCAGGCGCTGGGGAGCTTGTGCTGTCCCATCTCCTGGTATAGCGATCAGCTGCTGGAGAGAATGGGGGGTGGCTGGTGTCTCATCAGGAGATGGCTGGGGATCTGCGCCAACTGCCCAGCACTCAGAGGGCACACACTTGGAAACCATAGTCTCATCTATAATCCCACAGTAAATGTCTCCATCCTGGGGGAGGGGGTCAACAGCACATGGTGACTGGAAAAAGGGGGCACACCCATCCTCACACTGGGGCTCAATCTTTTGAGGAGTGAGACCAGCTGTCTCCCCTCCTGGGATTATTACCTGCAGTTGGGGAGAGGTAGGAACAGCACGCTCTCCCAGAGATGCCAGCTTTTCCGCTGGGTTGGGGAACCGCTCCCCCGTACATAAATTATATTTCGTAAGCGCTGGAGCACCTGCCGATACAAACGTTGAATCTGGGCCAACTGCCCCACATCTTCCAGGCTCTGTATTAAGGACCACAGCCTCTTCCTCTGCGGGCCATGTAATGTCCGTTGTCCTCTACTCTTCCACTCGCGAAATCTGCTGCTCTAGGGGCATGAACTCTGAGCCAAGTTGCTGACCGTAATCTAGCATGGCTTGGCAGTCCCCCTGTAGCTTTTTCTCGTCGACGGAACTGTCGATAAGATCCTTGTTCTCTCTGTCCACCATCTGGGGGCACCTCTGACCTTCCTCCTCTCGACGCTCCAACACTGCCGCACTTGCTGGGCACAAGCTACTGGCGTTCTGCCTCCTGGCCTGTGTGTCCGCTGGTCTTTGTAGGTCAACCTAGACAAAGGGAGCCAAGCCTAGCTGTTTATTGGACTCTAACAACGTCTTGTAAGCTATTTCCAGCTCCCATTCCTGGACACCAAGGAATTCCACATCCTCCTGGAACAAAACTTTGCCAGAGAGCTCCATCTCTCTCGCTCTCTCTCTCTCTCTGCACTCCAAGATATCCTCCAGACGCCACTCCGATTCACTCCCAAATCTGGATCCTCCACTAGCTTCTCATGTAACAGTCCAAGGCCGCCATAGCGGCTCTGTGACTGTGGCCATCTTCTGCCGCACCGTCTGGATATTGAATCGCGGTGATGATTTGGATGTCCTTAGACTGTAGGAAGCATCCCACGCGCTGCCACCACTGTAACAGATCTCTGTGCCCGGACAGGGTCACATCTGCCAAATGCTGCTTCCTCGCTGGACACCCAGTTTCTCTTCGTGACTCTCACACCCTTCTCTTGTACCTTAGCCCCAGCTCAAGGCCCGGTGTATGTAGAGAGCCTGGCTAGCACCCCCAGAAATAAGACGAAGCTGTAGACCTGGAGCCTTTCCTTGGCACAGCGGGCAGAAGATTCCTGGTACTCCAAATCATGAGTCGTGACTTCAAGCTTGGTCAGAATAGAACTGAGAGGACAGATAGAGTCAAGGACCAGTACATTTGCATACAATCAATCAGACACATCACAGATCAGATAACTACCCAGGGCCTTCAACCAATGGAGAATGGGGGAAGGAGAAAGCACGTAAACAAAAGGAATTTCTTACTGAGAGAATTTACACAATAGCAGGTACTAATACAGAGATCTACACTATACAGGGAATAACACACAGACATCAGAAATCTTTAGTTAACTGGTAGATATATAAAACAGTGAAAACCAAATCTATTTAAAAGGCCCACCAGTTCCTCCAATAGTCTTCTCTTTCACGGGCCATAGTCTCTGGGCAGGAGGCCAGCGCACAGCCCCCTCCAAATTGCAAAGTGACATTGTGTTCTGTCACAACGCAGTTCACCAAATTTTGGTAAAACTACCAGCAAGTACGGTGCCTGTGCGAAGACAGTGAAAGTCCCATAGAGAAGCAATGGTTAATCTATTCAGAGAACACCGAACAGCAGTAAAAAGTTGCTGAAATGCCCTGCTGTTCTCGGTTTTCATTCGGCAGGTTTAGTCAGGTAAATCCAATAGGCATCGATGTTAAAAATATTCCCGGTTTTATCCAATATCTAATAAACCGTTTATTATTTTAATCTGCAGTAAAAAGTCTCTATTGATTTTTAGGATCTTTTAGGATTTTTCCGGCAAAATATTTTCCCCTTTTTTTAAAATAAATAAATAAAAAGAGTTTATTTTTCTGGACAGACCTTTTTATTATCATTCATAGGACCTTGTAGATTCCAGACATTTTTGCTTAGTATTTTTTTTGCAAACAGCGTTTCAATTTTAATACTTTCAATTGTATGGTTTTTTTTTTTACCCCGTTAGTCAGCTCGTCGGCCTATTCCAACAGCTGCTCTGTGCGGTGTTCGACGGCTCTTCAGCATTATCCAGACGTGTTCGGCGCTACGAGTGATTTCGGCGTTTCTTCGGCAGATTTTCGGGTCCGTTCCCTGCACTCCGGGGACCCTGCTGTGAATGCCGAATTCACCGCAGGGTCGGGAAATTTTATTCCCCAAAGTGCAGAAAACGGGAGGGCACTGAATGTCTCTGACTAACCCCCTAAGTGTTCTGAGAAAGACAGCCAATGGAGCGGTTCTGCGCACACATCTCTGATCCATCATTCTGTGCAGGTGATACAGAACTTGCATACGCAAACTAAGCAGGTTCCCAGTGATACTCAACTTGCATTACCTATGCAACGCAATTTACGCAGAGAAGCTGCAGGGGATTTCTGCATTCTAATCCTCAAAGCTGACGGGGATGAGCAGAGGACGCAAAGGGAGTAAACTTGAGCATATTCTCCTAAACTAAAAAAAAAATCTAATATATGTATATGCTGTTAGCAGCATCTGCTCTTTTGTTTAAGGGCAAAAAAGTGAGGAATTTTATTTTTTATTAGAGTTCTCCTTTGAAAGTTGGGTCTCATCACTTTTGTCATAATATATATCACGAGTATAGCACGGCCTAGCGATATGCACAACCTATAGTAAAAGTGTATAAGTGTACAGACATATAGAAGTACTTCATAGAATACAGAAAAGGCTCCAAGCTATATATGCTTTTGTATGTGATATATAAAAGAATAAATTAAAGGCCGTATTCCAGATGACTTGGTAAAAAGGATCAGAAGATGGAAAAGTGATGGGGAGGAGACCACGCTGCAGGGGTCCTGGCAGGTAGAGTGAGCCCCCCCCCCAGGGCATGATCTCACTGGGTCCGCTGCTCTCCATCACTAAACAGTGGCTGAAGCACAAAGCATTTGCAGTCGGCGTGCAGAGCTGCAGATGCGCAGTCCAACAAGGTGCAGCAATAAACATACAGCTGTACTAGATAGTAAGTGTCAGGAGCATTTAGGGGAGGGAGACAGGCTTGACAACATTTTCCCTGCGTCTTCCATGGCTTCGAAAAATGAGCAAGTAATCTTTTAATTGCATGGGTCATTGACCACACCTTTGCTGTAACCACGCCAAAAAAAAAGCCTCCACTTAATGCTACCAAAAGTCATTCAAACAGAGAATCACTAAAACGCTCACCGAGGTGTTACTGCCTGCTGCCAAAAAGGGACACAATGTACCTAAAGGACTAAACTGAATAAAATGTTATATACTGTTATTTTACAGTAACCTGGATGTTTATTAAAAATAAAATAAATGAAAATAAGTGAGAATAGAATATAGAACATGGTGAAATCTAATTGAAACTCAATCTCCTAGCAGGATCTGTAAGAATACACGCTTCCACACGGCTCTTTAAAAATAATGCAACAGTAAATTTATTCCTCAGTTTCCCCACATAAATATTTACCCAAAGATCAACAGATTCATTAACAAAATTATTATTATTTTTTATATATAAAAATGGCAACGATGGGCAGCCAGGGTGACATAGTGTTGGTTTTACAACGCTTAAGGCTTCAAAACAAGGCTCCATCTTTTCTATATTCTAAAAAATGTCAACCTCTTTCTCTCATACGTCAGTTTATTGAATGCTTTGTCAGCCGAGGAGGAAGAAAGACAGTTTCTGATTACTTAAACGTTTTGGTGTAATCTCTTGGTGTTATGTTGCCCCAACTCCAACCTGGTGCACCACCTCATCTCGCTAGTTCATGTGAGCTATACCTTACATCACCAGTTCCTGCCAGCACCAACCTGGTGAAGCACCTGGTGTTCCCCACATCACCAGCTCCGCTCTGCTGTACCATCCATGCATCACCAGTAATCCCCAAAGAGAAGCATTGCTTGGTCTATTCAGAGAACACAAAACAGCAGGGAAAAGTTGCCGAGATTCCCTTATGTTCGGTGGTTTCATTCAACAGGTTTATTCAGACGATTCCCATAGGCTTCAATGTTAAAAATATTACGGTTTTAATCCAATATCTAATAAACCGTTTAATATTATATTCTGTAGTAAAAAGTCACTTAATTTATAGATTTTTTTAGGATCTGTTCCCATTTTCTTTTTTTTAAATCATCTTTTCTTTTTACTGTAACAGCCCTTTTTATCATCATTCATTGGATCTTATATGTAAATTTCATGCATTTTCGTTCAGTAGTTTTATTTTGCAAACAGCGTTTAAAATTTCAAACTTTCAAGAGTAGGGGGGTTTTTTTTACCTCATTCGTCTGCGTGTCGGGTTTTTCCGGCAGCTGATCTGCTCTGTGATCGGCGGCTAGTCGGGTTTCTCCGGGCGTGTTCAGCGGGGTTAATCCAGCTGTTTCTGCAGGTTTCGGTGAGTGATCGGTGGGTTTTGCGGTGAGTGTTCGTCAGGTTTGCGGCGGGTTTTCCCTGCAGTACGGCGCCCCTGTGGTGCTTGCTGAATACACCGCAGGGTCGGCGAACTAGGATCACCGAATCACGCCGAATTGCAGGGAACGAAAAGTCACCGAACGTGCAGTGACTTTTCGATTCCCTTTGAATAACCCTGTAGATGTACCCTACACAAGCCACTGCCCATCTCCAGCCTGGTGTACACCATGAAACACGTACCCTAATATGACAAGTGCACCTCAGATTCTACTCGCTTTATCCTGTGTAATTCCACAGCCGAGCTGTGACCTGATGTACACAGTGGCTTCTGCGTAACCCACTGCAGAGGATCTCTAGATTAACTCCTTGTTTACACAAAGCAATATACGTGCAGCATATGCCTGGGTATGATGGTGACAAGCTGCACCACAACAGAGCATCCCACAATGTTCCCATACAAAAAACTAATAAAAAAAGAGCACCCCCTAACCCATACAAACATTCCCAGGTAAATAAAGCAGAATGGGAAATTCAGAGCAATCCTAGAATATTAAAATAAACGTTAAACATTAATATAATAGTTTTTTAAAGTCAAGATCTCACAAAGAAGGCAAGTGTATGTAGACGGCAGACTCCTGAACGAAAGCAGACAGATACATATATCCATATAGATTTTTTAGAGCACCTAGGCTCTATATACTGTACATTTATTTTTGAAGTCTCTGTGCAACACTTTCCTTGCATCGAAGATATCCACCATGTAAGGTCCAGTATGAAAATAAAAGAGGACTTGCCCAAAAATTGAACAATCGCTTTCCACATCTAGTAAAACTGACATTCCTTGAGCTGCCAACGAGCTAGAACACACCAATACTGCAATCTTACACCTCCTAGGATAATGTAGGAGGAGACGACACTACTACTCAGGTGCACGCCGAGCATTCTGGAGACAGTCTGTTGCCTCGAATTAATGAAAAACAAATACCAGTGCCCAAGTCACCATCTATGGTCCAGGGGACATAAGTGAATTTGCTTCATAAAAAGCGGTGACGAGATATAAATTTGGCTCAGATAGGGTCTGACACTCTCAGGTTGAAAGCAGTATGGGGGGGGATATCTACAGTGTTTTATGGCAAATATATTTAACGATCCATTCCATGGACTGGCGAGGCTGACTGCTAATAGGAGCGGCTGATATCCTAATGGCAGCTGTTTAAATTCCAGTCTGAAACACACCCGAGGAGGTGGCCCCTTCCCTGCCATGTCAAGGGGAGGGGGTGCACTGCATCTGATCCACACAAACAAGGCTGTGATACAAACTGGAGGAAGGACAATGGGGATGTGACATTCTTGCCTGGGGTGTGTCTCTGTCATCATTACTAGGTAGTACTCAGAGAAACTAGAGGGAATCAAAATCACAAAGAGGGGAAGTCACGGGAGGAGAATAGGACCTTCGTTTAACCTTACCATTACAATTGTGTATAAAGTGTCAACATATTCCACAGCACTGTACAATGGGCAGGACAAAACAATCAATATTAAAACACACAAGTCTAAAACACTGACAACGACAGAAAAGAGAGAATCCTGCTCAAAATCGCACAGAGAGAAGTAGAATGACACAGAGAGGTGAGGGTAAATAGATTATGAGAAGTAATAGAATGCATGGGGGGCTGCGTAGGAGATAGATCAGGAAAGGTACTTTAACCCCAGATCAATCAGGCTTTCATCCAAATCATTTCAACTACAACTGCCCTTTTAAAAGTTTGTACTGATATCCAAGCTGGCATGGAACAAGGAAACCTAACGGGAGCCTTGATTTTGCCAAGGCCTTTGATACAGTAGACCATGGCATCCTATTCCAAAAACTTAAAGGGATACTCTAGGCAACATGACCACCTAAGCTATTTTAGGTGGTCATGATGCCCGGAGTATGCCGCCCTCTGTCTCCCCTCCCTCCGCTCGGCAGTTCAGCTGAAAAAGCTGAAAACAGCTGAGAGATGCGGAGGAGTTTACTCCGCCCTCCCAGCTGTCAGTCAGCAGAGCGGGAATCATATTTCCCGCTTCTGCCGACATTTGCCGAGTAGGAGACGTCATCGCGCTTTCAGCGCGATGACGTCTCCAGCTCGCCGCAGTAGCTGGCGGCAGCGGCTGAGGGTTAGTGTTGGGCGCATCCTCTTGCGCGCAACACTAATCCTCAGAGGGAGCCGGGAGGAAGCCTGCCGATTGGCTGGCTTCTGTGAGAGGCGCGCATGTGCGCTTCTCACGTAAACCAGAAGGCAAGAAGCATCAAGAAGGACGGGAGCGGAAGAGGAGGGAGGGGAGTATAAAAAAAAAAAAAAAAGCCGCCGCTGGAAAGAAGTGGATTTTAGGGTATTACAGTTACAAGAAAAAAAAAAGATTTATTAAGGGAATAGGGATAGGTTAGGATAAAAAAACGGGGGGGGGGTGATTTTTGAGTAGAGTGTCCCTTTAAAAACTCTGGTATTGGTGATCGCACACGAACCTGGTTTCAATCATATGTATCTGATCGTCGCAATATGTGTCCATTTCTGACAGCTCCTCCCTCCCAGTCACGTGCGGTGTACCCCAAGGCTCGATACTCGGTCCCCGGCTATTCATAAATGATCTGCCCAAAGTCTGCAAAACCTCAACTGTACACATGTACGCAGACAAAACTGTAATCTATACCAGCAAACCAAATCTCCCGCAGCTGGAGGCCGTGCTGCAAGAACAATTCACAGAGGTAGAAAAGTGGATCTCAGATAACAAACTTTTCCTAAATACTGACAAAACTGTTACAATGCTCTTTGGAACAGCACCTAAACTACACAAATTGCAAACACCCCATCTATGTGTGGGGACAAATTCAAATGACACGCTGACCAGTCACTTCTTTCAGATATCTAGGTATGTGGTTAGACCCAAATCTGGCCCCCCCCCCACATCGAAAAACGCTCATCTAAACTTTAACCCAAACTAGGTGCCCTGTACAGAAAAAAATCCTGCCTGAACCCCGCGGTAAGAAAGCAGATTGTACAACAAATACTTATGATGGCTATTGAATACGGAGATGTAGTGTATGCAGCTGCCCCACAAATGCACCTTCATAAACTTACTACATTGTATAACTCATTCTGCAGCTATGTGCTACTATGTAACTACATTGTGACATGTTAAAAGAACTAAACTGGCCATCGCTGGAGTCTAAACGCACCCTTCACCTTTCCAACCTGGTGTTTAAGAGCTTTTCTGGGAAGCTACCACCCTACCTGATTAGGCTGCTTCCCCTAGCAGTTCCCTCATCCTATAACCTCCGATCCAGGACCTGCACCTTACTTGCAATACCACAATACAAAAAAAGTGTCTCGATCCTCATTTTCCTACAGAGCACTGCAATTATGGAATAACCTCCCAGACGCCATCAAATCTTCCCCCAGTCTAAAGCCTTAAGAGCTCCTTATTAACATACCTCAATACGGAATGCACCTGTAAACATGTAACATAATGACTTTATTTCCTACATATTTATTTTTCTGTTAATTTGTTTTGTGTTAATATCTTGCATTTTACTACTTTGTATTTCTGTAACAACTCAATGTTATAGAACCCAGGACATACTTGAAAACGAGAGAAATTTCAATGTATCCTTCCTGGTAAAATACTTTATAAATAAATAAAGGTACAAGGGTGGAGGGGGATTGTGGATTAAGCCAATAGACCTCTATAAAACAATGCAGACTTAAGGGCAGTGTCAGACGAGTGCATTATGTGCGCCTGTACCGACGTGCCTTCCGATGCCTCGTCGCAGCGTTGTGACGTTTCGACGGGGCCAGCCACATGGGGTGCATGCTACAGCGGACATGCTGAAAGCCTCCCAGTCGAAACGGTACGACACGCATTCGATGGGGCTGCAAATCGTGATTCTCCATAGGAGGATCGAGCCTTGCAGCGCTGGGCACACTAACTGCGCTCAGCAAGGTGGCCACACGGGCATCAGAGTAGAAGGAACGTCCACTCTCACAGACTTTCCTTCCAAATGCCTTAGAGTCATCTTTAAAGACCGGTGGTGCAGGAAGAGTAAAATGTGGTGAAGAAGGGAGTTCCATTAATAAGCGGCAGCTCAGGAAAAAGGTGATGGGTGGTGCAGGTACAAGGAAAGCATGATAAAAGATTATTGGTGGAGACAAGGTATCGGGATGGTACGAACACGAGGCTTGCATTGTGCTCTTTAATGCTTCCTTGCAGACAGAACAAAACGTAGAAGCACCAATATACCTGGAAGGGAAGGAATTATTTAAAATTCTTGAACCCCACATATCAACACAGAGCATTGGCACAGCAGGTCTAGGCCATCATGACTTCCCAGAAGCTGGCTGAGCATCATAGGAAACTTAGCTCGAACACATCATATGTCATGACAGTATGGGAGTCGTGGACGAGGAACATGGAGGAGGGACGGGTGGATGACTGTAATCAGTTCTAACAAGTGACCTGTTCACCTTGAAACAATATGTCCCCAGACCCTCACAGTAAAAGAGTTGCGAGAGGAAAGGTTCCCTGATTTGCAGCATTAAAAAGGAAGCAGAAAAACGATCCATATTTAGTCAGAGTTTGTGCAGAATTCCCCCCTCGCGGCAGCAAAGAAGGGATTTGCATTCTTGTGGTTCAATTATAATTACCGCGTGGATGTGCCAAAAATAAAGAAAGGACTGGCTTCAGTGTTTAAATACTAAATGGATTGGTTTCAGATAATTAAAAATATTGAGAAAACATTCAAAGAATCCCAGGTCCTAAAACAGCAATATAGACATCCCACTGACATGTAGAATTAAAGGCAAAAAAGCAAAGGGGGTAAAAACAATGACCTGCGGGAGTATATTATTCAACATCCAAAAACAGACAGATAAAATAGGTCTTTTGGTTTTATTCCTTATTACTATTATGCATATTTTGTAGATCATTGTCACGAGAGCCCAGGTCAAATATTTTCCCTCGGCCGTCGTGACTCGTTTTCCTCCGCTAGTTCCGGGATTCTTCCCTCAGCAACTAGCGCTGAATCAATGTCAGTTCTTAATTTCTCCCAATAAAGCAGACAACACTGGTCATATCGGGTTAAGCAGACTCACTGGCCATTTCAGCAGGCCTCTTTTTATTTGGTACAGAATCAGATAACAGTTAATATCCCAGCCCACCCAGACATCCCAGCACAACCGTTTACCATGGTCTTTGTTAGGTCCTCCTTGCAGATTGTAAGCCCTTGACCAGGGTCCTCTTTCCTACTGTTCTAGGTGTTTAACTTGCATGTATATTAGTTATTCTGTCTCTCCCATTGTACAGCGCTACTTGGTGGTGCATTATAAATAACTAACTGCAGTCATACAGAGCACGGTCCTTGCTTGGGGGGAATTTAAGGGGAGCAGCAGCAATCCAGGGAACCGTTTGATAGCTCGGGCCACTATGGTGTCACAGTCCAAAAAGCGGCCAGATCTGCAGCCGGGGGCCAGAGCGGCAGTGTGTGGAAGTTACCCCAGGTGAAGCCGCATGGCCACTGCTGCCTGAGCCCCTGGAGCCAAGAAAGGCTCAGAAACTCGGGTTCCCGATGGAGCTCCCTCCTGAAAATCACCCCAACTGCAGCTCTCATGAGTGGGACCTTAGTACCAAAAGAGCGCCCTGCTGGGGCAAATGGTTTTCGGGTCACCGGGGTTTAAAATTTCTGCAAAGGTTTCCATTAAAGTGAATGCCGTGCGGTCCGTGAATGGGATTGGTTGGCACGTCTGACTCCTGGATGAGGATTGGCTGGAGTTTCAAAACCAGGCTTCCCCTGAAATCAGGGAACAGGCGTAAAGGCATTTGGATTATGTTCTGATGGGGGGGGGGGGGGGGAGTCACAAACCACCACTTTTAACATGAAAATATAAACCGACCAATCGCTTAAATGAGGGGAATAGCAGAGGCAGAGGAGTGAGGTTTCAGAAAAGTTCACAGTCTCTGAGGTTCCGTGACAATCATAAAAGAGAGTTCTATCAATTAATAATACAAGGAAAACCCTTTCTTAAAAGGGACATGCATGCTTTGGTAATGTGCTTTAAACTCCTTGGCAGTCTTTTTTTTTTTTTTAAATTTCTGGTCAAAAAGCAGTCTATTTTAATTTTTTTTGCCTCCCGTGGCGGTTATCCCGAGTGTGGCTTGGGGTTAAATTCCTATGCTGGAAGCGGTAACCCCGAGCAACACTCGGGATGCCGCTGGATACATCACCTGTACATGCGCTCCCTCGTTGTCCCAGCTGTCTCCTCCGACGATCGCGACCTCATACTTCCTGGTTCCCTCCTCGCGAGAAGGAAATCCATGAAGTAAACGCCGCGATCGCTGGAGGAGACTGCGGAGCTGAGCACAGGGAGAGGTGATGCATGCAGCCCGAGTGTGGCTTGGGGTTACTGCTTTCAGTGGTGAAATTTAACCCCGAGCCACACTCGGGAATCCCGTCAGGGGGATTAAAAAACTCGCTGTGCCTTTTGAAGGATTCAGTAGCCTCACTCAGCCGACATAAAAAGCAAGTAATTATGCGGCAAACAGACGCAGGTTAGCAAGAACGTCGAACCGCTAGGACAGACGTGCGGAGTGCGCAACGTCCGCATAGCTTTGTGTGTGAGTGATGGAACGTGGTCAGACGGACTGCATTTATACGTCCAGCATTTTTGACGGACAAAAGGTTTTCATTTTAATTTATTTTCCCTGCTACATCAGTCAAAAATAACGTCAGTTAAAAAAAACCACCTGTGTGGCCACTACCTTGTCGTCAGTCAGAAAGTACGCCCGTTGTGCACAGACACACAGTCTGCACAGAATGCGCTCGTCTGACCCTAGCCTTAGTGTGAGAGTGACTGTGAAGGACTTTGAGTGAGACAGTGAGTATGTAAACCATGAAAGAACGCAAGTGAGCGTGTCAGTGGGTGAGTGAGTCTGTGTGTGAGAGAGTGTGAGTGACTCAGCAGGGGAGTGTTTTTTACTTTCGCAGTTGTAGAGATGCTAATATTCAGTTCCGCAGTTTCCCCAGTCTTACGTCCTGAGCTGCACAGGGTTTCACATGCACAGCTTGTGTTAGTTCATAGTTACATGTATTTATAAAGCGCTAGCAAGTTCCGTAGTGATGTACCATGGGAGAGGCAGAATAGCAAATGTCTGTCCCATTTCCATATCGCAGCCAGGCTCCCTGGTGGTGAGAGCGACGCTCAACAGCTCTTGTGGGTTTTTGGGCTAGCCTCTGCAGACCATCTCCCCTGTGGCTGATAGGGCAGGGCAGGGCCGGTCATGTGACCACAGACTATATATACAGCCAGCAGTGGATCAGATCCTTGCTTCAGGATAGGTTTTCCTTACTGAGTGCCTGTATCTGTGTTATTGGTTCTGATATGCTGTGTATGACCTCGGCTTGTGTGACCGGATCTTCTGGCTCCTGATCCCCTGTTTCTGGCTGACATCCTCTCTGGTGTTTAAGTCCTGGCTATTCCCTGACGATCTTGTGACTTCTTGCCAACTTCTGTTGTGTATTGTATTGTTTACCCACAACCCTGTAATCTGTATAGTGTTAGACCTTATTCAAAGACCTTATCCAGGGCAGGGCCTCCTCGTGTCTCCGTATCCTGTCCTGTCATCTCTGGTTCTGTTGTTATACTGTGTGCAGGGTTCTGCATCATGCAGCAGAGCACATACCCGCCTAAAGGGCTTAACCGCACTCAGTACCAAGGGCGCTCCATGGAATCTGCCCCGGACGTCCGTGACAATGTCCATACAAGTTAAACACACACAGAACAATAGGAGAGAGGACCATGCCCGAGAGCATACAATCTAAGAGGAGAGAGGTGACACACTAGGTTAGGGCAATAGCGGAGTTTGTGAAGTAGTGGGGTTCATGGGGCTGTGGGCAAGATGGAGCAAGATATGTCGTTCATGTGAAGCTTTGAAGGGTGGAATAGAGGGTGGAATACTACACATTATTAAAACCTTTATTAAATGATTCTAGTTTGTCTAGAAGTGTTTAAATGTCAATTTAAAAAATATATATTTCTAGACATGCATATCCCTTTAAGCAAGAATGTGTAGATCTACCAGGAAGAGACGAGGTGCCCTACTGGAATAAAAGGTGTTCTAATAAATCTGGAGTTAAAACAGGAAGGGAGTGTGAGGGGATAATGTTTATCCCCTCCATGTCAACCCTAGAGTATCCCTTTAGGTTGGGTAAGGTATACTAGCAGTTCATCGATATTGTGCTGGCTTCCTGTATCACAAGATAATACAAAAACAAAACTAGAATGGCAGCAGTCAACTGAAACATACATTTTTCATAATGGTGCATTGGTGATCGCACAATAACCTGGTTTCAATCGTATGTATCCGATCGATCGCAATATGTGTCCATTTCTGACAGTGCTTCCCTCCCCCTCCCAGTCACGTGCGGTGTAGCCCAAGGCTTGATACTCGGCCCCCTGCTATTCACGATATTCATAAATGATCTGCCCAATGTCTGCAAAGCCTCAACTGTACATATGTACGCAGACGACACCGTAATCTATACCAGCAAACCAGATCTCTCGCAGCTGGAGGCCGTGCTGCAAGAACAATTCACAGAATTAAAAAGTTGAACGCAGATAACAAACTTTTTCTAAATACTGACAAAACTGTTACAATGCTCTTTGGAACAGCACCTAAACTACATAAACTGCAAAATCCCCATCTATGTATTGGGACAAAATCAAATGGAACGCTGACCACAGTCACTTCTCTCAAATATCTAGGTAATTGATTAGACCCAAATCTATCCTTTGGCCCCCACATCGAAAAACTGTCATTTAAACTTTACCACAAACCCGGTGCCCTGTACAGAAACAAATCCTGCCTGAGCCCCACGGTAAGAAAGCAGATTGTACAACAAATACTTATGCCAGTTTTTGAATATGGAGATGTAGTGTATGCAGCTGCCCCGCAAACACGCCTTCAGAAACTTACTACATTGTATAACTCATTCTGCCGCTTTGTGCTACAATGTAACTACATGACCCACCATTGTGACATGTTAAAGAGCTAAAGTGGCCATTGCTGGAATCCACACACCCTTCACCTTTCCAACCTGGTGTTAAAGAGCTTTTCTGGGAAGCTACCACCCTTCCTGAATAGGCTGCTTCCACCAGCAGTTCCCTCATCCTACAACCTCCGATCCAGGACCTGCACCTTACTTGCAATACCACAATACAAAAAGAAAGTGTCTCGATCCGCATTATCTTACAGAGCAGCACAATTGTGGAATAACCTCCCAGACACCATCAAATCTTCCACCAGTCTAAAGTCACATAAGAGCTCCCTATTAACATACCTCAATACGGAATGCATCCGTAAACATGTAACATAGTGACTATATTTCTAGTATATTTATTTTCTGTTAATCTGTATATTTGTGTTGTTTTTTTTAAATCTCTTGCATTTTATTTCTTTGAATTGTTACACTAGGTACAGAAATACAATGTTCTTGAACCCAGGACATACTTGAAAACGAGAGAAATCTCAATGTATCCTCCCTGGTAAAATACTATATAAATAAATAAAGCATTTAACACAACATACCTAAACAGAGAACTCCACTTTAATATAGTTTTAGAGAATTAATAAACACCTGATTAAAGAGTAATCAATCCTTATTGTGTTTAAAATATATGATCATAAATTGCATAAACCTGCTACAAATGTCATTTTTACCCCATCATTGCAGGTCCTAGCCTAATGGCTGCTCTTATAGGATTAACCTATGTTCTTGGAGAATACATTGTCTTGGGGCTCCCAGCAGTTCACAGTTTAAATAGGTCAAACAGGGAGGTGTGCCTGGTTTTGCAGTGGAGAATTTTAACCCTACATTACTTTAAATTAATAAACCATTATTTATTTAGATGTCTGCCAGTACACATACATCTCCATATGATTATCTCCCTCACAATAGAAAGACGTCATCAGGTTAATTGGAACACAAAAGTAGAAAACGTTTGTCTTAAAGCTCCATGTGAAAAGTTAACTTACCGGTTTGTTGACAAAGAAGAAGAAGAAAAAAAAAGGCGACTGCCACTAAAGCAGCTCTGCAAGAAAGAAGAGAAAAAATAGTTACCGCCAGTTCAGGAAAATAACATAGCTCTATCTCTAAAACACAGTCAACTCAAAAAAGTGGTTGCCATCATCTAAGGCAGTGTTCCCCAAACCTGTCCTTGGGACCCTCCGCCTCGCCAGGTTTGCAGGATATGTGAAGCACAGCACAGGTGATATGATTTGCGGCTCAGTGATTGCAGGATTCAGTCTGCTTTTCCTCAAGGTGATCTGCAAAATCTGGCCTGGTTGAGGGTCCCGAGGACAGGTTTGGGAAACACTGATCTAAGGCAATAAAATAATTAGAGCAAATCTAACGATACAAAAGGGGGGCACAGATCTATATAAACTGAAACTTCACTGGCTAGATACACAAAAAGTAACAATATTTAATATTTTTATTAGAGAAAGTATTTTACCAGGAAGGATACATTGAGATTTCTCTAGTATTCAAGTATGTCCTGGGTGGCGAGTATCTACCGTTAGGCTGGGTTCACGCCTAAGCGTTTTTTTTACGCTCGTAATAGGCTAGGGTCAGACGAACGCATTTTTATGTTGTCTGTGAAAAAGTGCGTTCGAACGAATGGACGCATTTTTTCACAGAATACGTGATAGTGGTCATACTATGCGCATTTTCGTCCGTGATTTGTACGGATCATCAATAAAACACTTTTTGTGTCTGGACGTTATGTTGGCCGGACATGAGCAGCGTCTGACGTCTCCTAATCACGCACACTCGCCGCTAGCGGACGCAGCGCACTCTGTACGTCAGTACCTGCGGTTTCACGTTCTCGAAAAAATGCGTTCATTTTCCACTTGCGTTGCGCAGCCGGACTTTTGTGCGACCGTACCTCGTATATTGGCCGCCATTGCCCGGCATCTGCTGCTAGTGCGGCCGTGATTAAGTGCGCCAGAACGCGCGTTCGCACTGCCTCAGTCTGACCCTAGCCATACACGCGTTTTTTTGACGCGCGTATCGTGCAAATGTGAAAAACGCGCAAACATGCATTGCAGCGCGTTCACGCTGCAGTCTATGGCTGGGAACGCGCTGCAATACGCCCCAAAGAAGCTCCTGTACTTTGGGCGCAGGACGGTTTACAGCGCGTTCGTACGCGCTGTAAAACACCCAGGTGTGAATGGGCCCCATAGGAAATCGTGGGATTTCCGTGTTTAGGTGTTTTACGGGCACACAGGAACGCACTGTAAAACGCCCAGGTGTGAACGGGGCCTTACTGGAGAGGTGCTCTTGCCGGGATCGAACCTGTGTCTCCACGGTGCTAGACAACAGAAATTACTGAATAAATAACATTAAAAGCAAAAAGCACGCTTAAAAGAGAGTAGACTAACTCTTTTGGGTATCGCTCCTCCCAAAAAAGACCCTTGGGCACTATGGGATGCTTCTTTAACTCCTTCACTGCTGAGCAATTTCACATCTGTTTGCAGAGCTCATTTTGATCGTTTTGTGCTCAAGTATAAATGCGATTTGAAGTCATGTTTTATTATAGGACCCAGAAATATTATACTGTATATCCTTAGGCTGGGTTCACACCTAAGCGTTTTACAGCGCGCTCCTGCGCGCTGTAAAACGCTCAAACAGTGCAATACCATTATTCCCTATGTGGGCATACCACACCTGGCCGTTTCTCAGCGCGCATGAACGCGCTGAGAAACGGCCTACGTCCAAAGAAGTGCGGGAGCTTCTTTGGGGCAGTTATCAGCGCGTTCGCGGCCATATCATAGCCGCGAACGCGCTGCAACGCACGTTCGCGCGTTTTTTTGTATGCGCGAACGCGCGTAAAAAAAGCGCGCATTGCGCGACGCTGCGCTACGCCGTGGTGTGAACCCAGCCTTATTGTTTTCAGAAAACTCGGCAGATTCAGAACATATAATTATTATACATATATATCATGTCGCGTCAGAATGCTATAACAAAAAAATTTTTAATTTCCATACAGATTTCAGTCATTTACAGCTTGTAAAATATTTTTGTTTTACATTTATCATCCAAACCTTTGTGGTTATGTATTCTATGTGGCACTCTAAAAAAATTAGAAGTGGGAACCTGTTACTGCATTTTTCTGAGAAAACATGCAATTTTAACTGAAACGGAGGTTAATTAAAATTTTTGCCTGTAATTTGGCGCATTGTGTTTTATGAATATGCCTATGTATAAATGATAAGAGTAATGGGCAGTGGTATTGCCATTGCTCTGAAACAAAAATCACAAAAGGAAAAAAAAACAAATTAAGTTAACTTACAAGGCCATGCTTTATACCATTAGAAAGGTCAGACACGGACCTGCCCAATGACACCGAACTTGACTTTCTGGGGTGTAAAGAGAAGAAATACAGGCGTTCAAAGAACCCCCCGGCTCTCCTCGCAGCGGTCCGGGGACTTGTGTATTAGATGCGTAATAATGCTTTGATTCATCGCCTCCTCATTTGGCGTGAGAAGTGAGAAGCTGAGTTAGTACAGTGGCATTGTTTGCTTTATAAGAAAGCACATAATGCCACTGCCTTTAGAAATGAGAGGAAAAAAGGAAATATTGCATTTTTTTTTTTTAAATCTTTGCACATTTGGTATTGTTGGAAAAGTCAGACAAGAAATCCAGAATTTGTCTAGTAGCGATTTACCATTGATTGAATACAATTCTTGTATGATTTCAAGAGCACTAGATAAGCATGTAACTTTATAGAAATAAAACGGGGGGGGGGGGACACCTGTATGAAGAAGTATTTCCAGAACTTATTAGAAGATAGGAAGCCAGACATAATGTGATTTCTATAATTATATATTCCAGTCTCCTCTTCTTGATGTTCTCGTATTTGAAACTCGTTAAACTCTGAGGCTCCATGTTAATGAGGATATAGGAATTCTCCAGTGTTGTGTTCAAAGCATGCGGACATGTGTTGCACATGTGTGAATATACATAAGCTGCTAAAATTTGTGAAAAAGAACCAAAAAAACGCTGTTGTCGTTGATGGATGTCAGCTGTCACGCAATGCAGCCAAACAGACGGCGTATTTTTTAGATTATAAACCACAGCTGAAAGAAGAATTTTTAAAAAGGAGAAAAGGGGGGGGGATCTTAATGCCAACAGACGTATGTAATACATTATATATGGTAAAATATACCAGGGGTCACAAGTTTACAACTTTTCTTTTACACCCCCACCCTCCAAAATGAAGAGAAAAGCTTGAGAAGGGGCCAAGTTTGCACAACAAGAAGAATTTTAAAGGGTTACTGAAAGAAAAGGAAATTATACACGGCGTTTGAATTTCGATGTACAAAAAGCCATCTAGTATGGTATGGCACTGGTAAGAGGGTGTGTTAAAATGGACCCAGGATGCAAAACAGTGGGAAATTTGAAACATCTTTTGCACATCTTACCCAGAGTTCCTTGCTGCATATGGGGAATGTAGCACCGGAGTTGTGAATAAGTACTCCGAATTGCTGGGATGTGTAAGTGACTTATAAACTTTATTATTTGTTGTGTGGAGGCTTTAAATCTCACTATTTGCCCTTCTCAACTTAAATCAGTGTATATATATATCACACACACAACATTCGACAGCAGGGTCTGCACACACTGTTCACTGCTCAGCAATGGCCTCTAATCATAGCAGTGGTTCCCAACCGCGGTCCTCAACTACCCCCAACAGGCCAGGTTTGCCAGATGCCTGAAGCACAGCACAGGTGTTATGATTTGCTGCTCAGTGATTGCAGGACTCAGTCTGCATTTCCCCAAGGTGATCCTTGATGCCGGGAGCGCACGAGCGCACTTCAGAGTGGAAGGAACGTCCGTGATAGTGGACGTTCCTTCCACTCGACAAACGCCGCCCCCCCCCCCTCAGCGCGATCCTCCTATGGAGTATCGCGCTTTGCAGCCCCGTCGACGCGCATCCTAGCGCATCGACGGGAAGGCTTTCTAGGCGGAGGCTTGCTGCGCGTGCACACACACACAAGCATGTGACCGGCCCCGTCACAGCATCAGATGGCTATGCCGGGCGCCGGTAAGTGCGTGTGCACCCGGCCTAAAACCTGGCCTGTTAGGGGTACTTGAGGGCCGTGGTTGGGAACCACGGTCGTATAGCATGGTATAAATATGCCAGCACTCCGGGATTCTCAGTAATAAACTTTATTCATCCATAAATAAGTGTCAATGTTTCAGTTCCTACAAGGAACTTTCCTTAGGACAGACATCCTGAGGAAAGTTCCTTGCAGGAACTGAAACGTTGGTGCTTAAACTCTTATTTATCGGTGAATAAAGTTTATTACCAAGAATCCTGGAGAGCACACACACACACACACACACTTTTATTTTGTTTCTTTGTGCCTAAATATTTGACTCTTCACTGTCATGTGTAAAGCTTCCAACAAACAAAATCACCCGTAAACCTGCAGTTGGTTGCTAGAGGTCTTCATGTGGTTCCTCAAAGACCAGTTCAGTTCCTCAGCAGCTGCTGAATTGCTCCATTGCAGCAGTTCAGTTTGCTGCAGCAGTCTCACTGAACGATTTGGATGTGAATATTGAAGCAAAAAGGTAGAGGATTGCTTAATGAAAGGTGCCGTTTCTGCAATATCCACTTTATTACCACTTTAGGCTAGAGACAGACGAACGCAGTCAGAGTGCACTCTGTATGCATGCACAACGGCCGGACGTACTGACGGAAGATACTGTAGACACCACACGGTCCGTTTTTTTTGACGGACGTAGAAATAAAAAGGGAATTATGGGAAACAAAGGGAATATGAAAAATGATAAAAATTTGAAAAGGATATGAAAAGCCATTTTGTCCGTCAAGGTGCTGGATGTCGCAAATGCGCTGCGTCTGACATCACATCACTCGCACAGAACGCTACGCAGACGTGGTGCACTCTGCGAGTCCGTGGTAGCGGTTTTACATTCTTGCCAAACTTGCGTCCATTTGCCACGTGCGCGCGCAGTTCCGTACAGTCGCACTTCGTGTGTGGGTCTCTATTGATCATGATTCTATGCTACGTCGGACGTTCAACTGTGCGGCAACACGGACGTGATCACTGTGTTTGTCTGACACGGGCCTTAGTGGTAATACCGTGTTTATCGTGTTCCAATAAATATTAGGTGTTTGATCCACCAAAACGCCAAACTGAACATTTCCTTACTGGATTATTTGCTCCGTGGAGGCAGCCATCTTTCCCACGTCACACTCAGCTGCAAGTGCTAAGTTAGCGGTGCTGAGCGCTGAACTGCAGCCCAGCGTTCAGTGACAAGTTGCTAACTTAGCACTTGCAGTGGCTGAAGAACTGAACTTATCTCTGGATTGTTCTATATAAACCTATGCTTTCTTACTAGCATATAAATATGATATGCGGTCAACTGAGGGCAAACCAAAGATGCCTGGGACACCAGAACCAAATATATGGGTCTAGGAGAGACAGGATTCAGTAGGGTTCAGGTCTGTTCCACTAGTTCCAGGTTACCTGGGAGGTACGATTTAGGCTGGCATCATTTAAAGAGCGGAAGGAACGTCCGGGAGAGTGTACGTTCCTTCCACTCGACGCCCATCTGCCCACCTCGCCGAGCGCAGTTAGTGCACTCAGCGCTGCAAGGCTCGATCCTCCAAAGGACGTTTCAACACGTGTCCTAGCGCTTTGACGGAGAGGCCTGCTGCACGGCCGCTGTTGCTTGCGCAAGTCGTGCGCGCGCCACAACGTGTGGCTGGCCCCGTCGCAGTGTCTCAATGCTGCAATGGACGCCAGAAGGCACATCAGTACGGGTGCACATAGTGCGCTCTTCTGACGCCACCCTAGAGGATTCCCCCCTCCCTGCATTCTGCTGGTTTGGAAATACAGCTGGTTCAGAGTAATTCTGAAGAATCCAAAATCTAGATTTGTAGCAGAATTGTGTTTTTCTCTACAGGAAGAACGCGTAACGTTTCCTCTGGCAGATATGCGAGTGTCAGGCCAGAGTGACATTTCTTTTTCCGTTGCACATGAGTCAGTTGGCTTTTATATAATTATATATAATATATATATATATATAAATATATAAAAAGTATGGGTGTGGGATACAGATTATTCGGATTTTAAACAAACTGCATTATTATGGAATATATCTCAACAGTAGGTACACTCTGATGCCAGTTACATTGTAGAGGTACACTTCAAAGTGACTCGTCACACCTGCTATTGGGGTACCTGGACTTGGCAATACTGTTGGGATGTCCTGGGGGGGGGGGGGGTCTGACACATTTTATTCCCCAACCATCTCCCATGTCTATAAGGGTACCGTGTGTCTCTGGTATGTGTGAATATTGTTATTGTTAATATTGTTATAGTCTATGTATATAAGTTACTGTTATTATTTCTAATATCTTTATTGTGTGTCACTGCAGCCCTTTCCAACCCCCCCCCCCCAATTAATCTGGAGATTAAAATGGGCTATCGCTGGGGACTGGCTCATATTAGGGGGAGGTGGGGGGGGGATGCGCCAGGGTGTCCTCTTTCATAGCCCGACAGGGGAAAGTTGGGCTCCTGCCAGAGACAGCCAGACAGGGGAAAGGGGGGGGGGTCCAAGACACCCCGGACAGGGTAAAAGAGGTGGGTCCAAGACAACCTAGACAGGGGGAAGGAGGTGGGTCCAAGACACCGCGTACAGCGGAAAAGGGGGGGGTCCAAGACACCAGTGACAGAGGAAAAGGAGGGGGACAAGACACCCTGTACAGTGGAAAAGAGGGGGGGGGGGTCCAAGTCACTTAGTAAAGGCAAGTGTGGATATAGGGATTAGCTGTTCGGGTTCGGACGGTTCGGGGTTCGACCCGAACTTAGCCTGTTCGAGCAGATCGCGAACCTCGAACATTTCCGGGTGTTCGCCGCATGTTCGACCACAATGGACCACAATGCATTTTCCCACGGCCTGAAGCTCGTAATTGGCTACAGCCTTGCACCTGACCACAGGTCTGGTGCAAGACTGGTTGAACACTATGCCAATCACCGCTCAGAGTCCTGATTGGGCAAATTTTGCCCAATCATGGGCTCACAGTGCTAAGTCCCGCAGCACACTATATAAGGTTTCCACGCAGCGCTTCTGCACGCATTTCAGAGGAGATTTCAAAAAAGATAGTGGTGTGTGTTGTTACTGCCGGTCTGCCACGCTACTGGGGGGGTCTGGGGGGGGAGGTCTCATTTCGACCAAATATCAGGGAATTTAGGTGATGTGTGTCTTGTCACTGTGCCAGCAAGTTTTTTTGGGGTTTACAACTTTATTTAAAACATTTGTGTATTGAGGTGATTTTCTGGGTCTTGTCACACTGTGCCAGCAAGTCTTTTTGGGTCTCATTTATACCAAATATCGGGGAATTTAGGTGATGTGTGTCTTGTCACTGTGCCAGCAAGTTTTTTGGGGGTTTACAACTTTATTTAAAACATTTGTGAATTAAGGTGATCTTCTGCGTCTTGTCACCACTCACCACTGTGCCAGCAAGTTTTTTTGGGTGTCATTTTTACCAAATATCAGGGAATTTAGGTTATGTGAGTCTTGTCACTGTGCCAGCATTTTTTTTTTTGGGGTTTACTACTTTCTTTAAAACATTTATTGAGGTGATCTTCTGGGTCTCGTCACACAGCCAGCAATTATTTTTGGGGCTCACTAATTTCTTTAAAACACTTGGGAATTCAGGTGCTATGTGTCTTGTCATACAAAAAGTACCACGCTGTATTTTGGGGCTCACTAATTTCTTTAAAACACTTGTGAATTAAGGTGATCTGTCTCTTGTCACTGGCTGCCAGCTATCAGTGAGTCTCACTGAGTTATACCAGAGTTATTTAAATCTTTATACCAGAGTTGAATCAGAGTTCTGTATATATTAATCTATATATCACTCACCATGTCTGAAAGAACAAAAAGGACAGGCAGACGCTCCCAGCCACAGATAAGAGGGCAAGCAGCCCCTGTGTTGAGAGGCTGTGTCTCTGGTCGTGGTGGACGTGGTGCATCCTCTGCAGGGGCACGCTTGTCCGTTCTAACTGGTGCTGGCCGTCTTAAGCAGCAGCAACATACAGAGGACTTGGTGGATTGCCTAACCAGGCCATCCTCATCCTCCGAGTCCTCTGCCAGCCAGGCTTCTAGTGCTTTACAGTCCACCTCAGCTGCCAAAGCATCTAATGCAGCCTCCATGTCCACAGCTACTCCTGCCGTAGCCTCGCTATCACACACGGAGGAGTCAGCTGAATTGTTTGACTACAATGAGAGTGACATGCCGCTTGAGGATGCGCAGCAAGTACAGTGCTCTGATTCAATCTCTGAGGTTGAGCAAGGGAGTATAATCAACCTAGAGGAAGGGGGTGCCAGTGATGACACACAAATAACTGTCACTCATGTTGCCCCAGCAGCTGCAGCATACTGCCAAGTTGGCTCCAGTGACGAGGAGATAGGGGGTGAAGATGACATTGATGATGATGAGGTCACTGACTCCACCTGGGTGCCAGATCGAACTGAGGAATCGAGTGAGGAGGAGGCACAGCAAACACGAGGCACAACATCCTCTGTGACCAACCGTAGCACTAGCCAGTCCAAGGCATCACATGTCAGAGCTGCTCCGGTGCAGAGCGCTGTTGTCTCAAAGAACACATGCAGGAACTCTGCTGTATGGGAGTTCTTTAAGAAATGTGCAGCAGACCCCACCGTTGATATTTGTAATCTACAGTTGTGTTCAAAATTATTCAACCCCCAATGCTGTAAAGGGTTTTAGTGAATTTAGTGTACATTTGTAATTGTATTCAGAATGAAATCCTACAAGGACCTTTTAAAGAACCATATGCAACTAAAATGACATCAATTGGTTTTGTAATACAGTAGTAAATGTTTCTTTTGTGAATTCTTCATTGACACAATTATTCAACCCCTTAAAGACTACCACTCTGAAGAACAGAGGTTCACTCAAGTGTTTTCAATCAGGTATTGAAAACACCTGTGGATGTCACGGAGCAGCAATAAAGCATATTAAGCACCAATTAGGCAGCTTTAAAATGACGGTGATACTCAGCTCCTTCTAGACATTTACTGGTGTCGTTACAAACATGGTGAAGTCAAGAGAATGGTCCAGGAAGACAAGAGAAGAGGTGATTGCTCTTCACAGGAAGGGCAATGGCTATAAGAAGATTGCAAAGATGTTAAACATACCAAGAGAGACCATAGGAAGCATCATTCGCAAATTCAAGGCAAAGGGCACTGTTGAAACGTTACCTGGTCGTGGCAGAAAGAAGATGCTGACTTCGACAGCTGTGCGCTACCTGAAGCGTAGAGTGGAGAAAAGTCCCCGTGTGGCTGCTGAGGAACTGAGAAAAGATTTGTCAGATGTGGGTACTGAAGTTTCAGCTCAGACAATACGGAGCACACTGCGTAATGAAGGCCTCCATGCCAGAACTCCCAGGCGCACCCCCTTGCTGTCTCCAAAGAATAAGAAGAGTCGACTGCAGTATGGCAAAAGTCATGTGGACAAACCAAAGAAGTTTTGGGATAGTGTTCTGTGGACTGATGAAACAAAATTAGAACTGTTTGGGCCCATGGATCAACGCTATGTTTGGAGGAGGAAGAACAAGGCCTATGAAGAAAAGAACACCTTGCCTACTGTGAAGCATGGCGGGGGTCAATCATGCTTTGGGGCTGTTTTGCTTCTGCAGGTACAGGGAAGCTTCAGCGTGTGCAAGGTACCATGAATTCTCTTCAGTACCAGGAGATATTGGATGACAATGTGATGCAGTCCGTCACAAACCTCAGGCTTGGGGGACGTTGGACCTTTCAACAGGACAATGATCCCAAGCATACCTCCAAGTCCACTAGAGCATGGTTGCAGATTAAAGGCTGGAACATTTTGGAGTGGCCATCGCAGTCACCTGACTTAAATCCGATTGAGAACCTCTGGTGGGACTTAAAGAAAGCAGTTGCAGTGCGCAAGCCTAAGAATGTGACTGAACTGGAGGCTTTTGCCCATGACGAATGGGCGAAGATACCCGTAGATCGCTGCAAGACACTTGTGTCAAGCTATGCTTCACGTTTAAAAGCTGTTATAACTGTAAAAGGATGTTGTACTAAGTACTAAGATTGAATGTCACTTGGGGGTTGAATAAAACTGATAATGATGTGAGCACAGAAAAGACATTTGTGGTTATTTGATTATAAATGTTATATTATATTTGTCTGACCTACACGTGCCTCTTTGATTTAATTGTAAGCAAGATGACTGAATGATCAAAATCAATGTCAAACTGGCCAAAACACTCAATTTCAGTGGGGCTTGAATAATTTTGAACACAACTGTATGTCAGAGGAGGCTGAAGCGTGGGATAAACACCGGACGCTTGGGTACCACGTGCTTGAGGCGACATATGAACAAGTGCCACACATCCAGTTGGGGCAAAACTTTGCGTAGGTCCTCCTCCTCCTCATCTGTCTCTACCCACACTGTATGTCCTGCCATGCAATTGCCTACAACCTCCACCGACAGGGATGATGCTACAGTAATGGATGTACCAGCAGGTCCTTCCTGACAATGTGACATCATCCCAGTAGCTGAAGATTTACGCAGTCAGATTACGTTGCCGCAGCTGCTGCAGTGAAAGAAAAAATATAGTCCCAACCATCCCCAAGCACAGCGTCTAAATGCCAGCTTAGCAAAATTACTCGCATTGCAGCTGCTGCCTTTCCAGCTGGTGGACTCTGCTCCCTTCCGTGAATTTGCTGAATGCGCTGTACCACAGTGGCAGGTTCCAAAACGCCATTACTTTTCACGCAAGGCCATTCCAGCACTATACCAGCACGTGGAAGACAATGTTATCCAGTCATTGGGAAAGGCAGTCAGCAGCAAGGTGCATGTCACTTTAGACATGTGGTCCAGCCAGCATGGACAGGGTCGTTACATTTCCTTCACGGCACACTGGGTAACTGATTGCAGCTGGGAGGGATCCAAGACGGGCTCTGTGCTGGAGCTTGTTCATCCACCACGCCTCCAGAAAGCTGCTTGTATGAGGTCTGTCTGCTCCACCACCACCACCTCTTCCTCCTCCTCCTTCTCTGTCTCTGGCGAAGTGGCAGTTAAACCCATGCCTGACAGGGTCTACGCAATGGCTCAAGCAAAAAGATGCCATACTGTGCTTGAGCTGGTTTGTTTAGGGGACAGGAGCCACACCGGGTCAGAAATTTTGTCAGCTCTGCAGGGGCAGGTGCAGAGATGGTTTACACCACGCCAGCTTGAGCTGGGAATGATTGTCTGCGATAATGGCAGCAACCTTCTCTCCGCCCTACGCAAGGGTAAATTGACGCATGTACCATGCCTAGCACACGTCCTAAATCTGGTGGTACAGCGTTTCCTAACCAAGTACTCAGGGCTGCCAGAGCTTCTCATCCAGGCCAGAAAAGTCTGCAGCCACTTCAGACGGTCATTCCCAGCAAGCGCTCACCTGGCAGAAATTCAAAGAGAATTCCACCTTCCCACAAACCGTCTGATCTGTGACATGCCCACCAGGTGGAACTCGACATTAGCAATGCTGCAGCGTCTGCACAAGCAGCAGAGGGCCATCAACGAGTACCTGTGTGAGTATGGCACAAGGACAGGTTCAGGTCATCTTGGGTTTCCCCCCCCCGCAGTGGCTGATGATCAAGGATGCATGCACTGTACTGTCACCATTTGAGGAGGCAACGAGGATGGTGAGCAGGGACAGTGCATGCATCAGTGACACAATTCCTTTAGTGTTCCTGCTGGAGCACACTCTGCGGGGAATTATAGATGTGGCTCTAGAGGCAGAGCAGCGGGAAGAAGAGGAGGCCTTCCCTAGCTCTCAAGGCCCCAGTCTTTCCGCAGACAGCATTCCAGCGGGTCCTACTCAGATCAGACAGGAGGAGGATGAGGAGGACTATTTAAGTAGTGGGGGCATTGAAGGTGGGGATTCCTCAAGGCAGGGTTTTGTGTGCCCAGAAACAGAAGGGCTTGTGCGTGGCTGGGAGAAGGAAGTGCACGATACGGTCATCCTCATTGACCAGGAAGACTCGGCAGCTAATGCCACCTCCAACCTACGCTGCATGGGCTCCCTAATGATGCAAAGCCTGCTAAAGGACCCCAGGATTCGTGCTATCAAGGAGACGGATCATTACTGGTTGGCAACCCTTTTTGATCCACGATACAAGGGGAAAGTTGCAGAGCTCATCCTGCCCGCACAGAGGGAGCACAGGATGACAAAGCTTGAGGACGCTCTAAAGCGAAACTTGTGTAACACCTTTCCAGGCACTGTTAGATTACCAAGTGCTGACACACGTGCTTCTGAGGCTGCAGGTGATCAGAGGAATAGCGGTGAAGGCCAGGGCCGCTTGACTGATGCATTTTTTAATTTTTTTAGTCCTCGACGCCCAGGGACGTCAAATGTAGGCACCCATTGCCAGCGTCTTCACCATATGGTGCAGGACTACCTAGGGGCAAGGGCAGACCTGGATACCTTTCCAGCAGATGATCCACTGGCTTACTGGGTGTTGAGATTGGATCACTGGCCAGAACTTAGCCAATATGCTATGCAGCTACTAGGTTGCCCTTCATCTAGCGTGCTTTTCGAAAGGACGTTCAGTGCCGCTGGAGGTTTTGTCACAGACAAAAGAGTGCGTCTGTCCACCGACTCTGTAGACCGGCTGACATTTATAAAAATGAATCAGTCCTGGATCAGCAGCTATCAATCCCCTGATGCTGAAGTAATGGAATAGATAGGGGATGTCCTCTTCTGCATTCACAAAACCTCCAGCACTGAACTCTTCCACAATACCACAAAAGGGTTACGGTGTGAAGGCACTTGCTGCCATGAAAGGCACAATATCTGGCTGCACTGATGCCCATTAACAGATAAAAAAAACACTTTTCAATATAGGACCACATGGTCCACCCCTGCACTCTTCCACAATACCACAGAGGGGTTACTGTATGATGATACTTGCTGGCCTGGCACCAGAGGCACAATATCTGTGTGCACTGACGCCCATTAACAGATAAAAAAACACTTTTCAATATAGGACCGCATGGTCCACCCCTGCACTCTTCCACAATACCACAAATGGGTTACTGTATGATAGTACTTGCATGCCTGGCACTAAAGGCACAATATCTGGGTGCACTGCCATTGACGCCTGTATCAGATTCATATCCTCAGAGGGGTTACGGTGTGACGGCACTGTTGCCGACGCTAAAAGCCCAATTTTAAAGCACCAATTGTTACTTTCATTCAAAGCCTGCAAAAGTTTCACAATAATTTAGCCCAAAAAAACACTAAACTTTTTCTGCGCGACCTAAAATGTCTTTTCATACAGGCTGCCGCCCCAAGCAGTTGTTTATGGATAGATTAAAGGAAAAGCATTTACCGTCATATGAAACGTCATTTATTTGTTTTTAAGTGTTTCTATACATCCTAGAAATCTGCCACTTCACGGGCAGGTTATGGGGACCTCCTAGGCACGATATTTGAAGGAATTTTTCGTTTTTATTTTTAACCCTTATTTCATGGAAAACTCACTGTCCCTTTAAAAACGTTTTTTTTAAAACTTTTTGTCCTTGTTTCCTGTCCCCCAGGGCACTACCCGGACCCCCATACACCTTTTATGGCAAATATGTAGCATATATGCCCTCTTGGAGGGCACTCTAAAAAAAACGAATTTTGAGCCCCATTGACTTGCATGGGGGTTCGGGTTCGGTCCCGAACAAATGGGAAGTTCGGGTTCGGGCTCGAACCGAACTCGGGGAGTGTTCGGCTCATCCCTAGTGTGGAAGACACAAGGATAGGAAAAACTGATACATTTGGAGGAAAGACTGAAAGTGCGGATGTGAGAAGTGGAGACGTTCAAGAAGTATTGCCTGATACTGGGAGATAGTTTGGAGTGCGAGATTGAGACGCCACGGATGAGGAGAAGGTTATGACACACAGAGAGGGTGGATTGGGGTTATAGAGTCAATTGTGAAATGTTGTTTAAGGACGGGAAGACAAAAAAAATGGGATGAGAGATAAAGGAGGACCTTTAGTCCGAAGTGTTACATCTTTTCTACTTCATAAAAGCTCAATGTCACGCATCCTAACCTAAAAATTTGAAATAAACGTTCTTTCTTTCTGCAAAATTTTACAACCCTGGAAGGTCCTGGTTAGTCAATTTCCAGTTATAAACGCAGACAGCACAGCAGGGGATCCGGTTTAAAGTTGGTTTTCAACTCATTAAAGCTACATCATGCATACACCTTTCATATCACAATAGCAGGACAGCGAGAGCGCTCGATTTGAAGAGGAAGAATTTTTTGTGGGACGGATTTTTCTCCATAGACATCCTGGTGCCATTAGGTCCCGTAAAACACAAATAAACATTCCAAGATATTAACGTGATAAAGAGAAAGGTGGATTTATTTTTTAAAGGAGAAAAAAAAATTGTGAATACCTCGAAAAATGCAAGCAAGACACAGAGAGTCTGCCATTCTGGTAGGCTTTTTATTCTGTAGGTTCAGAGGGGAGGGGGGCCCCCAAGCACAGAAGAGGGGGGGCATGGAATCTGCTATTAATCATATTATATGTCATTGTTCATTTGAGGCTGCTGGCAGAGATCCAGGCAGCACTCGGCGCAGCACAGTTCCCATCTGAAGACTAAGAGGCAGGAGATATTCCATTGGGGAGGGTAGGGGGGTTGCAAGCTGCAAAACAATAAGATAGGAGGGAGGTTTCTTCACAGAAACCAAACAAGGAGACCAGAGACAAAAAGATGCCAAGAAGACGACAAGATGAAGGGAGAGATCCAAGCAGACAAATACATGATGTATCACAAAATAAGCCAGCTAGCAGCACTGACACACCACAAATTTGAATATATATATATATATATATATATATATATATATATACACGAGCAGGCCAGAAACCCATATACTGTATATGTGTATACAAACATCTTAGATTGCAAGCTCTTGAGCAGGGTCCTCTTTGTGCGTCTAAAAGAATTTAAGAAACAAGCCAATTGTTTTGTCCCATGTATTGTACAATGCTGTGGAATATATTATGGGTCATAGAATTATTTATAAAGTGTCAAACTGACACTTTAAATATACACCCGCAACATGCATAAAAATACACATACATGCATCTGCACACAGATACAAAAAAATTATATAACCCAAATAAGGGGTCCCCGTGTACACTATTCGTATGTAGAGGGGTCGGCATACATATTACACAGTATATGAACACCTACACGAATGAAAAGACAGCTCAGAAAAGTGGGGACAGGACATGCTTAGGAGCAGTAAAACAAAAAGTAGAATAATATCAAAACGAAAGAGTCAAAGATCCGACTCAAGGAGCCGATGGTAACTCAGCGTCTGGTTTTTGTCCCATATTGGTTAGCGCATGCAGGATGGTGCTTACTAAAAGGTAAAGGGACATAAAACCAAAATCCTGGCGCTGTGTTGTCATTGGAATGGGAAACTGAGCCGGGTGGAAGAAGTGGCAGGAAGGCTCGCTCACGGCTACCAGACGTTACCAAACTACCGGCCACATTACAGAAGGTATGCACTTACACCTATTCCACGCAGCCAGCTGCAGCCAAGCTAAACCGTGCATTGACAGTAACTTGGTTTGAGAGCGTTTTGCAAGAAGAGCAACAATTTAATAAATTTTGACTTGATATACAAGCGATGTCTTTATATACAAGCGATGTCAAAGTACGTATGCTTTGTCTGCCGAGCGTCACGTCACAACTGAGGCCACGGTCACCTTTCCTCCCTGCGTCCGTCGCAGCATTCTGGCAGCTTGAAAGAGAAGGTCACACGGTGTAACATGCGCAATAGTCTCGCACATTACACCAGACGTGCTGAAACCCTCCTAACAGATAGCAGTGATCCGGTTAGTGATAAACATCCTACACAATAACCCTCCTCCTCTCCCTCACACCAGCCACTATTTCTTAAAGGTAAAGTGCAGGTTAATTGGTTTTATTTTTACTTCATACTGTAATCTTTTTCATATGAATAAATGGTTGTGGAAGGAATCGTCAGAGTTTCCATCATTTCTTATTCGCTTTGATATAAGAGTGCTTTGGATTACAAGTACGTTTCCGGAAGGAATTATGCTCGCAATCCAAGGTATTACTGTATATTCATTCCACTCAGTAATACATAAAAACCTGCACACGGCTTGACAGTGCAATGGTTAACGTCATCACCATAGCGCTGCGAGTCACAGTAACGGCTCAACTTGTGTCTCCAAAAGGCAAAAGCTATTCTGAGCTGAACATTCATGTCTGCGTACATGCGCAGGGTGAGTTTACAGACAGGCTGCTAGCCACTCAAAGCAATACTGTTCACATCATAACAGACTATATGTGGCATAGACACAAACATATGTGCACTGGTATATTACACACGGCCCATCTGTGTATGCCAGATGCCCGAAATTCCCAAGGGCCCGAAACCAACACAGGTCTTCGAAAGACTAATAGTAGGTGTTACAATTATTACTCATCATTTTTATAATGTCACCTGAATGTTGGCAATTAAATCATAAATCCACGAGAGCCCCGGAGAGGACATGCCTGCCCCCCAGGAGCTCGATCAGGGTACACCAACAGTACTCACCGGGAGAAAAGATGTCTCCTTTAGGACAGGAGGGAGGAGATGGGCATGGACCACTAATATTGCAAAGCTTAGAATCAACCCTACTTTTACATTTTAATGTGTTTTTTTTCCACTTCTGCTCACTTTGTACAAGACATGAGGTTAGGGAGGATTTGCAGGGGTATGCACTTAAGAAAATTGCGATATTTTGACTCTAAACCTGTATTCCAAAGAAAGCTGGCACAGGAGAGGACACTACACGTTGGAAAGGAAGACCAACGCGGATACAGAGCAACCATCAATTCTTGCTCTTGAACACTGATCTGTGGAAGGCCGGGGTCAGCAGTCTTGGCCCACCAGATGTTTTGGAACATGTCACACACGATGCTCAATCAAGCCAATTAGTGTCTCAGCATCATGGGAGATACACCTGGAGGACCAAGGTCGCTGCCGCCAAGTGTAAGGCCAAAAAAAGAAAAGACACACTGCATGGGATGGCGCCTAAATGGCTGCACAGCGTTGGACAGCACACAGGCTTGAAAAGGGCAGGATTAGTGTTGGTAATCTGCCCCCCCCCCCTCCTCTAAAGCGACTTCTATTTTTAGCTTTCGAGCTGTAACGCTGTAGACATGAACCAGGTCGGCTGATTAAGGGTGATTGAGGGCACAGCAGGAGCACAATGATCCTATGACAGTGATGTGCTTAATAATTTAGTAGTGCCAAACTATGCATAATAGATTGGGTGACCAGTATACAATGGATGTAAGGATCTCAGCATAACAACATAAGGTTAACAGCGGGGGGGGGGGGGGTCTTGCACCTCAGTGACATTTGATCCCCTTTTAAAAAAAAAAATAACACTACAACTTGGTACGATAGTCACATTTGAGGCACCGCCAAAAACGCCTTAAGGCAGGACTTGACAGACTTTGATCAAAATTTCCGTAGTAGTATGAAGGTGCCAACAAACTACATGATTTTGGAAGACAGAAAAGGGTTTCTGCAGGTTTGCACAGGACAACCCAGAAATAATATTCTTGGCCATAACTACCTGCCCCTTGAGTTTGTCAAGCACTGCCCTAAGGTGATCTGAGTGTGTAAAAAAATATATATTGCTACAGCTAGAGAATAAAAAAACGCGTCAAACAGGAACATCAACAGAATACTAAATATAAAAACACTGGGGGGGGGGTCATCCACTAATCGCCGTTGATTACAATTTTGCAAACATGTAACAGTGCTCCAAATGTTACCATGCCACTTTTGCCAAATGTTACCATGATCACAACTACGGAAAACCATGGCAATTGGTGAATAACCCCCATAGATCCCAGAACCGGAGCTCTGCACTTCTGGGCAGGACCAAATCCCTGCTCTTGGGATGGATGAATGACCCCTTTGTGATCCGCCCTTAGGAAGTAGAGTGAAGGCACCGTGACTATTCAAACAACATTGAGTGGTCAGTATCTAGTGTCCCTTCAATACAAAACTTTTTCAAGACATGGTCTAGTACAGGGGTCAACAACCTTGCTCCCCCCACATGCTTTGCAACTGCATATCCCATGAGGCTCTTCCATGCTAATGAGTGGCTGAGCATCGTGGGAAATATTCCAAAACATTTCAAGAGACAAGGTTGCCAACCCCTGGTCTAGTACATACATTTTTGCACCAGTTAAAATGGCATGGGATGTAGACTGCTGGCACCAATACCTGTTGCAAGTTGGTAACTTATATGGTGCACATTGGTGACAATTGAAAGCTTTAGGATTTGCATATCTGACCCCAGATAACCTCCTTGGCGGTTTTCCCCGAGTGTGGCTCGTGGTTAAATTTCACTGCTGAAAGCGGTAACACCGAGCCACACTCTGGCTGGATACATTACATTTACCTGTGCTCCCTCACTGACCTCCGTGATCGCATTCTCCTGCAGCCGATCGCGGCGTCCTGCTTCCCGGTTCCCTTCTGCAAGAAGGGAACCAGGAGAAGCATGACGTCGTGATCGTCTGGAGTGTGACACCGGGAGATAGCGATGGAGCGCAGTATCCAGCCCGAGAGTGGCTCGGGGTTACCGCTTTCAGCATTGAAAGTTAACCCCGAGATGCTCTAATACCTCTAGGGGGATTAAAAAATTGTAAGGATTCTGACATATAAAATATGTCAGGGTCGTAACGCCAGGGAGGTTAATAGGGGGGAGTGGAATCGTTGAATAAGGTATGTTACTTGGCACCGGAGTTAAGCAAGGGGGTTCTAGGTTGTGCTACTTGGCGCTAGTTAAGGCTGGGGTCAGACGAGCGCACTAGGTGCACCTGTACTGACATGCCTTCCGGTGTCCGTCGCAGCGTTGTGATGTTTTGTCAGGGCCGGTCAAAGGCTGTTGCTAGACACGCGTTGGATGTGGCTGCAAAGCGCAATCCTCCACAAGGGGGAAAAAAAAAAGGGAGGTGGCGCTCAGCGAGGTGGCCAGACGGGCATCAGAGTGGAAGGACGTCCACTCTCACAGACGTTCCTTCCGCTCTCAAAGACGTTCGTCTGATCCCGACCTTAGATGTAGCATTTACATATAGAAAATTTGAGCCCAGAGATCGACTATCTACACCTCGTATCTGCTTTCTATGTTTGTTTGTAATTTTGTTACTTTAAATCCCCTCTTATTGTAAGGGTTGCAGAAACTGCTGACCCTATATACATGACTATAGTAAAAATAATGAAGATTATAATGTCTGTGAATGACTGTCGGTGTCTACTATAATTAAAGTAACACTCTACTCAGTCTGACCACTTTATTTGTTTAATGTGGACAGGTTGTATTAAGTCTCCCCCCTACTCAGCTCCCCCGATCTGCGGTTGCCACATATTACGATTTCATGTACAGGGAAGCACTGGGAAAAGTGCTGCCTTGCAACATGTATAATTCATATGCTGAGAAAGGAAGTTAAGGCAGGTCACCTGGGATTCCACAGAGGTAGAAAAGTGGATCAAACACAAACTTTTTTTAAATACTGACAAAACTGTAACGATGCTCTTTGGAACAGCACCTAAACTACACAAATTGCAAAATCCCCAACTATGTGTTGGGACAAAATCAAATGGCACGCTGACCACAGTCACTTCTCTCAAATATCTAGGTATGTGGCTGGACCCTAATCTATCCTTTGGCCCCCACATTGAAAAACTATCATCTAAACGTTACCCCAAACTAGGTGCCCTGTACAGAAACAAATCCTGCCTAAGCCCCGCGGTAAGAAAGCAGATTGTACAGCAAATGCTTATGCCGGCTATTGATTACGGAGATGTAGTGTATGCAGCTGCCCCACAAACACACCTTCAGAAACTTACTACATTGTTTAACTCATTCTGCCGCTTTGCATTACAATGTAACTACATGACCCACCATTGTGACATGTTAAAAGAGCTAAACTGGCCATCGCTGGAGTCTAAACGCACCCTTCACCTTTCCAGCCTGGTGTTTAAGAGCTTTTCTGGGAAGCTACCATCCTACCTGAATAGACTGCTTCCCCCAGCAGCTCCCTCATCCTATAACCTCCGATCCAGGACCAGCACCTTACTTGCAATACCACAATACAAAAAGACAGTGGCTCGGTCCTCCTTTTCCTACAGAGCACCACAATTATAGAATAACCTCCAAGACACCATCAAATCTTCCCACAGTCTTAAGTGACTCAAGAGCTCCTTACTAACATACCTCAATACAGAATGCACCTGTAAACATGTAACCTAGTGACTATATTTCCTACATATTTATAATCTGTATATTTGTGGTTTTTTTTTATATCTTGCATTGTATTACTTTGTATTTCTGTAACTGTAACACTTCAATGTTCTTGAACCCAGGACATACTTGTAAATGAGAGAAATCTCAATGTATCCTTCCTGGTAAAATCCTTTATAAATAAATAATAAATAAATCCTTTTTTTCTTATTTACTATGTGCAACGTATAGATTCTACATGCTGCGGGGTGGCATTTTTCATGCACTGTCCATCAGCATGAATAAATTCTACTGGAAATCATGGCCGATGTGGCAACCCTACCTCAATCTGGTGAAATTGATGTGTGAAGTGGAGGAGTTTCCTACACCCAACCAAGTGTCACCAGCAGCCAGGAATTTTGAATTTCCCTGGTGCCGGTCACCAGATGGGTCTCTAGCGACACAGCACAGAGAGAGCGTGCAGACGTCGCCCTCTCTGTGGACAGCCGCTGTAGCGAGTAGAGTCAGAGAGGCAGCCATTCGATCAGATCTATGCATGTGCGCAGCGGAAGGTGCACAAGTCCCATAGCAGTGCACAATTTGCGGGTCTTACGGTATGCAAGTTGCGCAGGAGCCTAAAGTGCGCAGAAAAGCCTCGGGGACTTCCGGGTTTGGGAATTCTTGAGCTGAAGAGGAGGAACTATGTGCAACGAGGGAGAAAAGGTGTGTAAAATCAACAAATAAAAAAAAATTGAGGATCCCTTTAGGCTGGCGTCAGACGAGTGCACTATGTGTGCCCGTACTGACGTGCCTTCTGGCGTCCGTCGCAGCATTGAGATGCTGCAAAGGGCCAGCCACACGCTGTTGCGCGTGCATGAACTGCGTGCACAACAGCGGCCGTGCAGCAGGCCTCTACGTCAAAGCGCTAGGACACGTGTTGACAGAGCTGCAAAGTGTGATCCTCTATAGCATGATCATGCCTTGCAGCGCTGAGCGCACTAACTGCGCTCGGCGAAGTGGGCAGACGGGCGTCGAGTGGAAGGAACGTCCACTCTCACAGACGTTCTTTCCGCTCTTCAATAACACTCGTCTGACGCCAGCCTTAATGGGATAGTTGGAATAATGCGAAACAAATAAATAACACTGTTACTATGAAAGGGTTAAAGTCAGCAGCACTGAGCCAGCTACACTGCAAGGCAGCATAGAGACAGACAGGGAAAAAAATGGAGAGACCAGAGAGGAAGAGAGGGAGGGAATGGAGAGGAAAAAAAAAAAAGAAAGAAACAGGGAGAGAAGCTCAAACTAGGCTCCACCAGCAATAGGCGGCTCCCAAGAAAATGCTACAGGGTCAAAAGTTTACTGTGGTTTCAATTTCACCCCTCGGCAGCCAATGAGACGCAGCACAGAAGCTGCAGAGAGAACACCCGCTGCCAATGGAACATTAACCCATCCTGCGCCGGGCGCAAAGCCAGGAAACATGTCGCACCGCCTGATACAGAGGAAGCGGCTGAGCAAGGCGCCCACTAACAGCACATTATCTGGAAATCACCACTGACTGCCTTCACAGAAACCAAGGGGGAAAAAAGAAAAGAGAAAAAAAAAAAAGCAAGCAGCTAGCCAGCAAGAAAAGCAGCAAAACGACGGGAAAAAAAAAAAAAACACCACATAAAAGCAAACAAGCAGGAAATTAATATCTTATACACGTTCCGATCATTAACAATGTTGCACTGAGTTTCCATTATTTCCCCCCCCCCCGTGTTCATTATGACATGGCGCGTCAATTGCAACCTTTGCGGCGGGCCGCCATCTTTTCAGAGACGTTGAAATAAAACTGTGGCAGTCAGTGAAACGGACTCGTACAGAGTTTGTTCCGAATCCTTATTTCCTGGAACAACATTCGAGTGCAAGAAAAAAAAAATAATAATAAAAACCACGCACGGCAAAGCTGAAATTACTGCCAAGACGTCCTCCCCAACCATGAGGCGCTTCCGATGTTTTGGTTTTGTTACTCTTCCAGACAAACGTTTAAACTTCAGGATGAAAATTCGCTCTTCGTTAGGAAACAGATCTCCAGTCATTGACGGAGTGAAAGGGCCTTATGGTTGGGGAGGACCATAAAAGATGATGGATAAAATGTGCACTCCCATGGCTGCATGGCCGCAGGGTTGGAAAGGGTCTTCGAGTAACCTTTTAACACCTGGTCGTTTTGACTAGATGTACTGTTAGGGCCATGTAGGTTGCTGTTTTTGGTTGTCTCGCCTTACCAATAAAACCGTATTCTGACATTTCTACTTGGGAGTTTTGGTATGCCTACAGTGGAGGACCTACAAAAGGGAAGGACGAGCCACCGTATTCTGACATTTCTACTTGGGAGTTTTGGTATGCCTACAGTGGAGGACCTACAAAAGGGAAGGACGAGCCAGGCACTCCACAAAAGGCTTCAGCGAATGTAGGTTTTACTGAGAAGTCAGCAATGTTTCGGCTATCAGTTGGCCTTTATCAAGCTTGACCGTTCTCATTCGGATGTGTGCTGGGAGCCTGGGCATGAGGCCCGTTCAATACCTCAGCAGCTGCTGAATTGCTGCAGCGCAGCTATTCAGTTTGCTGCAGGAGGGTCATTGAACGCGTTGGATGCGAATTTTGAATCCAAAATGGCCGACGATTTCTTAATGAAAAATTCAGATTGTTTTTCGAATCACTCGGACAAAATATGATAAAGAAAAGCAGTCAGCACAATTCCGTTTTGTATGCCCACACCACAAATGATAGTTTTTAATGAATAAACGTTAAGTTTACTTCTGAAACAATATATAAATTGAACTGTAATAGATGTCTATGTGCAGGGGGAAATAATAAATATTTTGTGCTTTGGTGAACAAAAACCTCAAAATTAACATTGCTGTACGGAATTGTTACTTGCTTTGTGGCGGCGGCCATCTTGCTGTACGGCATTGTTACTTGCTTCATGGCGGCGGCCATCTTTAATACGTCACACTCAGCAACACGAAGCATCTCCTCGGGTCGCTGCAAGTGCTAGGTTAGCACTGCTGAGTGCTGAGCGGTTGAACGGCGTTCAATGGCAAGTTGCTAATTTAGCACTTGCAGCGGCTGAGGTATTGAACGCGGCTATGGTCTGGGTCTCAAGAGCACCCACTGGAAGGTCTCTATTTGTGCAGTCCTACTAGAGTCCATTCCTCCTCTATTGCTAACAGAGGACAACCTGACTGTCTATTCCCTGTGACTCCTCTGTGTTGGGTTGGAGTCTCTTCCAATACTGCCATTCTATATTGTCTAACAGGTTGAAGCCAACATCACATTTTACGGTGGTGTCATCTTTTCTGAATTTCTGTGGAGTAGACCGGACACAATATTATCAAAATAGGAAGATGCAAAATAAACGATATACCCTATCACATGACAAAATTGTTTTGTCACAGATGTCCTGCAGTTAAAATAACTCAAAGGAAAAATTCATCACATGGATTAAACCAGGGGTCAAGTCCTGGGAAAAAAAGTGAGGGAACTCACCCACGAATTCCACAACCCCCATTACCTTAAGAAAATATATATATCACGAGTATAGCAGTGCGTGGTGATACCATTTTTATTGGGTTAACTTTACATTTAAAAGACAAGCTTTCAAGAGTGTAAACTGGAAACTATACTGATCAGTGAAAGGTATCACTACGTACAGGTATACTCGTGATTGTGGCAACTGGACTAACTATATATATATATATATACTCCAAAATGGCAGGAAGCACTCGAGGTCTTCAGTAAAGATAAATATTTATTACAAGAAGATAAAAAACATCAACGTTTCGGCCTACACAGAGGCCTTCATCAAGGATAAAAACACTTAGACTCCTGTTTATATAGTATTACCTTATAGTGGTAATACTATATAAACAACAGGAGTCTAAGTGTTTTTATCCTTGATGAAGGCCTCTGTGTAGGCCGAAACGTTGATGTTTTTTAGCTTCTTGTAATAAATATTTATCTTTACTGAAGACCTCGAGTGCTTCCTGCCATTTTGGAGTTCTTATATATATATATATATATATAAATAATATAATATAATATATATATATATCTCCAGGCACAGACCACCCAGAATAATATACACAGCACTGAGCCCCCAGAATAATATACACAGCACTGAGCCTCCAGGATAATATGCACAGCACTGAGCCCCAAGAATAACATAATAACATGCACAGCACTGAGCCCCCATAATAATATACACAGCACTGAACCCCAAGAATAATATGCACAGCACTGGTTATATGGATATATTTTCCCCAGTTCACATGGATATAATTGCCCCCAGTTCACATGGATATAATTGCCCCCAGCTCTCATGGGTATATATTGCCCCAGCTCTCATGGGTATATATTGCCCCAGCTCTCATGGGTAATGCCCCCCCGGCTCTCATGGAATATGCCCCCCGGGTCTCATGGATATGCCCCACGGGTCTCATGGATATGCCCCCAGCGCTCATGGATAATGCCCCCAGCGCTCATGGATAATGCCCCCAGCGCTCATGGATAATGCCCCCAGCGCTCATGGATAATGCCCCCAGCGCTCATGGATAACGCCCCCAGCTCTCATGGATAACGCCCCCAGCTCTCATGGATAACGCCCCCAGCTCTCATGGATACTGCCCCCAGGTCTCATGGATACTGCCCCCAGGTCTCATGGATATGCCCCCATGTCTCATGGATATTGCCCCCAGGTTTCATGGATACTGCCCCCAGCGCTCATGGATAATGCCCCCAGCGCTCATGGATAATGCCCCCAGCGCTCATGGATAACGCCCCCAGCTCTCATGGATAACGCCCCCAGCTCTCATGGATAACGCCCCCAGCTCTCATGGATAGTGCCCCCAGGTCTCATGGATAGTGTCCCCAGGTCTCATGGATAGTGCCCCCAGGTCTCATGGATATTGCCCCAGGTCTCATGGATACTGCCCCCAGGTCTCATGGATAATGCCCCCAGCCCAGCTCACCTCTGCTGCTCCTGCCGCACATTGCCGGCGGCCGCGTGCTTCCTGCTTCAGCGGCCACTGACAGGAAGTGCAGCCGCTCGCCTGGGATCTATGAAACAGCAGGGCGAGTGGCTCCACTTCCGGTCACCGGCCGTTCTAATAGGAAGCACGCGGCCGACGGCAATGTGCGGCGGCCGCCTGCTAAAGCGTTCGGGCTCGGGCCACAGCGGGAACGCTGCGTTCCCGCAGCGGGAGAAGTGCGTGAACGCCGTTCCCGCTCGACTTGAGCCCTGGATCAAACCACGTGCAGGTGTAGCAGTGGCGATCAGACAATTTAATGCTGTTGCTGGGTGTCTCAGCACGTGAGCAGTAAGGCTAATGTCAGACGAACGCAGTCAGAGCGCACTCTGCGTGCGTGCACAAAGGACAAACATACTGACGAAGATACTGTAGACACCACACGGTCCATTTTTGTTGACGGACGGAGGGAAAAAAAGGGGGGAATTACGGGAAACAAAATTAATATGAAAAGTGATAAAAATTGGAAAAGGATATGAAAAGCAATTTTGTGCGTCAAGTTGCTGGATGTCGCAAATGCGCTGCGTCTGACATCTCGGCACTCACACAGAACGCTGCGCGGACGTAGCGCACTCTGTGCATCTGTGGTTTTACGTTCTTGCCTAACTTGCATCCGTTTGCCACGTGCGTTGTGCGTGCGCAGTTCGGTGCACATGTACTTAGTGTGTGGGTCTCTATTGCTCATGATTCTATGCTACGACGGACGTTAAACTGTGCAGCAACACGAACGTGATCACTGCGTTCGTCTGACACGGGCCTAAACGGTTTTGTCCCAGCACTGTGATTACTAACATCACCCAGGACATACTTGAAAACTAGAGAAATCTCAATGTATCCTTCCTGGTAAAATCCTTTATAAATAAATAAAATCAATAACATGGTTGTGTAACTGCCTTTCTGTCACACTTTCTCAAAACTAAACTTAAATCCCAGGCATATGACGCACTCCGTAAAATAGGACAAATAATTAAACATTTTTAATCACTTTTCTTTAGCTGCGCCAATTATGTACATGTTATTACTGTCAAAACTGAACGAGTTTTTGTTTTATCATCATCATTTATTTTACTGCCAAAAGTTTCCGCAGCACTTTACAATAACCAAAGGGAACAAGACACAAACAAACATAGGAACACAGAGCAGCGGTGTAGATTAGCATTTTTCATTTTAAAATTGATGTGACGTATGCATATATCCATTCTGGGGGAGTATCTCTGTACCGTAAAAGGAAAAATAAATGATATATAATATGCGGGGATCAGCAAGTGAAAAAGGTGGAAAATATGCTTGTACCTGAAAATAGCAGAAAATGTGAAAACTGTTTAGGTCCCCAAGTACAAAATAAGCAAAATGTGGCTGTGCAAATAAGGGGTTAAAGTAACACTTTAAACATGTAGGGCATATGATTAGGGCTGAAAAAACGAAATCGATTAAATCGACAACTAATCGATAATGAAAATAGTCAACTATTCTCATTATCGATTAATCGATTTGTGTACACCTACAGTTTGGAGTCAGACTGAGTTAAATGTTATAACCTCTGACTCTGCATCGGAGCTGATTGGAGAAGACGTGTCGCTGCTTTACTCGGATTTAGTTCTAGGTTTATGTCAGACATAACCAGTTTGTTTTAATTCAGTTTTCAACTCTAGCAGCTCTATAGCAAAGATCCAGGGATATTGTCACTGGGTATGGGCACTGTAACGCTGGTGTTTTATACTTACTGGAGTCCTGCGCCACCACCCCAACCTGCCTGCCACCACTCTTTGGTCTGGAGCTGGCATTCTCTCCCTTAGGTCCGGTCTTTTGCCTAAACCCACTTCCTCTCATACTTTGGTCAAGTCTCTTGCCCCGAACTCACACCCTTCCACTTCAGGGCAAATTGCTTATGAAAAAAAGAAGGGGGCAGGTTTTTTTGTATTTTTTTGCATAAAAGGAATATGTAATTTTTTTTATCTGATGAATCGATTACTCGTATAAATCGGCCAACGAATCGATTATGCAAATAGTCATTAGTTTCAGCCCTACATATGATTAAAAACGCTATACCAGCTTGACAAATTCATCCCAAACTTAGGAGTAGACTATGAGGTTTTTGAGCCCATGTAAAGTTTTGGACGTAGACCGGCACAAAGCAATCCAGAGATGTGGGATTTGGAGCCAAATTAATACCAGCCGATGCTTGGTTGGTTTATGTATTTTGTCAATTCAAGTTGTAGACCCATTGGCTGGAGTTAAATGGCAAGAATAAGCTGCTCTAGATCATAGGCTTGTTCCTCCAGAGATTCCAGCTTGAGATGCATGGACAGAAGGGGACACCTGATCTTCTACGGAAATGCCTCAATGGATCAACAGTTTATCAGTGCTTTAATTTGTTCTTCGCACTGTGGTTGTACTTAGACCTCCGTTAATGCGACCTATTTTACTTCTTAGTTTGGGATGCAAAGAATGAATAGTGTAGCTTACGGCTGCTTCTGATAAAGAGAACAGAGACGGTAACTGGATCTCAGAGGCTGTCATTTGGGAGAAGCCAAACATTCACATAAGCCCCTCAGCACGTTATGGACAGCTTTCCTGTGGCTCGCTGACAATGGCGAAGGAGGAAAGGGGAGGCTCGCATCTCGGTACATCTTTATTAACGAGGATGGGGTTGAACAGCTCAGAGAGAGTGATAATTGCAATTTGATTTTGAGCTACATTTTTTGAAGGTTGCTATGGCAACAGGTTCCTTACCACTCTGTCCCCATGAGGATTCTACTCACACAAGGGACCCAGAAAAAAATTAAATAAATAAAATCTGTTTTTCTTCGCTAGAAGCTGTACTCAAAATCAAAGCACACACTCGCACAATAGCCAAATGCTGGAACGCAGCTCCGTTATTCAGGACTCAATTCTTTAGGGTTAAACTACATTAAATTGTTTGTGGCCGTCATTCAAGGAACAAAATACCTGATGTTCTCTTGTTGGATAGAAAAAAAAAAAGCAGCATTAAAGCATTAAATTAAATCCACATTAGGAGATCAAAACACTGTTTGTCCCAAAACCAATTCCATTTCACAAGCTTAAAAAGATGACGAATGCAACGTCAGAGGTCCTACCATCTTATATTACGATGATTTTCATGTTTATGTTTGAGGAGTTCATCCTAAAAAGGGCATACCTACCCGAAAAGGTACCCCTCAACAAAGTAACTCAGTCAGACAATCCGGGTTATTCAGAGCGAGGTGAAAACCAGGAGAATGACTGGAGAAGCGAAAATTCTAGGTCAAATTAGCCAAACCAGAAACATTCTCCCATTTATCTCACTTTCCAAATCGGCTATTTGGTCTAGATTGCTCTCTTTTCCTGCCATTCTCCTGGTTTTCACCTCTCTCTGAATAACCCCGAATGTAAAAATAATCACTGAAAAACAATGGATCGGTGCACAAAAAAAAGAACACGTGTCCTTTAGCCACATTCAGTGTCAAAACGTGCTTTGTGCAGCAAAACGTGGCACCAGAAACACTGATCAAAAATGTAGAGTTTACCGACTTTAAGATACAGCCTTTTAATTGGATTCAGCATGCAAAAAAAAAACAACAAATACAATGTTTCCACTTCTCACCTCACACAGTTGCAAGATATAGCCCATTTATGATGATGATGGGTAGGGGGTCAGCAACCTTGGCCCTCCAGATGTTTTGAACCCATATCTCCCATGATGTAGAGCAGTGGTTCCCAAACCTGTCCTCAGGACCCCTCAACCAGGCCAGGTTTTAAGGTTTACCTTGGGAAAAAGCAGACTGAATCCTGCAAATCACTGAGCAGCAAATCATGTCACCTGTGCTTCAGATCTCTGGAAAACCTGGCGAGGCGGAGGGTCCTGAGGACAGGTTTGGGAAACACTGATGTAGAGCCACTCAGTTTGGCTAAACCTTGTGGGAAAGGCGATGCCTAAACATCTGGAGGGCAAAGGTTGCCTACCGTTGATCTACAGTCTGGGTGTCACTGTCATTTTCCGCAAGGCTCTATCAACCTAAAGAGTGGCTGAGCGTCGTGGAAGATATAGTTACGAAACATCTGGAGGGTCAACATTGAACACTTCTGATTGTAGGTTGTGGTTATAGAGTAATGGCCTAGTAAGAAACTACATGAAGCGAGGTATTTTGATACAAGGGAATTTTGGCAAACTTGTTACTAGATAACAAGCAAAGTGACGGCCACCATTTAAAACCGTACTTTCAACTGCTGTGCGTTTTATGCTTGTTATTCGTGATTGACTGAAAAGAAATTTTGTTTATATTGTAACAAGAAAATATCAGATTGCTGTAACATTGCTTTTACAGAAGCGCAAGAGGTGTAGCTCAAACTAGAGCAATTAATCAGGTTTGTTTTCCTTGACCCAAAATTAGCAAAATATGACTATTTTTAGTAAAGACACAAATAGGACAACTTTTTTGTTCAACAGTGTAATTGATGCAAAATAAAGAGGTGTATATGGATTGTAGCAGGGTTCAGGTCCACTGCGTCTGCGACCCATTATTTACATGGAATATTCTAAGAAGATTTTAGGGATTTCTGGCTACCTCTGGCTCCTGGATTGGTTGAGCTGTGCTGGGATACATCTGTGAGGTTGCCCGTTTAAGGCTCGGGTCAGACGAGCGCATTCTGTGCACAACGGACATACTTTCTGACTGACGAAAAGGTAGTGGCCACACAGTCCGTTTTTGTGACTGACTTTTTTTGTCTGATGTAGAAGGGAAAATAAAAAAATATGAAAAACATTTTGTCCGTCAAAAATGCAGTCTGACTTCGTTCCGTCACTCACACACAAAGCTATGAGGAAGTTGCGGACGCAGCGCACTCTGTACGTCCGTTCTAGCGGATTTACGTACTTGCCTAACTTGCGTCCATTTGCCGCGTCCGCACTTCTGTGCGGACATACTTCCTGTGTGGTCTCTATTGATCATAATTGTATGCTACCATGAACGTTAAAATGTGCAGCAACATGGATGTGATCACTACGCTCGTCTGAACCGAGCCTTATTCGCAGACGTGTAACGATACTTTGTGTGCACCATCTGGGAAACTCAAGCATCTATTCACTAAAGACCAAGAGAAAGCTGGACTGCATTTGGACGGTTACTGTTTGGGTATTTGCAAGCTGGTAACTGCTGTAAATTTTCCTAACATGTGCTACGCAACTCAGGACTTGTCAATACCAGCAGCCAGGTAGCCACTGGCTCCACGAATGGTTTCCTCTGGACCCAAAGCTTGTGGAATATAGTCTAAAATTTCTAGCTACGTTACTTTTATTGGCACCTAAAACACGATAAAATAAAAATAAAAGAAGAAAGGTATAAATTTGTCAAGTCTTGATGTAACTGGTGCTGGTTGCAGAATGAGCCAAAAGTTCAATCTGTAACCAAGCTGGTGCAGCGCAATCTCTACTGAATAGACCCTACAGCAAAGGTCAGCAACCTGGGCTCTCCAAGATGTTCAGGCACTAATTAGGTTGGCAAAGCCTCATGGGAAATGTACTTCCAAAACGTTGGGAAGAACAAGGCTGCTGACCCCTGTACTACCAGGGCGGAAACCTGATTACTACCAGGGAGGATACCGAAATCCGATTTTACGATTACAGTTTTATCTAAATGAAGCATTACAAATGATCCAAGAGAAAAAAAATATGACAAGATACAGAAAAGTTTGTGGGGTTAATTTAACAAGCCACTGGACAGCAAATTTTGGGGGATATTGAGGAACCTTTGGAGCCAAACAAATTTGACTCGAAAAATCTCATAAAATAACCCATTTGAACGTTCTGGCTCTTGTTGGCAGACGCAGGTTTAAAAAAAAAAAAAAATAATAATAAAAAAAAATTAAATATCCTGTCTCAATGGACCCCCCCCCCTCCTTCCGTATGGCACGATAGAATTTATGCCATCTTTTTGGTTGACTGGATGGAATCCTCCATGCATCAAGAGGACAATACTATGACATTTTTTCATACATGTGTCCCCCCCCCCATTCCGAGTACTCCTAGGCGACATAAAGGAGAAATTGCGTAACACCTTCCTCTATTCCTTGTGGTACACACTTCAAATGTTACAGGGTTCCCCTCCAGTGCCTCCTACACATCTCTACAGTGATTTTTGAACCCCCCAGAGTCCGGTGGCACTGTAACAGCTTTGTGCCTCCCAACAGGTTTGAATGCCCTCGGTTCTCCCACCGCACGGGGAGTTAGTACACCCGACCCTTTTTATGTGGTCCCTGTGTTAGACGCTATGTTAGATGATATTACCACTTTACTTTTGTATTTCACCACTTATACCCTGCATTAATGGTATTTAGCCTCATATCTTTTTTTTTTTAAATTTAGAATTTTTATTTCGGAACAAAGTCATCGTACAAACAGACAATAGAAAATACGGACCACGCAGGGCCATGAGTAGACATCTATATAAACACATCGTGAAAAAGGAAATATAGATCAACTGCGAAGGAATAAGTAATCAAGAATTCTCAAACGTCTCTAGTAACAAAAGCAAAAGCCATCCGAGTACAGGGAAAGCAACCCCGAATGGGGGGGGGGGGAATCTCGACAAAACGCGAAGAATCGCGACATCAGCAAAGTCAAAACATCCAGCACAATAATAAAAATAAAAAAATGGAATGGAAATAAAAAGGGGGGGGGGGAGGAAAATGGCAAAGGCCGTATAGGTGCCATCCTCGGTGCACTCCATAGGTCCAAGAACCCATAGGAGGTCGGGAGAGGTAGGTGGAACCCGGCCCAGGCACTCGGAGGCCAAACTGGGCGCCAGGCCACAGTGGCACTCAGCGAGGTATCCTGGAAACGCCAAAATAATAAAGGAAGGAGAAAAAGAAGTAAAAATAAGTAAAAATTAAGGGTGGGGGACCAACAGCGCAACAGAAAAACAGGTCAGCGAACACACATCAGAGAGCATAGGCGGAACTAAAAAGAGTCCAAAACGCCCCCGGCCGGGGACCGGCAAATACCAGTTTATAAGAAGACTCAGCTAAGAGGGGGGGGGGAGTAAATGTCATCAGCAGACAAAAAAAATAAAAATCATAGAATTAAATGTCCGCAGCACATGTTGTGAAGACGGACAGGCAGCCGGCAGAAAATGGAGAGGGCCAGGAGCCAGAGTCGAAGCAGGGCAGGGTGTCTCATCCCGTGTCTAGCCACCAGGCAGGGCGCACATCACCTCCGGGTATCTTCACCGCTCGGGGAGCCCATCGGCCGACCAGTTCCCCGGCAGTTCCGGTTACAGCTGGATCCAAATCGTAGGCCCGAGGTTGACCCTGCGGCCAAACATCATACAGCCTCCTGGGCATCTGCATCTCCACCAGCACGAGGTGACACATCTCAGCCATCCCATCGAGCGCCACTTCGACCCCAGCCTCATCCGGCGCCAGCATGTTCCCGCCGCCGGTATCAAGGGGCGCACCTGGAGCCAGAGCCGTCACCGATAGCCCAGCACTCCAACCACTGACACCGCTCCTCTTCATCTCCGGCCTCCATCCAAACGTCAGCACAGCATAAAAGGTCTCCTCTAAACTGCCTGTCCAAGCGCAGTTCACCTCCAAGCCCACAGCAACCGCTCGGCCTCCTGCAGAACCCGGTAGCGGGGCAACCTCCAACTTCAGGCCACCTCCTCCACCACCACATGCCTCCTCCGCATTCGCATCTGCAAGCATGGCGGCCACTCCACGGTTCCTCCCCAGCAGAGCTCTGGTCGGCACATCCATATCTCTGCTGCTCACCTTCGTCTCCACCAGGGCTACCCAATCTCTGCAGCGCCCATCTGGCGCCAAACGCCCCTTGTCATTGGGACATCGTCCTCCGCCGTCTGCAATAGCTGGAGGCAGGCATCCAGGCCCGCAGCAACAATCTCCGCACTGCCAGAGAGTCGCTTGCTAGGCCCCAAGATGGCCGCCGGCATCGTGGGGGAGAAGACATGCGGTTCCATGGCAAGTCTCTGGTCCGGGGGGGGGGGGCAATACGGACCCCGGACATCTCGAATCCGTTGGCCAGCCCTTCAGGTGTCCTCAGGTTAGTCATCAGGTAATAAAAGTCAGCAAAAGGACCTCAAAGCATGAAATCGAAGCAGAGCTCCTCACCCTCATATCTTTGTACTGTACCTGATCCATTAATAAAACTATTTGGAAAGGAAAAAAAACAAACATTTTAGGAGTGAGAGGTAAAATTCTAGTACCCAGTGACTACCGGTCAAGCTGTGTCCTATCCAGTGAATATTGACAGCGCCTGGACCGTTAAAGGCAGAAGGCCAGCTTATTATTAGTTTTTTTGCTTTCTAGGTCCCATGATGCATAGCCAGCTAAAGGGACGCCACCGCAAATCTGGGAAAATGAATAAAACAGAGGTCTCTCTTAAAGCAGGCCTTTACACATTTCATGGCACGCAGACCCTGGCGGCGTTCCACCTAGCTGGTTTGTAACTGGTATAAAATGTGCTGAGGCATCAGAAACAGGCAAAACTCTGCCATCAAAAGACCGATTGGCAGTCTGGCTGTCTCAGCATCCTTCTCAGACGATATTTACAGCAGCGGCTAAACTGCAGTCCAAAAAAAATTGTTAACTGCAAACTAGAAATCCAAAGAAATGATAAAAACGCGTACATACATACACAAAGGGTCAACCTTCACCGGAGTGTGTCGAACCATCAGCAATAATATATAGCGACTGAATACAAAATAAGTACCAAGTAGATATGCCTAGACAAGGCTCAAAACATTACGAGAAGCACGAAAACAAAGTGACAAAAAGGTCACAATGCATAGATTTCTGTAAACAAATGAAAGTGGCAAAATATGAAGCAGAGAAAATATTCTAGAGCATGTAATATGTACACGAGAAAGATCTAAAGGACGTCTTGATGACCCCGTAACTCAGAGCTTCCCAGATCTAGGACGATGTAGCATTTTACATCTGGCTGCTAAATTTATTATCCTGCATAAATCCAGGTTTTTGCGTGGCTCCTGCATTTAGCTATTGGCTCCCAGGTTTGATATAAATTTGTCAAGACCCATGAAACTCCCTTGCTGTTCCACACTTTCCAAGCCTCAAGCCAACCATTTTATCATCAAATTAAATACATTTTTGTGATTTTCAGGTGGGTCACAATCCCATTACCCCCTCCCGGCTCTTTTTACGTGTCATTACTAGGACGTGAACCCTTTCACGTAAGAGTAAACCTGACATGCCCCTATACAACCGGGTTAACAGACACTTAAACCAACGTTCAGGTCGGTATATAGCTAGTCTGAGTGTGGCAGCTGAATGACAGCAGTCCACTCTTCTGCGTTTCATGGGGGCCAAAATAATATGGAATTAAAGCATTTCAGCAATAGGACACAGTTTCAAATGTAAAATGTAGTGTACCCCATGTACTTCAGAAGATTTCCCTTGCAGAAAATTACAGTAATGTTCATCTAGCCATTGCCATGCCAGCTTCAGCCCTGGCACACCCTCCAAACTCGCTACCTGCAAAGATGCTCCCGCACTGCAGAGCGTGCCTGGAGGAAATCCCGCTCTGAAGCTGATTTTGTTCACTTCAAGTTTATTCTCCGGTCATACACCTCTGCCCTCCACTTGGCCAAACAATCCTTCTTCTCATCTCTTATATCTACGCTGTCCTCCAACCCTAAACGGCTCTGGTCCACCTTCAACACCCTCCTCACCCACCTGCACCTCCCCCCTCAGCTGCCTTCAGCGCTCAAGACCTGGCAGACTACTTCCTCAGTAAAACTCTAACTATCAGAAGCAACATCCCAACACAAGATAGTTATCTGCCACCTCCACTCCCACAGGTCCCCTCTGCCACCCTCTGCCGCTTCCTCCCAACCACTGAGGAGGAAGTCAATTCCTTATTGTCCTCCTCACATCTCACCACGTGCCCGCTCGACCCCATTCCCTCACATCTAATTCCTCCCCTCTCCTCCTCCCTCACCCCTGCTCTCACACACATCTTCAACCTATCTCTCTCCACTGGCTCCTTTCCATCCGCCTTCAAACACGCGCTAGTTACCCCTTTACTAAAGAAACCATCCCTAGACACCAACTCTCCATCCAACTACCGCCCTGTATCCCTGCTTCCCTTCACATCAAAGCTCTTAGAAAAACTAGTCTTCAACCGCCTCTCCCTCTTCCTGTCCTCCAATTCCCTACTTGACCCCCTGCAATCTGGCTTCCGTCCGCTACACTCAACTGAAACTGCCCTCACCAAAGTCACCAACGACCTCCTAACTGCTAAAAAACACGGCCACTATTCTATTCTCATCCTGCTTGACCTCTCGGCTGCTTTTGACACTGTTGACCACCCCCTCCTTCTACAGACCCTCAACTCTCTGGGTCTCGGTGACACTGCACTTGCTTGGGTTGACTCCTATTTATCCAACAGGTCCTTCTGTGTGTCCTTTGCTGGTAACTCCTCCTCTTCATTGCCTCTATCTGTTGGTGTACCTCAAGGCTCTGTCCTTGGTCCTCTGCTCTTTTCCATCTACACCTCCTCCCTGGGCAAAATCATCAACAGCTTTGGCTTTAATTACCACCTCTACGCTGATGACACTCAGATCTACCTCTCTACCCCTGATCTCTCTCCCCCTGTCCTTTCAAAAGTCAGTGACTGTTTATCTGGCATCTCCTCCTGGATGGCCTCCCACCACCTAAAGATCAACATGTCAAAGACTGAGCTCCTACTTATTCCTCCCTCTAATGCCTCCCCACCTCCTGACTTCTCTATCACGGTGGAGGGTATCACCATCTCCCCATCAAACCAAGTTCGCTGTCTTGGAGTTACACTTGACTCTGCTCTTTCCTTCATCCCCCACATCAAGTCTCTTTCCTCCTCCTGCCGATACCAACTGCGTAATATTTCCAGAATTCGGCCATTTCTTACCGCTGTCACCACAAAACAACTCATACACGCCCTGGTAATCTCCCGACTCGACTATTGCAATAATCTCTTATCTGGCCTCCCTCTGTCCCGCCTCTCCCCCCTACAATCCATCCTGAACGCCTCTGCCAGGCTAATTCACCTCACCCGCCGCTGTCTCTGCCGCTCCCCTCTGCGAGTCCCTTCACTGGCTCTCCATCCACTGCAGAATTAAGTTCAAAATCCTTATCCTTACCTACAAAACCCTCACTAACTCAGCGCCCCACTACCTGTCCTCACTAATCACCAAATACACCCCAGCCCGCTCCCTAAGGTCAAACAGTGACCTGCGCCTAGCTTCCCCCGCATCACCTCTTCCCATGATAGACTGCAGGATTTCTCACGCACAGCCCCCACTCTCTGGAACGCTCTCCCTCGTGCTGTCAGACTTTCCCCTAACTTCTCTTCCTTCAAACGCTCCCTGAAAACATTCCTATTTAGGGAAGCCTACCACCCAACTCACTGACGCAACCATCAATCACTCTCACCTTACAGTCTCTCCTCCTGTTTCCAACCCCAACCCTCCTAGATTGTGAGTTCCTACGGGAATAGGGCCCTCATCTCCTCCTGTACTGTTTGTCAAATGTTGTTCAATGTATTGTAACCCTGTCTGTACTGTGCTTATTGTACAGCGCTGCGGAATATGCTGGCGCTTTATAAAATAATAATAATAATAATAATAATAATAATCTAGGAGGCTTTGGAAAGCATCACACATTTTGTTTCCCTTCCTCTTATCATGCATGCTGATGGGGAAGAGATTTATGTAAAAAAAAATATCAAATTGTAAATATTATTAATAAAATATATATATATATACACACACACACACACACACACACACACACACCTTTTGTCACAGTTAAAGCCCGAAGTGCGGTTAATCCTAGGATTACCCGTAGGGATGCACCGATACCACTTTTTTAAGACCGAGTACGAGTACCGATACTTTTTAAAAGTACTCACCGATACAGGAGTACCGATACTTTTCTTTAATGTCATGTGACGCTTTCCAATAAGAACAGACCATATAAAAATGCCCCCAGCTCACATGTATATCCCCCCCCCCGATATATATATATATTCATACTGCCCCAGCTCATGGATATGCCCCAGCTCACACATGGATTGCCCCAGCTCACACATGGATTTGCCCCCAGCTCATGGATATGCCCCAGCTCACACATGGATATTGCCCCCCAGCTCACACATGGATATTGCCCCCCAGCTCATGGGTATGCCCCCACAGCTCACACATGGGTATGCCCCCCAGCTCACACATGGGTATGCCCCCCAGCTCATGGGTATGCCCCCCCAGCTCACACATGGGTATTGCCCCCAGCTCATGGGTATGCCCCCCAGCTCACACATGGGTATGCCCCCCAGCTCATGGATATGCCCCCACATGGGTATGCCCCCCAGCTCATGGATCCCCCCCCCCCCGCGACGATACTTACCTTCCTGGGCGACGCTGGGAAAGTTTCCCCGCGTGCGCTCGTTGGAAGGCCCCCAGCCGCGACCACATGGTCCCACGTGGTCGCGGCTGGGGGCCTTCCAACGAGCGCACGCGGGGAAACTTTTCCAGCGTCGCCCAGGAAGGTAAGTATCATCGCGGAGAGCAGCTGCAGGGCCTGTCTGAATGCTCTATCAGCATTCGGACCATTCGGACAGGCCCTGCAGCTGCTCACTGTGTTTATACTTACCTTCCTGGGCGATGCCGGGAAAGTTTCTGCGCGCGCGCTCGTTGGAAGGACCCCAGCCGCGATCACATGGTCCCATGTGGTCGCGGCTGGGGTCCTTCCAACGAGCGCACGCGCGGAGACATTCCCGGCGGCGCCCAGGAAGGTAAGTATTGCGATAGAGCATTCGGACAGCCGCCGCAGCCCCTCGGATGCCGGCAACAGCCCCTCGGATGCCGGCAAGCCGGCTCAATGCCGGCTTCCGGTATCGGGAAAAATATCGGGGGGTACTGCACGAGTACCAAGTACTCCTGCAGTACCCAGTATCGGCCCCGATACCGACACTAGTATCGGTGCAACCCTAATTACCCGGGTAACCCTGACATTACCCAGGCGTCATTAGCAAAAGTCCAAAATGAAATTTCGGACTTTACCTGGGCAATCTGCAAAGTATCCAGAGGCCTCTGGGTACACCGGTTATATGCAATGTTTTAACCGGGTAATTCGCACATTACCCTATTGTTGCTGGATAAAGTGTGATGTGCAACGAAACATCTGACTTTATCCGGGTAATCTGCAAAATATCCAAACGCCTCTGGGTACTGCACTTTTCTTGGGTTTTCAGCAGGTTACAGTTGACTGAATTCCGAAGATTACCCGGGTAAAGCTGCAAACTGTTATCTGACCGGTAACAAAATTTTGTTATTTTTAATGAAATTGTATCCAGTCACAAACCACACTAAATAACCGTCATGTGACTCTATAAATTAATTTTCAGACAATTAATGCACAAAGATAAAGATATTATATAAAGAGTAACGTAATGGTTATTATGTTTTATAAATGATATATAAAACATATGACACACAATAAAGATCATGTAACTCTTTCATATCCTGTTACTCTGTATATTCATTCTATCCTTAATACACAATGTTTGTCTTTTGCCATTTTCATTGATAATATCCAAAGATAATAGCAAAATTCACTTTTACCCAAGCGGGGTTGGATGCTCTGCAGATTACCCAGGTGAAGCTGTGGTTAGTCCTCAGATTACCCGGGTGAAGCCTCAGATTTGCACATTATCTGGATAAAGTGCGGATTTTTCAGCTCTTCCAGACTGTTACCCAAGGGCAGTTGGTTAGTCCTAAAATTACCCGGATAAAGTCCGAAATTTTCATTTTTTGCAGCTTTACCCAGCGGTTTTGGGTAATGTCAGGATTAACTGCACTTCGGGCTTTACCCGTAACATACATACACACACTCTTCCATAAATAGTAAAAAAACAAACTGCTGTATCCAATACATACTGGGGATCTTCACATTATATTGTGTGTTATACACACTCATTTAAATTGTGGTGGAGGGCACAAAATGAGATTAAAAGCCTCCACACAGCAAATAATAAAGTTTATTACTGCAGAAGTCATTTACACATCCCAGCGATTCAAATTACTGCTTCACAGAGCTCCTTTGCTACATTCCCCATATGCGGCAAGGAACTCTGGGTAAGACATGCAAATGACATCGGATTTTTTTGCTCATGCTACAAAGGCCACAAGAGGACCACCAAGCCATTAAAAGCTGGTATGCTACGAGATCAGGGCACTCTGCAGCAAAGAATGTCCATGTATTCATCGTGAAATCCAGGCGTGTCCGTTGCTATGTGATAAACAGCTGCAGTGTTTTTTCATTTAAATCGCTACGTTCTGAAAAGGCTATTTAAAAAAAAAATATTTAAAAAACTCTGGCCTTTAAAAATAGCTCACTTCATGTAAACAGTCCCATCCTGCATTTCACACCAGCAGTTATTCCTGAGAGACACCACGTACAGGGCACGCACCACGACGGCAAGCCAAGTAGTGAATCTGAGTGTAAAACCTTCAGCATTCAATCCCCTCTTGGCAGTATACGAGTTACTGAGCATATGAAGGCTACATACTGCAAGAATGCACTGCCCATAACCACACAGATCCACCATATTCCAGATTATCTGATGCTGAACCACCAGTGTACAGAAAAACTACATGAACTGGCACTTGCTCGGTCCAAGAACATGTCTTTTAATTTATGAAGTCAATGCCATCAGCAGGACCGTTTCAGACCATTGGCATCTTATCAAGCTATAGGGCCGACTCCATAAATTAAAAGTTTGGTTTTTGGACCAAGCAAGTGCCGACTCATTCCCTTTTAACTGCATGTCATTTGAGGATCAGCTACCTCAGAGCAGCGTGCACGGTTTAGTGCAGGGCTCAAAATTTCCACTCGCCTACTAGCATTTGGCGAGTGGGAATTAAGTGAGGGCGAGTGGAAATGCACATGCAAGCAGCACAATAAACTATTTCATGCTGATATTCCAGCAGTGCTACCGTGCAGCCCCCCCCCCTTCCCCAGGCTGCACGATGGATCAGCTGCCTAACCTGACCAAGCTCGTCTCGGTCACTGGCAGGGGGGTGGAGAGGAGCTTCCCTGCCTCCTCGCTCTGCTCACACTGGGCTCTGATGACTGGATATACATGTATCTGATGTCTGGGTATTAATGTTATTTTAGAAATTTTATTCTAAAAACCTTTAACAGTGTAATTTCATAAGATAATTTAATGTGGTGTGTTTAGGGGCAGAGTTAAGGGCTAGGTATGGGTTAGGTGGCGAGTAACTCCTATGGCCTGGTTAGTAGCTTGGGACTTGAAATTTTGAGCCCTGGTTTAGTGGATTCATCCCTATTTTTGAGAGTGTGTTATCTGTTCTATTTGCATTTATAGGACTAGTATAAAGATCAAGAAGAAAAGAATCTTAAAAGAAGCAAATATTTTACTTCAAAAGTTATTTAACATTATTATGATCAAAAAAAAATGAGAGAACACAAGGAACATGGGATAAACATGAAGCGTTTGACGCAGCACTTGAGGATCAATGATCAAGTCACAAAGAAGAGGTACAAACTGTAATGCTGATACTCGGTGTTTAAAACAGATTTTTGCACTTGGCAATGAAAATTTTTTTTTTGTACGTGTTTTCAATCTGAGGAGTACAAACCAAGGTCACTTCCTGAGAAGGTGCCACCCACTGCAGCTGCGAGGAAAGTAGAGAGACGTGCAGCGAGGCGAGAGTGGGAGGGAAGCCATCCTGTAACAGCACAGACTGGCAAAACTCACTACCAACACTCACAGCCAGGGTACACTGGCAACAATACTATATGCGGTATACACACACAGTGTGCTTCCCTCATTCAGAGCCAAATGCACAAGGGTTACAAAAATCGAGAAATGACGGCTTAAAAAAGGGACACTGGGGATGTGATCACTTAAAGAAATGGTGGATCCACATTGCGGGATTAATACTAAACAGTGTAAGATGTTCCCTTCACCTTTTTGTATTCTCCCTACAAGTCAGCACTTTTCAAGCTCTAGCCAACTGTATTACTATCCATAATGTGGGACCGATACGGAATTGAGCAAGACATGTCATTCAAAATAGTAGGTGTGTGTAATTCTGTTTATGTACTTTTTTATTTTTGAATTACAGTATATTATAGTGCTGCAACTATTATTTTCATAATATAAACAACAAATGGTGCAGCGCCACACAACATGCATCCACCACCAGGGTGCCCAGATAGCCAATCTCAGGATATAGTGGTTTCCCTATACCATTAAACACAATAATGAAATCAATAACCTGGATCGGCGCAGACACTGCTCTCTGGGGTCCCAGAATCTCGTATATGTATATATAAATAGAAGAGAGACAATAATAGTGCAACACGTTTATACAATAATTATAAATGTATGTGGTGAACACCCCACTTACAAGTGTAGAGCCGTGCACTGGCTCTAAGTGGGTCCAGACATGTGGGTAATTGTCTTCAATTTCTTAGGTGACCCCCACCTTACAGCAAGGTTTTTCCTTTTTTCTTTGTCCGAAGTTTAGACAATGGAAAGGAGAACAGGAAGAAAAATCCTTGTGTAGATCCACAAATTAAGATCACAGTGTTATGTACAGTTGGAATTGTACTCACATTTTATGGAGCTCACATAGCTCATGGATATAGGCCCATAGGTTTTTTTTTGATGGGAGAAAAACCCAGATGAAAAACCACCGATGTTTGCAGGAATCAACGAAGCAGGAATCAGGATTGAAGATGAAAAAGTAAGATTTATTTAAAATATGATTAAAATAGCTGGAGGCATCTTCAATCCTGATTCCTGCTTCGTTGATTCCTGCAAACATCGGTGGTTTTTCATCTGGGTTTTTCTCCCATCAAAAAAAACCTATGGGCCTATATCCATGAGCTATGTGAGCTCCATAAAATGTGAGTACAATTCCAACTGTACATAACACTGTGATCTAATTTGTGGATCTACACAAGGATTTTTCTTCCTGTTCTCCTTTCCATTGTCTAAACTTCGGACAAAGAAAAAGGAAAAACCTTGCTGTAAGGTGGGGGTCACCTAAGAAATTGAAGACAATTACCCACATGTCTGGACCCACTTAGAGCCAGTGCACGGCTCTACACTTGTAAGTGGGGTGTTCACCACATACATTTATAATATATTGTATAAAACGTGTTGCACTATTATTGTCTCTCTTCTATTGTATATATACATATACGAGATTCTGGGACCCCAGAGAGCAGTGTCTGCGCCGATCCAGGTTATTGATTTCATTATTTTCATAATAGATTAATCGATTCATCTGATCAAAAAAAAAAAAAAATTTCCTTGAAAAGGAACATTAAAAAAATATAGAATAAAAAATAAACCCCTGCTCCCCCTCCTTTTTTCGTAAGCAATTTGCATAGTGTACATAACCTTCGTTCATACATGCGCAAATTTCAGATTTTCGCACACAAGGTACACGAGCACCTGGTCAGAGTGATGGATTGATGCTGCGTGCGCAGTTTAAGCCCATGTCTGCTTTATCGCCAAACAAGTGCTGCTACGAGTGCTCAGACATGATGATGTCAGCACGAAAGCAGGATGAGAAGGATGGGCACTCCACGCATGCTGACCACTTAAATGAGTTAAAGTGGTCAGGGTGCGTAGTGTCCCTTTGCAATAATTTCATGAAAAAACTGAGTGGGAGGAGGGTCCAGAGGTGGAAGGGACTGAGTTTGGGCAATGGACTTGACTCGAGTATGAGAGGGAGTGGGTTTGGGCAAAAGACTGGACCATAGTGTGGGAGGGAGTTTGTAGGAAGGGACCAGACCAAAAGGGAGAGAATAGCACCTCCAGGCCAAAGAGTGGCTGACAAGCAGGTTGGGGTGGTGGCACAGGACGCCAGCTTTAAGTAACAATAACAAGGAAAAAGAGTGTCATCTGCGCTCGTTTCTATGTGTTCCATGTACAACAAAAATGAGGTTTTTGTTGGTTTCAATGGCCATTGCAACGTAAGCCCACTCGCCACTTCAAGGCACCTCTTTAGAGTGGGTACCTAACAATTGTAACCAAAAGGCCGCTCTACTGAGCAGCTCCAAGCCCCTCCAGCTGCTTTTCAGCCAAGGAGAGGCAAAGATGGTGGGTTTTATTTATACACACACCAAACACTTCCCATTTGGGATCAAAAACAAAAACACGGAAAGAGGAACAGCTGCAGAACGACGGACTGGTGTTACAAGCATGATATACATAAATACAGAAATACATTTTCTTACGTTGCAATGGCCATTGAAACAAACAAAAACCTCATTTTTGTTGTACATGGAACACATAGAAACGAGCGCAGATGACACTCTTTTTCCTTGTTATGTTTTATATATTGACTGGGCTGTTACTCTTGGCAGTTGCTGCCGCTCCGGTGAGTATGGGCGCAACGCCATTTTTTCTGTATTTAAGTAACAATAAAACACCAGCCGTACAGTGCCCATACCCATTGGCAGTATCCCAGGGTTTGTGCCATAACGCTACTACAGTTGTACACTGTATAAAAACAAATTGGTTATTGCTGACTTAACCCTAGAACGAAAACATGCAGAGTAAAGCAGCGGCCAATCTTCTCCAAAGCAGAGTCGGAGGTTATAATGTTCAACTCAGTTTGACTCTAAACAGAGTGCTGTTGACCACTATTTTTATTATCGATTAATTGATTAGTTGTTTCAGCCCTAGTATATTGAGCAAGTCAACACTTTTCAAGTCTTAAGGAAGGGAATTGAGAATGCGGCTGCAGTGCATTCGGTCTCATGGCATGCGTCCTCCGTGATTGCAAGAGGAAGGTAGATTTTAACTCCGTGTCCAAGTACACATTGCTCAGCATTAAATTTGCACGGTGCCCTAATCAGGTTGGGATCCTTTGGCAGGGATTCACCCCGTCTATATATGTTGGCATCTTTTTGCTAACATATACAATAGAAGAAGGGGAGTCATTCCAATTAAAGAGTCACTGTCCCTCACATCACTGCGGCATGCCGCATGGGGGTTGACAGCCAAGAACGGAAAGCCACTGCTCATTCTGTGAATCTGACTTTCCACACACCTTTGAGGTCAACTCAAGCATCACAGTGCAATGGCCCCCAAGGTAGCTTCGCCCATAAAGGGCAAAACATGACAGCGCCGATCACTGGCTCAGGGTGAGTACAGTCAGCAATATTTTATCAAAGGAGGAGGCATCTCACTGATCTTTAAGACCACTGAAAACCCAACTTCTAAAAAGGGACAGGAGTACGTAAAAGGGTTGCTGTTATTTGGACACACTGGTCAGTGTACTAGTATCAGTGGTTTTGTTACTGAACTTGCCAAACGTCAGGGCAGTCTCCACTGGTAGCATCTAAAAGAACCTTTTGGAACTGGAGAAATCAACATTGCTGCCATGAGGGCACAGTTCCATGGCACAAAAGACTGATGGGGCTGGGCACTGCATAAATACATTGGTTAAATGCAAGGAGTCCTGAGGGCTTGTTAACCAAAGTTCAAGCCAAAGTCAAGTTAGGTAAACTCCTCTATTCTAACAAAGCTCACATCTTCCGACAGAAAGGAATGACTTTCCAGCAGGATTAGAAGAAGATTCTCCATCAACAAATGAAGGAGCCATAATCGAGCAAGTGCAACCCAGCTACAACAGCATAGACCCAACTGCACCAGTGAATAACTCCCCGCTGCTCTCCCACCACCACAATACATCAGACAACCCTCTGACTTTACACTGGTCCTCTAAAAAGGACATGCAACCCTCCAAAAACGGTGGTTCCATAAAAGAGAACATTTCCAGTGTACGAAAGCAGAATGTTCGCCAGATCCCTAAAGCCTCTTGTAGACCATCTCTGACATTTCTGAGCTGGCTCACCATTACTGTTTCCTCGATGCCTGGTGGGGGACGCGTTGCAGTCAGATCATAACGCTTACCTGGGATTATGGAGCATAACCAATGCACTTGGCATCTGGAGACAGTATTCATTGTGGCGCCGGCAGAGAAGTGTTTGTTTTAGCTCTAGCCGAGGGAATTAAATGGGCAAACTTCAACACTGGGGAAACAAGGGTCTGTAATAGAAGCATTCAGAGGAAAATCGAGGTTACAATCGAATGCATGTTCTCAAACAATCACCCCTTATTTCTCACTAAATCAGCATCTTTCCAACGTATACTTGGATCAAAAAACAGAAACAGAAGTCAGTTTTAGAGAAAAATAAGAACAGATTAATCCCTGTAAACCCAAACTACATTTATTTTCTGCCATGATCTCCAGGCCAGTTTTAGATTGCGACAGAGCTGCATTAAAATATCAGGGTGTGTTACGCAACGCAGGCGTTTCTTCTGAAACCACTTTCATGTCACCGGAATATATTTCTATATTTGTATTCCGTTATAAAACCACATAAAACTTGCTTAAAACGCAACTCAGAAACTCAGTATGTTGCATGAGAACAGTCTGTTTTAGCATAACGAGGCTCAGCCACCCCAAAGAGTGACCAAGCATCATGTGATAAGTAGCTCCAAAACATCCAGGGAGCCAAGGTTCCTGATTCCAGGCTTAAAGTATTTAACTTGGGATTTGACAAATTCTTAGCAAACCTAGGAACCAGTGAGAAAATTGGGACCCCAATTGCAGATCTGCCAATATCAGGGAGCCACAAAGCTATAAATCCAGAAAGAGCTGCTATGCCTTTACAGCTCCACAATAACAGCTTAGTTGGGTGCTATAGTAGCAGCTGGACTAGCAACAGTCCTGGCCAGCAAATGGATGATAGTGTTCCACTGAGAGACCATGCGTTATCAAATGTCTCTATGGCTCATTAGGGCGAAAAGGCACCAGAAAACTGTTCGTCGTGTCCTTCGATTTATGGAAAGAGGAAGCAGATTGTTGTCTCCTTGTCACATAGGGCCAAGAGAAAAGTGTTAAAAAATGTATTGCCTACAAAGAATAGGAAGTATAAGGAGCATTAAAAAGGGACACTACTCAACTTCACCACTTTATGCTTTTAAAGTGGTCAGCATTTGAAGAGTGCCCCCCTGCACTGCTGCACCGATCTGGCACAATTGCTGGGTGAAGTGGAGGCGCTTCCTCCACTCCACCTAGGACCCTATTCCACGGTTGGTGTCACTGTGAACTTAACCAGAGCTGTTGTAAACGTAACAACCCAATATAGACTATAATGTCTCTGTTAAGTATAAAATAGCTCTTGTCAACACTAAACGTGGAACAGGGCCCCTAGTGTCACCAGCAGCCTGAACTTTGAATTTCCCGCTTGTCAGTCACTCGTGACGTCAGCATACAGAGTGCCGATGTCACCCTCTCTGAGACCACCTATTGTAGCGAACGGTCTCAGGGAGGCAGCCGATGGAACGGATCTGCGCATGTTTGCGTAGCTCCGACTCATCGCTCTGCGAAGGTGCTATAGAACCGGCTTACGAAAAGCATGCAAGTACGTAGTGTTGCCCAATTTGCGGGTCGTCCTACTAGGGATAGACCAATATTATATTTTTTTCTGGGCTGATAGGAATAATCGGCAGCCTTTCCAGCCATCAGCCAATACTTGGTGCTGATACTTCCATCGAAAAATTAAATGCCCGTACTGTATTTATTTTAGGTTGCCGATATCTTACATGTGCTTTTTCACTTGTATGTTTGTTAAGAAAATATTTTCCTCTATATGTGTCACTGGGTGCATCCATTGTGTGATACTGTGTGTAAGTTGCTCCTCCCAGTGTTTTATATCACTTGCTCCTCACTATGTGGCGATGGGTATATAATGGAGTCTATGGGTGGATCACAGACTCAAATCATTGAATTGTGTGGGATCTATTCAAAGGACCTCTCCAGGGGGTAGATTAGAAGTCTTTTTAGCTCTATATTTTATCTCATTCAGCTACCATCTTTTATCTTCAATAGCATGGAGAACAACCCCTGCTGCTGTATCTAAACATTTCCTCCTCCACCTCATTAACTGTTAAATACAGTATAACAGTGTTTCCCAAACCTGTCCTCAGGACCCTCCGCCTCACCAGGTTTTCCAGAGATCTGAAGCACAGCACAGGTGATATGATTTGCGGCTCAGTGATTACAGGATTCAGTCTGCTTTTCCCCAAGGTAATCCTTAAAATCTGGCCTGGTTGAGGGTCCCGAGGAGAGGTTTGGGAAACACTGCCACAAAGTAAAAGTTTGGCACAGATTTTTGGCAAATGTATCATTGGAAAAATCCACAAAATTGAAACCAGAGATAAAAACCCTAAATTTATCTTTCCTTTTACATGCAATTACTTCAAACAAAGAAAAAAAACAGCAGCATGTGTTTTAGAAGGTGGTTTTGTTTGTAATACACAAGTAATCTAGTTGCAGCGTATGTAAGTGGTAGTGTCCCTTTAAAGTTGTGAAAAAAGAACAAAAATCTGACATTATGCCATTAACTGAATGTGTTTAATAAAATTTTAAACATTGCACCATGACCATTTCATTTATTCATTTTATTGAAGAAATATTTTTAAATCAGCCCCCACAAGAGTCATGTCTAGACTCTGGTCTCTGCAATGATATCTCTTTGGGGGGGGGGGTCACAGAAACCTTTGTCCTCCAGATGATGTCCTGTTTTTTAAAATCCTTTATTTTTGATTTGGCATACACAGAAAAGCGGCCACGCAGTCCACAGTGATCATCCCCTGTGTCGCACAGGAAAGAACAAGAAAAGTCATCCGATCAGAAAATTATACAAGGAAATGGCGGAGCAGGGCCATCGCAGGTATATCAACAGGAGATAAACAAAGGACACAAGGAGAAGCAACAAAAGGAATAAGTAAGCCACAGTGAGTGGCACCATAACACCAAAAACATAAGAAAACACAAAAGGGAGGGGAAGAAAGGTGGGGGAGGGGAGGAAAGGTGGGGGGGGGAAATCAATACAGGCCGGGCAGACCACACAAAAGAGCTGGTAGAGGTCGCAAAGAGACATCAGGAAAACCATGTGGAAGGGGGGAGAAGAGGAGGACTGGCCAGTAATCATGGCATTCCCGGCTCACCCCGGCAACCTACAGGAAAACCGGGGGAGCATGGAAGAGGCCAGAGGGCCGGGAGACCTGGGGCCAAAAGAAACGGCCAGAGCTATGGTGTTGCCGTTTAGGCTAGAGTCAGATGAACACAGTCTGAGCGCACGCTGCGTGCGTGCACAACAGACAGACGTTCTGACGGAAGATACTGTAGACACCACACGGTCCATTTTTAATGACGGACGTAGGAAAAAAAGAGAAATATGGGAAAGAAAATTAATATGAAAAAGGATATGAAAAGCCATTTTGTGCGCAAGGTGCTGGACGTCGCAAATGCGCTGCGTCTGACGTCTCATCACGCACACAGAACGCTACGTGGACGTGGCGCACTCTGAGCATCCGTTTTAGTGGTTTTACGTTCTTGCCTAACTTGCATCCGTTTGCCACGTGCGTTGTGCGTGCGCAGTTTGGTGCGGATGCACTTAGTGTGTGGGTCTCTATTGCTCCTGATTCTATGCTATGACAGACGTTAAACTGTGCGGCAACACGGACGTGATCACTGCGTTCGTCTAACACGGGCCTTAGATAGCACACCCAGGGCAACCCAGCGTCCCGCACGCACACACAAAAAAAATAAATCCTAACACTGCAACAGCCCTACAAAAGAGTCAGAGAGAGCAGCAGTAAAGTCCACCAATAAAGAGAATTCCCAGACGAAAGTCACAATAAACAACAGAAAAAGGAAGAGGAAAAAAAAAAAAAGGGGGGGGGGGGAGAAAAATAAAATGGGCATAAATCAATCGGCCAGGCTCAGTCAACGGGGCCGGGGGCCGGGGGACCCAGCAGCTCCAGTGTGAAAGGACCACTCGCACCTCTTGCAAAGACGTTGCTGGATGGAGCTTGCCATCCTGGCATATAATCAGGGAGCCCAAAGACCCCCAGCGGTAACAGACCCTGTGGTCACTCACACAGCAGGGAAGTGACCTCCTTAAAATGTTGCTGGCCCACAAATGCCAAATCATGGAAGAAGGGGAGGCAGCTGGAGGTATAGGTGACCCGGACTGTAGGGCCAGCCGCAGTCAGGGAGTGGACCATCCACATCTCTGGTGACCACAAGAACATCATGAGAAGCCTCCGCCAGAGCAGCAGCAGCCTTCCGTGGCCGACAGGTTGGTGAATCCGAGAAGTCACCACCTCGCTGCAGTAGATGTGCCACCAAACCCACAACATAATTGCGGAGCTCCTCACGCCCCACATACTCAGGAATCCCCCGCAGCTGAAGGTTCCTGCGCCGGTGTTGGGTCTCTAGAGCCAGGACTGCAGAGCGAAGGTGAGTAACCTGTGATTGAAGATCTGCAATTGTGGCCGTCTCCTGTGCCAGACCTGCACCTCGACATTCTGGTTCCGCAAGGGCTCCAAGGTGACTCGTACCTCTCACAGGTCCTGTCTCAAAAAGGACCCGAAAGTCCTCTATAACTTTGTGGAGGTCCGCTGCGGTTAGTGACTGCACCGAAGACTGCACTGCAGGAGCCCCCATGGCAAGGATTGGGCGGCATCGTCGGAAGGCTCCGAATAAGAAAGCACCTCAGACCAGCGGCTTCGGGCCTCTCCAACGTGCACAGCACCCAGAGAAATCCGGATGTCTGGGAGGCGAGGGCCCTCAGCCGTCCCAACCTTCTTAGGCTTCTTGCCCATGTAGGTAAATAGGTGGCGGGCAGGCTGAAACCAGACTGCTGCACCTCTGACACAGGCCGCAAGATGGCCACCACTCTAGCCAGACTGCTGGGGAAAATGGCTCCAGAACAGCCAGGGCACCGGAACCCAGTCCACAGGGAAAAACCAAAAGAAGCCCAAGCCGAATTGCAACCCGTCCGAGGAGAGTGTGCCAAGTTCAGGGTAAGAAAACGGCCGTCAGATCCAAAAATCCAGCAACCCTGCACGGAGCTCAGCAGGATGGCAGTCACTCTCCATGTCCAGACAGGCCCCCCCCCTTCCAGAGGTTTTAGAACAACATCTCCCATGATGCTCAGCTACTCATTAGGTTGGTAGTGCTTTAAAAGGAAATATAGTTCCAACACATCCGACCACAAAAGTTAATGACCCGTGGATCTCCTGTACATGGAATTCGCTGTCAGATGGGAAAGAAGCTCCAATTCTGTTGCCATCACAAACATGTGCAAACCTGTCAATGGTCAGCGAAAGTCCAACATCCAAGTTGTCAGCCTGCTGTTGGAGGAGCTTTGGATCAGTGCCAAACTGCGGGATTTGGCGTGTCGCAGCTGCAGTTAGCCTTCTTGGCCAATTATCAGCAATATCGGTTAATAAAAGGCTGATACAGAATATCAGCAATTTTCCGAATATCGGCTTCTGATAATCAGCAAAGCAAATAATCAGTCTATCCCTAGTTCCTGCGCTACGCAAGTTGTCTTTGTGAAAATTGTGTTGGATAGCTACACGGACTTCCGGGTACAGAAGTCCCTAAGCTGAACAAGAGAAACTGCACACAGGGACAGACAAAAAGGTCAGCAAAATCACCTGAAACAAATAAATATTGAGCTGACAGCAGCCTCTGCCTAATTATTTAAAGGGGGAAAAAATTATGGAACTCTGTTATTCAATAGTTGCCCTTTAACCTGCCGTCCGAACTGCAAAACGAGTCATGAATGTGAATAGCGGAGGAGACGCTTATTTACACCTAGAGGGTCCTAGTCAACAACTGTAATCGGGCCCTAAATATTTTTTTTGAGGCAAGTTCAGCTGTCGGATTTTAAAGTGGTTCAAAAATTTAGCAGTCAGGTGTAAAACGCTAGGAGCCAGTGGCTACCTGGCTCCTGCATTGGCCACCTGGCTCCTGCATTGGCCAAGCCCTGGCGTCTACAGGTTTTTCTCTTTTAATCTCTGACCGTCACCAAGGTTTTGTCAATGGATATAAATCCAAGAAGCCTCCAGAACCAAAAGTTAGATCATCAGAAGGTAATTACTCTAAACTCATGCCACAAGGAACGGTTTCGATGAACAGTATTTTAGTAGTGCCCTATTGCGCTTACATTGTCCTTGTATTTGCATTTGACATGGGATAGTCTCTCTCTGGCAGAAATCTCTGCCACCCAGCATTGTAGCAGCTCCACACGAATAACTGGAGGACATTGGCTGCTTCAAGTTCTGTTTTCATCTTAATTGTATTTAAAAATATATAAAAGACACATTATTATTATTATTACGCATTAAGCTGAAGATCTGAACTTTGCATGTATTCAGATATCAACGTGTGCAGCAGACACTCAAAATATTTTTTATTTACGTATTGTTTGTAGAGGGCAAAGTTCTTGACCTCCATAGTTTACATAATAAACCATCTTGTGTTTATCTGAAAAGGTTCCTCATATTGTTGGTGTTCGAGTATCATCTGCTTAACACAGTAGCACTAAAGAGGTTCTAAAGAAGAAGAAGCATAGAAGGCTTATCAATAAATTGCAATCTTTGAGCTTGGATTCCAATATTGTTGAATGGATTAGGCAGTGGCTGAGTGACAGGCAACAGAGGGTTGTGGTAAATGGAGTTTATTCGGCGCAAGGTCTTGTTACCAGTGGGGTACCTCAGGGGTCAGTACTTGGACCCATTCTCTTTAATATTTTTATTAGTGATATTGCAGAAGGTATTAATGGTAAAGTATGTCTTTTTGCTGATGACACAAAGATTTGCAACAGGGTTGACGTTCCTGGAGGGATCAGCCAAATGACAAATGATTTAGGTAAACTTAAAAAAAAAGGTCGGAGCTGTGGCAATTGTGTTTTAATGTGGATAAGTGCAAGATAATGCACCTGGGACGTAAAAACCCAAGGGCTGAATATAGAATATTTGATACAGTCCTAACCTCAACATCTGAGGAAAGGGATTTAGGGGTCATTATTTCAGAGGATCTAAAGGTAAGTAGTCAATGTAATAGAGCAGCAGGAAATGCTGGCAGAATGCTTGGTTGTGTAGGGAGAGGTATTAGCAGTAGGAAAAGGGAAGTGCTCATGCCACTGTACAGAGCACTGGTGAGACCTCACTTGGAGTACTGTGTGCAGTACTGGAGACCGTATCTCCAGAAGGATATAGACATCTTAGAGAGAGTTCAGAGAAGGGCTACTAAAATGGTGTACGGCTTGAAGGAGAAAAGTTACCAGGAAAGGCTTAATGATCTTAACATGTACAGCTTGGAAAAAAGACGAGACAGAGGAGATATGATAGAAACATTTAAATACGTAAAGGGAATCCACAAGGTAGAGGAAGGGAGTATATTTAAAAGGAAACAAAGTAGCAAAACAAGAGGACATAGTCTTAGATTAGAGGGGCAAAGGTTTAAAAGTAACATCAGGAAGCATTATTTTACTGAGAGGGTGGTGGATACATGGAACAGCCTTCCAGTAGAAGTGGTAGAGGCCAAAACAGTGATTGAATTTAAGCAGGCATGGGATAGGCATAAGGCTATCCTAAACAAAAAGATAAATCCAGGTAAAGTATCCATGTAATTGGTCAGACATTTTATATGTTTCTAAACCAACCTCCGAATTGGCCCCGAAAGGTGAATTTCAGGCTATTCGCTATTCACCAAGCTGTCAGTTTGCTAAATACTGGCGAATTGACATCAAAATTCAGAGCAATGCAACGACACAGAAATTGCCCCATAAAAGACTATCATGTCTTCTATTCACAGAATGGCGAATTGCACCGAAATTACAGCGAGTTGCCCCGATTGTCAGGGTTTCAATTCAGCAGGTTTAAACAGGTGAATCCCATAGGGTTCAATCTTAAAAAGTAAGAATCTTTAATTTGTTTCTATAAAGATTGCTTGTAGTTACCATTTTTTGCAAAAACTCTACTTTTTAGAACACATTTTTGTATTTTTAGACGGCATTTGTTTTTCTTATTTTTATAATTTTATTTTGTAATAGACTTTATGATTTGGACACATTTTATTGATCTATACTCCAACCAGGAGAATAGGAGACTTCCTTTGTTTCTTTGCAGTTCGGCGAAATTCGCCGATGCTAATTTGGCGGTTATCTGTGCAATTCGGCAGGTTATCACCGACATCTGACAAATGGTTCAGCGACTCCAGTTTAGACAAAATAGGATGACAATTCGCTAAATAGTGTATTCACTGTATTTTTGGCGAAATGGGATTTCTGAAGCGTGGTGAATTACGGCAAGACAGAGCACTGAAATGACATGCAATTTCGGTGCTTTGTGAATACACCCTTTAGTAGCCCCTGCTGATCACCTGCAGATGAGGGCTACTCCAGTGGTCCAGAAACCCCACCTCAGGATCTTAGACCTACAGGGCTGCATGCAAATTGTGGTGTGGAGCACTGGCGTGCAATTTCGGTGCTTTGTGAATAGAATGTTAGCTTAGAACACAACTTGACATAAATGTCAAACTCAGGAGCCAGTAAAAAAAAAAACTGGGAGCCAACTGCATCCCTATTCCCCTCTTGCCGATAACAGAGACACGCTAAGGGGAAACGGCAGCGCCTGATGGTAACCCTTAGATGCCCCCTGTTACCAAAGTGTATTCTGACATATTAGCAGCTCAAGTTGGAATGTTTCAGAGCTGCTGTTCAATACTGGCAGCGCAGTTGATGGTATGGGCTCACCATAGGATTCCATGGAGCCAAGCGCAAGCTTGTTGGGTCTCGCTGAGGCCACAGAAGGACAAATAGTTTCCATTGTTCTGCTGCACACGGCCAGAAGAAATGGCGTGACATGCCGCTCTTTGCATCATAGGGTCAAGGAGGTAAGTTTGGTTTTTTTTGGGGGTTTTATTTTTCCAGTGTTAAGCGAATTTACTTTTGCAACAACATTTAGCACCAGGATCCGTGAATCGGTATTCTTTGCATAATGCCAGCTACAGCCGAAAACAGCGACTCAGAAACAAAATGTACACAAATGTCAAACAAACGTGATTTGAATGACAAAAATAAATATATAAATAAATAAAAAATACACACACAAAGAAATCTCAATATTTGGATGGAATTGGTTAACATGAATCACACTGCATCCTTTAATGGGATGCGCTTTTTTCCTTGGGATAAGCCACATTTGTGGCAGTGTTGTCATGGCAACCACTCTCGCGCTGTATCAAGGTCAGGCCTTATACGTTTTAGATTTTGTGGGGGGGGGGGGAGAGGGGAGGGTGCGATGCAAAAAACCCCAAAAAAACAACAGAACGAAATTAGGCTTGCATATGACCTGCTCAGCTTATAGACAGGAGCCCTGGTACACTGCTAAAAAAAAAAAAATTTTAATGCACTGCTCCATGTTGTGCGTTTTACCATTTGGCTCTCTAAATTTCTATTATTGTAAATGCAGACGCTCGCACATGCGTATGCGTATGCCTTAGTAGAAACAGGTCTTTTGGCGTTTGCCCAGTCATGTAGCCCTCTAAAACACCCATGGGTGGTTTACCAAACGAGAAAGAAAAATAAATAAGAACACAGATACTATGAGTCACGCTTCACACCCGCACTTTAAAATTTCTCCTCCTTTACAGAACATTAACCATAAGAGGTGAAAGCAAATCAGGAGGGTGGGAAGGCTGGAGAGAGGAAGCCCGCTGTCATGAATAGCTCTTTCATTGAAGGAAGTTCACCCAATTAGCAGTGCACCCCGCCGCTCAGCCCCGTGCGCAGCATTCTCCCCTGGCACGCAGAGGTAGCAAACGCGGCTCTCAGATGTGGCACAAGGCAAAAACAGAGCGGATGACGTTACCAGCAGGTTTTACTTAAAGCGGAATTAGATAAATATAAAGAGGCCTATATTTTTTAGAGACATTTAATAAACACACACTACATATATACATGTAAAGAGAAATATTCACGTGTCCTCACACCGATGCGTATAATCTCTACAACGTTTTACACAGTAATACAACATATTTAGTGGAGTTATAGGTTTTATTATTGTACAAAGTGCTTAGTACAAAAAGTGTAGGAAAGTGAGGTTGTGGGGGAAAAAAAAGGGGTGCATATCAAGTTATTGTGCCTGCATCTTGGAGGATTGGAGGTTTTAAGTCTTTCCCTACCAAAAAATGTGTATGCACCATTTTACATTGAAATACAGTGAAAACTTGCACATAAAAGCTTTTCTAAAGCAGAATAAGAAAAAAGTAAGACATGCAGGTCTATTCAATAAAGGTGAAACTCAGGAGAATTGACTGGAGAAGGAAAAAATCCTGGTCAAAATAGCCAAACCAGAAAAATACTCCCATTTACCTCACTTTCCAAATCGGCTATTTGGTCTAGATCAGTGGTTCCCAAACGCGATACTCCAGTCCCCCTAGCAGGACAGGTTTTAGCAGGGGCGTACCCTATATTTGCCCCCCTTCCAACTTTAAGGCTAGGGTCAGACGAACGCATTTTTTCACGTCTACCGTCAAAAAGTGAGTCGATGCACTTTTTCACGGAAGACGCGATAGCGGTCATACGGTGAGCAATTTCGGCTGTGATTTTTGACGGAGCTATTAAAAACAAATGGACGTGATGTTGGCCGGACATGTGCATCGTCTGACGTCTCCTAATCACGCACACACGCCGCTATGCGGACGCAGCGCACTCTGTACGTCAGTACTAGCGGTTCTGCGTTCTTGAAAAAATGCGTTCCTTTGCTGCTTGCGTTGCACGGCCGAACTTTTGTGCGGCCATACTTCGTATATTGGCCGTCATCGGACGTCATTTGCTGCTACTGCGGCCTTAACAAAGTGCGACTGCACGTGCGTTCGCACTGCGTTCGTCTGACCCCAGCCTAAAATGTAAAACAAATAAAAAATCAGACGCACTTTTTTAATGTTTTAAAAATATTTTTAGTTATATGTATACATCATGTCCTGCCAGAATGCTATAATAATGATATATTATGAATCTGCCGATGGTGGATCATGTGTCCTCTGTGCTGTGCAATTAGAAGCAAGAGTAGATTTTTTTTTTGAATAATTGTTATTTTTAAGTGATTTTGCAAACTCACAACATATCAATCCTCATGCTATGAACAAAAGTACACATGTGGCTTGTTTTGTTGATGGGAGTTGTGTGTGTGTGTTGGGGTGGCTTGTTTTGTGTGATAGGAGTTGTGTATTGGTGGCTGGATTGTGTGCTGGTGGCTGGTTTTGTGTGATGGGGTTGTGGGTTGCTTGGTTTTGTGTGGTGGGAGTTGTGTGTGGGTGGCTGGTTTTGTGTGATGGGAGTTGTGTGGGTGGCTGGTTTTGTGTGGTGGGAGTTGTGTGTGTGGGTGGCTGGTTTTGTGTGATGGGGTTGTGGGTTGGTTGGTTTTGTGTGGTGGGAGTTGTGTGTGGGTGGCTGGTTTTGTGTGATGGGAGTTGTGTGGGTGGCTGGTTTTGTGTGGTGGGAGTTGTGTGTGTGGGTGGCTGGTTTTGTGTGATGGGAGTTGTGTGTATGTGCTGGGTGGCTGGCTTTGTTGATTGGAGTTGCTGAGCAGAGAATGGGTGTGTGTTTTGCAGGTATAAGATGCTGCTATGGTATTTTTTCTTTACTTTTCTAGTTTTTTAAGGCTAGGGTCAGACGAGCGCAGTGCGAACGTGCGTGCAGGCGCACTTAATCACGGCCGTAGTAGCAGCAAATGCCGGGCAATGACGGCCAATATACGAAGTACGGTCGCACAAAAGTCCGGCTGCGCAACGCAAGTGGAAAACGAACGCATTTTGTCGAGAACGTAAAACCTCTAGTACGGTTGTACAGAGTGCGCTGCGTCCGCTAGAGGCGTGTGTGTGTGAATTGGAGATGTCAGACACTGCTAATGTCCGGCCAACATAACGTCCAGATGCACAAAGGGTTTTATTGATGATCCGTACAAAATCACGGATGCAAATGCGCATCGTATGACCGCTATCGCGTACTCCGTGAAAAAATGCGTCCATTCGTTCGAACGCACTTTTTCACAGACAACGCGAAAATGCGTTCGTCTGACCCTAGCCTAAGACTCCCTCTTCCCGGGTTAACCTGGGCTGCCTATTCACTGGTGATGCAGTGAATGCAGCCTGGTCCCCTCTATGCAGGACCTCACCAGGAGCCAGGCAGCTCAATGACAAATTTCTATCACTGCAGTGCTGGTAAAGGAAAGGTCCACTTTAAACAGCAGTAAGCAGACAGGGCTTCATATTCTGATGATAAACCCCCCCCCCCTTTACCTGCCATTTTCTGTCATCTTCTCTCTCTGCACACAAATCACATCCCCCTCCCCTAGAGCTGCTGTGGGGCAGGGGAGGAGCTATGGAGGGAGGAGAGGGGGATTTTTATTCTATTCTATTTTATTCCTAATGCAAAAGCCTTGCTCCGTTGCTCGTTGTTTGAGAACACAGCTCAAAGATGACACACAGTGACAGTGGCACCTCCTAGTACCCCCCAATGACACCCCAATAATCACTGGCACCTGGGGTGACCCGTCCCCCGCCACTCCAAGTACACCATTGCTCTGTGATATGCTCACACACAAATTTTGGCAAACTGCCAGCAAGTACGGTGCCTGTTCGAAGGTAGTGCAAATCCCCATAGAGAAGTAATGGTTAATCTATTCAGAGACACCGACCAGCAGAGAAAGGTCAGTGAAATGCCCTGATGTTCGCTGGTTTCAATCACCAGGTTTATTCAGGCAAACCCCATAGGTTTCAATGTTAAAAATATTCCCGTTTTTATGCAATATCTAATAAACCATTTATTATTTTAATCTGTAGTAAAAAGGCTTTATTTATTGAATTTTTTTTAGTACCTTTATGGGATTTTTCAGAATTTTTTTCGGCAAACTTTTTCCCCCTTTTTTTTTTTAAAATAGCGTTTTTTCTTTCTTCTGTAACAGAAGATCCTATGATTGATAATAAAAAGTTCTATGTAAAATACAAGACATTTGCGTTCAGTAGTTTTTTTGAAAACAGCAGGCCACCGGTTTGCGGTGGCGGCATTCAGCGGCCGACTCCCTGCACTTTGGGGACCCTGCGGTGAATGGTGAATTCACTGCAGGGTGGGGAAATTTTATTCCCCGAAGTGCAGGAAAAAACAGAACACGAAAATGTTGGCGTCATTTGGTGCTCTGTGAGTAACCCCTTTAGTGGTCAGGTTTTTTGCTGCTCCCTGGAAAGTGCCAGCCTAGGCCTTGCCTACCCAGGACATACTTGAAAGTTTGTGAAATCTCAATGTAGCCTTTCTGGTAAAATACTTTACAAAAGTAAAAAAAAAAAAAATTTCCCCCCCCCCCCACCCGCGGTACGCCCCTGGGTTTTAGGGATTTCCTTGAATCCTGCAATCACTGAGCAGAAAATCATATCACCTGTGCTGTGCTTCAGCCAGGGCTCAGAATTTCAAGTCCCAAGCTACTAACCAGGGCAAAAGAGTTACTCGCCACCAGTTGCTCCACCTAACCCCTACCCAGCCCTTAACTCTGCCCCTAAACACACACCCTTAAATTATCTTCTGAAATTACACGGTTAAAGGTTGTATTTAGAATAAAGTTACAAAATAACATTAATACCCAGACTACAGACCCCAGATACATGTATACCCAGTCATCAGAGCCCAGTGTGAGCAGAGCGAGAAGGTAGGGAAGCTCCTCTCTACCCCCCTGCCAGTGACAGATGAGCTTGGTCAGGTTAGACAGCTGATCCCTGCCATCGTGCAGCCTGGGGAAGGGGGGGGCTGCAGAGTGGCGCCACCAGAATATGCAGCACAAAATAATTTATTGTAGGCGAGTGGAAATTTTGAGCCCTGTTTCAGCTATCTGGAAAACTTGACCTGTTGGTGGTACTTGAGGACCACGATTGGGAACCACTGCTCCAGATTGTTGCCTTGTTCTGCCAATGCTCTTGAGTTTCACCTTTTAGGCCAGAGGTCAGACGAGCATCTTTGACAGCGGAAAGAACGTTCGAGAGTGGGTGTCCTTCCACTCTGAAACCCGTCTGGCCCCACGCTGAGTGCAGCTTGTGCCTTCAGCGTCTCAAAGCTCGATTTTCCCCTATGGAGGATCACGCTTTGCAGCCCCGTCCAACGCACGTCTACCGTTTCGAAGGGGAGGCTTTCTGCGCGCTTTGCTTGCTCGTTGCAACGTTTCTATTTGTGGCAGACACTGACAAATGGATACCAGACACAAAAGCAAGGGAGCAATTTCAATACAAAAAAATTACACTTTTGGTTTGTTTTTAGAATAAATGTAACTTGTAGGAGCCTGGGTTTCACAATGAAACGATGAGGACAACCAACGTGGCACTTGACAAATTTATATCAATTGTCGCAACTCAAACAACCGTAGTTTCACAGAAGAGGCATACAAACCGCCGCAGGCGAAGCTTCTCCTGCCACAGTTTGGATTTTTTCCTCTTTTGTGAGAACGCCTGTGTTTGTTGCTGTTTCAAAAACATCACCAGAGTTTCACCAGTGTCTGCTGAATAACCCCTATAGGAGCCCAATGCACAACTGTCCCTCAGAGTTAGAAAACATCATAGCAATCTACGCATTTTTAGGAGTCAGAAACACATATATATATATACATAAACACACATACACGTATTTGACAAAAGGTGAGTAGAAAATCTAGGGGTCCTATTCCAAGGTTGCTGCTGAAAAGAAGACCAAGGGGAAAAAATCTGCGCAAGCATATTTTACTTACCACCTCCCGTTTAATATACCTATTCCAAGTTAGGCACTTTGTTAGCGCCTGGACCCGGAAAGAAGCTCAGGGTGTTTCCACATGTATCAGCTCCTGCAGTACCATAGGACTCCAAGGAGACCAGTGTGTACAGCAGATTGCGTAGGAGCCACGGAGGAACACATAGGCAGACTAGGAACAAATTGTTCCCATTCTCACTCTGCCCCGGCGAGTGGAAGCAGTGGAACGTGCCTCCTTCTCAACCATGGGATGCGAGGTGGGTATAGGATTTTTTGGGGGTTTTGGGCAAAGGGGGGGGGTCATAGGGTGTTAAATCACTTAATGCTAACTTTTAGGAGACAATATTTCTTAGAGAAATAAAGGCTCCAGACAAGAAGGACAGGTTGTCATGCAATAGCCCAGTCTCCTATTCTGTAGTACAAATTAACATCTCCTGTACAAAGTATAGCCGAGGGCGGAACGGTGCCCGTACACGAAGGCAGCAACCTTCATGCCTAGCCCACACACTGCATCACTAACTCCAAGCCTGATTGTGATGGAGTCGGCTTCTGCCCTCTCCCTCAGCTGTTTCCCATGAAGTACTGGTTGCCTCAAAAAAAAAAAAAAAGAAGAGCAGCCACTCCATCCAATCAATGCTTCAGGATTGATACTTCATTACTCCTAGGCTGGGTTCACACCCGGGCGTAGCGCTGCGTCGCGCAATGCGCGCGTTTTATTTTAAGCGCGGTCGCGCATACAAAAAACACGCGAACGCGCATTGCAGCACGTTAAAGGCTATGATATGGCCGCGAACGCGCTACTGTATGCCCGAAAAGAAGCTCCCGAACTTCTTTTTGGGTCGGCTGTTTTAATGCACGTTCCTGCGCGCTTTAAAACGCTTAGGTCTGAACGGGGCCTATAGCAAAGCATGGGATTTCCCCGTTCATACGTTTTAAAACGTGCACGAACGCGCGTTAAAACGGCTAGGTGTGAACGGGGCCCTAGAGTAAACACTTATACTAGCCTGCTCCTGTTATTAGCCATCTACCTGCCCAAGACACCCTGAATCGTGAATGGACTAAGCTACCTGGATTGTCCCCTTTGTTATCAATGTCTGGATTTCCCTTGTGCCCCTTCAGCACCCCTGTATCTACCTCCTCTGGATCCTTCAAGTTCCTCGCTGTGTCCAAGAAGAACCCTCTGTACTTCAGACTCCTGGTAATCTCTGTGTTCCTGTTTACTACGTGCCCCACTGTCAAGCCTGGTCAGCCCTCTATACGCCCTGCCCATTGTGCCTTCATTGCTGGCTCTCCTGTTTCCGCCTCCACCATTTCCCTCAAGAGATAGAGATATATATAGATATATATATACACACTCATATCCATATGGCCGGTATCCCTCCGGTACTGTTGCTGGCAGAATGCTGAAGCCGGACACCAATGAACCCCCGGTGATACATTATGTGGTGGCACTGTTACAATGCACCGTCAAGGAGCTGTATAAACACCTGACTAAACTCATGGAAAAGCTGCTGAAGACTATATGGGGCACCTCTCCTAAGGTGTATGTGTTCCAGCAGCAAAGAAAACCCACGGTCCGTTGTCCCCTGAGAAGCGAGTCTGGAGGCAAGCTGCTAGTATGTTCATGTACTGTGGAGGGTCAGGTCATTTGCTTTCAGACTGCCTGGTGAGATCCCACTAAACAGCCAACCCTGGTGTTAAAGTCTCCCAGAGAAGGTCCAGCAAGCAAACCAGCTAAAGTGCTTAATACCTGCTACCAGAAAGGCTCCTGTACCCAAAGCTGAACCCCAGCCCAAGCCTGCTCCGAGAAAACACCCTAAGTTGTCTAAGCCTACTCCGGTGCCCAGAGATGCACCGACCAAATTCGGCTACCTATGCCCAAACCTGTGCTTATACCCAGAAAAGGTCTACCCGCAATGCTTTCTGATCCTAGGCGTATGGAGTTTAAGTCTGCCCAATCGAAGAGGAAGAGATAGAACCTACGGTGACCGTGGAACCAGATCATGTCACGCCAATGGAGCGGGGACCCACCATACCCGTCGATTCTGAACCTACCATGTCCATGAATATTGCTTCTATCTTGCCCTCCGATATGGCACCCACTTCTACCAGACAACACCTTATGATCTGTGTTGTTTCCACCCCGGAATCTGTATTTGGAGAAAAGACTGCTGCTCCTATCCAACAGCTTCTGGAGTCTGCTTCAACCACCAGTTCTCCAGACCCTGTACCACCTAGCTGTGTGTATGTCTCTAATGGGACTTTAGTACGCAGAGAGGACCTGGAAAGATTCGAAGAGGCAGCGAACTTGAGGAAGACTGCAAGTCAGCCTGTTTAATCCATGCACTGACTGCTACTCCCATCACTCCCACAGGTCACAGCTCACACTCTCCTGTGTCTCCTCTTCAGCTAAAGTCCATGAACATCCTGCAGATAAATAACCTGGTGTACCCACTCCCACCATGGTGTGCAGAATGCCCTGGCAAGACCTGCCACCACCTTCACTATGCCCAACCTTGCATGACTCCGGGTCTGATGAAGAATGGGCATCCCTCAACTCAGGCAGCAAGATGATATCGTTAGCCCCCGCTTCAGACAGCACAGCGTTCCCAAGAGCCTCCAGGTGTTTATGCTGGGTATATTGGCAGTAACACTATAAAACGGTCTTCAGTCCTGCCATTCCCGGATCTGGGGGGACTCGCCACACTGCAGTTCCCCACCGTGATTCTATGGAGGATTACTTAGCACTCCTCCTTTGAGTATGATCCAGAGTGGGAGTCAGGTGATGAAGACCTGGATAACCTGCCTCTGCTGGAAGAAGATCTATTGCTGGAAGGTGAGCAGGAGAAAAGAACCAGCTATATTTGTACCACCATCACAACTCCTGAAGGCTAGAATACTAAAGAACCCTATGCTGGACGGTCCATGAAAAGTGCTGACCCCTCACCATATTCTCAAGGCCCCATCTATGTGAAGACTGCATTCTCGGTCATGGCGATTGATCCTGCAGAGCACCAGCAACCACCCAAGCCCCCATTTTATTCTCTAACCTCATATGGGAGAGTTGTGAAAAGTAAAGACTTCCCAGCTCATGAGCCTTGGCCATTTGGAGTTCAGCCTTGGGGGAAGATTCTATCAGGCCCCCAGCCGTGGGCAGAACTGTACCAGTACATGAAGACAGTAACCTTCATACCTAGCCCACAGACTGAATCACTGACTCCAAACCTGATTGATTCAGCGTCTGCCCTCTCCCTCAGCTGTTTCCCATGAAGCATTGATTGCCTCAATAGAGAGCAGCCACTCCCTCCAACCAGTGCTTCAGCATTGATGCTTCATGACTCCTAGACTCTAGGACCTAGAGTAAACGCTAGCCTGCTCCTGTTATTTGCTACCTTCCCAAGACCCCTAGATCGTGACCTGACTAAGCTACCTGGATTGCCCCTTTGTTATCAACACCTGGATTCCCCTTGTGCCCCTTCAGCTGCCTGCTGCACCCCTGTATCTACCTTGGATCCTTCAAGTTCCTCGATGTGTCCAAGAACCCCGCTCTACTCTGGACCCTCATAGCCTTCAAGACTCCTGGTAATCTCTGCTGTGTTCCTGTTAACCAAGTGTCCCACTGTCAAGCCTTGTACATATACTGCATACCGCGCTCTTAACCGCAAGGCCAGTATCCCTCCCGTACTGTTCCTGGTATTAGTAGGTCATTGGTAGCCAAAAAAATATAAAAACCAAAAAAAAATAATAATATTTAAAAACCCCTAAATTACACATTTCTTGTATCACTCAAAGAAATTAACATTTTCAGATCCTCATTTGTCGTTCTTTTTTTTTTCTCTGGTTAAAGTTAACTCCTTGAGTTGTTGTTTTTTTGTTTTGTTTTTTAAAAGGGGAAGAGAATGCAAAAATCTGGCATTTAAACTTTTAACCTGGATTTTATTACAATCTTCCACATAGACTATTATAACAGGACGATGACTCACATTGAGAATTTTTTTTTTTCTTTTTCTTCGCTGCACAAAACACAATTTCTTTTTTTAAAGTGGAAATTTCCATTTACCTATAAAGAAGCCTGAGAGTCTCAAAATGACGGGTTGAGCTGAAAACCACGAATGAAGGAAGGAGAGCCATTCTGGAAGGCAGCCTGTTAAATAGGCTATTTATCTTCATAGAAGAATTCCTGCTCTCAGACAAGCCGCATCCTTCCCCGCCTCACTCCCCCATTTAGGGAAGATGCAGGACTCTAATAGCATTACATCAAACTACCAATCACAGGCGTCCTCTGAAAAACAGCACCAACGCAGGTTTATTCACTAAACGCGAATCTGAGGAGAATGGGAAATTAGAAGTTGGGTAGCAGGAAAATAGTGGAGAATTTTTAAATTTGCCCATATTCCACTAAGGCTGGCAAGCACACTAGCAAACATTTTGCGTCCGTCTGACCGTACTGTTTGCTGTCCGTCGTAGCTTTATAAAAGGAGTCCATTAAACACACCACACAAAGCCCCTGCGCACTTGTTCACGGACAGGCAAAGCATAAAGCCACGGACGCAAAAATAACATTGACGTTAAAAAGCTAAACGGACGCAGAAACAATGCTGCCATGTATTTTCCTAGGGTGTGGAGACATCAAACATTACGGACGCACTTTATGCAGTACTCACAATATCTCCCGTGAAAAAGTGCGTCCGTAATGGACGCAGTACAGTATGCTCGTGTGCCGGCTGCCTTACCAAGCACTCAGAGCTCTTGGCAGATCAGGAAGTGTCTCAACTAATCACGAGTCACTCAATCTCTTAAAGGCATTGGGTTTGTTTTTTGGTTTTAACCAAAAGATCACATTCATTTACTTACAGCAGGTAAGGGACCCTCAACCAGGCCAAAGTTTGCAGATCACCTTGGGGAAAAGCAGACTGAATCCTGCAATCACTGAGCAGCAAATTATACCATCGGCGCTGAGCTTCAGATATCTGGCAAACCTGGCGGGGCGGAGGGTCCTGAGGACAGGTTTGGGAAACACTGACTTAAAAAGGGACACTCTACTCATCCTGACCACTATGGTTTTAAAGTAGTCAGGGAGAGAAGGGGGCACTTCCCACCTCCTATCTGGAGAGATCGCTGGGTGAAGTGGAGGACTTTCCCCCACCCTACTCCGCATCAGCAGCAGGCATGAGTTTTAATTTCCTGCCTGCCTGTCACCAGGTCACTAGTGATATCAGCACACAGAGCTTGTGTACTCATTGGATTAAGGGTGAGCCACTTGGATATAGTTCCAAAAGCATCTGGAGAGCATAGGTTGCTCACCCCTGCCCTAAACCTTCAGCACATTGCTAAATGCTTGGTGCCAGCACCAACAGGAGAAGGTATCAATTTCTCAAGTGATCAATGACATACGTCTGACAGCAGTATTAAAAAAAGGGACAGTCTAGTCACCTTGGCCATTTATTTTAAAATGGTCTTTGCTAGTTGTGAACCCACCGAGTCAATTCCTTGGGAGTTCTTAAAGGCTACGACAGCCTTCAAAAGTGGAGGCGTTTCCTTCATCCATACATGTGTCAATCAGCCTGTGCTGGACAGCCATGAAGACTTAACACAGCTAGTGCATTGTTGGCTGCCTCGGGGCTGATGCCTCGAAATGCATTTACAATGAGAGGCATTGGACTGGCTGAGCAACCGCGTGAGCCTCTTTGTTCTTAAAAGGGTACCCTTTGCACAATCTGATTCAATCAACCTGCTGACTCCTCAAACCATGTCAGCGCAATGATCACTTTTGCTTCAAGGTAAATGAAATGGGCTCCTGCCATCCTGACCACCAACGTTGACTTGAGTGGTAGCTACAGTGGCCTTTAAAAAAAAGGCAAGGTTTGATAGATGTATTTAAAACACAATCTATGGAACAATGGGTCCTATGACCCCACTTCATGGTAACAGGGAGACAGTAAGTAGGAAAAATCTGCTTCTGATTACTGTCCATATTCCGGAGTAGGTGTTTGATTAGTGCCTAGCCCTAAAACAAACCGCAAACTGCCTGATAGCAGCGGCGCTGCGAGTATCAGCTGGTGGAGTCCATAGGACTCCATGATGCCTTGCATGAACTCTTGTGAGATTGCGCAGCACCGTGGGAGACTAGGAACTATTTGTTCCCAGTCATACTCTGCTCACAACAGGAGGAAGCGGTGGATCGTGCCACCCTCTCCACTGCGAGATGAGATGTCAATATGGGATTCAATGGAGGGGTTTGCAGAGCGTGTTAAGGGATTTTTGCGTTCGCAAAATCACAAACGACCAGATTCGAGAACATGGCATTTCACAGTGAAATTCTTTCTTGTCATGTGGATGCGAAAGCTACATTGGAATAGCCTGCGTTTCAAGGCGGAGGTGCACATTAACGTCTCCTATAAAAAGTATAAGCGACCTTAATGTACAGTAACCTTGCACAGAGAATTGCACCACTCAAGCCGCAAGAGTGTACTAACAATCCCCGCCGATACGAGTGTAAGGTCTCCTGTAGGTATCTTATCGCAACAGTGGAAAAGGGCCCAATGTGTTTGTAAGAGTCAGGCAAACCATCAGGTTTGTGTAGAATAAGCCACAAGGAGTCGGAAGTAGAAGTCTAGGAGCCCACGGCTACCTGGCCCCTGGATTTATCAAACCTGGTTTTAAAGACCAAACCATTTGCAGATGGGACTACCTCTGCACCAAAATCTGCATTTCCTAACTCGCTGTCAAACTATGCAGAGGCAGAGAAGGCTTCTATTACTTTTGAGCGGCTAACGGCAGCTTCCTGTTGTGATATGTTCTTGGCAGTCAGAGAAGGAACACACAGGGTGAAGATTGTGTTTGGTGTATAAAAATTTTTTTGTATGATTTCATAAGATGATACGGATCATTTGTTTGTCACAAGTTGAAATTTTCAGCACCCCCGCTCAATTGAAAGCTCAAACCCAATCAAATCTCTATGTGCGTGGACGGCACCATTACATTCTGCAGGTGCGGATTTGCTTCTGTGGTTGATAAACATTTGTCAGCCCTGTACCAGGATCTCTTCTAGCGCGACCGACCCAGCGCCTGGTAGATCATGAGCAGGCCCGGACTGGCCATCGGGCTTACTGGGCGAATGCCCGGTGGCCGCTGGTCCCGTTTGCCGGGATATCTTAATTTCAATCCGGCCAGTCGCTCAGGCCCCCGGTGCACGGCCGCTATGTAGTGGCCCAGGCCGTCATGCAGAGGCCGCGGGTCAGCATGTAGTGGTCCAGGCCGCCATGCAGGGGCCGCGGGTCAGCATGTAGTGGTCCAGGCCGCCATGCAGGGGCCGCGGGTCAGCATGTAGTGGTCCAGGCCGCCATGCAGGGGCCACGGGTCAGCATGTAGTGGTCCAGGCCGCCATGCAGGGGCCACGGGTCAGCATGTAGTGGTCCAGGCCGCCATGCAGGGGCCACGGGTCAGCATGTAGTGGTCCAGGCCGCCATGCAGGCATTTGTAATATCAGGGTTGTAATATCAGGGTTCTGTGGAGGCTGGCCTAGTAACAGAGGCCTCGTGCTTCACTACAGGCCGGCAGTCAGATGACCTGGCTGGCTGCTGGCGCACGATTATGTCATAATATGTCGGTTGGTAATGGACCAATGGGCTGACTGCGAGGACCCTCCTGCTTCTCTCCATCTGCACTAAGGGTCACACATGCGCAGTGCGCACTGACGGCTGGAGGAAAGAAGAAGTGCGCCACCACGTGCTGCTGCAGCCATCGGAGGAGGCAAAAAAGAGGAACAGAGGCTGCAGGGCGAGCAGAGCACTGGGAGTTTATTTATTATTATTTTTTTTTTAAATACTTGTGATTTAATTATTTGTTGGGGGGTGGGAGTAATTGTTTGGTTATTTAATAAATTTTTGGGGGAGGGGATCTGTGGCCTCAGATAATAGCTTATTTATTTATATTTGGGGTGGCTAGTGGCCTAATAGTTTTTTTTTTATAATTTAGGGGGGGGGGTTGGTGGCTAGTGAGTAACAGTTTTATTTATGGTGGAGGGAGGGGTCTGGCTTGGTATATATTTTTTTTTTGCCTGTTTGGTCATATCACGTGTATATTTAATTAGGTTATTAAGGGTTATTCACAAAGCACCCAAAATTCAGTGATTTGGTTTCGGCGACCTTGCAGGGAATTCACTATTCACTGCATCATGGTCACTGAAGTGCGCCAAAGATGGATTTGCTGAAGACTGCCGAACGGAGGAAAAAAACTTAACTCTCCTATTCACCTAATAGGTGTTTAAACCAGTAAAAATGCATTAAAATGTGTAAATAAGAAAAAAGGTCCTGTAGTAAAAATAACAAATCTAGTACAGAATAAAAAAAAAATTTGCTTTGTTAGTGGGGAGTGAAAGAAAGCTACAAATATTACACTTTTCATGATTTATCAAATATGTTAATGTTTTACAATGTTTATAACCCATTTTTTTCCTTTTAGGCTAGGGTCAGACTAACGCATTTTTCACGTTGTCCGTGAAAAAGTGCGTTCGAACGAATGGACTTATTTTTTCACGGAATACGCGATAGCGGTCATACGATGCGCAGTTTCATCCGTGATTTTGTACGGATCATCAATAAAACACTTTTTGGGTCTGGACGTTATGTTGGCCGGACATTAGCAGCGTCTGACGTCTCCTAATCACACACACACGCCGCTAGCGGACGCAGCGCACTCTGTACGTCAGTACTAGTGGTTTCACGTTCTCGAAAAAATGCGTTCGTTTGCCGCCTGCGTTGCGCCGCCGCACTTTCGTGCGACCGTACTTCGTATATTGGCCGTCATTGCCCGGCATCTGCTGCTAGCACGGCCGTGATTATGTGCGGCTGCACGCGCGTTCGCACTGCCTCAGTCTGACCCTAGCCTTATGTGGGAACTGTGGATTGGTGTCACAATTTTTGCTGTTCTAAGAAGAGACACAGAAGCTCGTCACATTTCAAAAAACCATCCAAGAAGATAGGTGGTTGACTGACAGGGAGCTTCATGTGCTGGACCGGGGCTGCGTACTGCGACCTGATTGAAGTGGTGAGTGAAAGAAACCTACAAACATTACACATAAGGATTTAGCAAATATTTAAAGGGATACTCTAGGCAACATGACCACCTAAGCTTTTCTAGGTGGTCATGATGCCCTGAGTATGACCTTTTCCTCCGTTGCCCCCTCCGCTCAGCCGATCGGCTGAAACAGCTGAGAGACGCGGAGGACTTCACTCCGCCCTCCCAGCTGTCAGCAGAGCGGGATTTGTATTTCCCGCTTCTGCCGACTATTGCCGAGTAGGAGACGTCATCGCGCTTTCAGCGCAGTAGCTGGCGGCATCGGCTGATTAGTGTTGCGAGCATCCTCTTGCGCGTAACACTAATCAAAGAAGAAGAGGAAGCCTGGTGATTGGCTGGCTTACGTGAGAGGCGCGCATGTGCGCTTCTCACGTAAACCATTAGCCAAGTTCAAGCTGTAACAGGACGGAGGGGAGTATAAAAAAAAAATAAAAAAAAATAAAAAACCCCGTTGGGAACAAGTGGTTTTTAGGGTAAGTATTACACACATTATATATATATATATATATATATATAGTCCAGAAATATTGGGACATCAACACAATTCTAACATCTTTGGCTCTATACACCACCACAATGTAGTTGGAATGAAACAAACACAATGTGCTTTAACTGCAGATTGTCAGCTTTAATTTGAGGGTATGTACATTCAACTCAGGTGAACGGTGTAGGACTTACAGCAGTTTGCAGAAGTGCCTCCCACTTGTTAAGGGACCAAAAGGTAATGGGACAGAATAATAATCATAAATCAAACTTTCCCTTCTTAATACTTGGTTGCAAATCCTTTTGCAGCCAATCACAGCCTGAAGTCTGGAACGCATAGACATCACCAGACGCTGGGTTTCATCCCTGGTGATGCTCTGCCAGGCCTCTACTGCAACTGTCTTCAGTTCCTGCTTGTTCTTGAGGCATTTTCCCTTCAGTTTTGTCTTCAGCAAGTGAAATGCATGCTCAATGGGATTCAGGTCAGGTGATTGACTTGGCCATTGCATAACATTCCACTTCTGTCCCTTCAAAAACTCTTTGGTTGCTTTTGCAGTATGCTTTGGGTCATTGTCCATCTGTACTGTGAAGCGCCGTCCAATGAGTTCTGCAGCATTTGGCTGAATGTGAGCAGATAATATTGCCCGAAACAGTTCAGAATTCATCCTGCTGCTTTTGTCAGCAGTTACATCATCAATAAATACAAGAGAACCAGTTCCATTGGCAGCCATACATGCCCACGCCATGACACTACCACCACCATGCTTCACTGATGAGGTGGTATACTTAGGATCAGGAGCAGTTCCTTTCCTTCTCCATACTCTTCTCTTCCCATCACTCTGGTACAAGTTGATCTTGGTCTCATCTGTCCATAGGATCTTGTTCCAGAACTGTGAAGGCTTTGTTAGGTGTTTGGCAAACTCTAATCTGGCCTTCCTGTTTTTGAGGCTCACCAATGGTTTACATCTTGTGGTGAACCCTCTGTATTCACTCTGAAGTCTTCTCTTGATTGTTGACTTTGACACACATACACCTACCTCCTGGAGAGTGTTCTTGATCTGGCCAACTGTTGTGAAGGGTGTTTTCTTCACCAGGGAAAATTCTTCGGTCATCCACCACAGTTGTTTTCCCTGGTCTCCCGGGTCTTTTGGTGTTGCTGAGCTCACCTGGTGCGTTCCTTCTTTTTGAGAATGTTCGAAACAGTTGTTTTGGCCACGCCTAATGTTTTTGCTATCTCTCTGATGGGTTTGTTTTGTTTCTTCAGCCTAATGATGGCTTGCTTCACTGATAGTGACAGCTCTTTGGATCTCATCTTGAGAGTTGACAGCAACAGATTCCAAATGCAAATAGCACACTCGAAATGAACTCTGGGCCTTTTATCTGCACATTGTATTTGGGGTAATGAGGGAATATCACACACCTGGCCATGGAATAGCTGAGAAGCCAATTGTCCCATTACCTTTGGTCCCTTAACAAGTGGGAGTCACATCTGCAAACTGCTGCAAGTCCTACACCGTTCACCTGAGTTGGATGTACATACCCTCAAATTAAAGCTGACAGTCTGCAGTTAAAGCACATTGTGTTTGTTTCATTCCAACTCCATTGTGGTGGTGTATAGAGCCAAAGATGTTAGAATTGTGTTGATGTCCCAATATTTCTGGACCTGACATTGTATGTATGTATGTATGTATATATATTATATATTATATTATATTATATACACACACACACACACTGAATAAAATATACCTATTCCCTACCTAGTTAAAGTAAAAAAAGGGGGGGACTTTTAGCCTAGCGTGTTCCTTTAACCCTTGGCTGCGTAAGATGTGTGGGGGATGTCAAGGGTATTGCCCCGCAGCTTTCGGAGGAAGTCCCCCACACATCATGGGTTCCCTGCAGCCTCGGGGGGGGGGGGGGAGACCTCATTGGGTCTGGGGGAAATACCATGGTGGTCTGACTTTTCTGGAAGCCAGACCACTTTCTTGGGACCTACCACGACCCACTGATGCCATCTTATGGTGGAGCTGGGGGTAGCTGTCACATTTTTGCACATTTAAAAGCAGAACCTGATACATTATAGTTCATAAAAAATAAATAAATATATTGGTGTATTGCATTTTATGACCAATTTCATTATATTTAAAACATTGGGGGCTCTATCACCTCCTTAGAGGTGTTAGCGATGCAAAAATTTATCTGTGTGCAGCGCTAACGGGTTAAAAACCGGTTAGCGCTCGTTAATTTGCGATTCGTTGCGCCAGTTTACTGTACTTTGCGCTCCCCATGTTAGGTATAGGGAGCGCAAAGTGAAAGCACAGATGAACTAGCGTTATGATCACTTGGTCCCAACGCTAGTTACTAAAAGCTGGTGCTAACGAAAAAGTTATCACCAGCTCAGGCCCGTGTCAGACGAGCGCACTGATCAAGTCCGTGTTGCCGCGCATTTGTACGTCCGTTATAGCATATTATTATGACCAAGAGACCCACACACGAAGTACGTCCGCACCGAACTGCGTACGCATAACAGACGCGGCAAACGGACACAGGTTAGGCAAGAATGTAAATCCGCTAGAACGGACGCACAGAGTGCGCTGCGTCTGCAACGTCCGCATAGCTTTGTGTGGAGTGATGAACGAGGTCAGACGGACTGCATTTGTGCGTCCAGCATTTTTGACGGACAAAATGGTTTTGCATTTTAATTTATTTTCCCTGCTACAATCAATCAAAAATAACGTCAGTTAAAAAAAACGGACCGTGTGGCCACTACCTTGTCGTCAGTCAGAAAGTACGTCCGTACTGCACGGACGCACAGTCTGTACAAAATGCGCTCATCTGACACCAGCCTTAGAGGTGTAGGTAATGGATAGCGCTGCTGCAGAATCCATTACCTGCAGCTCAAAACCCCCAAAAAACAAATACTCACCTCTTATCCCGTGGTGAGAACAGCGGTCCGATCCACTGCTTCTGGCTGCAGGGAGCAGAGGGAGACTGGGGGAAGAAGGTCCCCGGTCTCCCTCCACCGATATGGGCTGTTGAGTCCAAAATGCCCAGGCCTATTTTGTGTCCCAGTCCAGGCCTGATCATTAGTGCTCATTGATGAACCCCAATGTGCGATTACTTTCATAGGAGTAGCATTGCCTTGTCAAGTCCATTTCTTCTACTTACCAGATTAAAACATTTTTTACCATCTAAATCCTTTGCATACGTTTGTAATTACTGAACTTTTGTATTCTTGATGTGCTTTAAAAATGTTACACAAAAACAAAATGATGGTTTTGGGGAATTTTGGACAGGTCAAAACAATGAGAGCTCCACAGCAAGATGCTCGTTCAGGAGGAATACCAACAGACAACACGCAGACAAAAATGCAGCGATAAACCACCGTACTGTGGAAAAGCAGTGTCCATAATAACACAACAATAAATACTAAAAAAAAAAAGTTTGTTTCTCCATGCTCGATAGCAGGGATGTGTGTCAGGGACATACTCTGTTATTCAAGTCAAGATCCTGTGGCTTCATTATTTACTTTTTCTAGCAGAACACAATGACGTACATTTTTATGTGGGGAGAAGTCTTTTTTCACTACACACTCTTAAATACCTCCCCAGGAAAGCATGTTTTGCTGGAGGCCTCCTAGAGTCTAAGGTCAGAAAAATTCATTCGTTGAGCTGCATCTGCAAAGATGTAGTGAGAGTCCTGGAAGAGTTCAGGAAGAGGCAGGGCGAGAACAATAAAGATATTTTAATGAAATGTTTATTGTTTTGCAACAAGCAGTCTTGATGTGAGAAAAAGAAAACAAGAGGGGAAGTACATCAAATCACAAATGTCCTCCAATATCCTAAAATCCAAGTCCCCCCCACGATGTGGGCCAACCGAGCAGGGGGCTCGGGCGGGCCTCCAGGCCCAGGTGACAGATTTTGTTGGGGGGGGGGGTGGAGAGCATTGCACACTCCCCTACATCGGCCTCCAGCGGTGGCAGTCATCCTGCATCCAGTGTCCTCTCCCCGTTGGTCGCCGGTATGACGTCACGTGACATCATCCTGGCGACCGACACAGAGAACGGGCACTAGATGCAGGAGGACTGCCACCGCTGGATGCCGATGTAGGCGAGTATGTGCAACCGGTGGAGGACTTGGGGCCGATATAGGTGTAGGTGAGTATGTTGCCTACATCCTCCTACTTCGACCCTGAGCTCCAGCGGTGACCGTCCTCCGGCTGTCACAGGCTGCTCGGCCGGCCTCCAGGCTCAGGGGGCTCGCCAATCAATCAGCCATGCAAACCTAGGTCTGGAAGCCCAGCCGAGCAAGCTGCTCGGCCTGCCTCCAGGCCCAGGTTCTCATGTCTGATTTTTGGTATCGGTTTTCAGCCGGACCGATTCCGAATTTGCGGTTTCTGTACCGGCCGGAAATTTCCATTTCGGTGCATCCCTAGTAAATACTCACCGACTACAAGGGGTGGAAGTGGCCATCACCACTAATAACTGAGCATAACTCCATCACCCGCAGCCAGTGAGTACCCCTCTACGAAACAGCAGCTGTCACTTTCCCAGCAATCATACCATCAAGCATAAAACTACCTAGAAGTCATGCTAACCAAGAAGCTCGGTTTTCTTTTAAATCAAGCATAAAGATTAAATGTCACAACTGCAATGCATCTTCCCTCCTGCCCAAGCCCTACGCATCACGTACCCCCTCTTGCCCAGGCCGTACGCATCACGTACCCCCTCCTGCCCAGGCCCTACGCATCACGTACCCCCTCCTGCACAGGCCCTACGCATCACGTACCCCCTCCTGCCCAGGCCCTACGCATCACGTACCCCCTCCTGCACAGGCCCTACGCATCACGTACCCCCTCCTGCCCAGGCCCTATGCATCACATACCCCCCTCCTGCAAAGGCCCTATGCATCACATACCCCCCTCCTGCAAAGGCCCTATGCATCATGTACCCCCCTCCTGCACAGGTCCATAAAAGGTCTGAGAGGAAGTTATATTAAAAGGGATACTGTTAAAAAAATAGAGTTCCTTTTTTTGCCCTTAGCAGTAACTTACCAGTTAACCTTTTCCCAATTTCTTACATTTTTGTTAGTTGATTTTACTCAGTTTGTGCCTCACTGCACACAGCTCCTCTTCAGCTTAGGGACGTCCAGACCTGGAAGCTTTTTAAAAGAGGTCTGGCTGTTTGAAGTGCCCCCGTCCCTCAGGTGCCATTTGGCTAAAAACACAGTACAAAAGCAGAGGAGTTTCCGCCGTACACCCATGCGTAGTCAGGAACCAGGAGTTGGAATTTCTCAGCTGTCGATTTCATCCTCAGAGCACTCACAACAGTGAGCGTCCTGAGAGAAGGCAGCCGATCAGATGGTTTCCTGTTTAGCTCCAATCAATTGTGCTGCGCAGGCAATACACTACTTATGTACAGATGAAGTGCGCAAGTTAAAATGAGGCGTGATTTTTGCATTGTACGCAAAACAAGTTGCGAAAGTACGCAAACTGCAATACTTCCGCATTTCAGAAAAAAAAGGGACCAGGGCCAGTCAATGATACTTAATTGGTATTAAACGTGATGGGTTATGTACCATTGGCTAGCCCTGGTCCCTATTTTCATTATATATCAGTCATGGCCGAAATTGTTGGCACCCCAGAAATTTTTCCAGAAAAGCAAGTATTTCTCACAGAAAAGTATTGCAGTAACACAGGTTTTGCTATACACCTGGTTTATTCCTTTTGTGTGTATTGGAACAAAACAAAAAAAAGGGAGGAAAAAAAGCAAATTGGACATAATGTCACACAAAACTCCAAAAATGGGCTGGACAAAATTCTTGGCACCCTTAACCCTTTCGCTGCTGAGGCTTTTCCCGCCCCTGTGCTGAGGTCATTTTTTACCTGTTTTGCGCATCATGTTTAAACGTGTTTTGAAGGCTTATTTTAGTATATGACACCGACATATTATATATCGTTCTTTCCGTCAGACTCGGTAGATTCATAATATGTCATTATTATATGTATACGTTATGTCATGTCTGTATATTATAACAAAAAATGCAATAAAATATGTATTTTCAATAATTTACAACGTGTAAAGTGTTTTTTTCCACATTTTAACATGCGAGCAATTGCGGTTATATTTTGTATGGGGTGCGCTTGTTAAAAAAATTAGAGATGGGGTCTCGTTACATTTTTTTTTGGGGAAAATGACACTATTTTTAACAAACGCACCGCATACAAAAATCGTTAGTGCAGCATCATTGTTCACATTATAATTGAAATGGGAACAATATTGCTGCATTAACAAACCCAAAAAAATAAAAAATAATTTTTTTTTTTTTTTTTCTTCATTTTTTTTTTTTAATTTTTTTTTTTTTTTTTACAAATTTTTTAACTTTCATGTTTGGTATCGTTGGAACGGCCATGCTCTGGCCGATCCAACAATATCAAAATTTAACCCCTAGCTGCCACGGATCGGGAGATAGGGAGTTCATTGGAACTCCCTATCTCCACAGTTGGTGGCAGTTAGGGGTTAACTGTAGGACTGGCGTCATCGTGCTGCGCACGATGACGCCAGTCCTCTGGGGGAGTTCCCGGAAGCTTGGCCGACATCCAAGATGTCGGCCAGCTCCCGGGAAGGATCGCGAATCGGCGCTTTTCAGCGCCGATTTGCGATCCAGCTCCCCAGGGGTTAATGCCAGGCATCATTTGGAAGGGCAGGCTGTGCCCTTCCAAATGATGCCTGGGTTAAGCCCCTGTGTGCCACCGATCGGGAGGGAGAGAGGTCCGAAGGACCTCCCCCCCCTCCCTTTCAGGCGCCTCCTCCGCACATGCGGGGGGGGCGCCTGAATTAGGTGTCATCGCGCCCCCGCGATGACACCTAATGTTGGCGGCTGCTGGTCCGGATGCCGGGCTGACATCCAGGATGTCAGCCCGCACCGGAGGGGCCAGCGATCGGCCGGAACCCGGCCGAACGCTGACCCCAAACTGAGGACGCGCTCAGCGCGTCCTCAGCACACCAGCGGTAATGCTGAGGACGCGCTGAGCGCGTCCTTAGCATTGAAGTGGTTAACTTAATATTTGGTTGCACACCCTTTGGAAAAAATAACTGAAATCAGTCGCTTCCTATAACCATCAATAAGCTTCTTACACCTCTCACCCGGCATTTTGGACCACTCTTCCTTTGCAAACTGCTCCAGGTCTCTCTTACTGGAAGGGCGCCTTTTCCCCAACAGCAATTTTAAGATCTCTTCACAGGTGTTCAATGGGATTTAGATCTGGACTCATTGCTGGCCACTTCAGAACTCTCCAGTGCTTTGTTGCCATCCATTTCTGAATGCTTTTTGACGTATGTTTGGGGTCATTGTTCTGCTGGAAGACCCAAGATCTCGGACGCAAACCCAGCTTTCTCACACTGGGCTATACAGTGCGACCCAAAATCCTTTGGTAATCCTCAGATTTCATGATGCCTTGCACACATTCAAAAAGGCACCCAGTGCCAGAGGCAGCAAAACAACCCCAAAACATCATTGAACCTCCACCATATTTCACTGTAGGTACGGTGTTCTTTTCTTTATAGGCCTCATTCTGTTTTCGGCAAAACAGTAGAATGATGTGCTTTACCAAAAAGCTCTATCTTGGGCTCATCTGTCCACAAGACGTTTTCCCAGAAGGATTTTGGCTTACTCAAGTACATTTTGGCAAACTGTAGTCTTGCTTTTTTATGTGTCAGCAGTGGGGTCCTCCTGGGTCTCCTGCCATAGCGTTTAATTTCATTTAAATGTCAACGGATAGTTCGCGCTGACACTGATGCTCCCTGAGCCTGCAGGACAGCTTGAATTTCTTTGGAACTTGTTTGGGGCTGCTTATCCACCATCCGGACTATCCTGCGTTGCAACTTTCATCAATTTTTCTCTTCCGTCCACGCCCAGAGAGATTAGCTACAGTGCCATGGGTTGCAAACTTCTTGATAATGTTGCGCACTGTGGACAAAGGCAAATCTAGATCTCTGGAGATGGACTTGTAACCTTGAGAACCAAAATTGTGGAAAAATATCAACAATCTCAAGTCCTCAGACAGTTCTCTTCTCCTCTTTCTGTTGTCCATGCTTAGTGTGGCACACACAGACACACAATGCAAAGACTAAGTGAACTTCTCTCCTTTTAATCTGCTTTCAGGTGTGATTTTTATATTGCCCACACCTGTTACTTGCCCCAGGTGAGTTTACAGGAGCATCACATGCTTGAAACAATCTTATATGTCCACAATTTTGAAAGGGTGCCAAGAATTTCATCCAGCCCATTTTTGGAGGAGTTGTGTGTGACATGTCCAATTTGCTTTTTTTGTTTTGTTCCAATACACACAAAGGGAATAAACATGTGTATAGCAAAACATGTGTTACTTTTCTGTGAGAAATACTTGATATTCTGGAAAAAGTTCTGGTGGTGCCATGACATATAATATTATAAAATTTGGGGAACTATATGGGTTAAGTTGGCATTCAGCCTGAAGAAGTCACCCTCCAGCAGCTTGGAAAGTTGATGTCCAGGAACCAGATTCCCTTGGAAGATGTTCGGGGATGCTGGGGACAGTCGCTAAATCACAGAGCCAAGGAGTGGTAACAGCTTCTAGATACATTTATTACTGCTGTGTTAGCAGCGAGTGCAACCCAAAAGTGGGCTATAAACAAATTCATTGCTTGTATGCAGTATCACGCTATGTGATATTTGTGTTTCTTATACTCTAATATATTCCTTTGTTATTTGCTGCTGTACAGACGCTTGAAGGAGGAAACATTTTAGGAGTATTAAGATACATATGGTTTTGTTTAACCACCGTATTGATATTAAGCAGCACATGGGTCAGGGTTTTGCAGCGTTTGTTATTCACTTGTCAACCCTGACAATGTGGCACCTGATGAACAACAAGACAATAAACACTGAGTATTCACTTGAAAGCAAGAAATAAATCTAAACTTGTAACTTGCTGCCAACATCATTACATGGGCAGGGTATTAGGCCGGGTGCACACTAGCGTTTTCTTCTGTGCACTAGCGCACGTTATGACGCTCTTTATGACGTGCGTTGCAGCATATAATTACGTGGATAGAAGAACACACGTAGTACACGCATAACGCGCGTTGAAGACGTCCATCATGGAACCACCAATGCGAAAGTGCTAGGATTGATGCCGTATAGACAACGTTGGCCGCGTGCTGATAGCGGGAACTAGGGATGCACCGATGCCACTTTAAGACCGAGTACCGATACTTTTGTTCAAGTACTCACCGATACCGAGTACCGATACTTTTATTCTATGTCATGTGACCACTTTCCAATAAGAACAGACCTCATATAAAAATGCCCCCAGCTCACATGGATATGCCCCCCAGCTTTCGTGGATTACGCCCCCAGCTCTCGTGGATAATGCCCCCCAGCTCACCTGGCACTATCCGCGATCATACTTAGTCTTCGCGCGTGCGCTTGTTGGAAGGCCCCCAGCCGCGATCACGTGGTTGCAGCTGGGGGCCTTCCAACAAGCGCACGCGCGGAAACTTTCCCGGCGTCGCTCAGGAAGGCAAGTATGAACGCGGTGAGTGCCAGGTGCCTGTCTGAATGCTCTATCGGCATTCGGATAGGGTCCTGCAGCTGCTCACCGCGTTCATACTTACCTTCCTGAGCGACGCCGGGAAAGTTTCTGTGCGTGTGCTCGTTGGAAGGCCCCCAGCCGCGACCACGTGATCGCGGCTGGGGGCCTTCCAACAAGCGCGCGCGCAAAGACTTTCCCGGCGTCGCTCAGGAAGGTAAGTATGATCACGGTGAACAGCTGCAGGAGCCTGTCCGAATGCAGATAGAGCATTTGGACAGCCGCCCCACCCCCCTCGGATGCCGGCTTCCGGTATCGGGGGAAATATCGGAGGTACTGCACGACTACCAAGTACTCCTGCAGTACCCGGTATCGGCACCGATACCGATACTAGTATCGGTGCAACCCTAGCGGGAACAGAACGTCAAATGAGTGCACATGCGCACCGTCAAAAAATTAACGCATCGTCTGGCGTCTACCGTCAGTTCTTTTTAACGCACGCTAGTATGCAGAAGAAAATGCTAGTGTGCACCCAGCCTTAGCATTTACAATATGTCAGAGGGATAAAATGAGAAATATTCTTAAATAACAGAATTTACAGTATTAGTACCATTACCCTCCCTTTATAATACTTTTACAGTATTTTAGGGTGAGGGACCATTTTTTGTAGGTTAGTGTGTGCCTTGGAGAAAGCCTAACCCATCATCTGGTACTGCAGCTTTATGAAAGGGGGGGGGGGGGGGAGTCAAATGGAGCAGATACAGGGATTAGTCACGAAGTCAACAGTTCATATAATCAAAATAAAATTACTTTGAGGAACAGGAAGTCAGTTCATGCAAGATAATGTTCGGCAGAGTGAACTACAGGACTCCCAAGTAATCAGTGACACACACAAAACCTAGAAGAGATGCACAGGGTGATTATACGTTGTATCCGGGTGCCCAGAGAAATCCAAAATGCAAGTTTAAAACAAAAATCCACTTCAATTCCTGTTAAGTAGTATTTGCTTTAATACTAAAATTTCAGAAATATCAGTGATAGCCAACGGTTCTTCTGACACCTTTCACAAGACATGGACCGCTATAGATCAAGCTGGAGAGCTTAGGCTACTTGGGTCCAGGGGGTGATGGAGCAGAAAAGGACCACAGTCCCTCCTCCCCAGGGACTTATGGTTTGTCATTGCTCCAATGGTGTTCATCACACGAGGTTCTTTTTTAAATTGCATACATTTATCACTTGCAGAAATAGAATTACAGGCTTTAAAGAGTTGTTCTAGCTCGGAGCTTGACAAATTCAGCAGCAGCATGGTAGCCAATCGCTCCTAGGATTTTATCTCTGGCACCTGCACAAATGTTTGCCCGACTCCTCTGCTTTCAATTTTGCACCCAGAAATAAAATACAGCTGTCAAGCCCTGTACTAGACACCATGACCGCTTAAATTAAGCTCCCGTCACCATGACTCCTTATCGATACTCCCCCCCCCCAACCCCTCTACTATCCCATGGCTGCCTTGACAGCTCTTCAAAATTAAGATCTCCTCCGTAGCATGTCCCTTTAAAATATAAAAAAAAAAATCAAGTCATTGTTAACAGGAGTGACACAAGGCATAACTGGTCTAGAAATTTTAAAAGTGTGTCTATAGAAGATGTAGGAAAAACAAACAATGGAGAGGAAAAATAAATCATTACAATGCATGGATTGCAAGACTTCACTGGATCCCATTTACTTCCAATCAATTCTCATTTTTGCCAGCACATAAATACAAGAGGTTAATGATATTTTTGCATTAGGTCCTTTACAGTATTTGAAAAAGTTAGCCAGACAATGGTTTTACTACCCGTTTCCTTGAACAGAGTATATCATGCCTCTTATACCAAGACGATTCTACCTCTAACCTTCTGTAAGCTCATCTCAAATCACAACAGCTGAAAGTCACCCCACCGTCAACCAAGAACCGACGATTACAGAGCTGAGGGCTCCTGGAGGTTGCAGAGTAACAACATTAAGGCTAGGGTCAAACGAAAGCATTTTTACACGCGAACGTAAAAAAGTGCGTCCGAACGCATTGACGTATTTTTGTACGGAATACGCGAAAAACGGTCATACGATGCGCATTTTTGTGCGTGATTTTTTACGGATCCAAACCAGGAAACTTTGGGTGTCTGGACGTTATGTTGGCCGGACACGAGCAGGGTCTGACGTCTCCAAATCACACACACACACCGCTAGCGGACGCAGCGCACTCTGTACGTCAGTACTAGCGGTTCGGCGTTCTCGAAAAAATGCGTTCATTTTCCACTTGCGTTGCGCAGCCGGACTTTCGTGCGACCGTACTTCGTATATTGGCCGTCATTGCACGTCATTTGCTGCTAGTGCGGCCGTAATTAAGTGCGCCAGAACGCACGTTAAAAGTTCGCTAGTCTGACCCTAGCCTTAGACAAAAAAAATAAAGTGTACTTCGATTGCCAAATTGCTTATTACTACACTCGATTTATTAAAACTTACTTTAAAAGCTGCTAGAATGACTCCTTTAGGCTACGGGCGCATTCTGATGTGCAGATTCCATGAACCACTAGGCTCAGATTTTACAGGAAACATAGATCATCAATATACAAAAACAAGTAAGAAAACAAGTTAGGCCACGTCTCTCCTGGGCCGTAGAGTCCTTATAATTAAGTGTAAGTTCCTCAGCCAAGACACTGCGGCAGTGAGACACCCTTTACTGCCTGTGTCACTTGCAACGTCTCAATCCCTCGTATTGTCCAAGCCTTCTATAAAGTGATTCGCTAGCATAAATGCAAGAATGAAGATAAAAGGGATCTGCCTGTATTCTGCCACAATAATGCAAAAACAGATGCAACCAAGTCTGAGAAGACTTTTAATCCCCCTTCTGTCTGCGTGAAGCCTGCCGTAGAGTTTGCAGGTTACGGTTTAAACTTCACTTCTCTCCAGAGCTGGGCTCCCTCTCCATTGGATGGGGTGTGGGAATCTGCAGCAGTTACGTCACGACGGAAGGATGGACAGAGTGAGGGTCCAGTCCATCCACTGGCACTCAATGCGACCACATTCAGTGCTATAGGAAAGAACTAGGTGCCAATAGAAACCAGGATCAACACTCATTTATCTCAGGTTCTGGGAAGGCCCAAGACCCAGCACTTGAAGGGCTGAATCAGCCCTCTGGAGACCCAATTTGTCCAAAGTGGGAAAAGGATGGGGTGAAGGCACTCAAAGTACATTTAGATGGTCACGGTGCCTATAGTGTCCCATTATGGCAAATGAGATACTTGTTGTAGACCAGATCAACAAGCTTCCAAGGACACATTACAAACATCAGGGGTGGATCATACAAGTTTTGGGAGGGGCACCTTAACAATTTTGCCCAAGAGCTGGTGTTCTGTTCAAAGTAAAAAGGGACAGGCAAAGCAGGCAACAGATCACAGGCTGCGTGCATCACAGTCATCCTCTCCAGAACTTTGCTGCACAGGGCCTGTCCTCCTGCTTCTCCAGTGACACCTGTCAGACCCTGCACAGCAATGTTCTGCAGTCTGCATTATGGCACTGATAAGCACCACCAGCAATAACAAAAGCACTCAGCAGATTCAAAGTATATTATCACAACGTGTACTGTATATGTCAAATTGTAACTTTCTACTCAAATTGAAATCATTTTCACCATGTAAATGTATTTTCGCACATGTGATCATCCAACTATTTGTGGTTATATATTTGACAGGCAACCGGGGGGGGGGGGGGCGCGAAATGGAGAACCTGTTATATTTCCTTTTGGTTAAAATTAAATTATCTTGGACTTTTGCTTTCTACTTTCTCCCTGGTCATATTTGATACAGACCTCTGGCCTTTCCATTGACACCTCACTTGACCAAGTAGGTAGGGTATATGGCACCGAAGATGTGGGGATTCAAATGTCCCCTGCATCTCCTACAATGGGTTTGGAGTGCGGGGGGTTCCAATGGCCACGTGAGCACCATTCTCGGATCCAGAGTGTGGACAATCAGGTGCTAGAGTTAAAGAATCTATTGGTTAGAGTTAGCTGGAACCCTAAAACACTCAAACGATAACCCTAAAATAAGAAGTGACGTCCGGATGATTTTCCAGAAGGAAAAAAAAAAAAAAACATGAGCTCAAGGTCTACTTTGAATTTACTTTTCCAAAAATGTAGTAATCCGGATTGTTTAGTTGCCAAAGTGCCTGCCTGAGCCAACAAGTTCGCCAGGTGCCTACCGATTCGATGCCGAGTCTGTAAATTTGAAATCCAGATTTGATTTTCGGAATAGTAACAAAGTCCAAGTTAAAGTGAGGAAACTGCCCAGACTTGAATTATCTCTCAATGAGGGGGAGTGGGTATATATGCAAAGCATTTGAGAGAAGGCAAGCTGTACATTGTAAGGACTTAAGTGAAATAGAACCAGTGCTGAACTGGAAAAACAAAAATCAGCTGGGTAAATTAAAGTAGGTGATAGAGTACAAAAAAAAAAGTAACAGTGGCACCCTCATAGCAGCATGGAGGAGGGGGGGGGGAGGAGATATGCAACCCAGGCCTGCATTCCATATTGTGCTACCTAGATTTTAACATTTGACCCGCCAGACCCAACACTGCTGTGTGCATAAGGCACCTAGACTCTGTACTGATCATGTCAAAAGGATTTAAAACAGAGATTCTTTCACAAACAAGAATAAAAGCTAATGAAGTCCACATTATCAATAAAATGTCATATGTACTGACAGACGCAGATTACTGACACAATCCTGGGGACCCATGGGGCGGATGAACTCAAAGTGAGCCACACTCATCACACTTGCATGCAGCTAGTAACCTTGTTTCAACTGTGCATAATAATATGGAGAGATTGTCAGAGAAAGGGAGGGAAATAAATACATTTTCTGCTTCTCTAATGTGGTGAGAACCTCCATTAGGACACATTACTGTTTAATGAATAAGCAGATAGCAAGTTTACTCATTTCAGAAGGTCCAATGCCAAGAGACTGAACGACGTATAGCTTCTAAGGCCGGTGACAGACGAGTGCTCCCGCACTAGGTGCGTGTGCGCCCACACGGATGTGCCTACCGGCATCCATCGCAGCGTTGTGAGGCTGCAACGGGGTCAGTCAGACGCTTGTGCATGCGCACAAAATGCGCGCGCAACAAGCGTCCGTCCAAAGCCTCCCCGTCAAAACGCTAGACGCGCGTCAACATGGCAGCATAGCGCGATCCATAGCACTGCACGCACTCAGCGAGGTGGCCAGACGGACATCGAGTGAAAGGAATGCCCACCCTCACGGACGTTCCTTCCAAACTGAAGTGCGTTCGTCGGACCTCGGCCTTATAGTAAATAAATGAAAAAAACTAACCACTTTAGGCTGCGGTTACACTAGCGCAGTATTTGCACGCTTGCTGTCCGTGGTAGCTTTTCAAGGGAGTCAATAGAGAACACACAAAGCATGTGCGCACTTTTTCGCGCACGGGCAATGCATGTTGCAACGGATGCCAAAATGGTATTGACGTGAAAAAGATACAATGGACGTAGAGAAACCCCTGCATACAGCTTTTTTTCCCCCCCAACATCTGTCATAGGTGATCCAATGTAACCACAATCTCATCCCTTACACAATGTATCCGTTTCAACTGCCGCACTGTGAGCAATCAGTGCACTCCTGTGACCGCGGCCTTAGGAGTGCATGCTGGACTATAGAGTCATGCAGTGCAGTAACACCCAGCTACAGCATCGACTGTCCTGCACCAACATAACCATCCTGAGCAGTAGAGAGCTTGGAAATTATGTTTTCACTGTTGCCGACAAGTCAGACAGACAAGCAAAAGTCAACTGTGGTGTTACTGAGCAGACAATCACTAAGGCAACGTACCCAATGTGCAAGATTTCAGTAGGATAAAGGGACACTACCACAAAAAAGCCCTTATTGTGTTAATGTTGCTGATATCTTACATGAGCTTTGTTTTTCTCTTGTTTAGTTAAAATATTTAACCCTATATGTGTCACTGGGTTCATTCATGGTGTGATCTTTTGTGTAGGTAAACTGTGCCCCCCCCCCACTGTATTTTACACCACTTGCTCCTCACTGTGTGGCTTTGGCCATAGAAGAGAGTCTATGGGATATATTCAAATGACATCGCCGGGAGGGGGGGGGGTAGATGTATCTTAACCCCTTACCGCTGCTGGGGGTGCTAGGTCATCCTCACACTGGGTGGGACTGAACGATATGGGACAGCATTGCTGCAGTCATTGGCTGCCATCCCATAAACTCAAGCCGTCTCCATGTAGCAAATGACACGTGCGGCACGCCAGCAGACGGGCTGCACACGTTGGAGAGCAGGGGCATGCTTGCATGCCCACTGGCATAGACCCACCCGCTGGGCACAACTAATCTGGTGGTAACGGGTTGAGCTTCTTGTCATCTTTTCAGTCAACTGCCATCCTCTTATGTCGAACAGCAGAGGCAGGACAATAGACCACCTGCAGCCTTATCCAAAACATTCCCTGCTCCACCTAATTAACTGTTAAGGCTGGGGTCAGATGAGCGTAGTGTTCACGTCCGTGATAGCATGACAGAAAGCCCATCGGAGCCCGTTACACGAAGTACGTCCACACTGAACTGCGGACGCACAACAGCCGTGGCCCACGGACGCAAGAACGTACAACCCCTAGAACGGCCGCACAAAGTGCGCTGCGTCCGCAACGTCCGCATAGTTTTGTGTGTGAGTGATGGAACATGGTCATACGGACTGCATTTATACGTCCAGCATTTTTCACGGACAAAATGGTTTTGCTTTTTTTATTTTCTCTCCTACATCCGTCAAAATATACGTCAGTGAATAAACGGACTGTGTGGCCACTACTGTGTCTTCCGTACGTCCGTGTGCACGGACGTACAGTCGGTAGAAATCACGCTCGTCTGACCCTAGCCTAAACCACAGTAGTAAAAAAACTTGAAGATTTTGGTAAATGTTGCATCATGGGAAAAAGCTACAAAATGGAAACCGGAACCAATTTATTTTTCCTTGTTACATGCAATTACAAAAAAAAAAAAAAAAACAGCATGTGCTTTAGAAAATGGGTTTAGAATAGAACGTAGTTACAGCTGATGTAAGTGGTAGTGTCCCTTTAAAACAGTCTAACACTACAGGAGTATTGCTGAGTATAAAATAAAAATTACAAAAATTCAATGTGAGGTATTCTTGCATTCAGTACAAGTCACCAAAATCTGTCCTGAGTTACTTTAATAATTTGCACACAGTGAAAACAATTTCAGGATTTAAAAAAGTTTTTACCCCCCCCCCCCCGCGTGCCCCAGTCACGTAAAGTGATAGAAAGCTGTCTTTTTCAGAATGGTATATAATGTGTGCAGGTGCACTGAATAAGAATGCGCAAAATCAAAAGGTGAACAAGTACATGGCAAAACTGCTTAACTCCTTAAACGCAGAGCAAAGCCTGGTCTGTAAGGCTAGTGTCAGACGAGCGTCTTAGCAGAGCGGAAGGAACGTCCGTGAGAGTGGACGTTCCTGCCACTCGACGCCTGTCTGGCCACCTCGCTGGAGCGCGCTCAGCGCAATCCTATGGAGAATTGCAGCTCCGTCAACACGCATCCTAGTGCTTTGCCGATGAGGCTTGGATAACAGACGCTTGTTGCGCGCACAAGCGTGTGACTGGCCCCGTTGCAGCGCTAGAACGCTGCGACAGACACCGGTAAGCACGTCAGTACGGGCGCACATAACGCTTTAGGCCGGCGTCAGACGAGCGCGCTAACAGGTGTAATAAACCCAAGCTGTCATTTTAAAAATTGTCTGAACGCACACGGCTGCCAATCAATTTATTTTTTTTATGGCTCCTGCAGTTTAGAAAGTGACAATTAGACTTTTAAAATTAAGAACGTCAGAAGCAAAAAAAAAAAAAAAAAAAAAAGCTAAAATTAGGAAATGTCAAGAAAAACAAGTATCACGCTCAACAGAGGAGTTCTGACCAAAGGCACGCAACAACATACATCTGTAAATCAAACTGAACAGAAACATTTATATAGAGCAGAGATATGCCGCAGCGCTAGACAATACAGCAATTAAAAAAAGTACATTGATATACAGAGCCATTTGCATGGAAATAAGTTTACTTGTGAAACTAGCAAAGAGACCCAAAAATTAGAGGATGGCTCGAAATACTGACAAAAAGACTAGTTCAAATAAAAATAAAAATTTAAAAAGTGGCCTTGAGAACCAATCTAGCCAACCCAAATACTATCAAACCCTTGACGTCCCACTTCTCTTTAATCCAGAAAAGATGCCAGTTATTTCCCTAAATTTCAGGACACATTTCTGGGGAGGTATTTTTATTTTTAGGGAGGGGAGGGGGGGGGGTTGTACCCAAATAGTATTCAGCTCAGACTATGCTTAATCTGATTTTTAAAAAAGGTGCTAAATGTCAGAAGGCTTACATGGTCCTCACATACATGCAGGCTTAGCCTTCTGAGCCTTGTTGACATTCCTTGAGATGCGATCAGTAACATAAGACCATAAGGCACTTGTGCGCCAGCGACAGGATACAGAATATAACCTCTTCCCAATTATTCCGAGGCCATGGCAACCTGGAATACTGCTCATTTAGATGCAGGACCCGAGACAACCTCCACACAGCCCAGAGACTAGAAGGTCCAAGAACACTTGGCGTGCCGAGAAGGCTCAGTTTACTCAAACAATAGACACAATCCCAGTGTCCTCTCGCTCTCACTGCCGGCAACCAGAAGAAAGGATATTGTTCGGTTAATGAGAAAGCCAAATAAAACCCATGCTTAGATAGATCCCTTATTAGCGAAGGTCTCTTGTGAATTGAGGGTGCTTGGCTCGCACCAGATCCAAGAAGCTCACCAGCCAGAGAAATTAAGATAAAAGGAGGCGCGTAGGGGTAAAAAGAGGACTACAGCTTGTTGTCATTTTTAGGGGTCGTTTCATCTTAGCGGCTGAATGAGAAGAGCATAATACTCGAACTGTAGGTTAACAAGACAGTAGGTTGGGGGGCGTCCACAAGATAAACGACTTAAACGTAAAACCAGCCACCACATCAAGTCTGTATAACACTGGGAAATTATCCAGTATTAAAAGTAGGGGAGGAGGGCAGTAAATAAGAGCTGCAAGACGCCCTCTCTGGCAACACAAGGGCCACCACTCCCAACACCCTAACAGAGGAGCCAAGGCTAATCATCATCATCTGCTATTGGTTTTAGGATTTGCCACCAATGTCAAACCAATGCAGTAAAGAAAGTGCCCCCCCCCCCCATTAGTTTGCAAACAATGCCTTGCACAATCTTCTGGCAGTGAAAGAGTCGGAGGAGTTAAGCTAGGTTCCGATATCAGGGTCAGAGCTGTGATGGGGAGCGGGCGGGCGGGCAGAAAATTTAATGCTGAAGATAGTAGTAAACACATGTTTTGTAAACACTATTGGGGACACAATGTATCCATATCGGTTCTGGAGTAGCATACACAGTGTTAAAAGAATTGATGTAGGATACTAAAAAAAGGGGTGTCAAAAGGACTACTCCTGCCTGACAAGATATGGTTAATTAGATCACACTACTCAACAGAAAGACAGAAAAAGACTCAGTGGTCGGAACAGAATATACCATAAAGTCTTTAATTCGTCCAAGAATTGCCAGAGTGCCCGCTTTCCTGCAGTTAGATACATACACATGTCAAATATTTTAAAGAGACGTTATGCTGGAGACACTTTGCGTCAAAATCCAATTTACACAATATATATCATACATGGAAACATTAACATACAATGCGTATCCATTTAATATGATGCGAGAAAAAAAAAAATAATCACAGTAGGTGAATATCACAAGGTGCTAGAAAGTCAAATCCAGGAAGTAAAAGATAGAACCGAACACCTATCGGATCAGCCACAAAACACAGAAAAACCTTGCGCATGGCGGCGTCAAAAAGATCAGCAGAAAGATTTTAATTTGATTTTTGATCAGAAAAAAAAAAAAGAATTGCCTAAATGTGGAGACGTGGGGGGGGGGGGGAACAAAACAAAAAAAAAAAAAACAAGATCTTCAATCCGGCAAGTAAAAAAAGGTGACAGGACTGATGAGCACCTCCAAAAATAATAATAATTTGCTGACGCAGAAAAAAAGGACAAAACAGCAATAGTTTTCATAAATGATTGCACTATCGGCTGGAGAAGTAAATGTGACGCTTTAATATAGAAATGTATTAACTTCTCATAAAGATAGAAAGAGGTTGGAGAATAGAATGAGGTGAAACTTTATTGAGTGTCAGAGGCTCAGTGACAAATCATATGAAGAGCAGGGCAAGTTACACAGAGAAGGGGAAACTTCAATAGCCCTTCAGAAAACAGGGTAAAATGATCAGGAAATGTGCAAGGGGTGAAGAAGCGGCTTTTTCCAGGCGATACCATGGTGTTGCCTCCATTACAGACCCTGCAGGGAATGGAGGACCGGTTTCTGGGGACAGTTTGATCTTTTATCCACAAAATCCTGATAATTAAAATTGAACACAAACTTTGGGGTCTGCGCTGGATGTCTGTGCCCCCGGATGAGCGTGGGGGGACCCCAAAGCCACACACTGCATAGCCAGAGGCCGGGAAACCCCCTGAGAAGACAAGGAGAGTGTACTCACCCTGCCGCCTCCGTGCCTTTTCTGAGCTCCTTTATTCCCTCACTGAGCACTCCGCCATTTTCCTCGCTGTTTATTTAAATGGCATACACTCCCCGGGCAGGGAGACACAGAGAAAGAGAGAGACAGGCGTCCCAGCGCGAGGAATCTCGGGAGTTGTAGTTCCTCGGCAGCATGGCACCGGGTAGAAGCGAGCAGGAGGAGGCGACGGCAACCACAGTTCCCGCGGTGCACCGCGGCGCCGCCTTGCAACAACAGGGGGACAATAAAGGCTAGCGATTTGCAATGGAGGAGGGGGGTGTTATTTTTAGTAGGTCTCTAGATATAGCGGGAGGAGGGGTTAAAGGGGCAAAACGGCATGGCGGGGATACCCTTAGGTGAACTTTTTGTGGCTAATATAGGGCAGTAGGGCTTGGTTTGGTTGCAGGGAGGAAGGGAAGGAGGGGACAATGAGGAAGGACTGGGTACCATGCTCCTGGCTGCATGATTTGCAAAAAGCACGCTGGGCTTGTAATGAGGAGGGTGGGGGAGGGTTGTGACCAGCTGACTGCAGGTCATGAGGGACACCAGGGCTGGTGGTGCAGCATAGGTTGCCAGAAACACTGGGTTAGATTACATAGCCAGTGCTAACTGTAGCATTTGGATATATAAGCGGCAACGTCAGGATAAGTGACTTTAACACATCCCCCCCCCCCCATATTACCTGCCTAACGCTTACCCTCCTAAAAATCTGGTGGCGCATCAGTGATTGCGTGAGCTTACTGTACCCTATGTTTAACACGGGGAGCGCAATCAGTAATTAGCGTTAGCTTTCCTTCAAGCAAACCCAAATACTCAGACCTTGCACGGCATATTTTTTATGCAGAGTATACATTTTCCTTATGAAGGTCTCCCAGTGTCGGCGCTTGTGCGACTGGGTCAGCATCCAGACACCTGTGCATCCTATTGTACAGCGCTGCGGAATATGCTGGCGCTTTATAAATAAATAATAATAATTGTCTGCTGTACTCTTGTGTCCTTATGCAAAATAAAACAGGAGGGGGTCGTGAATTGTCTTTTGCACTGCGGAAAAAGGGGACAATGGATTCTTTATGAATCTTTTTTAAGTGATTCATATCAGGTTCTCGGAGCTGGCATTTCTTTTTAAATGCTGATTCCAGATGAGAATCCTGAGCGACAAGCTTGCCAAACAGGGTTATTCAAAGAGAATCAAAAAGCCACCGCACGTTCGGTGACTTTTCGTTCTCTTCAATTCGGTACGAGATGGCGATCCCATTTCGGTGACCCTGCGGTGTATTCAGCAAGCACCACAGGGCCGTCATAGTGCAGGCGAAAGCCGCCGCAAACCCACCGAACACTCACCGCAAAACCCGGCGAACGCACACCGAAAAACACGCAAAAACCTCTGGATTAACCCTGCCGAACACGCCAGAGAAAACCGAGCAGCCGCCGATCACGCAGGGCAGCCGTCGGAAAAAGCCGACACCGCAGATGAATGGAGCGATAAAAAAAACAGTATGCTTGAATGTTTGAAAAGTGTAACGCTGTTTGCAAAGAAACTACTGAACGAAAATGTCTGAAATTTACATATAAGATCCTATGAATGATAATAAAAAGGGCTGTTACAGAAAAAAGAAAAAATGATTTAAAAAAAATGAAAAAAAGTTTGCAAAAAATGTCTAAACGATCCTAAAAAATCTATTCATAAAGAGACTTTTTACTGCAGAATATTATAATCAATGGTTTATTAGATATTGGATTAAAACGGGAATATTTTTAACATTGGAGCCTATGGGATTCGCCTGAATAACCTGTCGAATGAAACCACCGAACAGCAGGGCAATTCGGCAACTTTTCACTGCTGGTTTTTGTTCTCTGAATAGACAAAGCATTGCTTCTCTATGGGGATTTCACTGCCTCGAACAGGCAACGTATGTGCTGGCAATTCGCCAACATTTGGCGAACTGCCTGCTCTCTATAGCCGAATGGCCAGGAAAGGTAACCGTACGCTGAATTTCACTGTTCGGTTACCTTTCGGCCACAATTCGGATCTCTTGGAATAACCCTACTAGTCCCATTCTAAATTGAAGCATTGCTTGGTCCATTCGGGTGGAATAAAGCTCTCTTAATCCTGGAATTTGGTGGGCACTGCTTGCTCGTACATATTACAGGGACCCATATATTGCTAATGTGCAGTATCCTGATTTGTTTTTCATACTGCCATAGACAGGCAGACACTGATCACGACACTGCAATAACAAGAAAAAATGTTGCGTGCTCAGCTCCCATCAGGAGGAGCTATGCAACTCCAGCAGCCAACCCCGGAACTTGTAGAAACGAAAAGTGTCATATGTGCTCATTGCTGTATAATGCCTACAAAAATGTGATGTTTGGTTCACTTGCAATGGCTATTCCAAGCATAAGGTGGCCACACCATACAGTATATACAAAAAAACAAACTACCACAATCATGAATATATGCAATATCTTTAGTATACCAAATATAAAATAATTTCAGTATAAGTAAAGTCAAAAGGACAAGGACGCTGTGTATATATAAAAGAGAGCTGACTAATTTATGTGCAAAACATCTGAATAACCAAACATCAAACAAAAAAGGGCGAATAAGCCACTAATCCCGAGGCAAAGGTTCACAAACCAACAGTAAATATGTATACACACCTCCCAAAGGCCAATAAACATACAAAAAAAAACAGCAATAGTAGTTATACCAGGGTCAAGGAAGGACCACCAATTGAATAGAAGAGCAAGGTACCCGACTTTTCGGCATAAATTTCCTTAATCCTGGGTTACAAATAAATACTCAGAGTGAAGGATATATACAGTTGTGTTCAAAATTATTCAACTCCCAATGCTGTAAAGGGTTTTAGGGAATTTAGTGTACATTTGTAATTGTATTCAGAATGAAATCCTACAAGGACTTTTTAAAGAACCATATGCAACTAAAATGACATCAATTGTTTTTGTAATACAGTAGTAAATGTTTCTTTTGTGAATTCTTCATTGACACAATTATTCAACCCCTTAAAGACTACCACTCTGAAGAACAGAGGTTCATTCAAGTGTTTTCAATCAGGTATTGAAAACACCTGTGGATGTCACGGAGCAGCAATAAAGCATAATAAGCACCAATTAGGCAGCTTTAAAATGACTGTGATACTCAGCTCCTTCTAGACATTTACTGGTGTGGTTACAAACATGGTGAAGTCAAGAGAATGGTCCAGGAAGACAAGAGAAGAGGTGATTACTCTTCACAGGAAGGGCAATGGCTATAAGAAGATTGCAAAGATGTTAAACATAACAAGAGAGACCATAGGAAGCATCATTCGCAAATTCAAAGCAAAGGGCACTGTTGAAACGCTACCTGGTCGTGGCAGAAAGAAGATGCTGACTTCGACTGCTGTGCGCTACCTGAAGCGTAGAGTGGAGAAAAGTCCCCGTGTGACTGCTGAGGAACTGAGAAAAGATTTGTCAGATGTGGGTACTGAAGTTTCAGCTCAGACAATACGGCGCACACTGCGTAATGAAGGCCTCCATGCCAGAACTCCCAGGCGCACCCCCTTGCTGTCTCCAAAGAATAAGAAGAGTCGACTGCAGTATGCCAAAAGTCATGTGGACAAACCACAGAAGTTTTGGGATAGTGTTCTGTGGACTGATGAAACAAAATTAGAACTGTTTGGGCCCATGGAACAACGCTATGTTTGGAGGAGGAAGAACAAGGCCTATGTAGAAAAGAACACCTTGCCTACTGTGAAGCATGGCGGGGGGTCAATCATGCTTTGGGGCTGTTTTGCTTCTGCAGGTACAGGGAAGCTTCAGCGTGTGCAAGGTACCATGAATTCTCTTCAGTACCAGGAGATATTGGATGACAATGTGATGCAGTCCGTCACAAACCTGAGGCTTGGGAGACGTTGGACCTTTCAACAGGACAATGATCCCAAGCATACCTCCAAGTCCACTAGAGCATGGTTGCAGATTAAAGGCTGGAACATTTTGGAGTGGCCATCGCAGTCACCTGACTTAAATCCGATTGAGAACCTCTGGTGGGACTTTAAGAAAGCAGTTGCAGTGCGCAAGCCTAAGAATGTGACTGAACTGGAGGCTTTTGCCCATGACGAATGGGCGAAGATACCCGTAGATCGCTGCAAGACACTTGTGTCAAGCTATGCTTCATGTTTAAAAGCTGTTATAACTGTAAAAGGATGTTGTACTAAGTACTAAGATTGAATGTCACTTGGGGGTTGAATAAAACTGATAATGATGTGAGCACAGAAAAGACATTTGTGGTTATTTCATTATAACTGTTATGTTATATTTGTCTGACCTACACGTGCCTCTTTGATTTAATTGTAAGCAAGATGACTGAATGATCAAAATCAATGTCAAACTGGCCAAAACACTCAATTTCAGTGGGGGTTGAATAATTTTGAACACAACTGTACCGAAAACAATAACACATGAACATATCGCCAAGCTGAGGAGATCACCAGCAAGGTGTAAGCGTTCAGCGTTCACACATCACGTCCTGCTGCCGGTAACTATGGATCCGATCTGGCACCAAATAATGACGTCGTTCGGTTTCTCGCAAGTTGAAAAATGCGAGTTGAAAAAAAATATGTATGCACTTATATCATACTACTGGATGCTAGAGCGGCTCTTTACCCTCATCCTTGCAGCTCTAGAACCAGGAGAACCCAAGCAAACCAGGAAAGGTTGGGTAACACCTGTAAGGTTACCAGAGACACCAGAGCCGGTCCGGGAGGCTCCCAACCAGGTGAGAGCATATCTGCATTTTCTCCTGCTATTTTGTTAACACTGGGTCAGCGTCAGCTACTGTGTCATGAGATTGTCTATTCCATTGTCTTTTTGAGGACCAACAAACAGAATTCCAGGAGGGGATGGTGTCACTCCCAAGAAAGTTGACACGTTGCGCAGCACATCGAGCCATTAGAGGGGCTCTTCAATGTGTAGTGTGACCAGATATCTGCTTACATAAAATGAACTTGCCTGCACAGTATTGCACTATTACCCTCATCCTTTTTTGTATGTTTGGAGACATATCGACACGCAAAACTGAAAGAAAGGGACTCCTGGATATATCACAGACTATTGCAACATTTGTACTTTAGACTGTTTTGCACAAAGGAAGTGCATATAGGAGAGAACAAGAGTGAACTATTATTTACATGTTGCACTCGAATCTGTCTTTTTGCTCACTACTTAATCTCTTTCTATTGCACTATTAACACACAGGAAGAAAAAGACACAACAGAGAGAGGGACAACAAAGAAAAGCACAGAGACACAGCAGGAAATGGTAAAGAGAGAAAGAGAGCAAGAGAAAGCACAAGAAAAAGTGCAATGAAAGAGAGCGCACACAAGAGGCAGTTAGCACAAGAAAGAGTGAGGGTGAGTGACCTGTGAGGGAGTTTGAGTGCGACAGTGAGTTTGTGTGCCAGCAGGTGAATGTGTGAGCATATATTGTGAATGAGTCAGCGGTGAGTGTGTGAGCGTGTTTGTGAGTGAGTCAGCGTGTGAGTGAGTGTGAATCTTGCTCTCACAGTTGCAGAGATAGCTAATATTCTGTTCATCAGTTTCCCCAGTCTGAGGTCCTGAGAGTGCACACTGCACAGGGTTTCATGTGCACAGCTTGTGCTAGTTCATGTGAAACTTTGATGGGCGGGGCTGGGGAATATTCAGGAAGTGTGAGCTGAAGAAACCCCCCCTAGCTGAGGGGCGTGGACAGAGAAGATTAAAAGAAATCAATATACTGACTCTTCACTATCAATTCAAGTGGGTTTATTTCCTCAGCTACGAAGGACAACTTTTCGACCTTTACATGTGTCACGGAACCCTGTGCTCAGAGACTGTGGACTGTACTAAAACCTCGCTCCTCTGCTATTCCGCTCATGTAAGCTATTGGTCTGCTTATGTTTTAATGTTACAAGTGGTGGTATCTGACTCTCTCCCGCCCCATCAGCACATAATCCAAATGCCTTTAAGCCTGTCCCTCATGTTCCCTGTGTTCCCTGACACCAGGGGAAGCCTAGTTTTGAAACTCTAGCCAATCACCATTCCAGGACTGCACAGCATTCACTTCAATGGAAACATCTGCAGAAACTTTAAAAACCCCTTGTGCCCCGAAAACCCTTAGCCCCAGCAGGGTGCTCTTTCGGGGTAGGGTCCTCCCCATGGGAGCTACCGTTGGGGTGATTTTCAGGAGGGAGCTCCATTGGGAACCCACGTTTCTGAGCCTTTCTTGGCCCCAGGGGCTCACACAGCAGCAGCCATGCGGCATCACTTGCGGTAATTTCCACACGCTGCCCTCTTGGTCCCACCTGCGGATCTGAGCGCTTTTTGGACTGTTGCACCACAGGGATCCAAGCTATCAAACGATACCCCCGGATTGCTGCTGCTCCCCTGAAATCCCCCCAAACAAGTACCCTTGCTCTGTATGACTGCAGTTACAGTTATTTATAAGGCACCATTAAGTTCCATAGCGCTGTACAATGGGCAAGACAGAATAACCAATGTACATACAGGTTAAACACATAGAACAGTAGGAGAGAGGACCATGCTCAAGAGCTTGCATTCCGAGAAGACCTGATGGAGAGCAGGGTGAATAACGGTGTTGGGATGTCTGGGTGGACTGGGATGTTAACTGTTGTTACCTGATTCTGTACTAAATAAAAGGAGGCTGAAATGCCCAGAGAGTCTGCTTAATCCAATATGACCAGTGTTGTCTGCGTTATTGGGAGAAATTAAGAACTGATATTGATTCAGCGCTGCAAGTTGAAGGGAGAATCCGGGAACTAGCAGAGGCAAATGAATCACGGCGGCCGAGCGTAAATATTTGACCTGGGCTCGTGTTACACTGGTGTCAAGAAGCGGGATCCTTCGTGCAAACAGTTCGAGGGGGATTCTATAATTCAGCAAAATCAGGATGGCCGAAAACTACATCCACCTGACTGTTCTACCCCTGCAGGGAGAAGAGAGGCCAGCTAACACGCTCAGCAGAGAGTCTTTGCCAGGCACCAGTAGCTCACCCTCAGCAGCATCCCAGACAGGACAGGACACGGTGTCCCGGAGGGTGAGAGAGAGACTGGCTTTCTATGGTGCCAACCCACCCATAGAAGTGATCAGCCGGGTTATGGAAGCCACAGAAAAAGAAATAGCTGCGGAGCTGGCCATCCGCAAAGCCACAGCCACCAGGAACAGCTGTGAAGATGGCTGGTCAGTCCAGAGCCTCAATTCGAGCCACAGTATTACGGTGCCCATCAACCTTTTAAAACATTTGATGACGAAGCCAGGGATGCCCAGCAGAAAATAATTTTGTTCGCTGGGAGATGTGGAGGGAGACTCTACAATGGGAGAAGGGCCATCGTGGGAAGATCTTCCCCACTTATAGAAATGCACTGGCACCAGTGGGACTTACGTATGCCTTTTTTGGGAGAGCAGCCACGAGAGGAATGGCTGTCTGAATTAGATGGACTGGTCCAGTCAGAGATGACGCTGGACGATGGATACAGAGCGCGTCGATGGTATGCTGCACAGGTGTGTCCATGGTTAGTGGATGGCATCTCCACAAAGGAATTTGGCTTCAGCGGCCCTGGATTGCTATTTGAGAAACTTACTACAGACGCAGACTGTGGGAGCGAGTCACAGTGGTGTCTGGAGGAGATCAGAGGGTATCGAGCAGTCTCTACCAACGCAAGCCTCGTGTTACGTCCTCTGCCCCCGCAGCGCTGCCTGCGGGGTCTGGGCACCCGGCAGCATCGCTGGCTGGCCGGGTGCGAGGAGCACAAGCTGGCTGATCAACGTCTGAAGGGGCGGGGCTTGGCGTGATGACGCAGAGCCGCCGGCCTTAAGTATAGTGCGCAAGTCTTTGCTCGTTGCTCTGACGTGGAGTAATTTTCCCGCATCGCCAGCTGACTCTTGAGTCTGTCTCTGTGTATTTTGCATTTGTTGCCGATCTTTTGCTGGTATGAGGACCTTGCTTTAGTTGATTGACCTGGAATACCCATTGACGATTCTTACAAGTAACCCCTGTGCGTATGTTTGTGTTTCATGCCTATGTTGTACCGCATGGTTTCACTTGGGAGATCTGCCCTGCAGGTTGCTCATTTCATCAACCGCACGATCTGCCTAATGAGTATCGGGCCTCGCTCCACATTACCATGTATTGTCTCCGTATGTGGGCCTGTCCTTCATGTTACTATGTCAATCAACAGTTCTAGTTGCATGTGTAACGTCTGGCCTGTTTCTAAAGCATATCGCACGATCTATGATTGTAGGCCTGCCCTGCAGGTTGCTAAATATAACAGTCCTACAAGTTCTGTTTAACACCAAGTCGCAGTACAAAGGCATAATCTCTGATTGTAGGCCTGCCCTGCAGTTTGCTGTATACAGTGAGTATTTACTCTATATGGTTGAGATCAAGTATATGAGTATCACCTCTGTTATCAATCCTGCACGTACCACAACCATTACCGATCTGAAATCTACCAATAATCACGCTTTTGTTGTACAAGTCTCAAATCACTGTATCCATTTGAATATAGTTAACGTGTTTTCGCTCAGCGGTCTCTTGGTCACAAAACCATTTGAGACTGAGTGGTATCCAGAACAACAATATAGTACGTATCTGGTAGCGCGATGGAAATCGCCTAAGGGTATCCGGTGGTTCTCTTAGTTCATTTGTCCACATGGATCATACGAAAAAACAGAACAAAATAATCGTATAGAGTGTTTTAACAAATTCCGAGAGAAGATTATATGGTGAGCAAAAAGATTACAACATAGCACTCAAAAGACCAAGGTCCATGAGAAAGTAAGAGAGACACACTGTATGTCCACAGACAGTTCTTATCTTCAAGCGAGAATCTTCTCTGTTGTGTAGATGAAAAGACACGCACTGCAGGAAAAAGCAGAAAGAAAGGGCCACAATTGCGCAGTACATCAACACCCAATGGAATGAAATTTCGTTTGTATTTGACTCACATTCTGGGGAGCCCACAACCGGCTCCCGGGAATATAGCGGGTAGGGACTTGTATCGGGTGCCCATGAACCCCTCAATTCGCTCCTTCGGTGTCACAAAAAGTGGTACTGCAGAAAATAGACAAGGCAAAAAGGGAGCACCTCTTGGTGCGGTAAATCACAAATCACCTTAATGATTAAGAAAAGTCAAATTTGCACTTACAAACAAAGAGCCTCTATTGGCTCCGTCATAACTCGCACAGGGAATCATACAGGGGTTCCCCAAACCTTCTTTTCTTTTTCAGGATCAAAAAAGGCAAGCAGCAATCAAAAATAAAATAAAAACATTTATTATAAGAAAATCATCATATCTACCAGGACGCGTTTCGCCATTAATGGCTTCCTCAGCTGGAAATTACAAAACTGTACTTGCTGCTGCCTTTTTATACAATGTATGTCAGAAAATGGAGTGATTAGGCCCTTGGAAATCAATTAAAATACAATTAAAATACAATTGCTATCAGCTGCATAGTGTGCAGCACCCACCATTTTGCACATGGTTGTTAACCCTAAAACGCAGGAGAAAGGGGAAGAAAGAAGAAAACTTTTTTATTATTCATTAAGTGTTACCAATGTTGCGCCTGCCATTTTGCGCATACGCACTGGCCTTGCATCCCACCTTGGAACGCGGAAATGGACGATTGCCGCAGCAGATCATCCTTCCTTATAGAAACAGCATTAAAACAGAGCGGTTCCCTTAACCACCACCAAGTGCCAAACAAGGGCATAGAGGGGTTATTAACCCTGAAACACAGGGGAAGGGGAAAAGAAAGAAAAACTATATTTTTTCCTTTTTTTTTTTTTTTTCTCCTTTTTTTTCCTTTTATTTATTTTTTTTATTTTATTTTTTTATTCATTTGATAATACAAATGTTGCGCCCGCCATTTTGCGCATGCGCATCGACCCTGCATCCCACCTTGGAACGCGGAAACGGACCACCACCACCACAACTCATCTTCTCCTACAAGAACAGCGCCAAAACAAAGCGACTCCCTCAACCACCACCAGGCGCCCAACAAGGGCACAGAGGGAAAACACCAAATGCTGCAGAATATATATACTCTATATCACATATATCTTAACCCTTGTGGATCAAGATATATAAATATATATAATAGGGATCAAGATATATAAATATGGGTACCATAACTCCCAAATACTTGTGCAAATAGCAGTGGAATTACATTATTGTATTCTTCAACAGAAGGAGAGATAAATAAGTGCTAATGCATAATCAACAGTCAAATGATCGATAAAAAAAAAAAAAAAAAAAAAAGGGGGAGGGGGTTTAAAAAACATCATACATAAGGAGTGCAAAAGAGGAAAAATATCATATCAGCAGCCACTAAACATAAAATACATACATACATACATACATACATACAGTGAAACCACGGCACTTGGGATAGAGGAGATGAGGCTTATCTTTGATTTGGGGACCTTGGCGCCGGGGGGTCTCAACAATGATTTTGAATTGGTTCATTTTCTTTAGATCTATGTGCACTTTTGATGATATGTATAATTTATTACTATATGTACCCAAATGTCATATGCACTATGGGGTTATGTGCAATGTATTCAAAGGTTTCTGGTATGGTATTGTAATACCTTCATTATCCCTTTTTTGATATAGTAGCATTTTAATGATAGCTAACGATATGCCTAATGTTTTTAATATGATATATTTTACTATATGTATTTTATGTTTAGTGGCTGCTGATATGATATTTTTCCTCTTTTGCACTCCTTATGTATGATGTTTTTTAAACCCCCTCCCCCTTTTCTTTTTTTTTTTTTTATCGATCATTTGACTGTTGATTATGCATTATCACTTATTTATCTCTCCTTCTGTTGAAGAATACAATAATGTAATTCCACTGCTATTTGCACAAGTATTTGGGAGTTATGGTACCCATATTTATATATCTTGATCCCTATTATATATATTTATATATCTTGATCCACAAGGGTTAAGATATATGTGATATAGAGTATATATATTCTGCAGCATTTGGTGTTTTCCCTCTGTGCCCTTGTTGGGCGCCTGGTGGTGGTTGAGGGAGTCGCTTTGTTTTGGCGCTGTTCTTGTAGGAGAGGATGATTTGTGATGGTGGTGGTCCGTTTCCGCGTTCCAAGGTGGGATGCAGGGTCGATGCGCATGCGCAAAATGGCGGGCGCAACATTTGTATTATCAAATGAATAAAAAAAATAAAATAAAAAAAAATAAATAAAAGGAAAAAAAAGGAGAAAAAAAAAAAAAAGGAAAAAATATATTTTTTTCTTTCTTTTCCCCTTCCCCTGTGTTTCAGGGTTAATAACCCCTCTATGCCCTTGTTTGGCACTTGGTGGTGGTTAAGGGAACCGCTCTGTTTTAATGCTGTTTCTATAAGGAAGGATGATCTGCTGCGGCAATCGTCCATTTCCGCGTTCCAAGGTGGGATGCAAGGCCAGTGCGTATGCGCAAAATGGCAGGCGCAACATTGGTAACACTTAATGAATAATAAAAAAGTTTTCTTCTTTCTTCCCCTTTCTCCTGCGTTTTAGGGTTAACAACCATGTGCAAAATGGTGGGTGCTGCACACTATGCAGCTGATAGCAATTGTGTTTTAATTGTATTTTATTTGATTTCCAAGGGCCTAATCACTCCATTTTCTGACATACATTGTATAAAAAGGCAGCAGCAAGTACAGTTTTGTAATCTCCAGCTGAGGAAGCCATTAATGGCGAAACGCGTCCTGGTAGATATGATGATTTTCTTACAATAAATGTTTTTATTTTATTTTTGATTGCTGCTTGCCTTTTTTGATCCTGAAAAAGAAAAAAAGGTTTGGGGAACCCCTGTATGATTCCCTGTGCGAGTTATGACGGAGCCAATAGAGGCTCTTTGTTTGTAAGTGCAAATTTGGCTTTTCTTAATCATTAAGGTGATTTGTGATTTACCGCACCAAGAGGTGCTCCCTTTTTGCCTTGTCTATTTTCTGCAGTACCACTTTTTGTGACACCGAAGGAGCGGATTGAGGGGTTCATGGGCACCCGATACAAGTCCCTACCCGCTATAGTCCCGGGAGCCGGTTGTGGGCTCCCCAGAATGTGAGTCAAATACAAACGAAATTTCATTCCATTGGGTGTTGATGTACTGCGCAATTGTGGCCCTTTCTTTCTGCTTTTTCCTGCAGTGCGTGTCTTTTCATCTACACAACAGAGAAGATTCTCGCTTGAAGATAAGAACTGTCTGTGGACATACAGTGTGTCTCTCTTACTTTCTCATGGACCTTGGTCTTTTGAGCGCTATGTTGTAATCTTTTTGCTCAATTTTCTAGGTATTTAGAGAAACCTCCATACACAATATATAGCGAGTGGGTGAGACACTCGTTTCCAGTGGGCGCTTCACCCCTTTTTCTGTTTTCTATTCTAAGATTATATGGTGTTTACACTCACAAATGTGGAGCCCGAACACTGGCTCTGAGTGGATGGACGCATTTGGGTACTTGAGTTCTTTACTTGAGAAGGTGACCCACACCTACTCATAGAGGGAGATTCTTCTCACATGTAACACAAAAACAAGAGGAACTTTCTCGTGCAGATCTCGTGAATGTGATAGCATATAAGGATATATAAATTGCCAACTCACATGTGTCGGAGCTTATGGACCAAGCTCGAGGTGTGCGCGCATATGGACTTATTGAAGGTTAAGTCCAAAAAACCTTTTGAACTCCCAGGACTTCCAAAGAAACGGGGATGTGGTGGATAAAATTAAAAGAAAATTTATTAAAACATAAAAGCAATACTACTGGCACTGCCAGGTGGCCAGAACGCGTTTCGCCAGATCAACTGGCTTCATCAGCTGGTTTACAGGCTGAACTAGTGTGTATGTTCATATAGTGTCTTAAATTATCCCCATCTGTGCTTAATTACCAATTAGACGTGTGTTCCATGCCTCAAAACCAAGTTCTCTCGGATCTGGGGTGGGCACCGCCATCTTGCGCATGCGCTCTTCTCCTTCCATGCGCTCCACTGTGCGGATCAAGCCATTGAACCGGATGTACTCTGCGTTCCACTGTGGCTACGGCGATCGGTTTCTGATGGTGTAATTCCTTCATTCTTCCAAGGCGACCGAACAGTGCAAGAGACCCCATGAAGGGAGAATAGTGTGAAAACCATATAAAACCAATGTCCATAGAGCCCCTGATCTTCCCCAACTGCACACCATACGGGGGATATGTAAACATCAGTGGGAAATAAACAATGTGTATGCATGATGATCACAGACTCGTATATACTTATCATGCAAGCAGATATTACTCGTATGGCCTGTGTGGTACTAACAATGTATTGGTATTTTTTATTACCAATAGGAGTTTTGTATTACCTCCTTGGCTTGGGATTATAGGTATTACAGTCCTTATTGCTTTCAAATTTCATATCATAGAAATCTGTCCATTAAGATCCAAACAACGCTGATGTGGGGTGAGCGCCATAGCGCACATAACACCTCGGTGGCGGAGGAACCCTTCAAAAGGATGCGAGTTTGTGCAAGGGGGAGCTTCTCCCCACCCCGGCAGGAGAGCTGGCCTCACAGCAGACGGTTACTGACCTCTGTCAGCATCCTACGGTTCCAGAAATCCCCAATGAGGAAAAGAGCCCCCAGAGCGCAAAGGAGGCTGTCACGTACCTCTGGCGCCCAGCAGCCTCCTCCACGCTGCTCGCTTGCCGAGCGCCGGATGAAATGCATGCCTGAGCCGATCACGTGACGCCCGGAGGGGCGGGGCACACTAGGAAAGCGCGCAATCTGGTATATAAGCCCTTCAGTTAGCCCAGACCAGCACGCTGTCGTGTTCTCACACTCCCACAGTGCTCCCAAGTGTTTCTGATTGAATTTATTGATTTTTGCTTTGACCTCTGGCTTTGGAAAACGATTACGCTTTATGTATAGACCTCTGGCTTTGGAAATCAACTACTCTTGTGTTTTGACCCCTGGCTTTGGCAATTGATTAGTCTTGTGTTTAGACCTCTGGCGATCTACTACTCCAGTGTTTTGTCCTCTGGCTCTGCATTATTGTGTATACAGATATCTGAAATCTGATTGCAATAATATATATGCTTTATTCTTGTCTCAGTCTGTTCTCTTACTTAGTCGCTATAAACCGACCACTATAAGGATCGGAATATTAGGGCAACCCTGCGTACAGGGATCATATTTATATCCGTGGGGAATCTGTGACAGAGGCTGAGGGAAAGATAACTATCTCATCCTTACACCAGACACTGAGCAAGTTCCAGGGAGGGGAGGCAGCCGGCCTCACTCCCCAACGATAGCAGGCTGTCACGGTTGGGGCCTAGCTCTGAGTGCAGGAGGGTTGGGTGTGAGCTTAATTCGCAGTGAGAATACACTAGACAGATACTGGGTAGACTAGACAGGGTTTATTCAACAGAGCGAGATATAAATAGACAAGACTTGAACTGAACTAGAAAACATTGACAGAATGAAAACAAAGCAGAACTAAGCACGACGGTACATACAAGAAATATACTAACAGAATAGCAGACAAGATAAACAATAATAACAAGTTATCCAGGCGAAGGTACAGAATGGGTTTAGGCACTAAGAATGGTCAAGTATAAGCAAAAAGGTCTAAGTGGGTCACAGGCGAACAGAATAGTCAGGCTGCTAGGCAATAGGTCTGATACACAAGATATATATAATCAAGAAAACTGGGTACAGGGGACAGTGGAGGGTACCGGTGCTAAGGAAAGTACTAACCAGAATACTGCAGAGGAAAAGCGAGGAACATGACAAGAAAAAACCTAGAGGGAACTCGGTCAGAGCTTCAACTGGAAACAGACTGCACTCAGCTAAGTCCAGGACTACAATGAATGTGGAAGCGACGCCTAAGGGGTGTTGCTTCCTTATAAGCAGAGTTCATTAGCCGCTAGAGAGTTCATGTGTGACTCTAGGCTCGCAATCCAAAAAGGAACTGAATGTCCATAACTAGAATGCATGATTCAAAGAAGCCAGAGGTGGCGCCAGATGCACTCAAAGTCCAGAATATGAATGTCCACTTCAGCCAGAGGGGGCGCAGGACTTCACACAGGCAAGTACTGGCGTTAGAGATGTGCAATTTGTCTCGTTTCGAATGGAAATTTGGATAAAATTCACCATTTTCTTATTTCGAAAAGGAAATATCGACCATCCGGAATTTCGGATCAATACGAAATTTCTTATCAATTCGATTCGGATCATTTGGCGATTCGGATCATTCGGCGATTCGGATCATTTCATGTTATTCGGATCAGTTGGTTTTTTCGCTTTTTTATGAGTTACTTTGTTTTTTTATTGCTTATTTAAGAATGGGAAGTAGATTACTACCAATAGAATGAAAGTTTTTTACTTATTTATTCTTTTAGGACCTTTTAGAAATTTTTTGGTGAAATTTTAGGTTTCCTAACTTTTTTTAAAGAAACAAGGCTTTTTAACCCATAGGTTTCAACGCAGCTTTTGAAAATTGGATCAATGATTATCCAGTTGATTTCTGAAACCATTAAAGATGCAGTGCAAACTAATTTGATTGATAAATTATCATTGGTTTTGGTCAAGAAATACCCTACAGTGCCAACATTGTAGGCTCTCTCTAAAAATACACAAGTCATTGTCATCCTCTCAGGGTCGCTCGATTGTGTCCACTGTAGATTCGGCCTTGAGCCCCCTGTCCATATTTTTGGACAGGGTGGCGCAACCCTATCTCCAGTGGATGAGTTAGTTTGTGTTAGACACTGGTGGTTTTTTGGCAAAGTTAGAGAATTTCTGTTAATGTAAACAGTGTCTTGGCGAGTTTGTATATTCCCAGTTTATATACATCTATCCAAAATGAGGAAGGATTACGACCTTTTCAAAGGCTCTCAAAGTGTTGGACTGTGAGAAGGAGAAATTGGAGTTTTTAGTTACACTGTTGAGAGGTTTTGGAGGATAATTATTTTGTATTCGATGGTGCCTATTACAGTATATCCAGATTCACGCTACATTAATGGGGATGAATGTAGGCCAGGGGTGTATTTAGGTTTTGTGCTGCCCTAGGCCTGACTAAATTCGTGCATCCCCTAATTTAAATGTGACACACCCCTTCCTGTCAAGGTCACACCTCTTCCTGGTTAAACCCCACCCTTCCTATTTCGGCTCCACCTTTTCCTCTTAGAGCTTCACCTTTTCCTCTCTTTATATTAAAGGTGGACACCAAGTGCCTACTTGTATATTTTGTATACTATTTCAAATGTATCTAGTGAGATAAATAAAATTATGAAATGTTTAAATTCAAGCATTTTTACAAAGATCAGTCATGCATGTCAAGTATACTGGATCACAGCCGCTCAATTGATTGAACAATAAAATCCACAGAAACGTGCAGTGTGTATGAGCGTATCACAGAGCTGCACAGCAATAAAACCCACAGAAACATGCAATGTGTATGAGCGTATCAGAGCTGCACAGCAATAAAACACACAGAAATGTGCATTGTGTATGTGCCTATCACAGAGCTCCACAGCAATAAAACCCACAGAAATGTGCAGTGTGTATGAGTGTGTAAGAGCTGCACAGCAATAAAACCCATAGAAACGTGCGCTGTGTATGAGCGTATCACAGAGCTGCACAGCAATAAAACGTACAGTAATGTGCGCTGTGTATGAGCGTATCATAGCTGCGCAGCAATAAAACTCAAACTCATTTAATTTAAACCCCCACTTCTTTCATTTAACACCCACCTCTTTCATTTAACCCCACTTCTTTCATTTAACCCCCACCTCTTTCATTTTAACCCCACACCTATTTCATTTAAACCCCCCTCCACCTCTTTCATTTCATTTAATCCCCCACCTATTTTATTTAAACCCCTCTCCACCTCTTTCATTTCATTTAATCCCCCACCTCTTTCATTTAACCCCCACACCTATTTCATTTATAAAAAACACCTCTTGCATTTCATTTAACCACCCCCACACCTATTTCATTTACCCCCCACCGCTTTTATTTCATTTACCCCCTCTCTTTCATTTACTCCCCCTCTCTTACATTTACTCCCCCTCTTTCTTTCATTTACTCCCCCCTCTTTCTTTCATTTACCCCCCTCTCTTTGTTTCATTTACTCCCCCCTCTCTTTTTTTCATTTACCCCCTCTCTTTCTTTCATTTGCTCCCCCTCTTTCTTTCATTTACCCCCACTCTTTCTTTCGTTTACTCCCCCTCTTTCTTTCATTTACTCCCCCTCTTTCTTTCATTTACCCCCCTCTGTTTCATTTACTCCCCCCTCTCTTTTTTCATTTACCCCTCTCTTTCTTTCATTTGCTCCCCCTCTTTCTTTCATTTACCCCCTCTCTTTCTTTCATTTACTCCCCCCTCTTTCTTTCATTTACTCCCCCCTCTCTTTCATTTACACCCCCTCTCTTTCTTTCATTTACCCCTCTCTTTCTTTCATTTACCCCTCTCTTTCTTTCATTTACTCCCCCTCTCTTTCTTCCATTTACTCCCCCTCTCTTTCTTCCATTTACTCCCCTTCTCTTTCTTTCATTTACCTCCCTCTCTTTCTTTCATTTACCCCCTCTCTTTCTTTCATTTACCCCCTCTCTTTCTTTCATTTACTCCCCCCCTCTTTCTTTCATTTACTCCCCCTTCTTTCTTTCATTTACCCCACACCTATGTCATTTAAACAAAAACACCTCTTGCATTTCATTTAACCACCCCACACCTATTTCATAAAAAACACCTCTTGCATTTCATTTAAAAAACCCACACCTATTTCATTTAACCCCCCCATCGCTTTCATTTCATTTACCCCTCTCTTTCTTTCATTTACTCCCCCCTCTCTTTCTTTCATTTACAACCCCCTCTTTCTTTCATTTACCCCCTCTCTTTCATTTACCCCCTCTCTTTCTTTCATTTACTCCCCCTCTCTTTCTTTCATTTACCCCCTCTCTTCTTTCATTTACTCCCCCCTCTCTTTCATTTACTCCCCCCTCTTTCTTTCATTTACTCCCCCCTCTTTCTTTCATTTACCCCCTCTCTTTGTTTCATTTACTCCCCCCTCTTTTTTTCATTTACCCCCTCTCTTTCTTTCATTACTCCCCCTCTCTTTCTTTCATTTACCCCCTCTCTTTCTTTCATTTACTCCCCCCTCTTTCTTTCATTTACTCCCCCTCTTTCTTTCATTTACACCCCCTCTCTTTATTTCATTTACCCCTCTCTTTCTTTCATTTACCCCTCTCTTTCTTTCATTTACCCCCTCTCTTTCTTTCATTTACTCCCCCTCTTTCTTCCATTTACTCCCCCTCTCTTTCTTCCATTTACTCCCCTTCTCTTTCTTTCATTTACTCCCCTCTTTCTTTCATTTACCCCCTCTCTTTCTTTCATTTACTCCCCCTCTCTTTCTTTCATTTACTCCCCCCTCTTTCTTTCATTTACCCCACACCTATGTCATTTAAACAAAAACACCTCTTGCATTTCATTTAACCACCCCACACCTATTTCATAAAAAACACCTCTTGCATTTCATTTAAAAAACCCACACCTATTTCATTTAACCCCCCATCGCTTTCATTTCATTTACCCCTCTCTTTCTTTTACTCCCCCCTCTCTTTCTTTCATTTACAACCCCCTCTTTCTTTCATTTACTCCCTCTCTTTCATTTACCCCCTCTCTTTCTTTCATTTACTCCCCCTCTCTTTCTTTCATTTACCCCCTCTCTTTCTTTCTATTTACTCCCGTCTCTTGTTATTTCATTTACTCCAGCCTTTTTCTTTCATTTACCCCTCTCTTTCTTTAATTTACTCCCCCTCTCTTTCTTTCATTTACCCCTCTCTTTCTTTCATTTACTCCCCCCTCTCTTTCTTTCATTTACTCCCCCTCTCTTTCTTTCATTTACTCCCCCCTCTCCTTCTTCATTTACCCCTCTCTTTCTTTCATTTACTCCCCCTCTCTTTCTTTCATTTACCCCCTCTCTTGCTTTCATTTACCCCCTCCTCTTTCTTTCATTTACCCCCCTCCTCTTTCTTTCATTTACTTGACCTGGGAGGCTAGCTGGCGACTGGGCTGGGAGCTGGCGGCTGAGCTGTGAGCTGGCGGTGTAGTCTCGTTCCCACATCTGCTCTGTCAGGTGGAGCGCATGGGAGGAAGTGACATCATATGACCACTTCCTCCCAGCGCTTTTGCTCGACGGCGCAGCTCTCACGTCCGGCGGGTCCCTCTGATCCAGGGGTGCCAGGTCCCACCGAGCTGCGGGCAGCAGGTCCCACCGAACGGCGGGGCGCCGCCCCCTGTAAATTGCCACCCTAGGCCTAGGCCTTGTCGGCCAAGGCCAAAAATACAGCGCTGATGTAGGCCTAACATATGCTAATGTATTTATGTCTGAATTTGAACATGTCATCTATAGCTGTAAAATCTTTAAAGATCATGCCAAGTGTTGGTATCATTATATAGACGACATCTTCATATGAGAAGGTCCAGTTGACCTTTTGGAGCAATTTTTTGGTATACCTTAACTCAACCTCCACCACCATCAAATTCACCATGACGACCAGATCAGTTTTCTTGACACCATGGTGAGTAAAGATGGTGGAAGACTTGTGACAGATCTGTTTAGAAAATCTCCAGATAGGAATGCCCTACTTCGGTGTGATTTTAGTGACAGATGGAACTCTGGAGATTATTTTGGGAGGCTAAAGATGTGCACATTTCCTTGTTTGAATTGTTCTTGATGTAGTGCTGTGATACTAGGAAATTCCTTTGTACATCCACACTCGGGATGTAAATCTAAGATTAAACCTGTTTTTACATGTAATTCTACCTTTGTGATCTGTTTGTTAAATTGTCCCTGTGGGTGGATTTACATAAGGGAAACAACTCAAAAAGTAAAGAGTAGCATTACTAAACATAAATCTGGTATACAAAGATAGTACCGGATGGATGGAGAAGAGGTAACATCACTGCCAGGGGCGGACTGACAACTTGTGGGGCCCCCGGGCAATAGAAAATCATGGGGCCCCCTTGTACCCTGCCCACTGAAGGTCACGTCCACATAAACTCCACCCACATAATTCAACACAGATGTGTACATAATTTCTTAAAACTATTTTCCAAGTGAATGTTTTAAGAAGACAAAATCCACTATATCCGCTATATTGCCCCGTTCAGATCAGGGATGTGCGGTGAGGTCAGCGGCTGGTGAGGCACCAGCTAGTATCAGAGCCAGATATACACAGGTTACGTAGGTTCAGTGCTCCCCAGGATCTGGATGCACCCAGTGCTCCCCAGGAACTGGCTGGTCTAAGTGCTACCCAGGATCTGGCTGCTCTCAGTGCTCCCCAGAATCTGGCTGCAATCTGGCTGTATTTCGTATTACCCCCCCCCCCCAGTATATCACCAGTCGTATTATCCCCCCAGTATATCATCAATTCTTTTCATATTACCCCCAGTATATCAAATCATTTCATATTACCCCCAGTATAGAAATCAATTCATTTTATATTAACCCCCCCCCCAGTATATCTGGACATACTTAAAACGAGAGAAATCTCAATGTTTTGCAAATAAAATAAATAAATATCATCAATTCATTTCATATAACCCCAGCAGTATATCATCAATTCATTTTATATTAACCCCCCAGTATATCATCAATTCATTTCATATTACCCCCAGCAGTATATCATCAATTAATTTCATATTAACCCCCCAGTATATCATCAATTAATTTCATATTAACCCCCAGTATATCATCAATTCATTTCATATTAACCCCCCAGACATATCATCAATTCATTTCATATTAACCCCCAGCAGTATATCATCAATTCATTTTATATTAACCCCCAGTATAGATCAATTCTTTTCATATTACCCCCCAGTATATCAATTAATTTCAGATTACCCCCCCAGTATGTCATCGAAATGTAGCTGTCACCTCATTAGCACCCCCGTATATCAAATGTAGCTGTTACCTCATAAGCACCCCCGTATGTCAAATGTAGCCGTCACCTCATTTGCACCCCCCTGTATATCAAATGTAGCTGCTGTAGCCGTCATCTCATTAGCACCCCCCTCCCCGCTCACAGGAATGCAGTGAAATAAATCTCCGGACGCAGCCTCGGCCTGGCTGGGCCGCAACCTTGTATTTCCTCTCCTGGGTCTGCCACTGCGTGCCCTGCGCGGCTGTGCACACCACGTGAGGGGCGGCGCTAATGCAACGTGCCTGCTTTGAGTTTACCATGATGCAAGCATGTCGCAGCGCCGGGCCAGCCCCGCGTCAGTTCGGAGTGCGCCGGAACATGGTGGATGTCTCCTGTCAGCTCATCATCCGGTTTCCGGTTCCCGGAGCTGAGGGAAACCGACGGGGCCCAGTCCACTGTGCCTGCCCAACCGGGCCCCTACTGACTCGCGGGCCCTCGGGCACCGCCTGAGTGCCTGATGGATCAGTCCGCTCCTGATCACCGCTCTATAACTGTGGAGACACAGGTTCGAATCCTGGAGAGAGCACCTCTCCATTAAGTGTCTTTCGGCAAGACACCTAACGGTGCACACCTGTCTACCCAGGACATACTTGAAAACGAGACAAAACTCAATGTATCCGTCCTGGTAAAATACTTTAAAAAAATAATTAACCGGTACCACATCATTTTGTAGAACTTTTTTAGTCATCCATTTATTCGTTTCATGTGCAGCAAAAAGTCTCTTTATTTATTTTTTAGGCAGGTTTCAGGATTTTATGGTGAAATTTTAATTTCCCATTGGTTTTTTAAACAGCGTTTTTTAAAATTCTGTAACAGACCTTTTAATTTATTATTTATAGGACCTTTTTTATTATTTCCATGCATATTTATTGTCTTAATCCCTTCACGACAGGCGGACGTCCCTCCCATTGGAAGGGGTTTAACGCCGACAACGCATACTGATACACCTTGCAGGCAGGTGCCCCCGCAGGCCTCTGATATGGCCCGCCCACGCAGTCGACTCGCGACTCGCGCTGACTGTGAGGAGGGGCCGAGGTGGCCCATTGAAGTCAGTAGGCCCCTCATTCTCAAGGCCCACCTGCTACACAGATGGCATAAAGCATCCTGCAGCGTTAAAGGGTGCAACGCCTTTTAAAAAAATTGCCTTTTTTTAACCTCAGTCCAGCGGCGTTCGGTGGCTGATCAGATTTTTTTGGATGGGGTTCAGTAGCTAATCGGCGGCGGACCCCTTTCAGTACATTTCGGGGATCCTGTGGCGAATGCTGAATTCACCGCAGGGTTGTCAAAATGAAATCGCCGAAGCGCACTGAATTGCGCCGAACGAGAGTGAAATTTTGGTGCTCTCTGAATAACCTTTAGGGTATGTGTGTGTCACTTAGTTGTGAGTGTGTGTTTGTGTGTGACCTAGTTGGCCTTGCTCATCTTTTAAGTACATTAGAGGTTAACGTGATATACCATGGCCCATGTAACATAGGTCAGGCCTCAAAATTTCCACTTGCCTGCTCGCATTTGGCGAGTGGAAATTACATGAGGGCGAGTGGGAATGCAGAGGCATGGCTGGATAGGGGTTAGATGGGGCAACTAGTGGCGAGTAACTCTTAAGGCCTGGCTAGTAGCTTGGGACTTGAAATTTTGAGGCCTGACATAGGTAATACTCTTTCCTCTGACTCACTCTCCCTCTTGCTCATTTTGTTGATTGCCAAAAGACATTATTGGAAGGGTTTGTGTCATTTTACTCTCCCATGATTCCCTGGACTTTTATGAGAGCCGATAAATCCATGAAGGCGAAGTGGAAAATAAAAACAGAGCACTGAACAGAAATCGTATTATGAAGACAGATTCCGAAATGCTGTTAACTTGGGAAGGAGTTTGAAGAAAATATTAACCCTGCTCCAAATCAATTCCTATAACCATATGAAAGCTACTTCGCGGTTAAATTGTTTCTAAGGAATCTTATATCATCCATACGTCTAAATCCCACATGCTTCTCTGCAGCCAGACATCACTTTTGATAAAAAAAAATATAAATATATCTCTGTTTTTCTTATGTACTGTATGTTTGTCTTTTTTTATTACTTGTAATTCTGAATGGATGGTTCAAAGCACTCCACAGCAGTAATACAGTAATGCAATACTCTCTGATACACTCACACACTGATGAAGCTGCATCCAGCGAAACGCGTTTGAGGTGTATTGCTTCGAATAAACTAAGTATAGATTTTATCATCCTGAGCGTTCTTTGGTGATTAAATCTGTACTATCCTGGGAAGAAATCCTCTCTCATCTGGATTCCGGATTCCTGGATCCTAAGAATGGGAATCAGTGCCCCCTGTTTAAATTCACCGATTTGCCTGTTGTTTGGTGCCAATTTTTTCATAAATTGGCACGGGAAAGTGTGAGTATATCCTCCCTCTTTCAGCTACTCTGTTTGGGATTTAACAGTCTGCACAAATATTTTTTTCTTTTCTTCTTCTTCTCCTTTTTTTCTGCTTTCCAATCGAGGATTTACCGTATTTTTCGCTCCATAAGACGCACTTTTCTCCCCCCAAAAAGTGGGGGGAAAAGTGGGTGCGTCTTATGGAGTGAATGCCCCATGATATGCCTCAGCTCACCTGCCGCCGCCGCGTTCGGCTCCCTCTGAGCGTGCGTCCGGCGGCAAGGAGCTTGGGCACTCGCCTGGGGGAGCCACGTGACCGTGATCTCGCGAGATCGCGGTCACGTGGCTCCCCCAGGCGAGTGCCCAAGCTTCCTGCCGCCGGACGCACGCTCAGAGGGAGCCTAACGCGGCGGTGGCAGGTGAGCTGAGGCATATCCATGAGCTGCTGGGGCATATCCATGAGCGAGCTGGGGCATATCCATGAGCGAGCTGGGGCATATCCATGAGCTGCTGGGGCATATCCATGAGCGAGCTGGGGCATATCCATGAGCGAGCTGGGGCATATCCATGAGTGAGCTGGGGCATATCCATGAGCGAGCTGGGGCATATCCATCAGCTGCTGGGGCATATCCATGAGCGAGCTGGGGCATATCCATGAGCTGCTGGGGCATATCCATGAGTGAGCTGGGGCATATCCATGAGTGAGCTGGGGCATATCCATGTGCTAGGGCAATATCCATGAGCTGGGGCATTATCCATGTGCTGAGGCATATCCATAAATTGGGGGGCAAATCCATGTGCTGGGGCAAATCCATGTGCTGGGGCATATCCATAAACTGGGGCATATCCATAAACTGGGGGGCATATCCATAAGCTGGGGGGCATATCCATGAGCTGGGGGCAGTATCCATGAGCTGGGGGACAGTATCCATGAGCTGGGGGACAGTATCCATGAGCTGGGGGACAGTATCCATGAGCTGGGGGCAGTATCCATGAGCTGGGGGCAGTATCCATGAGCTAGGGCAGTATATCCATGAGAGGAGCTGGGGCAATATCCATTATTACACTATTTGATTTCATAATATTTATTTTCCTGTTTACCTCCTCTAAAAACTAGGTGCGTCTTATGGTCTTATGGAGCGAAAAATACGGTATCTCAAGGTAAATCAGCCTTTACTGGAAGCAGTGGAAATTGGTGCTAGCGCCTGATACCAGCTCTGTGCCCTGCACTAACACACACACACTGCAGCAATCAAACTCACAGTAATGTACAGCAGTGATGTGTGGTGAAGTCAGTGGCTGGTGAGGCACTGGCCAGTATCAGAGCCAGATATACACAGGTTACGTACAGTATGTTCAGGTTCAGTGCTCCCCAGGATCTGGCTGTTGACAGTGCTCCCCAGGATCTGGCTGCTCTCAGTGCTCCCCAGGACCTGGCTGCTCTCAGTGCTCCCCACAAACTGGCTGCTCTCAGTGCTCCCCACAAACTGGCTGCTCTCAGTGCTCCCCACAAACTGGCTGCTCTCAGTGCTCCCCAGCATCTGGCTGTTCAGTGCCTCCCAGGATCTGGCTGCTCTCAGTGCTCCCCAGGAACTGGCCGTTCAGTGCTCCCCAGGAACTGGCCGTTCAGTGCTCCCCAGGAGCATTGTATCAGAGGTCAGGGCGCTGCTCCTGTATTAAGATGCATTGTATCAGAGATCAGGGTGCTGCTCCTGTATTAGGATGCATTGGATCAGGGGTCTGGGCGCTGCTCCTGTATTAAGATGCATTGTATCAGAGGTCAGGGCGCTGCTCCTGTATTAGAATGCTTTGGGCTGGTGGTTCTATATTAGGATGCTTTGGGCTGCTGGCTCTGTATTAGGATGCTTTTTGCTTGGGATTCTGTGTTTAAGATGCTTTGGGCTGATGGTTCTGTATTAAGATGCTTTGGGCACGTGGTTCTGTATTAGGATGCTTTGGCTGGTGGTTCTGTATTAGGATGTTTCGGGCAGGTGGTTCTGTATTAGGATGCTTTAGACTGGTGGTTCTGTATTAGGATGCTTTTGGCAGGTAGTTCTCTATTAGGATGCTTCAGACTGGTGGTTCTGAATTAGGATGCTTTGGACAGGTGGTTCTGTATTAGGATGCTTTGGGCAGGTGGTTCTGTATTAGAATGTTTTGGTGGTTCTGCATTAGCGCTTTCCTATTGGTCCACGCTATTCCATCGTTCTCCCAGGGACTCTGAGGCACTGGGACAGATGTTCATCGACCAGACACGCCATGTTGCACACTTCTTGGCAGCTTATGCAATTTGCCTAGCGTCCTGCTACGCAAATTGCGTAGGCTCAGCCAGGCTGCTGGAAAAAAAAAGAATGTGCGACGGACGGAGCCAACGGGGGAACGCGAGCAGGTGAGTTTGACTGCAGCCCTTAATGGCAAGGGAGGCTCTGCCTCACCCTGCCGCCCCAGACCGCACATCCCTGATGTACCTTGTGTATGAGCGCATCACAGAGCTCCACTGCAAATACAGTTGTGTTCAAAATTATTCAACCCCCACTGAAATTGAGTGTTTTGGCCAGTTTGACATTGATTTTGATCATTCAGTCATCTTGCTTACAATTAAATCAAAGAGGCACGTGTAGGTCAGACAAATATAACATAACATTTATAATGAAATAACCACAAATGTCTTTTCTGTGCTCACATCATTATCAGTTTTATTCAACCCCCAAGTGACATTCAATCTTAGTACTTAGTACAACATCCTTTTACAGTTATAACCGCTTTTAAACGTGAAGCATAACTTGACACAAGTGTCTTGCAGAGATCTACGGGTATCTTCGCCCATTCGTCATGGGCAAAAGCCTCCAGCTCAGTCACATTCTTAGGCTTACGCACTGCAACTGCTTTCTTTAAGTCCCACCAGAGGTTCTCAATCGGATTTAAGTCAGGTGACTGCGATGGCCACTCCAAAATGTTCCAGCCTTTAATCTGCAACCATGCTCTAGTGGACTTGGAGGTATGCTTGGGATCATTGTCCTGTTGAAAGGTCCAACGTCTCCCAAGCCTCAGGTTTGTGACGGACTGCATCACATTGTCATCCAATATCTCCTGGTACTGAAGAGAATTCATGGTACCTTGCACACGCTGAAGCTTCCCTGTACCTGCAGAAGCAAAACAGCCCCAAAGCATAATTGACCGTCCGCCATGCTTCACAGTAGGCAAGGTGTTCTTTTCTTCATAGGCCTTGTTCTTCCTCCTCCAAACATAGCGTTGATCCATGGGCCCAAACAGTTCTAATTTTGTTTCATCAGTCCACAGAACACTATCCCAAACCTTCTGTGGTTTGTCCACATGACTTTTGGCATACTGCAGTCGACTCTTCTTATTCTTTGGAGACAGCAAGGGGGTGCGCCTGGGAGTTCTGGCATGGAGGCCTTCATTATGCAGTGTGCGCCGTATTGTCTGAGCTGAAACTTCAGTACCCACATCTGACAAATCTTTTCTCAGTTCCTCAGCAGTCACACAGGGACTTTTCTCCACTCTACGCTTCAGGTAGCGCACAGCAGTCGAAGTCAGCATCTTCTTTCTGCCACGACCAGGTAGCGTTTCAACAGTGCCCTTTGCCTTGAATTTGCGAATGATGCTTCCTATGGTCTCTCTTGGTATGTTTAACATCTTTGCAATCTTCTTATAGCCATTGCCCTTCCTGTGAAGAGTAATCACCTCTTCTCTTGTCTTCCTGGACCATTCTCTTGACTTCACCATGTTTGTAACCACACCAGTAAATGTCTAGAAGGAGCTGAGTATCACAGTCATTTTAAAGCTGCCTAATTGGTGCTTTTTATGCTTTATTGCTGCTCCGTGACATCCACAGGTGTTTTGAATACCTGATTGAAAACACTTGAATGAACCTCTGTTCTTCCGAGTGGTAGTCTTTAAGGGGTTGAATAATTGTGTCAATTAAGAATTCACAAAAGAAACATTTACTACTTTATTACAAAACCAATTGATGTCATTTTAGTTGCATATGGTTCTTTAAAAAGTCCTTGTAGGATTTCATTCTGAATACAATTACAAATGTACACTAAATTCCCTAAAACCCTTTACAGCATTGGGGGTTGAATAATTTTGAACACAACTGTACATCTCACAGTATTGTGTGTTCTGTTTGAGTGTATCCCAGAGCTTCACAGAAATAACATTATAAAGGTCTATTCACTAAACACCGAATTGCACCGAACGGTGAATTTCACAATTTCAAGGCAGTTCATCTATTCACTAAGTAAGCTGTCAATACGCCACATACAGGCAAATTGAAAACAAAATACAGCGCAGTCTGGCGGGCTTCGGCAGCAGCGAATTTGTCCCATAAAGAAGTAATGGTTCGTCTATTCCCAGAACATCGAAATGTTGGTGAAATGACCTGATTTTCAGTTCGACAGGTTTATGCCCTTGGCTGCAGATGACATGTGGGTGATGTCCTGTAGATTCCCTGCAACATGCGGAGGACGTCCCCCACACGTCATCGCTTATCGGCAGCTCCAGTAGATCATTGCAGTCAAGGGGGAAACCAGAGCTGGTCTGACTTCCTGGAAGTCAATCCATGCCTTGGGATCAAACCCCTTTCACTGATGTCATCGCGCATGGCCGCGATGATATCAGAAATGGACCTGCCCTCAACCAGGCAGGGAAATTCCGGGAAATACAGGATATCTCCAGAAACATAGCACATACATAAAAAGTCAGTACCGGCTGGGTGGAGTAGAGGAAACATCACTGCTCTGCGTGGAGAGAGCCTGTGGAGAAATGAGTTTGATTCCAGCAAGAGCACCTCTCCAGTAAGTGTCCTTGGGCAAGACACCTAACGGTACATACTCGCCACCCAGGACATACTTGAAAACGAGAGAAATCTCAATGTATCCTTCCTGGTAAAATCCTTTCTCAAAAAAAAAGATAGCATTGAAAGGACAGAGCATAGTGGTTCCAATGATGTCAAACATGTCCAGGTTCTATGTAAAATTAAAAAAATAAAAACAAGAATTTCCTTTTTTTTCTTTGGTTTTTGTTCTAATGCAACACTATTGTTCATTTTTAAATTATAAAGTGAACCATGATACTGCTCTAACTCACCATCATATTTCCCATGTGGCCAGAGAGGAAACTTTGGAACCCTGTGTCTCTAATCTTTACACCGCACAAGGTCAAGTGAGGTGTCATTGGAAAGGTCAGGGTATGGCCTTTCCTACGATACCAAATATGACCATATAATTTGTAAAAATGGAAAGATGAAGAAAAAAAATGCAAAATTTAGATTATTATTTTTCTTCTGTTTCTAAGGCTGCAGCATTATGTGCTTTTACTTTGTTCCGCCGCATTATTTGCCTTATAACTCACCTTCTCGTTATGCATTTGTCCATGTAAATCATAAGCCGCCGTTTGTTACAGCTCACAAAGTCAAGTTAGATGTCATTGGGCAGAACAGAGTCTAGCCTTTCTAATGATACCAAACATGACCATTTAGAATCTAAAAAAAAAAAACAAGCAAAATAATTTTTGTTTACTCTTACTATTTTTTTTTTGTTCCAAAGAAATGGCATTGGGCATTTTTCACGTATAAAATGAGCAATACCACTGCAATTACTCACCTTATTTCCCACGCTGGGAGCAAGTTAAATTTTTTATACATTTTATACATGAAATGAATTTTTTCCAATTTTGGGTAAAATTGCATATTTTCTAATTTTTTTCTTAACAAGAGAGTCCCATAGAATATATAACCACAAAGGTTTGGATGAGAAAATGTGAAAAAATTATTTTACACGTTGTAAATGACAGAATTTCTGAATGGAAATTTAATTTTTTTTTTCCATTTTTGTTTTAGCGTTCTGCCGCAATATGACTTATACACCTAGTAATAATATATTTTGAATCTGCTGACTGCTGAAAAAGAGGATATGTAATTTGTCTGGGTCCTATAAAAAAACATGACTTCAAAACACGTTTAAACATGATGAGCACACGGGGATGAAATGGCTGATGGCTCAGCAGTGAAGGGGTTAAGCAGGCAAAACCAATAGGATTCAATGTAAAATCATAATCAGGGTGCTCTCCCATTCGCAGCACTTCAGCGAGTTCGATTCACCAACCCTGCAGTGAATTCAGTATTCACTACAGGGTCCTCAAAGTACAGCGAATCTAACCACCAAACTCATCTGAAAAACCACCGCAAAACCGCTGGGTTGAATAGGAAAACCGTTGAATCGATCCGAAAAAACACCGAATGCATCCGACGATCCGCCGCAAAACCGCCAAATCGATCCAAAAACAAGCAGACGACCCGCCAAACAGACCACCAACCAGTCGCTGAAAAAAGCTGACAAGGCGCCACACCGGGTAAAAAAAAAATAATGCAACTTTAAGGCTGGGGTCAGACGAGCGTAGTGTTCACGTCCGTGATTGCGCCTAAAAGTACGTCCGTGATAGCATGACAGAAAGCCCATTGGAGCCTGACACCAAGAACGTACATCCCCTAGAACGGCCGCACAAAGTGCGCTGCGTCCGCAACGTCTGCATAGCTTTGTGTGTAAGTGATGGAACGTGGTCAGACGGACTGCATTTATACGTCCAGCATTTTTCACGGACAAAATGGTTTTGCTTTTTAATTTATTTTCCCTCCTACATCCGTCAAAATATACGTCAGTGAATAAACGGACTGTGTGGCCACTACTGTGTCTTCCGTACTGACGTACGTCCGTGTGCACGGACGTAAAGTCTGTAGAAATCACGCTCGTCTGACCCTAGCCTTAAAAGGCATTTGGAGGAGTGGTCTGAGATTTGGGAAGCTAATTTTAAATCATCGGGCTGCATCACCCACATGGAACAAAGCGTTAAGACTCTTTTCCGCTGGTACCTTACCCCGGTACGCCTACATCACATGCATGCTATCCCAAATGGACTATGCTGGAGAGGCTGCGGTCAGCTCCGGGCGTATTACCATCAATGGTGTTTGTGCCCCAACCTCCGCCCGTATTGGGCTACGCTAGCAGATTGGCTGCATCAAGCTCTTGAACGGCCGGTGGAAATCAACCCATGGACATTCCTTCTATCCCGTCCTGTAGAAGGGCTCCTACGGTGCGAAAACAAACTTATCGCTCGAGTCACCTTAATCGCTCGCATGAGCCGTGGCAAGGCACTGGAATCAACCGACTCTCCCTTCTCACCTGGAACTGCACGGAATGTTCACAGAGGCACGAATGATGGAGCAACTCACGGCTCAGATTCACGACACTCCACACCTCTATCTGAAGATCTGGGCCGCGTGGCTTGGGTGCCCGGCGCTGCCATAGGATAGGGGTCTGCGGTACAGACTCCTTCTCGCAGAGGCAGATACTCCTTACTACCTTTACCCCCTCTCTTTCTTTCCTCTCTTTTACTCTTTTATATATATTTTATTTTCCTTATTTTTACTTTACAAATTTTTTTAATTTTTTTTATTTCTCATATTGTTTATCAATATAATACACTTATGTTTCATTTGATCTATGCATTGTATTGCTTCTAATGTCATATTATAAAAACTAATAAAATACAGAATTTAAAAAAAAAAAAAAGGCATTTGGAAAAAAACTACTGCATAAAAATGCCTGGAAATAATACATAAGGTCCTATGAATAATAATAGAAAGGTCTGTTATAGAAAAAAAAACACCAGTTTATAAAAATCGGGGAAATTTTGTTTTTGCTGAAAAATGCTTAAAAAAATCCTAAAGAATAACTAAAAACACTTTTTGCTGCAAATGAAAAGAATAAACGGTTAAATAAATATTTAATAAAAATGGAATTTTTTTTTACATTGAAACCTATGGGATTCGCCTGCTTAAACCTGTCTAATGAAACCACTGAAAATCAGGGCATTACACTGACATTTTTTATTTTTTTTGAGAAAGTATTTTACCAGGAAGGATACATTGAGATTTCTCTCGTTTTCAAGTATGTCCTGGTGCAGTTCGGTGTTCTCTGAATAGATTAACCATTACTTCTCTATGGGGAGTTCACTGCCACCGAAGATCACCATCATATTGGCGAATTACCAGCTTTATGAATAGCCAAATGGCAACACACCGTAATTGCACCATACAGGGAAATTCACTGTTTGGTGCAATTTCGTGGCGAATTCGGTGCTCTTTTTTTTTTTTTAAATAATTTTATTAACCCTTTCGCTGCTGAGGCTTTTCCCGCCTCTGTGCTGAGGTAATTTTTACCGATTTTGCTCATCATGTTTAAACGTGTTTTGAAGGCTTATTTTAGTATATGACTCAGACATATTATATATCGTTCTTTCCGTCAGACTCGGCAGATTCATAATATGTTATTATTATATGTATACGTCATGACCTGTCTGTATATTATAACAAAAAATGCAATAAAATATGAATTTTCAATAATTAACAACGTGTAAAGTGTTTTTTTTTCACATTTTAAGATGCGAGCAATTGCGGTTATATTTTGCATGGGGTGCGCTTGTTAAAAAAATTAGAAATGGGGTCTCGTTACATTTTTTTTGGGGGAAAATTACGCAATTTTTAACAAACGCACCGCATACAAAAATCGTTAGTGCAGCATCATTGTTCACATTATAATTGAAATGGGAACAATATTGCTGCATTAACAAACCAAAAAAAAGAAAAAAAACTTGTTTTTTTAAAAACTTGTTTTTTTTTTATAATTTGTTTTTTAAAATATCTTTTTATTTTTATTTTTAATTTTTATTTTTAAAAAAAAACTTTTTTCACAGTCGTGTTTGGTATCGTTGGAACGGCCATGCTCTGGCCGATCCAACAGTACCAAACTTTAACCCCTAGCTGCCACGGATCGGGAGATAGGGGGTTCATTGGAACCCCCTATCTCCACCATTGGTGACAGCTAGGGGTTAACTCCAGGACTGGCGTCATTGTGCTATGCACGATGACGCCAGTCCTCAGGGGGAGTTCCCAGAGGCTTGGCCGACATCCAAGATGTCGGCCAGCTCCGGGAAAGGATCACGAACCGGCGCTTTTCAGCACCGATTCTTGATCCGGCTCCCCAGGGGTTAATGCCAGGTACCCTTTGGAAGGGCAGGCTGTGCCCTTCCAAACGGTGCCTGGCATTAAGCTCAGGACCCCCACGATCGGGAGGGAGAGAGGTCCGAAGGACCTCCCCCCCTACCTTTCAGGCGCCTCCTCCGCACATGCGGGGGGGGGGCGCCTGAAATAGATGTCATCGCACCACCGCGATGACATCTATTGTGCCCGCGGCAGTCCCGGATTGACGGGCTGACATCCAAGATGTCAGCCCGCACCGGGGGCACAGCGATCGGCCGGAATCCGGCCGATCTGCAGCCAACCCTTCCTGCGGCAGGACGCGCTGAGCGCGTCCTCCGCAGCGAAGTGGTTAAAATGTCAGCCCGGCACTCAGGGACCCCGGCGGGACTAATAGATGTTATCGCGCTGGTGGAGGAGGTGCCTGAAAGCGAGGGGGGAGGTCCTTCGAATCTCTCTCCATCCCGATTGCTGGGGGCCAGAGATTAAAGGCAGGCAGCATTTGGAAGGGCACAGACTACCCTTCCAAACGGTGCCTGGCTTTAACCCCTTGGGGGCCGGATCACAATTCGGCGTTGAAAAGCGCCAGATCGTGATCCTCTCCTGGAGCTGGCCGACATCTTGGATGTCGGCCAAGTTTCCGGGATCTCCCCCTGATGACTGGCGTCATCGTGCATAGCGCGATGACGTCAGTTTTAGAGTTAACCCCTAACTGCCACAATAGTGGAGATAGGGGGTTCCAATGAACCCCCTATCTCCCGATCTGTGGCAGCTAGGGGTTAATATTTGGTATCGCTGGATCGGCCAGAGCATGGCCTTTCCAGCGATACCAAACATGACCATGTAAAAATTAGTATAAAATAAATAAAAAAAAATAATAATAAAAAAAAGAAAAGTTTTTTGTTTTTTTTGTTAATGCAGCAATATTGTTCCCATTTCAATTATAATGTGAACAATGATGCTGCACTAACGATTTGTGTATGGGGTGCGTTTGATAAAAATCGCATTATTTTCCCCCTAAAAAAATGTAACGAGACCCAATTACATTTTTTTTTAACAAACGCAACCCATAGAAAATATAACCGCAAATGCTTGCATATTAAAATGTGAAAAAAAACACTTTACACGTTATAAATTATTGAAAATTCTAATTTTATTGCATTTTTTGTTATAATATACAGACAGGACATGACGTATACATATAATAATGATATATTATGAATCTGCCGAGTCTACCGGAAAGAACGATATATAATATGTCTGGGTCATATAATAAAATAAGGCTTCAAAACGCAGTTAAACATGATGAGCGAAACCGGTAAAAATGAGCTCAGCACAGAGGTGTGAAATACCTCAGCAGCGCAAGGATTAATGGCGCCCACATTAGGCACGACAGCCGTCTTCCAATTAGCAGCTAGGAGCGTAGAGGCAACCGACAGCATATGAGCCAGGAGCTGCTGCTGGAACCACAAGGGAACCGGGGAACAGCTGGAGGAGGAATACCTTGAGAGACGGGACAATCCCGAGCCTAGGATCTCCGAACTCAGGGATGCAATTCCTCTCCAAAAAGAACTAAGGTGCGAACACAACCACCAAACATGAAAAAGGTGCCATCCTCCTCCCCACACCTCCATCACGTCTTTGAGATATTTGGGATAAAATTATGTTCCTTATCTGGGGTGATATACCAGCGATACAGGATTTTTTTCCTAGCCTCCACCAATGAGATACATCGGAATTTCTTACAGTCCAATAGGAAGCAATCTCTCCATAGGTCTGATGCGATCGTGTGCCCCAAATCCCTTTCCCAGTTCAGTTGGAATCTCCATGGTGTAGTCGGGGGTCTAGTTAGTAATATCTGATAGGTGAGAGAAAGGAGACAAGCACCCGGGGTAGGCGATAAACAATAATGTTCAAACAGGGTTAGCGGATCTGAGTTAGGGGGGAGGTGTAGCAGGCCATATTTAGACAAACAGGAATGTATTCTCAAGAAATTAAAACAAAAATTAGAGCTCAGGGATGTTTAGTTTGTAGCTGTTGGAAGGGAAGGAGGTCATGTGTCGAGTAGAAAGAATGCAATCTACCAAGAGACTTATGGTCGGGGGTCAAAATTAGGGAACAGGTGGGTAAATACTGAAAGGGGGGAGGCCAGAGAAAGGGGGTGAGTTGCAGTCAGGGTGGGACGCGTCACATCCCATATCTCTAAGAAGAGTGCAGGGAGGTCAGCGAGGTAAGTAATTGCTGGCCGTTGGATTTTAGGCGTCCACAACACACCCACAAAATCGTGCGGCAGCAAACACGGTAGGACCAAGGAGGCCCATTGGGGGGAGCCACATCTGTCAGGAGGCATCCAATACTCATCACCAGTGCTGCTCTATAGTACAGTAGTAAGTTAGGTAAGCCCAGACCCCCTCTGGCAACAGGTTGGTGTAGATCTTAAGACGAGGTCTCTGCCCTCGCCATATAAATTTAGACATAATCGAAAGTAGAGCTGCAAAAAAAGACAGGGGGGCTATTGGTAAAGCCCTAAAAACATAGAGCAATTTTGGCAAAAGCATCATCTTGATCGCATTAATCCGTCCTGCCCAGGAGACCTCCACTTTGGACCACTGATGGCATAGGTTAGAGGCGAGAGTAAGGAGAGGTTTATAGTTAAGCTCAAAAAGCTGAGGTGCAGCAAAGGTCAGCTTGACCCCTAAATATGTTAGGGAGCGGGTCCGCCAATCATAGGGGTAGCAGCGCTTGAGGGTATATAGTTCGGGGTCAGAGATACCATATAGCAGGGCTTGAGATTTATGCACATTAATTTTGTGGTAAGACAGTCTCCCATATTCTGACAGAATAGAGTGAAGGGCAGGCAGGGAATTGAGAGGGTTGGTTAAGGTCAATAAAATGTCATATGCAAATAAGCCTAATTTACAGACAGAAGGGCCAACTGAAAGCCCTTCCACCTCGTCAGATTGTCTGAGAGCTTGGGCTAACGGTTCCAGTGCCAGCGCATATAAAAGAGGGGAAAGAGAACATCCCTGTCTGGAGCCGTTCGTTATGGGGATTGCCGTGGACTGAAAACCCGCATTTAGGCGAAGAGTAAAAACCCGCGTTAGGCGAAGAGTAAAGCGCCAAAGTAGCTCTAATGAAATCTTTGGGGAAATTTAATTTTAATAGTGTGTTCCAGGAATAGCCAATGGAGGCGGTCAAACGCCTTCTCAGTATCGAGGGAGAGAATCAGAGTCGGCGTATTAGAACAGACCGCAGACTCCCTCAGGGCCATAGCCTTGATAGTGTTATCAGGGCCCTGCCTGGATTTAATAAACTCTACTTGGTCGTCTGCGATCAACAAGGGCATAAGATCGGCAGTCTAGTAGCCAGGATTTTGGCATACAGCTTAGTATCGGTATTAGGAAGGGAGATGGGCCTATATTTGGAGCACTCATTGGCAGGTGGGGTCGTCTTAGGGAGGGTAACAATAGTGACGGATAACCAGTCAGTAGAGGCGCCTCCTGAGGTGTATATGTGGTCAAATGCGGAAAGGAGAGGAGGGTTTAAACGGGCAGAGAAGGATTTATAATAGGCAGCCGTGAAGCCGTCCAGGCCCGGAGCTTTATTAACTTTAAGGGAGGATAGGGCCGAGGGAGGTTGAGATGTTGTAAAAAAGGGAGGATATCGTTAAGAGATAGAAAAGAAAATATGGCAGAGTCAGCGCTTCCTCCAACGGTGATAGTACTGTCTCTGTCTTTTTTTCTTCTTAATATCTTTAAATGTTGCTATACCCCTTAAATAAAACAAAAATAAATCATAGCGCAGCAATGTGGTTTGCACTTATTGGTAAAGAAATGAGAGGGAGTAAGGGGTATATCTACATTTAAAGATATTAAGAAGAAAATAAGACAGAGAGAGTACTATCACCGTTGGAGGAAGCGCTGACTCTGCCATATTTTCTTTTCTATTCCACTATACCGGTTTTGGATATACCATCAAATGGCGAGAGACAGCGGCTGATCCACCTTTAAAAAGCTTTTCTTAAGATCATCTGAAATTCACATTCTATTGACATTTTATTAACTTTATCCGTATATATTCAATTTTGAATTTATATACCAACGTTTTTTTCTTTTTATACTTTGCACTTACATACCAACGTTCTTTTTTTCTGTATGTTGTGAAACTGGTTTACGTTCCATCGCTAGGTGGCGCCACATGATTCAGTATTTTCTTTCGTTAAGAGATGGCTGGTGCAGGGAAGCATCATGGCGCAAGTTATATAGATTAGAGTAATATGATGCAAAACAGTCCGCAATTTGTTGGGATTATAGCGTGGCGTCCCGTCGGGGGCCTTCATACGGTTAATTCTAGATTTAGCCACCCTCTTACGCAGTCTATTAGCAATATCCTACTCGCCTTATTATTGTAGAGGTACATTTTAGTGCGAAGTCTGCGAGCCGCCCAAACGTATTCGTGCTTATCTAGTTCCGATAATTGCAATTGAACACCCACCAGGGCAGAGCGATCAATCGGTACCTTCTGTTTCTTATGAAGGGACGTGGCCTGGTGTAGTTGGCGAAGCAGGGCCAGTCTATGGGCAGAGTTCTGCACCTTGAAATGGGATCCCCACTTTATCAAAACCCCCCGTAATACAGTCTTTGCCTTTCATATCGTAAAGGGAGTCACGTCGGGGGTTGCATTTTCCTTAAAAAATTTGTCCAGGGTACGGGTGACATCCTCCACCACTTCTGGCCAGGAGAGGAGGGATTCATTTAAATGCCACGGGGAACGTCCTACAGGAGCACAGGAATCCGGAAGGAGCAGTGAAATGGGGGCGTGGTCCGACCATGACATAGATCCAATCACACAGTCAGAAACAGAGGTCAGCAGAGTAGCTGAAACAAAAAAATAGTCTATTCTAGAGTAAGTTTTATGTGCCCCTGAATAGAAAGAGTAGTCACAATAGTTGGGTGAAGGAGGCGCCAGATATCAAACAGTTGAAACTCCGCTAGCAAGGCCGCAAAATTACAAACAGAGGAGCGTTGAGCTCGGTTAGCACGGGGCGGCAAATCCAAAGATTGGTTAAAGTCTCCACAGGGAAATTGCCCCGGAGAGACTTTAAGCAACTTAACCAGAGCCGGTCGAAGGAACGAAATTTGGCCAGCATTAGGACAATAAAAATTAGCAATAGTGTACATCTCCCGATTAATATCACATAGTAGAAAAAGGTAATGCCCATTGGGGTCAGAGACCATTCTGTGCAGGGTAAAAACTACATTTTTGTGGACCAGAATGGAGACCCCTCTAGCTTTGACAGGGGCCGTGGAGTGGAATTGGTGGGGATAGGTCGGTAAGTACAATTTAGGATGGGCAGAGCGCTTAAGGTGCGTCTCCTGGAGACACACCACTTCAGGAGGCTGGTGACGCAGATCAGCATATAAAGAGTGGCGCTTATACGGAATATTTAACCCTTTTACATTTAACGAAACAAATTTAAACGGCATCATACAATCTGAAAACAAGGGTTAAACGAAACGGGTACGTCACACAATGCTGGTATGGAGACCAACAACGCCCAGACGGCAGAAAGGCCTACAGTTTCATACGTTGACGTCCATGGCTCCGAGAGGGACTCGTGCAGCCAAGGTACCACTCAAGCCTGTATCGAGATACAAAAAAATAGTGTGATGTAATCAGAAAAAATCTAAAATACCAGACGGTACAACAGAAGAAAAAGGTGAAGTCCAGGAACAGTGAGTACAGTGCAACAGGCACTAAATAAATATGTACAAAACCAATCCTAGGCCACGAATAAATCAGGCCAACCCTGAGCATTTCAGGAGGAGGTGGGGGTGCACTGAGACAGGTATGTCAGTTCAAAAAGTTCAGAGGCAATAAGCGTGGAGAGAGCGCCCGCCGAACGGGTTCCCCGCTCAGTAAAAGAAGCATACCGGCACTTAAATCCAGGCGAGTTCCAGGAACCCCAATGGTAAAGGCATTCAAGAGGAAGGGAGGCAGTCCAGCTCAAAGAGGAAAGCCATTCAGGAGTCACTTAACCGTGGTCACCCGGTGCCATTCCAGCGACACCTTTTGTGGAGACGGCGGGGCCTGGTGTGGAGGCGTAAATTCTCCTGTTAGGTTCCACGACTGCAATATAGTATAGCCCTCACGGACATCACGAATAGTAGTCATGGTCCCATTATAAGTGACGAGGAGCTTCAGTGGAAAACCCCAGCGATACTGTATTTGACGGTTGCGCAGGAACTTAGTCACTGGTAGAAATTCTCTACGTTTAGACATGGTAGCAGCAGAAAGGTCAGGAAAAAATAAGATATCAGCAAATGGCGCAGGCAGGTCCACAGCGTTTCTCATTGCAGACATGAGAGCTTATTTTATCCTAAAAAAATGGACTCGCAATAAAACATCCTGTGGCACCGATTGCTCAAGATGGCGCGGTTTCGGTATACAATGGGCCCTGCCAAGCTGTAAATCCGTATCCACCGCGTCTGGCAGCAGGGATTGAAGCAGGGTGTGGAGATAAATCGGCAGGTCAGAGGGTTTAACCGATTCTGGGACGCCACGCACTCTGATAATATTCCTGCGGGAGCGGTCTTCCAGATCTGTTACTTTAAACAAGAGGGAGACTCATGAGTATTTTTTAACTCCTTGTATGCGTCTACTAGTTCATTATGGGCCAAACACAGTTCATCAGACTTGGATTCAAGTGAATCTGTGCGCTCACCCAGCTCCCGAATTTCCTGATGGAGATTAGCCATGATGGAGTGGAAATCTTCCTGGATAGTGGTCCTGAGATCTTGTAGCAGGGATTGGAGTTGTAGCCCAGAAGCAGGAGCCGAGGCGGCCTATTGCGGGTTTTCCCCAATCGTGCTAAATCCGTCGATTTGGGGGTCTTACATGTGCCTGAAGATTTCCGGAGGAGTTGGAGACAAGTGGGGAGTAAAACCGCCGCCGCTGGGAGCCGCTAGAGCGGGGAAACCAGCCGGCAAGGAGAGAGCTCCGGCTACACGCGGCTGCACAGGATGACTGCTGGCCACACTCTCATTTGGTGCTCTTTGAATAACCCTGAATTATTTATTTTTTTCATTTCACTTTTTTTAAAAGACTGTTTAAGGGCCACATTACAATCCTGGTGCTAACGTTAATGCTCACCTGTGTGAGCGTTAACGTTAGCCGCCGTGGCTACCGCATATTACAATCCAAACACTAACGGGTTAAGTAACCCATTACCGTTTGGTACCTTGCGCTTTTCAGCGCGAGGTTACTGTACTTTGCGCTCTCTATACTTAACATGGGGAGCGCAAAGTGTTAATCGCCGTTAGGATTACAAAGTCCTAACGCTGATTAACGTCCGGCTGTGGTTAGCAAAAAGTTAACCACAGCCAGGACTTGGTGCTAACGGATTCCGCTGGTGCAGAATCCGTTAGCACCAGCCCAAAAAAATAAAAAAATAGTCAGATACTCACCTCCTGTCCCGCGGCGAGGACCGCGGCTCCGTCCACCTCGTCTGTCACCAGGAACCGAGGGAGAGACTGGGGGAAAAAGTCCCCAGTCTCTCCCTGCAGAACACTACGCCGACCTGCCGGATCTTGCGAGGCGAGATCTGGCAGGTCATGTGACCGGCAGGGGGAAACTCATTGGAGTCCTATGGACTCCATTGAGTGTATGCTCCCAGGGCATAGCGCCCGCTAACAATGCAGTCAGCTTTTTAAGTGCCTGCATTGTAATCTCACGTTAAAACGGGGGCGGTAGAGAGAAAACCGCAAGCACAGTTTTTTCTCCCTAGCGCCCCCGTATTAACGTGAGGATTGTAATGTGGCTCCAAGTGTTTTTCCATTTTCAGCAAAAAGCCTTTTATCTTTTTCTGAGTACCTGTTTGTATTTTTTGGCTAAAAATGTTTGTTTCCCAATTTTTTAAAACCCCTTTTTTTTATTCTGTAACACACCTTTTTATTCTCTTTTTTTTAAAGGACCCTTTTTATTATTTAGACACATTTTAATATATTCTTATTTGTTTAAACACCTATTTTTCTTTTGCAGTTAGGTGGCATTTGGCAAGGCCACTTCGGTGCTTTTCAGTGCTCTTCAGAGACGTTCTCCATGTATTTCGTGAGAGTTTGGCGTCTTCATCTCCAGCGTACTATGGTGACCATTCAATAAATAGTGAATTCACCTAAATTTCTGTGAAATGGAATTTCCGAAGTGTGCCGAAATGCACCGAAGTGAAAGTTACTGAAATTTCACTGGAATTTTGGTGCTTTGTGAATAGACCCTATAGTAACGTGTGATAGGTATGAACGTATCACAGAAAGCTACAGCAATAAGGCTGTCAGATTAACACAGTCTGAGCGTACTCTGCCTGTGTGCATAATGGACAGATGTACTAACGGAAGATACTATAGACACCACACCATGGGCGTACCTAGAACATTTGGCACCCGGGGCAGATCCTATATTTGGCACCCCCCCACAACTTTAAAATGTAAAAAAAAAAAAAATCTAAATCAGACGCACTTTTTTAATGTTTTTCACAAATATTTTTAGTTATAGCATTCTGGCAGGACATATGATGTATACATATATTAATGATATATTGTGAATCTGCCGATGGTGGATCATGTGTCCTCTGTGCTGTGCAATAAGAGGCGAGTGTAGATTTTTTGAATAATTGTTATTTTTAAGTGATTTTGCAAACTCACAACATATCAATCCTCATGCTATGAACAAAAGTACACATGTGGCTTGTTTTGTTGATGAAAGTTGTGTGTGTGTGTGTTGCGGTGGCTTGTTTTGTGTGATAGGAGTTCTGTATTGATGGCTGGGTTGTGTGTTGAGGGTTTTGGGTTGGTTGGTTTTGTGTGATGGAGTTGTATGGGTGGCTGGTTTTGTGTGATGGGAGTTGTGTGTGGGTGGCTGGTTTTGTGTGATGGGAGTTGTGTGTATGTGCTGGGTGGCTTGTTTTGTGGATTGGAGTTGTGTGTGTGCTGGGTGGCTGTTTTGTGGATTGGAGTTGCTGAGCAGAGAATGGGTGTGTGTTTTGCAGGTATAAGATGCTGCTATGGTATTTTTTCTTTACTTTTCCAGTTTTTTAAGACTCCCTCTTTCCTGTCCCTGTTTACCCTGGGCTGCCTATTCACTGGTGATGCAGTGAATGCAGCCTGGCCCCCTCTATGCCACTGAGGACCTCACCAGGAGTCAGGCAGCTCAATGACAAATTTCTATCACTGCAGTGCTGGTTAAGGAAAGTTCCACTTTAACCAGCAGTAAGCAGACAGGGCTTCATATTCTGCTGATACCCCCCTTTACCTACCGTTTACTGTCATCTCTCTCTGCACACAAATCACATCCCCCTCCCCTCTCCTAGAGCTGCTGCAGGGCAGGGGAGGAGCTATGGAGGGAGGAGAGGGGGATTTTTATTCTATTCTATTTTATTCCTAATGCAAGCGCCCTGCTCCGCTGCTCGTTGTTTGAGAAGACAGCTCAAAGCTGACACAGTTACAGTGGCACCTCCTAGTACCCCCTAATGACACCCCAATAATCACTGGCACCTGGGGTGACCCGCCCCCGCCACTCCCCTAATTACACCACTGCTCTGATATGCTCACACACAAATTTTGGTGAACTGCCAGCAAGTACGGTGCCTGTTCGAAGGCAATGCAAATCCCCATAGAGAAGTAATGGTTAATCTATTCAGAAAACACCAAACAGCAGAGAAATGTCAGTGAAATGCCCTGATGTTCGGTGGTTTCAATCAGCAGGTTTATTCAGGCAAACCCCATAGGTTTCAATGTTAAAAATATTCCCATTTTTATGCAATATCTAATAAACCATTTATTATTTTAATCTGTAGTAAAAAGTCTTTATTTATTGATTTATTTATTTTTAGTACCTTTTAGTCATTTTTCTGAAAAAATTTTGGCAAACTTTTTCCAATAGCGTTTTTTCTTTTTTCTGTAACAGACCTTTTTAATTATTAATCATAGGATCTTCTATGTAAATTCCAGACATTTTCGTTCAGTAGTTTTTTTTGAAAACAGCAGGCCACCGGTTTGCGGTGGCGGCATTCAGCGGCCGACTCCCTGCAGTTTGGGGACCCTGCGGTGAATGGGGAATTCACTGCAGGGTGGGGAAATTTTATTCCCCGAAGTGCAGGGGACAACAGAACACCAAAATGTTTGCGTCATTTTGGTGCTCTGTGAGTAACCCCTTTAGGCTAGGGTCAAACGAACGCATTATTCGCAGCGACCGTCAAAAAGGTCGTCCGAACACATTGACGTATTTTTTCACGGAATGCGCGAAAACAGTCATACGATGCGCATTTGCGTGCGTGATTTTTTACGCATCGTCAATAAAACACTTTTTGCGTCTGGACATTATGTTGGCCGGACATTAGCAGCGTCTGACGTCTCCTAATCACGCAAACACGCCGCTAGCGGACACAGCACACTCTGTACGTCAGTAATAGTGGTTCTGCTTTCTCGAAAAAATGCCTTAGTTTGCCGCTTGCGTAGCACGGCCGGACTTTCGTGCAGCCGTACTTCGTATATTGGCCGTCATTGCCCATCATTTGCTGCTACTGCGGCTGTGATTAAGTGCACCTAAACGCACGTTAAAAATGCGTTAGTCTGACCCCAGCCTTAGTGGTGAGGATTTTTGCTGCTCCCTGGAAAGTGGCAGCCTAGGCCTTGCCTACCCAGGGCATACTTGAAAATTAGTGAAATCTCAATGTATCCTTCCTGGTAAAATACTTTGCAAAAGTAAAAAAAAAATTTTTTTTAGTGTCACCCTAGGGGGTGGTGCCACCCGGTGCGGGCCGCCCCTGCCACCCCCTAGGTACGCCCCTGCACCACACGGTCCGTTTTTCCTGACAGACATAGGGGAAAAAAAGGAACTATGGGAAATAAAATTAATGTGAAAAATGATAAAGATTTGTAAAGGATATGAAAAGCCATTTTGTGCGTCAAGGTGCTGGACGTCATAAATGCGGTACGTGTGACATCTCCTCATCACTCACACAGAACGCTACACGGACGTGGCGCACTCTGCGCGTCCGTCTAGCGGTTTTACATTCTTGCTTAACTTGCATCCGTTTGCCACATCCGTTGTGCGTGCACAGTTCGGTGTGCACCTACTTCGTGTGTGGATCTCTATTGCTCATAATTCTATGCTACGACGGACGTTAAACTGTGCGGCAACACGGACGTGATCACTGCATTCGTCTGGCCTAAAACTCACAGTATTGTGCAGAGAATGATAGTTTTCAAATGAGTCCCACAATTATAAAATTCAATTTTGCACCAGCTTTTAGAAAGTGCTTACTTTTGGCTGTCCGCATCCCTCCGGTAATTAAAGCTAGCACTTTGTAATACCTTACTTATCGAAATGCTGGTTAATGATTACGCTCCCCATGTTAAGTATAGGATGCGCAAAGTACAGTAGTCTCCCATAAGGCTGTCTGTCCACCTGGTCCAGGCCCGGACTGGGGCAAAATATAGGCCCTGGCATCTTGGACTGAGTACCCCACTTTTTTTTTTCTACACAGCGCACATTATTGCTGTGGAGCTCTGTGATACGCTCATACACTGCACACATTACTGTGGAGCTCTGTGACACCCATACAACACTACACATTATGGGGGTGTCACAGAGCTCCACCGTAAAGTGCAGTGTTTGAGGGTGTCACAGAGCTCCACCGTAATGGGTAGTGTTTGCACATCATTACAGCCTCCCTCTTTTCATTTCATTTTCTTTTATTTCATTCGTGCATACCCCCCATTTCATCGTGCCCCCCTTTCATTTCATTCCGCCCATTTCATTGTGTCCCCCCCTTTCATTTCATTTTCCTTTTTTTATTTCATTCTTGTGTAGCGCTGTTTTAAAACCCTGTTGCTGTAATGTTCCGTTTTGGCCACCAGAGGGAGACAAGCGCATGTAAACTATACTGGACATTGGGACTACGTTTTCCAGCATGCTCTATGGCAGAGACAGGAAGTGGGTGGGGAAGGAGGAGAGGACATCCGCAGCCTCGTGGAAGGAGAGCCAGTGTGAGCCGGGGAGTGAACCAAGTGAAACGCACGTGAGACTGTGAGCGATTGTAACCAGGCCGGAGAGCAGGCGCTGCCTTGCCAACGCTGGGGATCGATATAGTGACTTGCCAGAGACCCAGTAATCCACCTCTGAGAGGTTTTACACAGAAAAAGAGTCGCAGATTGGACCCCGAGTTAGGAGACCGCGATGATCCACTGGGAGTGCAGGCGGTAAGCTGTAAATCGTGTTGTAAAGACAGACAAGCGAGAGAAGCGGATCCAGTGACACAGAGTCCCAGCACAATTCAGCGGAGAGATGTCCTGATCGGGCAGCGGAACAGATTGTCTGGCGGATGGGTGAGAGGCCTCCTAGGCCACAGTTAAAGATTAAAGACGCACGCTGCAGCACTGCTAAAATCTACAGGGCCCCAACGTGACTAGTCGAAGATTTTATTAAATACATTCACTGGCCAGTTGAAATATAGTACTCGGGTACCTGAGCTCACGCACACACACTTTTTGGGACATAACCTACACGGGACTTACACTCCAGAAACGAAGGGGTTAAACTTTTCTTTTACAGCTGCGCGTTTCCCGCAATACGAAATCCTGTTTCCATATACCGTGCTTATTTTATATATATGCCGCTTTATTGAGACCAGTACAGTATAAATGATTTATAAAATCCACAACAGTGCTGGTGTATATTTACTCCCTAGTGCGGAGAGACTAACCCGAGGTTAAATTCAGCGGCTCCTCCAGGAGTGAGCGCTACACTTGCATTCCCCCCCATTACATTGCACGCCGCCCCCCCCCCCGTGAACCTGTGGGCCAACTGAGTCCTGGGTGGGAGCCACCGCTCTCCTCGTGCAGATCTGCAGGGTGATGAGGTGCTGGGAGGAAGTGAAGTTATATGATCACTTCCTCCCAGGCCACAGGGGGTCACGTGAGGATGCTGTCTCGAAGCCGGGGATGTAGAAAACAGCAGCCGCTGATCCAGCTAAGCGGCGGGAGGCATGTTTTGTGTGGAGGGCCATAGTGATCGCCGGATGACCTGTAACGATGGGGGTCGGGAACCTGACCTGACAGAGAGGGGTGTGAGCCTAATGAGCAGTGAAAATAGACCATGAGCCTGAACTAGAAAAATAAATATATATTATTTATTCTAGGAACCAAGAGCAGGGAATACAGAACATAAATTCAATGAACAGAGCCTTTAACCTCAAGGCAAGTAACATAGGCAACTAAACATGGAAAGCAGAACTAAACATGGAAAGCACAACTAAAACATGGGAAGCAGAACCAAAACATGGGAAGCAGAACCAAAACATGGGAAGCAGAACCAAAACATGGGAAGCAGAACCAAAACATGGGAAGCAGAACCAAAACATGGGAAGCAGAACCAAAACATGGGAAGCAGAACCAAAACATGGGAAGCAGAACTAAAACATGGGAAGCAGAACTAAAACATGGGAAGCAGAACTAAAACATGGGAAGCAGAACTAAACATGGGAAGCAGAACAAAACATGGGAAGCAGAACTAAAACATGGGAAGCAGAACTAAAACATGGGAAGCAGAACTAAACATGGGAAGCAGAACTAAACATGGGAAGCAGAACTAAACATGGGACTACAAGAAGGCAAGAAAAACAGGACTGACCTAGACCAGGGCAAACCAGACAATGAGCTTGTAGAACGACAGACAGAACTGGGCAGGACAGTGGCGTAGCGTGGGGGGGCTGGGGGGGCCGTGGCCCCGGGCGCAGTTTTGTTAGGGGTGCATTTGCGCCCCTAAAACTGGCCCGGGGGTTGAGGGGACGCAGATGCCGGGCAGCGCGGGAGCGCCTGCCTGGTCTTTAACAGTCCGTCCTGTTAGGTGATGCGGCTGCGCGGCGTGCGCAGCCGGTCACGTGGTCCGGCTAATCAGGTGGTACGGAGTCTCTGTACCACCTGATTGGCCGGACCACGTGACCGGCTGCGCGGCATCACCTAACAGGACGGACTGTTAAAGACCGGGCAGGCGCTCCCGCGCTGCCCGGCATCTGGGTCCCGGTCCCCTCAACCCCCGCCGGAGCTGGGGCCTGGGGCAATATCCAGGTAAGGGCAGGGGGCAAATCCATGAGCTGGGGGCAAATCCATGAGATGGGGGCAAATCCATGAGTGAGCTGGGGGGCAAATCCATGAGCTGGGGCAAATCCATGAGCTGGGGCAAATCCATGAGCTGGGGCAAATCCATGAGATGGGGCAAATCCATGAGCTGGGGCAAATCCATGAGCTGGGGCAAATCCATGAGATGGGGGCAAATCCATGAGTGAGCTGGGGGGCAAATCCATGAGATGGGGGCAAATCCATGAGTGAGCTGGGGGGCAAATCCATGAGATGGGGGCAAATCCATGAGTGAGCTGGGGGGCAAATCCATGTGAGAGCTGAGGCAAATCCATGTGAGAGCTGAGGAAAATCCATGTGAGAGCTGGGGCAAATCTATGAGCTGGGGGCAAATCCCCGTGAGCTGGGGCAAATCCATGAGTGAGCTGGGGGGCAAATCCATGAGCTTGGGCAAATCCATGAGCTGGGGGCAAATCCATGAGCTGGGGGGCAAATCCATGAGCTGGGGGCAAATCCATGAGTGAGCTGGGGGGCAAATCCATGAGCTGGGGGCAAATCTATGAGCTGGGGCAAATCCATGAGCTGGGGCAAATCCATGAGCTGGGGCAAATCCATGAGATGGGGGCAAATCCATGAGTGAGCTGGGGGGCAAATCCATGAGATGGGGGCAAATCCATGAGTGAGCTGGGGGGCAAATCCATGAGATGGGGCAAATCCATGAGTGAGCTGGGGGGCAAATCCATGAGATGGGGGCAAATCCATGAGTGAGCTGGGGGGCAAATCCATGAGATGGGGGCAAATCCATGAGTGAGCTGGGGGGCAAATCCATGAGATGGGGGCAAATCCATGAGTGAGCTGGGGGGCAAATCCATGTGAGAGCTGAGGCAAATCCATGTGAGAGCTGAGGCAAATCCATGTGAGAGCTGGGGCAAATCTATGAGCTGGGGCAAATCCCCGTGAGCTGGGGCAAATCCATGAGTGAGCTGGGGGGCAAATCCATGAGCTTGGGCAAATCCATGAGCTGGGGGGCAAATCCATGAGCTGGGGGGCAAATCCATGAGCTGGGGGGCAAATCCATGAGCTGGGGGCAAATCCATGAGCTGGGGGCAAATCCATGTGAGAGCTGGGGCAAATCCATGTGAGAGCTGGGGCAAATCCATGAGCTGGGGGCAAATCCATGTGTGAGCTGGGGGGCAAATCCATGTGTGAGCTGGGGGCAAATCCATGTGTGAGCTGGGGCAATATCGATAACGTCCACAGGTTGGGGGGCGCACAATTCTTTGCTGGCCCCGGGCGCTGACAACCCACGCTACGCCACTGGGGCAGGATAAATCTAGAGCAAGGCAAACCAGACATGAGCTGAATGACTGATTCAGGATGAATCTAGACCAGGACAAACCAGACATGAACCTGTAAACCGAATGAACAGGTAGACAGGCTTAACAGGATTAATCTAGACTAGGGAAAAAACAGACATGAGCTTGAAGACAGACAGACTGAACAGGATTAATCTAGACCAAGGCAAACCAGACATGATCTTGAAGACAGACAGACTGAACTGAATGGATGATTCAGGATGAATGAGACCGCACCCTACTAAGGGAGTGGTCTCCATTTATACAAAATGGTCCAGGGTGAACCAATGGAGTCCAGGTACAGATCAGGCTAGGAATCCAAGAAATGAACGAAATGAAAAAGTCCAAAAGCAGCAATGTCCACTACTGCCAGAGGGGGTGCCAGAGACCCAGGACATCACATATCCCCCCCCTCCATGAGCAGACCCTGGATGCTCCAAAGAAGACGACAAGAAGAACGAAAGGCAAAAGTCAATGGGTCCTGTAGGCACGTAGAGCCCCCTCGTACACTTCTCGGTCCTCAAGGCATATTATAGCACCGTTAGAGGCTCGGAAACATCCAGCAGGGACAGGACTCGACTCTCGGGCTTGAGGACCTGAGGTATAGGCCCCTTGGGAGCCAAAACTTGGTCCAGGTTTGAAGGCACTGGCACCAGTCCTTTTGTGTCTCCTCCCCCTGGTACGGGACGTGGAATGGACAGCAACAGTGTCCTCTCGGCTCTGCAGTGACATGAACATGATGGCACCAGCGGCGATCCGGTTCTGTGGCAAAGTGACTGGGGCAGCAGCAGCACGGCTCCGTAGGTTGGTGACCTTGGCACGGCTCTGCGGCGACTTGACTGGAGCCGCTGGGCTAGAAGACGCTCGGAAAGCTGGGCTCAAAAACACTGGGACAGCTGGGCTCGGTGGGGCAGCGCCCTTGGTGTGGACCGGTTGGGCAGCGCCCTTGGCAAGGACCGGAGGGGCAGCGCCTTTAGCACGACTCTGTGGTGACTTGGACACGGCAGCAGCAGCACGGCTCTGCGGCGACTCGGACACGGCGGCAGCAGCACGGATCTGAGCGACCTCCTCGAGATCCTGCGGGATGCAGGGCAGCGACCTCCGGAGATCCTGCGGGATGCAGGGCAGCAACCTCCGGAGATCCTGCGGGATGCAGGGCAGCGACCTTTCGGAGATCCTGCAGGATGCAGGGCAGCGACCTCCGGAGGTCCTGCGGGATGCAGGGCAGCAGACACGGAGGAGTCCTTACGCTGCAGGGCAGCGGACACGGAGGAGTCCTTATGCTGCAGGGCAGCAGACACGGAGGAGTCCTTACGCTGCAGGGCAGCGGACACGGAGGAGTCCTTACGCTGCAGGGCAGCAGACACGGAGGAGTCCTTACGCTGCAGGGCAGCGGACATGGATACTGCGGCCTGGCATGGCTTGGTCAAGGAGGTCTGGTAAGGCTGGACCATGAGGGCCTTCTGTGGGCACACCTGGTAGGTTGCCACTCTGTGCAGGCAGGAACCACAGTAGAAACATAAGCCCTGGGTTTTCCTCCATACCCTTTCCTCCAGGGTCAGTGGTCCTCTGGAACTTTTCACTGGAACAGGAACAGGTTCCTTTGGGAAGACGTCCCTAGGGGTTTGCAGCAGTATAGCACTCAGCCTCTCCAGGTGCTGTTCTGCAGCATTAATAACCTTTAGCAGGTTTTCCAACAGACCATGAATCACTGCTAGCTCACTTGTTACTGTCGGTCTCATTATGTAACGATGGGGGTCGGGAACCAGACCTGACAGGGAGTGGTGAGAGCCTAATGAGCAGTGAAAATAGACCATGAGCCTGAACTAGAAAAATCAATATATATTATTTATTCTAGGAACCAAGAAATTAAACCAAGAGCAAGGAATACAGAACATAAATTCAATGAACAGAGCCTTTAACCTCAAGGCAAGAAACAAAGAAAACCAGATAAACAAATAGGCAACTAAACATGGGAAGCAGAACTAAACATGGGAAGCAGAACTAAACATGGGAAGCAGAACTAAACATGGGAAGCAGAACTAAACATGGGGAGCAGAACTAAACATGGGGAGCAGAACTAAACATGGGAAGCAGAACTAAACATGGGGAGCAGAACTAAACATGGGACTACAAGAAGGCAACAAAAACAGGACTGACCTAGACCAGGGCAAACCAGACAATGAGCTTGTAGAACGACAGACAGAACTGGGCAGGATAAATCTAGAGCAAGGCAAACCAGACATGAGCTGAATGACTGATTCAGGATGAATCTAGACCAGGACAAACCAGACATGAACCTGTAAACAGAATGAACAGGTAGACAGGCTTAACAGGATTAATCTAGACCAGGGAAAAACCAGACATGAGCTTGAAGACGGACAGACTGAACAGGATTAATCTAGACCAAGGCAAACCAGACATGAGCTTGAAGACAGACAGACTGAACTTGATGGATGGATGATTCAGGATGAATGAGACCGCACCCTACTAAGGGAGTGGTCTCCATTTATACAAAATGGTCCAGGGTGAACCAATGGAGTCCAGGTACAGATCAGCTAGGAATCCAAGAAATGAACGAAATGAAAAAGTCCAAAAGCAGCAATGTCCACTACTGCCAGAGGGGGTGCCAGAGACCCAGGACGTCACATGACCGCCCTCTTCAGTCAGCCTAGGTTGCCTTGCCAGGCGGCTGGCTATGTCGGATGACTGGCAAGGGAAGCTAGAGGCCGACTGACCTGGGAGGCTAGCGGCCTACCAGGCAAATGCCCGGTTTGCACAATGGCCAGTCCGGGCCTAACAGGATCTGTAGTCGGAGGACCAACTTGGCCGACTACGGACAAATTTTTTGATCGATCTTGAGGGATCTGGGTGGTCCACTGGAGGCAAATATGGACGACCGAGGGTAATAACACCACTGAACTGAGAAAAAAAAATGCAGCCAAACACTGCCTAAGACATGAAGGAAACTCCTGTGCTGTCCCTTGTGCTGAAAGGGCTTTTTAAGCCCTTCAGCACCAGGGACAGCACCGGAGTTCCCTGCATGTTTTCGACAGCATTCGGCGCTGGACTGTTTTTTGGGGGGTTTCAGTTCGGCGGCCAAGGAAAAAAAGGGCTTTTTAAATAAAATCGGGAATCAAAAACTTTCCCTAAAAAATCCAGAAAAATACCTAAAAAATTCAATAAAATCAATAAATAAAAAGGCTTTATGCTGCAAATGAAAAGAATAAATGGTTGAATAAAAATAAATATATAATTGAAAATATAATTTCGATTCACCTGTTAAAAGGAATCACCTTTCTATGGGACAATTTCCCTGCCACCACACAGCAGTTTAACTATACAATTCATCTTTTTTTCATGTACAGTCAGGTCCAGAAATATTGGGACATCGACACAATTCTAACATCTTTGGCTCTATACACCACCACAATGGCATTGGAATAAAACAAACACAATGTGCTTTAACTGCAGACTGTCAGCTTTAATTTGAGGGTATGTACATCCAACTCAGGTGAAAGGTGTAGGACTTACAGCAGTTTGCAGCTGTGCCTCCCACTTGTTAAGGGACCAAAGGTAATGGGACAATTGGCTTCTCAGCTGTTCCATGGCCAGGTGTGTGATATTCCCTCATTACCCCAATTACAATGTGCAGATAAAAGGCCCAGAGTTAATTTCAAGTGTGCTATTTGCATTTGGAATCTGTTGCTGTCAACTCTCAAGATGAGATCCAAAGAGCTGTCACTATCAGTGAAGCAAGCCATCATTAGGCTGAAGAAACAAAACAAACCCATCAGAGAGATAGCAAGAACATTAGGCGTGGCCATAATAACTGTTTGGAACACTTTCAAAAAGAAGGAACGCACGTTGAGCTCAGCAACACCAAAAGACCCGTGAGACCACAGAAAACAACTGTGGTGGATGACCGAAGAATTCTTTCCCTGGTGAAGAAAACACCCTTCACAACAGTTGGCCAGATCAAGAACACTCTCCAGGAGGTAGGTGTATGTGTGTCAAAGTCAACAATCAAGAGAAGACTTCACCAGAGTGAATACAGAGGGTTCACCACAAGATGTAAACCACTGGTGAGCCTCAAAAACAGGAAGGCCAGATTAGAGTTTGTCAAACAACACCTAGCAAAGCCTTCACAGTTCTGGAACAAGATCCTATGGACAGATGAGACCAAGATCAACTTGTACCAGAGTGATGGGAAGAGAAGAGTATGGAGAAGGAAAGGAACTGCTCATGATCCTAAGCATACCACCTCATCAGTGAAGCATGGTGGTGGTAGTGTCATGGCGTGGGCATGTATGGCTGCCAATGGAACTGGTTCTCTTGTATTTATTGATGATGTGACTGCTGACAAGAGGAGCAGGTTGAATTCTGAAGTGTTTCGGGCAATATTATCTGCTCACATTCAGCCAAATGCTGCAGAACTCATTGGACGGTGTTTCACAGTGCAGATGGACAATGACCCAAAGCATACTGCAAAAGCAACCAAAGAGTTTTTGAAGGGACAGAAGTGGAATGTTATGAAATGGCCAAGTCAATCATCTGACCTGAATCCCATTGAGCATGCATTTCACTTGCTGAAGACAAAACTGAAGGGAAAATGCCCCAAGAACAAGCAGGAAATGAAGACAGTTGCAGTAGAGGCCTGGAAGAGCATCACCAGGGATGAATCCCAGCATTACAACCTGTATTGTCCTAAGACTGTTTGCTGTGAGCCATATCTACAATACAAACTTTATTGTGAATATACAGCCTCCATTGTCTTTCTGCCTGCTCACCCCCAGCGCTTGTGAATATAACTTCACACTGAGGCCGTGCCATGGCTCTTTCCTGGCACGAACCTGACATAATGGAAGAGCCAAAAACCAGGCCCGTGGGGGTCCAAGCTGCACTGGATGACATTGTGTATCAGCTGCTCGTTGTAGTAGATGATGTGTGGAAACTAATGGACTCTTTTCCCACCACACTTGCATTGCAGCAACCAGCTGAGTTTATTAGCTCTCCACCTCTATGCAGAGCACAGGCACCTTATGTGGAGACTCAGAAGGAAAGGCGTAGGAGGCTCAATCTATGCTTCTACTGCGGATCGGAATAGCACAAAATTGACTTCTGTCCCATCAGACCTGCCATTCCACGTCAGCCTCCAGCCGTTGCCAGTTCGCTCAAGCCTCCAGCCGCTGCCAGTTCGCTCAAGCCTCCAGCCGCTGCCAGTTCTCGCAAGTCTCCAGCCGCTGCCACTCTATTACCATATCGAACGAGACAGGGATGCCCCGTCACCCTTATTGTATGTTTAATATTGGAACCTTTGGCCCAGACCATCCACCAATCGATGGATGTGCACGGGGTGAACATTGGCCTGACAGAAAGTAAATAAAATTTATTTGCAGACGACATTATGCTAACATTGACGGATCCTGAGACCTGCCTTCCCTAATTACACAAGATCCTAAAAGAATATGGTAGGGCTTCATTTCACAGACTAAATCTCATGAAAACACAGGCAGTATCACATGCGATTCCTCATGAACTTCTGAAAGCTTTGAAAAGTAAATACACATATGATTGGGAAACCTCCTATATTACGTACTTAGGAAGCAAAGTAGCGTTTGCTAGAACAGCCCTATATGACTAGAATTATAAATCCCTGCTGAAGGTTGTAAGAGACTCATGTAATAATTGGATTAAACACGAGGTGTCCTGGGTCAGACGTATGGCCGCAGTCAAAATGACTCTTCTCCCAAAGATCCTGTTCTTGTTTAGAGCCCTTCCCTTGTTACTACCTAAGAGTTAATTCCAGACATTGCAGACCTTATTATCTAAATTCATTTGGAGAGGAAGGAGACCGAGGGTTAAGGCCACGTTATTACATCAATCTGTTGAGAATGGGGGCATGGGGGTCCCTAACATTTTTCTTTATTGTAAGGCATCAATCCTGTCAGCGGTCCAGCTACTAATGGCGGGCCCACAGGGACCTCAATGGTCGCGCCATATATCCAGCTATTTTCTTTTCTTCACACCTGCTACGATCCTTTGGATACCAAAAACCATGCGCCGCAAACTGCCACCCCTCCCACCATTAGCCGCACTATTATTTAAAATATGGGATAATAACTCCTCTAGTCTAATTCAATATCATCCAGTGGCCTTAGCTGCGCCGTTTGAAGTGTTCTGTCATCTAATCCAGGACTATGACCCGCGGATGTGGATAACGAAATCCGTAACTAGACTATATCACTTAATTAACCAGGAAGGCCTAAATTCTTTCACCCAACTAGTGGCTCAGTACAACCTCCCTCGCAGCTTGTGGCTTTCATATAGTCAGATTCAGTCGTGTCTCGCGATCTGGGGCCTAGGAGAGAAGTTCCCATCTCAAAGTCCTAGGATGTCTACATTCGAAATGCGATGTTCCCAACTAGATAGGAGGAAAATTATATCTATCTGTTATGGACTCTTACTGACTAACCTTTCTAATAAACAATGGGGTTTCCAAGTTGCTTGGGAGAGAGATTTGGGAATAGTCATTTCCAAAGATTCATGGAGTGCTAGCTTCAAAGGAGATAGACACAAATACAGATGTGCTTCCTTGTGGGAAGCCCATAAAAAACTAATTTACAGATGGTATCTGACACCAGACAAGGAATGCCATACTACGAAGTGGGCTACTTTGCTGGCGTTGTGGTACCTCGAAGGGATCATACTTCCAGATATGGTGGTCTTGCCCCTTATTAGCGGAATGGTGGCGGGAGGTAGCTAAATTGTGCTCCAAGATATTGGGTGTTGAGGTAGAACCTCTCCCTGAATTAATGCTTCTACAGCTCTTCCCGGTTTCATTTTCTCTCTTCCAGACACAGTTATTAGCACACATATTCACGATCTCGACTCTATTAATTGCTGCTAGATGGAAATCGGTGACGATTCCATCAACTGCGATGGTCACTGACCTTCTTCGAGAATTTCGCCTGCAGGATGCCATGTCACGTAGAATATCTGGGTCCCCCACACCCTCTAAGAATTTTTGGTCCTTGTGGGACGCGCACTTAGTCTCTGCTTAAATTACAAATGGGAACCAATATGAAAATATGTCATCGGGTGGAGGAGTGGTGGTGGTAAGAGTTTTAATACTTGCAAGTAATTTCAGTGTGTACTCCTCCCCCTTATTTATTTATTTTATTTCTCTCCCTTTTTCTTTCTTTTTGTTTTTGTTTATTCCCCCCCCCCCGGTTTTTATTTGTGAGTTCCCTTTTTTGTTGGAAACAATTGCAATTTGGTTGCCAAAACGTTTAACATTACTGGTTTATTTCCGGTTTATCGGACCATTTGTAAATGTTGTATAATTGATTTGAAAATTCAATAAACTTCTTCAATTTAAAAAAAAACACCCATGCCTGGGATTCTTCAAAATAGTTTATATTTTACCACTCACGAAAATTCTATGTAGCTTCTCAAATAGCTTATACGGTGACAATTGCTCCCTTTGGTAAAGATGGGACCGGGAAGGTATGAAAGGCGCTACTGGTCATGATGACTGAACCCAGATCTGAAGACTGATCCCAGCATAACCACGTAACAAAGTTCAAGGGCGTCTGCCGCACCCTCCGAGAGATGCCTCGGCATGAAGGGGGTCTCCAGTCCACGCGACGTTTCCGCTGGACTAGAGGTAGACTATACCCCCCTTTTTTATGTCTTTTCTGAGGACTTTCTGGTGATTTTATTTCACCACCCCTTTTTTCCACACCGTTGTTGGCTCTGTTCGCGACAGTTTTTGAGGACTTTTTCTTTTTGGCCCTTCCTCGGTGTGACCTACCCTGTGGACATTTTTTCTTTTTCTCCCCGTTTTTTATTTTTTATTATTTCGATTTTTTTGTGTGGCATATACAGGTTTCCCCGGGGTGTGCCAACGTGGCCTGGTGCCTGACTTGGCACCTCGAGTACCCGGGCCTAGTGCCACTTATTCCCCTTGTCCTCCCGTGGTCCTTTGGGCTTGCGGGAATATACCAGGGGAGGCACAGTCTTGGACTTTGCCACTGCCCCTGTTCCATTTTTTCCCTCCCCCTTCCGATCTTTCGTATTGCCTCACGCTGAGCTTTTGGTTTATCTCTATTTTATTTTAATTTTTTTCTCTATCTATGCCGTGCCGTTATAGATGACTCTGGTGTAGCCAGGGGGTTGACGAGCCCAAGGTGTGGTTACACAAAACAGCCAGATAACTGGGGTTTGCAAAGTATAAAGGTTTATTATGGATACACAGGGGGAAGATCAGAAAACACAGAGGGTAGAAGGAACGAATAATAAATGACAAGCGAGGTATCAGGAGGGCTGTAGCAGTAGGGTGGTCATATCATGCAGAGGTCTTGGCAGGCAGCGAGCAGAGAGTGGTCAAGTCCATAGCAAAAGGTCATACACGGGAGGTCAATAGATGAGGGTGGTCTCCACAGGTTACTTGCAGGTAGATGGATTCCACAGGATACAATGGGATGCAATGAGGAAATGAGGGTGGTCTCCACAGGATACTGCAGGTAGGTGGTTTCCACAGGATTCAATAAGGGGCAATGAGGGATGAGGGTGGTCTCCACAGGTTACTTGCAGGTAGATGGATCTCCACAGGATGCAATGAGATGCAATGAGGGTGGTCTCCACAGGTAACAATGAGGGTCTTTGTGCAGAGCAGGCAAGATAGGCACACCATGAAGCTTGTAAGGTTAGAAGGATAATGCAGAAGCATTGAATGAAGGGTGAGGCCAGTCTTTATGGGATTTGCAGGCCCAGCCTAAACCTGAGGCTGGGATAGGTGATAGGAAAGTCAGGGATGGAGTCTTGAGTGCCTGGACCTCAGTCCAGTTAGTTGGAAAAGCCGGACCGGATCCAGGTTCTTAAAGGAGACAGCTCCTACTTCCCTTTCTTCCGGCGTCTGCGGCGCGAACCGTGACACCACGCGAGGCCCTCACTTTGTTATTTTTCTTCCGCTCTGCTTTAGTTGCCATTTGTGGCCCAGCGAGGCCCTCACTTTTTGATTTTGCGATGACATGTTGACGGTTGACGTTCCTGGAGGGATCAGCCAAATGACAAATGATTTAGGTAAACTAAAAAAATGGTCGGAGCTGTGGCAATTGTGTTTTAATGTGGATAAGTGCAAGATAATGCACCTGGGACGTAAAAACCCAAGGGCTGAATATAGAATATTTGATACAGTCCTAACCTCAACATCTGAGGAAAGGGATTTAGGGGTTATTATTTCAGAGGATCTAAAGGTAAGTAGTCAATGTAATAGAGCAGCAGGAAATGCTAGCAGAATGCTTGGTTGTGTAGGGAGAGGTATTAGCAGTAGGAAAAGGGAAGTGCTCATGCCACTGTACAGAGCACTGGTGAGACCTCACTTGGAGTACTGTGTGCAGTACTGGAGACCGTATCTCCAGAAGGATATAGACATCTTAGAGAGAGTTCAGAGAAGGGCTACTAAAATGGTGTACGGCTTGAAGGAGAAAAGTTACCAGGAAAGGCTTAATGATCTTAACATGTACAGCTTGGAAAAAAGACGAGACAGAGGAGATATGATAGAAACATTTAAATACGTAAAGGGAATCCACAAGGTAGAGGAAGGGAGTATATTTAAAAGGAAACAAAATAGCAAAACCAGAGGACATAGTCTTAGATTAGAGGGGCAAAGGTTTAAAAGTAACATCAGGAAGCATTATTTTACTGAGAGGGTGGTGGATACATGGAACAGTCTTCCAGTTGAAGTGGTAGAGGCCAAAACAGTAATTGAATTTAAGCAGGCATGGGATAGGCATAAGGCTATCCTAAACAAAAGATAAATCCAGGTTAAGTATCCATGTAATTGGGCAGACTAGATGGGCCGAAAGGTTCTTATCTGCCGACATCTTTCTATGTTTCTATGTTTCTATGTTTGCAAAATAAAAATTGTCAATTAAAAACAAAAACAAAAAACAAAACAAAGTTCAAGGACACCTAACAAAATATCTAAAATGACAGCACACCCAATCGGTATGCAAACCATATGAATCACTAATATGGCGGAAACACAAGATTAACCAAATTCAACTGCACAATCAAAGCACACCCTTCCAATTTCATTGCACAGAACAAATGCTTGCTTTTCTATATCTTCAGCTGGATCTAGTTTAACAAGCCTCGTCACTTACGCACGGTATCATGTTAGGATATATCTTTTACGTTTAGTTTTCCACTTCCTATTTTCTTTTGTTATCTGGTGACGGTGAAGTTAGATTTACCTTTTTTTAAAATCATTCATTGGGCTGTACAAGTTAAAGGTTTGGTTCACATCCACACACGCTGCCACACTCACCAGTCACCACCCATAACATATGATAAAGTGCATTACCATGATCAGGGCCAGATTAGGATCTCTATGGGCAGGGCCGGATTAAGATCTCTATGGGCCTGGAGCTGAAGATTTTGGTGGCTTTTCTTGGAATTTAGTGGAATGAAAACATATTAGGTTACTTAATAGTGCAGATACGGTTATATCTAACCAGGCAGATACTGAGTGAGGAAATTTCCATTCAGATTTCAATGTGTAAAATTATTTTTATCAAATTTTGTCATCCAACCTTTGTGGTTATATATTTGTAAGAATATCAATTCTTACATATTCTATAGGGAATTCTTGTTAAAAAAAACTGAAATGGGAGCCCGTTACTGCATTTTTCTGATAAAATATACCATTTTAACCCAAAACAATTTAAAAAGAATTATATTTCCCTTGTGTTTTGGATGATGGTGTTTTATGAATAATATGACTATGTATAAAATACTGAACTTGCTCCCAGCGTGGGAAATGCTCCCGAAGGAATTCCTTGCTCCCGAAGGAATAATATCCACGTGCGTGGGATCCCTAAAACGGTTAAACCAGCCGATCTGTCTGCCTATCTTCATGCCCTGCTGCAATCTCTGCTACCAGAAGTGTCTGATTCGGATTTGCAGCTCGATAGAGTACACTGTATACCGAAGCCACGACACCTAGAGCAATCGGTACCGAGAGATGTCTTGCTAAGAGTCCACTTCTTCAGAATTAAGGAATCCCTGATGTCAGCTATGAGGAATGCTACGGAGTTGCCTGCGCCATATGCGTATATCCTCTTTTTCCCAGATTTATCTGCAGCCACGATGTCTAAACGCAAAGAATTCCTGCCTGTCACCCAGGTGCTGCGATCCCATCATATTCCATATCGCTGGGGTTTTCCCCTAATGCTCCTAGTCACCTACAATGGAACCGTGACCGTTATCCACAATATTCGAGATGGCATGGCTACTCTGCGATCCTGGAGCCTGACGGGAGAAGTTACCGCTCCGCACCAAACACCTTCGTCTCCGCAGAAGGTCTCACCAGAATGGCATTGCGTGAACACGGCTAAATGATTCCGGTGTCCTCTACCTTATACAGCTGGATGTTACTACCAACAGAGATCCTAGACTTTCCTTAGTTCCATATACTGCCACGATTCTTAATTGAGCGGGGGACCCACTTGGCGGACGCTCCCTCTCTGCTCTGTGCTTCCTGGCTCCTGCACTCCTTTTACCTGCCCGGGTACACTCCCCACCTCCCCTTGATATGTTCCGGGTTGGCCCAATTTTCCCGTGGCCTGGGAGATGTTTTGTACATATCACTTCGGTGCTCGTTGTACTGTTTTTGCTGTTTTTGACTTTTTTTCAATTTTTTCTTTTGTTTTTTTTTTGTTCTTTTTTTTGCATTTTTCCTGCTCTTTTTGCACCATGCCAGTTCTTTCTACGGGTTCAGCTGCTGGAGAGGAACCCTGGCAGTAGGGGACCCTCCTGGACCTTATGAGGCCGATCCCTACAGACTGTGGCCCACTTTTTTACTTGGACGGTGCAGCTCCCTCCTTTTGAGGCCTGTGATATTCTCGACATGTTAGCGTATTGTTTTTGTTGGATTTCATGATGCCACTCAAATTTGTTTCTTTAAATGTTAAGGGCTTAAATATTCCTTATAAGCTGATGTTTTATGTCTCCAGGAGACGCATTTTAAGAGAAATGCCCATCCCAAATTATATTTGCCGACTTATCCCCAACAGTTTCATGCCACTGCTAATGTTAAAGCTAGAGGGGTTATGATCCTGGTCCATCGGAATGTAATCTTTCAGCTACACAGAACGATCCTAGATCCTAATGGGCGCTATTTATTCTTGATATGTGATATTAATTGTGTGCCATATACTATTGTGAACTTCTATTGCCCCAATGCTGACCAGCTCTTGTTTCTCAGAACGGCCCTCGTTAAACTGTTTAAGGTCTCTTCAGGTAGACTTGTAATTTATGGAGACTTCAATCAATATTTAGACTTTCCACCACATGCCTCCCGCACCCATATCCTGTTGATATGTTAAATTCTGTTTCTAAATGTGTGATTGGCTCCATGACCTGGTCCGACCATGCCCCTGTATCGTTGTTCCTCCCTGATTCTCAGGCCCCTATAGGTCGCTCCCCTTGGCGATTGAATGAATCCCTTCTGTCCCATCCGGAGGTGGTGGCTGCGTCAAAAAAACTCTAGATTACTTTCGGGAAAATGCAACACCTGAGGTGACTCCCCTTACACTGTGGTAGGCTCATAAAGCTGTAATACGCGGAGTCTTTCTTAAATGGGGATTCAACTTTAAGAAAGAGAATTTAACCCATAGATTGGCCCTTCTTCAGCAGATCCACCAAGCTACATCTCTCCATAAGAAACAGAAAGACCCCGTTGCCCGCTCTACTCAGGTGGGGCTCCAACTGCAATTAGCTGAACTGGATAAGCGCGATTATGTATGGGCAACTCGTAGACTTCGCACTAAACTAAGATGTACCTTTATAATAATAAAGCAAGTAAGCTTATGGCCAACAGGCTCCGCAAACGGGTGACTAAGTCTAGAATGGACAGATTGACAATGGTCTAAAGTGGAGATATCTTGGGCAGGGAAAATACATTTGATTAAGATGATGCTCCTACCTAAACTGCTATATGTCTTTAGGGCTCTACCATTACCAGCCCCCTTATCCTTCTTTACAGTCCTGCTCTCAATCGTCTCAAAATTTATTTGGCGATGGAGGAAACCTCGTATTAAGCTGAATATCCTACACCAACCTATTGCTAGGGGAGGCTACTGTATTATAGGGCTGCACTGCTAGCGAATCTTGGTCGCCTTTTGACAACTATTACTCCCCCTCAGTGGGCCTCCTTGATTCTGCTGTGTATGTTACCCTATGACTTTGTGGGGATACTGTGGATGCCTAAATTCCGACGACTGAAGCTTGATAGTCTCCCTGCCGTCCCCAAACTAATTTTACATCTCTGGGAAGCATCTCGCTCAATCTTGACTGCAACCCACCCCCTCTCTTTGGCCTCCTCAATCTCAGTGTTTTCCTATCTGATCCCCGACTTTGACCCCCGACCATGGTATCGGAAGTCGCTCGATAGATTGATGTGCTTCTACTCACCTCATTACCTCCTCCCCTTCTTGCAATTACAGTTTAAATATTCTCTGAGCCACACATTCTGCTTTCGCTTCCTACAGCTGTGATCCTGCCTCTCTCAATATGATTTACTGCACCTCCCTTCAAACTCAGACCCGATGACTTTATTTGAGCGATACTGTGTGTCTCCTACACCTAATACTCGCCTGCTGTCTCTAATTTATCACCTGCTACTAACCAGTAGGGATGAGCTGTTCGGTTCGGAGTTCGCATCGAACATAGCCTGTTTGCATGTTCGCGAACTACGAACATTTCCGCTTCTTCGCCGTGTGTTCGCCCACAATGCACCACAATGCACTTTTCCACTGGCCTGAAGCTTGTAATTGGCTACATCCTTACACCTGACCACAGTTTAGGTGCAAGATAGGTTCAAAACTATGCCAATCACGGCTCAGAGTCCTGATTGGGCAAATTTTGCCCAATCATGGGCTCACAGAGCTAAGTCCCGCAGCACACTATATAAGGTTTCACACAGCGCTTCAGCATGCGTTTGAGAGGAGATTTGAGAGGAGATTGTTGTTGTGTTAGTGTGTGTTCTCACTGCCAGTCTGCCACCTGCTACTGGGGGGTCTAATTTCTACAAAATAACTGGGAATTTATCTAATCTGTGTGTTCTCACTGCCAGCAAGTATTTTGGGGGTCAGTAATTGCTACAAAATATCTGGGAATTGAGGTGATCTGTGACTTGTCATTGCCAGCAAGTATTTTGGGGGTCAGAAATTGCTACAAAATATTTGGGAATTGAGGTGATCTGTGTCTTGTCACAGCCAGTGCCACGCAGTATTTTGGGGGTCAGTAATTTCTGCAAAATATCTGGGAATTGAGGTGATCTGTGTCTTGTCACTGCCATGCAGTATTTTTGGGGGTCAGTAATTTCTACTAAATATTTGGGAATTGAGGTGATCTGTGTCTTGTCACAGCCAGTGCCACGCAGTATTTTGGGGGTCAGTAATTTCTACAAAATATCTGGGAATTGAGGTGATCTGTGTCTTGTCACTGCCACGCAGTATTTTGGGGGTCAGTAATTTCTACAAAATATCTGGGAATTGAGGTGATCTGTGTCTTGTCACAGCCAGTGCCACGCAGTATTTTGGGGGTCAGTAATTTCTACAAAATATCTGGGAATTGAGGTGATCTGTGTCTTGTCACTGCCATGCAGTATTTTGGGGGTCAGTAATTTCTACTAAATATTTGGGAATTGAGGTGATCTGTGTCTTGTCACAGCCAGTGCCACGCAGTATTTTGGGGGTCAGTAATTTCTACAAAATATCTGGGAATTGAGGTGATCTGTGTCTTGTCACTGCCACGCAGTATTTTGGGGGTCAGTAATTTCTACAAAATATCTGGGAATTGAGGTGATCTGTGTCTTGTCACTGCCACGCAGTATTTTGGGGGTCAGTAATTTCTACAAAATATTTGTGAATTGAGGTGATTTGTGTCTTGTCACTGCCACGCAGTATTTTGGGGTCAGTAATTTCTACAAAATATTTGTGAATTGAGGTAATCTTTGTCTTGTCACTGCCACCAGCAACTATTTTGGGGGTCATTAATTTCTACAAAATATTTGGGAATTGAGGTAATCTGTGTGTTCTCACTCACTGCCACCAAGTATTTTGGGGTCAGTAATTTCTCCAAAATATCTGGGAATTGAGGTAATCTGTGTCTTGTCACTACCACCCATCAGGGGGTCTCACTGATTTATAGGAGGTTTCTGAGACTTGTAATCTGTGTCTTCTCACTGCCAGCTATCATGGGGTCTCACTGATTTATAGGAGGTTTCTGAGACTTGTAATCTGTGTCTTCTCACTGCCAGCTATCAGGGGGTCCCACATACTATTATCAGATTTCTGCGAATTGTAATCTGTGTGTTGTCACTGTTGCCAGCTATCAGGAGGTCCTATCAGGGGGTCTCACTGACTTGTAGCAGATTTCTGCGAATTGTAATTTGTGTCTTGTCACTGCCACCCATCAGGGGGTCTCACTGATTTATAGGAGGTTTCTGAGACTTGTAATCTGTGTCTTGTCACTGGCTGCCAGCTATCAGGGTGTCTCACTGAGTTATACCAGAGTTCTGGAAATCTTTAATCTTTATACCAGAGTTGAATCAGAGTTCTATATATATTTAATCTATATATCACTCACCATGTCAGAAAGACCAAAAAGGACAGGCAGACGCTCCCAGATACAGATAAGAGGGTAAGCAGCCTCTGTGTCGGGAGGCTGTGCTTCTGGTCATGGTGGACGTGGTGCATCCTCTGCAGGGGCACGATTGTCCTTTCTAACTGGTCCTGGCCGTCTTAAGCAGCAGCAACATACAGAGGATTTGGTGGATTGGCTAACCAGGCCATCCTCATCCTCCGAGTCCTCTGCCAGCCAGGCTTGTAGTGCTTTACAGTCCACTTCAGCTGCCAAAGCATCTAATGTAGCCTCCATGTCCACAGCTACTCCTGCCGTAGCCTCACTATCACACACGGAGGAGTCAGCTGAATTGTTTGACTACAATGACAGTGACATGCTGCTTGAGGATGCGCAGCAAGTACAGTGCTCTGATTCAATCTCTGAGGTTGAGGAAGGGAGTATAATCAACCTAGAGGAAAGGGGTGCCAGTGCTGACACACAAATAACTGCCCCAGCAGCTGCAGCATGCTGCCAAGTTGGCTCCAGTGACAAGGAGATAGGGGGTGATGACAATGATGATGAGGTCACTGACTCCACCTGGGTGCCTGATCGAACAGAGCAGTCAAGTGAGGAGGAGGAGGGACAACAAACACGAAGCACAACATCCTCTATGACCAACCATAGCACTAGCCAGTCCAAGGCATCAGATGTCAGAGCTGCTCAGGTGCAGATCGCTGTTGTCTCAAAGCACACATCCAGGAACTCTGCTGTCTAGGAGTTCTTTAAGAAATGTGCAGCAGACCCCACCATTGCTATTTGTAATCTATGTCAGATGAGGCTCAAGCGTGGGAAAGACACCGGACGCTTGGGTACCACGTGCTTGAGGCGACATATGAACACCTGCCACACATCCCGTTGGCACAAAACTTTGTGTAGGTCCTCCTCCTCCTCATCTGTCTCTACCCCCACTGTATGTCCTGCCATGTCATTGCCTACAACCTCCACTGACAGGGATGATGCTACAGTAATGGATGTACCAGCTCGTTCCTCACAATGTGACAGCATCCCATCAGCTGAAGATTTACGCAGTCAGATTACGTTACCCCAGCTGCTGCAGCGTAAGAAAAAATATAGTCCCAACCATCTCCAAGCACAGCGTCTAAATGTCAGCTTAGCAAAATTATTTGCATTGCAGCCGCTGCCTTTCCAACTGGTGGACTCTGCTCCCTTCCATGAATTTGCTGAATATGCTGTACCACAGTGGCATGTTCCAAAACACCATTACTTTTCACGGAAGGCCATTCCAGCACTATACCAGCACGTGGAAGACAATGTTATCGAGTCATTGGGAAAGGCAGTCAGCAGCAAGGTGCATGTGACTTTAGACATGTGGTCCAGCAAGCAGGGACAGGGTCGTTACATTTCCTTCATGGCACACTGGGTAACTCTGATTGCAGCTGGGAGGGATCCAAGACGGGGCTCTGTGCTGGAGCTTGTTCATCCACCACGCTTCCAGAAAGCTGCTTGTATGAGGTCTGTCTGCTCCACCACCACCTCTCCCTCTTCCTCCTCCTCCTCCTCCTCCTTCTGTGTCTCTGGCAAAGTGGCAGTTAAACCGATGCCTGACAGGGGCTATGCAATGGCTCAAGCAAAAAGATGCCATACTGTGCTTGAGCTGGTTTGTTTAGGGGACAGGAGCCACACCGGGCCAGAAATTCTGTAAGCTCTGCAGGGGCAGGTGCAGAGATGGTTAACACCACGCCAGCTTCAGCTGGGAATGGTCATCTGTGATAATGGCAGCAACCTTCTCTCCACCCTACGCAAGGGTAAATTGACGCATGTACCATGCCTTGCACACGTCCTAAATCTAGTGGTACAGCGTTTCCTAACCAGGTACCCAGGGCTGGCAGAGCTTCTCAGCCAGGCCAGAAAAGTCTGCAGCCACTTCATTCCCAGCAAGCGTTCGCCTGGCAGAAATTCAAAGAGAATTCCACCTTCCCACAAACCGTCTGATCTGCGACATGCCCACCAGGTGGTGTCACGTTCCCACGTTCCAAACCTGTCTTCCCGCCCTCTGTATTTGTATTTTGTGTTTTTTCCCTTGTGTTTCTGTTGCTGCCAATTCCTGGGTGGCCTCCCAGGGGTTAATTGGTGTTCTGTGTGCTGCTCACCTGTTGACCCTTGCCTTGATTTCCCCTGCCTATATTAGAGCAATGTACCTATAGTACATTGCTGGGTCATTTTACTTTGCCTGGTCTCCTTGCGACTTGTGTCCTGAGAGCTCCTTGCTGTGTTCCTGTTATCCTCCGTTTGTTCATCCTTGTTTAGTTTTTGCCTCTGTTATTTCTGTTCCAGTTTATGTCAGTTCCTTTTGTGTATTTAGTTCTGTCTATTGCTGTATTTTGGTTTGCTGTTTATGTTCCATTCTGATTCCCCGGTTACCGATTTTGGCTTGGCTGACTTCCCTTCTGGTTCCTATTCCTATATCCTGTATGACGTACTCTCTCTGGTTATGACCTTTTGGCTTTCCTCTATATGACTACTCTATAGTATTTTCCTTGTCTGTACCGTTTCCAGGTAACCCTGTCATCTGTTACAACAAAAGACTCTGTACGGCTTCAAGGTAATACTTTCCTTTAGATTAGATCCGGCTATCCTAAAGACCGGCCTTTCAGTGCAGGGAATCTTTGGTATTGCCGTACAGAGGTCTTTTGTTAACCCTGTGTTGCTTTCATCTGTCCTTGCAGTTTACACTGCATCTCTGCATATAGGGGCTTCTCTCAGGAACCAGGGCCTCACCTTGCTGCGAGTTATATTCATAGGGATATATATACAGACCGACCACTTCCAAGGATCAGAGGGCAAGGATAGGGTGGTGCGTGCCTGGTGGTACTGCCACCGTGACAGGTGGAACTCGACAGTAGCAATGCTGCAGCATCTGCACAAGCAGCAGAGGGCCATCAACGAGTACCTGTGTGAGTATGGCTCAAGGACAGGTTCAGGTCAACTTGTTTCCCCCCCCCGCAGTGGCTGATGATCAAGGATGCATGCACTGTATTGTCACCATTTGAGGAGGCAACGAGGATGGTGAGCAGGGACAGTGCATGCATCAGTGACACATATCCTTTAGTGTTCCTGCTGGAGCACACTCTGCGGGGAATTATAGATGTGGCTCTAGAGGCAGAGCAGCGGGAGGAAGAGGAGGCCTTCCCTAGCTCTCAAGCCCCCAGTCTTTCCGCAGACAGCATTCCAGTGGGTCCTCCTCAGATCAGACAGGAGGAGGAGGAATATTTAAGTAGTGGGGGCATTGAAGGTGGGGATTCCTCAAGGGATGGTTTTGTGTGCCCAGAAACCCAAGGACTAGTATGTGGCTGGGAGGAGGAAGTGCACAATGGGGTCATCCTCCTAATTGACCAGGAAGACTTGGAAGCTAAGGCCACCTCCAACCTACGCTGCATGGGCTCCCTTATCCTGCAAAGCCTGGTAAAGGACCCCAGGATTCGTGCTATCAAGGAGAGGGATCATTACTGGTTGGCAAGCCTTCTTGATCCACGATACAAGGGTAAAGTTGCAGAGCTCATCCTGCCCGCACAGAGGGAGGACAGGATGAAAAAACTTGAGGACGCTCTAAAGCTACACTTGTGTAACACCTTTCCAGGCACTGGTAGGTTACCAAGTGATGACACAGGTGCTTCTGAGGCTGCGGATGATCAGAGGAATAGAGGTGAAGGCCGGGGCCGTTTGACTGATGCCTTTTAAAAAAATTTTTAGTCCACGACGCCCAGGGACGTCAAATGTAGGCACCCATTGCCAGCATCTTCACCGTATGGTGCAGGACTACCTAGGGGCAAGGGCAGACCTGGTTACCTTTCCAGCAGATGATCCACTGGCTTAGTGGGTGTTGAGATTGGATCACTGGCCAGAACTTAGCCAATATGATATGCAGCTACTAGGTTGCCCTTCATCCAACATGCTTTCTGAAAGGACGTTCAGTGCCGCTGGAGGTTTTGTCACAGACAAAGAAGTGCGTCTGTCCACCGACTCTGTAGACCGGCTGACATTTATCAAAATGAATCAGTCCTGGATCAGCAGCTATCAATCCCCTGATGCTGACGTAACGGAATAGATCGGGGATCTCTTCTGCATTCACAAAACCTCCACCACTGAACTCTTCCACAATACCACAAAAGGGTTACGGTGTGAAGGCACTTGCTGCCATGAAAGGCACATTATTTGGGTGCACTGACGCCTGTGCCAGATTCATATAATTTAAATTTTTTGAACCGCAGGGTCCAACCCTGCACTCTTCCACAATACCACAAAAGGGTTACGGTGTGAAGGCGCTTGCTGCCATGAAAGGCACATTATTTGGGTGCACTGACGTCATTACCAGATTTATATCATTTAAATTTTTTGAACCGCAGGGTCCAACCTTGCACTCTTTCACAATACTACAGAGGGGTTACGGTGTGACGGCACTGTTGCCAACACTAAAGGCCCAATTTTAAAACACCTCTTGTTATTTTCATCCAAAGCCTGCATAAGTTTCACCATAGTTTAGCCAAAAAATCACTAAACTTGTTCTGCGTGTCCTGAAAGGTCTCCTCTTTTAATACAGACTGCCACCCCAAGCAGTTGTTTATGAATAGATTAAAGGAAAACCGTTTACCGTCATTTGAAACGTATTTTTTTTGTTTTTAAATGTTTCTATACATCCTACAAATCCACCACTTCACAGGCAGGTTATGGGGACCTCCTAGGCACGATATTTGAAGGAATTATTTGTTTTTATTTTTAACCCTTATTTCATGGAAACCTCACTGTCCCTTTAAAAACGTTTTTTTTTTTACTTTTTGTCCTTGTTTCCTGTCCCCCAGGGCACTACCTGGACCCCCATACACCTTTTATGGCAAATATCTTGCATATATGCCCTCTTGCTGGGCACTCTAAAAACCGAACTTTTGAGTCTCATTGACTTGCATTGAGTTCTGTTCGTGTTCGAGTTCGAACTCGAACTTTCAAAATTGTTCGAGTTGGAATGCGAACCGAACACGTGGATGTTCGGCTCATCCCTACTAACTATCACAAAACCATAATCTCATAAACACTCATGGGAGTGACCCATGGGAGTGAGCGGCATTCATCAATAAGCAGTGTACATGGAAGAGCCCATCAGCATTCCCCTGAGCTTTACCAGCCCTATGCTCCATAGAAAAATTAAATGACTGAAGGCTCAGAAACCACCTGGTCACCCTAGCATTTTTCTCTTTATTGCGCATCATCCATGTTAGAGGTGCATGATCAGTAATCAGCTTAAATCCTTTACCCAGTAGATAGCATTGTAATGTCTCCAACCCCCATTTGATCGCTAAACACTCTTTTTCCACCACAGAGTACCTTTGTTTGTGCACATTCCGTTTTCTACTTAAATACATGACAGGATGTTCTTCACCCGGTGTATTTGAGACAAGACGACTCCTAGACCTACCTCAGAAGCATTAGTTGTACCACAAACTCGCTTGTGAAATCAGGAGCAACCAAGACCGGGTTGTCGCACAATGCCATCTTCAACACATTAAATGCCTGCTCGGCCTCGGGATTCCATTTTACCATTACGGTAGGGATGTGCGTTTCGGGTTTCGGAATTTCGGAATTTTCACGAAATTTCCCGATTCGTGTTTTCGGATGCGGCCGATTTTCCGAAAATTTTTAGATCCGAAAATGTCAGATCCGAAAAGTTTTCCGAGCCGAAACGAAAAATTTTCGGAATTTTTGAATGGACTTGAAATGTGTCAAATCGAAATTTATTTTTGCTCTATTCATGATTTCGGTTCCATTCGTGATTTCGGTTCCATTTCGGTAATTCTGGACATCGTATATTTAACTATTATCGGTTATATCGCTGATTCTGTAAATTTTGTATTTGTAAATGCGTATCACTTGTTTCTTGTGGCATTCGGGTCAGTTTAGCGTTTTTTAAATCGTTTTGTTCATTTTTTTGTTCCTTGGCTTTCATACCATTTTAATATGATTAAATAAAGTTGTGAAATGTATATTCAATTATTCATAAGAAAAAAAGGATCTTTATTTAATAAAAAAAAACACGATAGAATCGCCAGAATTATCGTAGACACTTTGAAACGAGGAGAACAGATGTTCCGAAAAAACAAAAATTTCCGAAATTTCCAAAAAGTCGATACAAAAAACGAGCAAAGTGACACGAAAATACGAAAAGTGGTCGATATTCCGAAAAAAAATGTACACGAAAAACGAGTCGAACCGAACCGAATCGAAACAGAAATCGGTCGAAACGAGCCGAATCGAAAAGTTTAAACATCTGAACAAATCGAACCGAATCGAACCGAAAAAAAAATCGGTGCACAAGCCTACATTACGGAACTTTTAGACTTTGTTAGCTCTGTTAAAGGATTAGCAATCGTGGCACTTGATTCTTCGTTACCGGACGGGGCCAGCAAGAAATAGCCTTTACTTTGCCTTTTGGTGGTTTAAGTAGCCCCCTTCCAATAGTGTAACTTAGATATTCAGCTTCTTCAATTCTAAAAAGCACTTAGTAGAGTTGGCAGTTAGGCCGGCAGCCCGGATAGAATCTATCACAGCCTAAACATGGGGTAAGTGTGATTACCAGTCCGCACTATGAATCACCACATCATCAAGGTAGGCTGCTGCATATTCTCTATGAGGCCTAAGGATTATATCCATCATACTTTGAAAAATAGCAGGGGCGCCATGCAACCCAAACGGCAAAACCATATACTGGAATAAGCCCTCTGGTGTGGAAAAAGCTGTTCTTTCCTTGGCCTTTTCTATCAGGGGGACTTGCCAGTAACCTTTTGTTAAGTCTAAAGTACTTAAGTATCTGGAACCTCCTAATCTCTCTATCAATTCATCATCCCATTCATCAATCAATAGGGTAAGCATCAAATTTAGAAATTTTATTTAATTTACGAAAGTCATTGCAGAATCGTATTTCACCATTTGGTTTGGGCACCAGAACAATGGGATTGCTCCATTCACTCTGTGAAACCTCAATAACCCCCAAGTCTAACATCTTCTTTACTTCTGCATTAACGGCCTCTCTTCTGGCTTCTGGTATCCTGTAAGGTTTCAAGTTAATCTTTTTCCCAGGCTTAGTAATTATTTCATGTTTAATAATGTCTTTTCCCTGGGACTGGGGAGAAGACATCTCTATTTTTAGAAACAAACTCCTTTACTTCCTGGATCTGATGAGGTGCGAGAGTCTCTGCAATGTGTACCTCAGATTCAGTCTCAATTAGTTTGGGAGTAGATTCCCTTTGAGTCATTATCACTTCTCTCTCTACCCAAGACTTCAGTACATTTAAATGGTAAATTTGCTCTGGCTTCCTCCTGCCTGGTTGCCTTGCTCTGTAATTTACCTTATTGACCTGTTCAATTATTTCATATGGTCCTTGCCAGCTTGCAAGGAATTTACATTCGACCGTAGGAATCCATACGAGAACTCTGTCCCAAGGATGAAAATCCCTTACCCAGGCGTTTCTATTATAACTTACTTCCTGGGATTTTTTCATATTTTCTTTTACAATTGGCATTATGGCTTCCACACACTCCTGCATTTGTGCAACATGTTCAATAACACTGCGGAGAGAGGTGGGTTCCTGCTCCCATGTTTCTTTAACGATATCTAATATACCTCTGGGGTGTCTACCATATAACAAATCAAAGGGTGAGAACCCTGTGGAAGACTGAGGTACTTCTCTAATGGAGAACACAAGATACGGCAATAAACAATCCCAATTTGTACCATCTTTGTCTATCTTTTTTTGTGACATGGACTTAAGTGTTTTATTAAACCTTTCAACCAGACTATCAGTCTGGGGGTGGTGAACTTATGTTCTCAATTGCTTAATTTTCAAGAGTTTACATAATTCCTTCATTATGGTTGACATAAAAGGGGTCCCTTGGTCGGTAAGGATTTCCTTTGATATGCCCACCCTGCTAAACATTATCATTAACTCTTTAGCGATATATTTGGATGAGGAGTTAAGTAATGGTATTGCTTCAGGGTACCGGATGGCGTTACCAAGTATAACTAAGATATATTGATGCCCCCTAGCGGATTTAGGTAACAGCCCTACTAAATCCATCGCAATTCGTTCAAAAGGAATGTCTATAATGGGTAACGGAATTAGTGGGTTACGAAAACCTTTACATTGTGCTTTCTGCTGACATTCTGGACATGATTTACAGAATCTCTCTATTTCTGAAAAAATACCTGGCCAATAAAACCTTGCCAGTACTCTCTCTCTGGTTTTCTCCATCCTCAGATGTCCCCCCAACACATGACTATGAGCGAGCTTAAGCACTATGTTTCTGTGGGTTTGGGAACCAACAACTGCTCCACCTCTTCAATCCCCTTTTTTCCACCCTATAAAGCAAATTATGTTTTGCTTTGAAATATGGAAAACACAAAGGGTTATTAGGATCTGTGATAGTGTCTTCTATCATCTGTACGTTTTCACGAGCAGCTGTTAAACTCGCGTCTTCCCGCTGGGCAGTATGGAAGTTACCAGGACTAATCTCTAGATCCTGAAACTGTACATCTCCTACAGGAGCATCATTGCTTACAGAGGGTTCTGCCTCATTCCCTATACAGACGAGCGGTAACTCTTTTTCACTGTCAGTCTCCAAATCAACATCAGAAAAAGGAAAAATGTTACTGCCACCCAGTACCTCCTGACTCTTTAGTGATCTGTTCCATATGTGGAAAAAATAAGGAAAGTCTCTGCCTATCACCATATCATGTGGCAAAACAGGCACTACACCCACCTGACATTTAACCGTTCCAATATCAGTGATAGAAATGTCAACTTCAGCTGTGGGGTATGAGTGAGTGTCACCATGTACACATATAATATCAAGCAATTGCATTGTATCTAAAATGTCAGGTGTAAGCACATCACTTTTTACCAATGTAGCCTTGCTTCCAGAGTCAATGAGAGCTTTTACTTCTGTACCTTCCACCCGAACAGCCCTTAAATAATTGTTAAACATCATCACTCCAGACAGCTGGGTGCAGGTCAATGCCGTATTTTGCCTGTCCCTGATTCCCATACTGCACTCCATGGGTTCTCCAATCTGGGGACAGTTACGTGCAAAATGTCCATGTTCTTGACACTTAAAGCATTTTACTTGTCTTTCATTTTGTCCTGGACTCTGGGGTGAAAATCTGGGAAGCCATCTCTCTCATGCTCAGGGGCGGACTGCCCCCGGGCAATAGGAGGTCATGGGGCCCCCTTGTTCCACACCCACAGGAGGCCACACCCATAAAAAAACATCACCTACAACACAACACATGGGTATATATTGCCCCCAGCAGCTCACACGTGGGTATATATTGCCCCCAGCAGCTCACACGTGGATATATACTGTCCCCCATCAGCTCAAACATGGATATATACTGCCACCAGCAGCTCAAACATGGATATATACTGCCCCAGCAGCTCAAACATGGATATGAATTGCCCCCAGTAGCTCAAACATGGTAATGAATGGCCCCCAGTAGCTCAAGCATGGATATGAATTGCCCCAGTAACTCAAACATGGATATGAATTGCCCCAGTAGCTCACACATGGTAATGAATTGCCCCAGTAGCTCAAACATGGTAATGAATTGCCCCCAGTAGTTCAAACATGGTAATAAATTGCCCCAGTAGCTCAAACATGGATATGAATTGCCCCAGTAGCTCAAACATGGTAATGAATTGCCGCAGTAGCTCAAACATGGTAATGAATTGCCCCCAGTAGCTCAAACATGGATATGAATTGCCCCAGTAGCTCAAACATGGATATGAATTGCCCCAGTAGCTCAAACATGGATATGAATTGCCCCAGTAGCTCAAACATAGTAATGAATTGCCCCCGTAGCTCAAACATGGTAATGAATTGCCCCCAGTAGCTCAAACATGGATATGAATTGCCCCAGTAGCTCAAACATGGATATGAATTGCTCCAGTAGCTCAAACATGGATATCAATTACCCCAGTAGCTCAAACATAGTAATAAATTGCCCCAGTAGCTGAAACATCATAATGAATTGCCCCAGTAGCTCAAACATGGTAATGAATTGCCCCCAGTAGCTCAAACATGGATATGAATTGCCCCAGTAGCTCAAACATAGTAATGAATTGCCCCAGTAGCTCAAACATGGTAATGAATTGCCCTCAGTAGCTCAAACATGGATATGAATTGCCCCAGTAGCTCAAACATGGATATGAATTGCTCCAGTAGCTGAAACATGGATATCAATTACCCCAGTAGCTCAAACATAGTAATAAATTGCCCCAGTAGCTGAAACATCAAAATGAATTGCCCCAGTAGCTCAAACATGGTAATGAATTGCCCCCAGTAGCTCAAACATGGATATGAATTGCCCCAGTAGCTCAAACATAGTAATTAATTGCCCCAGTAGCTCAAACATGGTAATGAATTGCCCACAGTAGCTCAAACATGGATATGAATTGCCCCAGTAGCTCAAACATGGTAATGAATTGCCCCAGTAGTTCAAACATGGTAATGAATTGCCCCAGTAGCTCAAACATGGATATGAATTACCCCAGTAGCTGAAACATGGTAATGAATTGCCCCAGTAGCTGAAACATGGTAATGAATTGCCCCAGTAGCTCAAACATGGTAATGAATTGCCCCCAGTAGCTCAAACATGGATATGAATTGCCCCAGTAGCTCAAACATGGATATGAATTGCCCCAGTAGCTCAAACATGGTAATGAACTGCCCCAGTAGCTCAAACATGGATATTAATTGCCCCAGTAGCTCAAACATGGATATGAATTGCCCCGGTAGCTCAAACATGGATATGAATTGCCCCCAGTAGCTCAAACATGGTAATGAATTGCCTCAGTAGCTCAAACATGGTAATGAATTGCCCCCAGTAGCTCAAACATGGATATGAATTGCCCCAGTAGCTCAAACATGGTAATGAATTGCCCCAGTAGCTCAAACATGGTAATGAATTTCCCCCAGTAGTTCAAACATGGTAATGAATTGCCCCAGTAGCTCAAACATGGATATGAATTGCCCCCAGTAGCTCAAACATGGTAATGAATTGCCTCAGTAGCTCAAATATGGTAATGAATTGCCCCCAGTAGCTCAAACATGGAAATGAATTGCCCCAGTAGCTCAAACATGGTAATGAATTGCCCCAGTAGCTCAAACATGGTAATGAATTTCCCTCAGTAGTTCAAACATGGTAATGAATTGCCCCAGTAGCTCAAACATGGATACGAATTGCCCCCAGTAGCTCAAACATGGTAATGAATTGCCTCAGTAGCTCAAATATGGTAATGAATTGCCCCCAGTAGCTCAAACATGGAAATGAATTGCCCCAGTAGCTCAAACATGGTAATGAATTGCCCCAGTAGCTCAAACATGGTAATGAATTTCCCTCAGTAGTTCAAACATGGTAATGAATTGCCCCAGTAGCTCAAACATGGATACGAATTGCCCCAGTAGCTCAAACATGGTAATGAATTACCCCCTGGTAGCTCAAACATGGTAATGAATTGCCCCAGCAGCTCAAACATGGTAATGAATTGCCCCCAGTAGCTCAAACATGGTAATGAATTTCCCCCAGTAGCTCAAACAAGGATATGAATTGCCCCAGTAGCTCAAACAGGGATATGAATTGCCCCAGTAGCTGAAACATGGTAATGAATTGCCCCCAGTAGTTCAAACATGGTAATGAATTTCCCCAGTAGCTCAAACATGGTAATGAATTGCCCCAGTAGCTCAAACATGGTAATGAATTGCCCCCAGTAGCTCAAACATGGATATGAATTGCCCCCAGTAGCTCAAACATAGATATGAATTGCCCCAGTAGCTCAAACATGGTAATGAATTGCCCCAGTAGCTCAAACATGGTAATGAATTGCAACAGTAGCTCAAACATGGATATGAATTGCCCCAATACTCAAACATGGTAATGAATTGCCCCAGCAGCTCAAACATGGATATATATTGCTTCCCCCCGTTGCTCGCTGGCTCTGTCGGGATGAGGGTTGGTAGGGGCCCGGTTTGGGGCGACACAGTGAGCCCCCGCCGGTTTCCTTCTGCACATAGAAATTAACATTCAGCCAGCGGCGCTCACTTAAAACGCCGCGGTGGTGCCTGTAGCATGCCTGCATCCCAGTCTAACACTGGAGCAGGCACGTTGCACTGGTGCCGCCCCCTCAGGTGACATGTGTGACGGAATGGAGTATCCGCCTGCGGTCCTGCTCTATCTGACCCCCTCTCTTTGGTGTTGCCAAGCCCGACTACCGAGTGGCACGGCACCCGGCGTCTCGAGCGGCTTGGGTAGAAGCCTACGTGGCGGTGGAGATCTGGAGAGTAGATGGGGCACCCACGGTGGAAATCCGCCCGACTACCGAGTGGCACGGCACTCGGCGTCTCGGGCAGCGGATCTACTGACCATTATAAGGCTGGAGACGGTCTGCGTGGCGAACCGCGGTTCGGTAGAGTCTCCTTGAAGATGCAGGCACGGCGCTCAGCCGAGGTCCCGATTCGGGGTGGTTGCGGTATCCCAAGATACCGATTCAAGGTGGCGCAACGGCGCAGCGAATCGATGTTCTGCTGCGGAGTTAGAGTGACCCGTTCCTGGGTGGTGGTGATATGTAGCCGACGTGAAATGAAAACACCAGGCAGAGCTGTATGTTTCAAACACTCAGATGATCTGACTCCTTTAATGAACAACGCCACTATTTATGCTCCAGTACAACAGTCATAATTTGCATACCCATACTAATTAGGAGCCTATCCATACAATGAGGTATGGCAGTTATTTACAATCAACATTCTTCACATTCTCTTAGCCTTCAGTCCACATAACATTTGTACATCTATTGTTCCAGCACATCAGATTAAACACACACTCTATCAGAGATCCCTTAAATTAAACATGTACTTAGATAATGGGGAAAATCCCTGACGCATAATTTACACAACAGCAAAGCTTGTTTACTGTTTTATACAAAGACACATTTACCTACAGGAATATAGTATTTTAAAACCAAAGCTATGTCATTTTTCACTAAACTAAATTAAACTAAAACCAAACGATGTAAAACATATTTAAAACCACACAATATAAATGAACATAAGGTCTTCCCCAAAGCAACGGTCTATGTCTTTTGGGGTTTTCGCCATGGAAATAAAAGTCTTGGGGTTTGACGTGGGGAGCGCTACGTCAGTTCCATGACATATCTCCCCTCCCCAAAGGAGTCCGACGGCCACAGTTGGACCCCAACGGGTCGACGCGGGGTCGTTGGAGCAATAGTCCATACCTGGGTCCATAGTCTGTTGGGAGGAGGCGAGCCACCAGGCTTCTCCATTTGTCCTTGCGGCAGTGCCTGGCGTGTTGGGGGTACAAATCTTTGGGGGTACCCCCTCCGGAATAAGGGTCCTGTGGTCGGGGAGGGGTACCGCCTGTACCACCTCCAGAGGTATCGCGCACCGGAAAAACGGGTGCTAAATGCACGCGCCCCGAGTGCCCTGGTCAGCCGTTGGAAAAAACAGTGGCTGCATGGGGCCTCCGGGCCAAAGGGGTGTGGAGATGGGCAGAGTTGAAACAGGCTCTGCCCCATTGCCAGCGCGTCGGCTGGGAGGTTCAAGGCCGAGGAAGGGTCCCCGGGCAGGAGAATGGCGTCCTCCATCTCCGGTGGGGTCAGTGGCTGCGGGATAAGCAGCCCGGGTGTATCCTCTTTCTGCTCCTCGGGACAGACGAGAGAGGGTGGGCAGAGGCCAGCGGCACTCTGCCCCGTTGCCAGCTCTTCTGCTGGGTAAGCGGGTGTGGGAACAAAGTCCAGGGGGTCGGATGGGGTCAACGGCTGCGGGATAAGCAGCCCGGGTAAATCCTCCTTCTGCTCCTCAGGGTAGACGATGGAGGGTGGGCAGGGGCCAGCTGCACTCTGCCCCGTTGCCAGCTCTTCTGCTGGGGAGGTGGGTACAGGAACAAAGTCCAGGGGGTGGATGGGGTAAGCGGCTGCGGGATAAGCAGCTCGAGGGTATCCCCCTTCTGCTCCTCAGGGCAGATGGTGGAGGATGGGCAGAGGCCAGCGGCACTCTGTCCGGTTGCCAGCTCTTCTGCTGGGGAAGCGGGTGCAGGAATGACGTCCAGGCGGTTGGATGGGGTCAACGGCTGCGGGATAAGCAGCTCGGGTAAATCCTCCTTCGGCTCCTCAGGGCAGACGATGGAGGGTGGGCAGAGGCCAGCGGCACTCTGCCCCGTTGCCAGCTCTTCTGCTGGGTAAGCGGGTGTGGGAACAAAGTCCAGGGGGTCGGATGGGGTCAACGGCTGCGGGATAAGCAGCCCGGGTAAATCCTCCTTCTGCTCCTCAGGGTAGACGAGAGGGTGGGCAGGGGCCAGCGGCACTCTGCCGCATTGCCAGATCTTCTGCTGGGGAGGTGGGTATAGGAACAAAGTCCAGGGGGTCGGATGGGGTCAACGGCTGTGGGATAAGCAGCTCAGGTAAATCCTCCTTCTGCTCCTCGGGGCAGATGAGGGAGGGTGGACAGAGGCCAGCGGCACTCTGCCCCGTTGCCAGCTCTTCTGCTGGGGAGGTGGGTACAGGAACAAAGTCCAGGGGGTCGGATGGGGTCAACGGCTGTGGGATAAGCAGCTCAGGTAAATCCTCCTTCTGCTCCTCGGGGCAGATGAGGGAGGGTGGGCAGAGGCCAGCGGCACTCTGCCCCGTTGCCAGCTCTTCTGCTGGGGAGGTGGGTACAGGAACAAAGTCCAGGGGGTTGGATGGGGTAAGCGGCTGCGGGATAAGCAGCTCGGGGAAATCCTCCTTCTGCTCCTCGGGGCAGACGAGGGAGGGTGGGCAGAGGCCAGCGGCACTCTGCCCCGTTGCCAGCTCTTCTGCTGGGTAAACGGACACTGCCACAGTGTCTTCTTGCGGGGGTGGGAGGATAACTTCCTCACTGGGCCACTCGGACCCTTTACGCGGCCCATTCTGGTCGCTTGGCACCTGCCGTGCTTCTTCTGAGCTGACCGGCTCATCTACTGTGGTCCCGACGGGGACCCATGGGAGCATCTCGGGCTCCAATACTTCAGTGTCACTTGGGCTGTCTACTTCTTCCGCTAGACAGTCCCAGGTAATGGGGCTCAGGCCTAGCTGTGGAGCGTCGTCGAACAGCCTTTTGTAGGCCTTTTCGAGCTCCCATTCCTGCTCAACCAGAAACTCCAGTTCCTCTGCCTCACGGTCATCGTCAAGGTCTTCCAGTTCCTCATACCGGAGGTCCAGGAGTTGTTCCCGCCGCCACTCTGTGTCGTCCCCAAAACCGGGGTCTTTGCCCATCCTTGTATACAGCAGCCCTGTGCCGCCGTAGTCGAAGCCTTTTGTTGGGCCGCTGTCTGCTGTGCTGGGCATTAGTTGGGACGTAAACCACTGGAGGGCTCTGTAGCTGGTGTCCAGTATAATTTCGCTCTGGACCAGTTCGCCTAGCTCCGTCAGCCATTCCTCTCGGGGCTGTGCTCCCAAAAAGGGCACCCGTAAGTACCACTGGTGCTCGAACCTCTCCGTATAAGTGGGAAGGGCTTCCTCAGGGCAGTCCTCCTCCTGTTGAATGGCTTCGTTCCACATCTCCTGGCGGACAAAATCTTTCCACCAGTGCTCGTCCTGCCAGGTACCAGGTGCATCCGCCTGGGCCTGGGCCATCGCCCTCCTTACTCTTCGCTGGAACCGGTCTCTTATGGACGGGGGTCCTGTGTCCTCAATTACAACTCCAGGCGCGCTGTAAATCACAAAAGAGGTATCGCTGGGGGGTGTGGCGTCCTCGGATGCAGCTCCAGGCGAGCTGTAAGCCTCCATCCAAGGGTCGCTGGGATGTGCGGTGTCCTCAATTACAACCCCAGGCGCGCTGTAAATCACAAAAGAGGTATCGCTGAGGGGTGTAGATTCCTTGGATGAAGCTCCAGGCGTGCTGTAAACCTCGAACCAGGGTTCTACGGGGTTGGGGACGCTTATCAGTTGCTGGTCCATCCTGTGAAGCTCCTTCACCAGGGTTTTCTTATTTTTGTTGCCGGGATTTCCACCCCGAGTCTCCAACATGCCACGTAGGGTGTCCCTGGTGTAGTGACTGTACACCACCATGGCGAGGGTCTTCTTGGGGGGTGCAGAGAGCTATCCACCGCTTGCCACCAATGTGACGGAATGGAGTATCCGCCTGCGGTCCTGCTCTATCTGACCCCCTCTCTTTGGTGTTGCCAAGCCCGACTACCGAGTGGCACGGCACCCGGCGTCTCGAGCGGCTTGGGTAGAAGCCTACGTGGCGGTGGAGATCTGGAGAGTAGATGGGGCACCCACGGTGGAAATCCGCCCGACTACCGAGTGGCACGGCACTCGGCGTCTCGGGCAGCGGATCTACTGACCATTATAAGGCTGGAGACGGTCTGCGTGGCGAACCGCGGTTCGGTAGAGTCTCCTTGAAGATGCAGGCACGGCGCTCAGCCGAGGTCCCGATTCGGGGTGGTTGCGGTATCCCAAGATACCGATTCAAGGTGGCGCAACGGCGCGACGAATCGATGTCTCTGCTGCGGAGTTAGAGTGACCCGTTCCTGGGTGGTGGTGATATGTAGCCGACGTGAAATGAAAACACCAGGCAGAGCTGTATGTTTCAAACACTCAGATGATCTGACTCCTTTAATGAACAACGCCACTATTTATGCTCCAGTACAACAGTCATAATTTGCATACCCATACTAATTAGGAGCCTATCCATACAATGAGGTATGGCAGTTATTTACAATCAACATTCTTCACATTCTCTTAGCCTTCAGTCCACATAACATTTGTACATCTATTGTTCCAGCACATCAGATTAAACACACACTCTATCAGAGATCCCTTAAATTAAACATGTACTTAGATAATGGGGAAAATCCCTGACGCATAATTTACACAACAGCAAAGCTTGTTTACTGTTTTATACAAAGACACATTTACCTACAGGAATATAGTATTTTAAAACCAAAGCTATGTCATTTTTCACTAAACTAAATTAAACTAAAACCAAACGATGTAAAACATATTTAAAACCACACAATATAAATGAACATAAGGTCTTCCCCAAAGCAACGGTCTATGTCTTTTGGGGTTTTCGCCATGGAAATAAAAGTCTTGGGGTTTGACGTGGGGAGCGCTACGTCAGTTCCATGACAACATGTCACGTGATGGAGTGGCGCAGGCACCACCGTGGAGTTTTCACAGTGCACCGCTGGCTGCCTGTTAATTTCTATCAGAGGCAGAGGGAAACCGGCGGGGGCCCAGTGTGTCGCCCCAAACTGGGCCCCTACTGACCCGTGGGCCCTCAGGCAGTGCCCGAGTGCCCGATGGGTCAGTCTGCCCCTGATCATGCTCCAACCTCTGTACAGGACTCCGTGCCCCTGCTGGGCCATTTCTTTCACTTCTCCTGTTAGGTTGCCTTGAATTAGGTTGAGGATCAGTCCTGTGCATGTCTTTAGCAGTCAAATATCTCTCAACAAACACATGATTTGCTCATGGTCTTTAGGGTCTCCTTGGCTGAAGCACTGCCGAAGTCCTGATGGCTGACTCCTGAGGTAGCGATCCATTACTATAATCTCCATGACTGTAGTAGCTGAGTCATGCTCAGGCTGTAACCATTTCTGAGCCAGTCTCAGCAAGTCATACTGCTGCATTCGCGGAGCTTTACTCCCCGCATAAGTCCATTTATTGAACCTTTGGGCCCGAATTGTTGGTGTAACCCCAAGGCGAGTTAGAATTTCATTCTTCATAATCCTGGGCCTGGCTGTGAGACAAATCCTCATAGGCCTTCATGGGGCTAGCAGCCCTGCCCATTGTTCCTCTGGCTACATCTCTCTAGTAGCAACCCTTTCAAAGGTGGTGAGGTAGGCCTCCACATCATCTGACTCTGTCATCTTGCGCATAAAGTCATTTATTTTAATACGTTGTCCATTATCCCTTGTTTGGGTAACAGCAGAAGGTGACAGTAATGTTGCAGGACATTCGTTAGTGCAGCTCTGTCTTCCCACTGAGCCTCCAGTATACTACTAACTTGGGCAGCCAGCAAGCGATTAGTCTCCTGTTGGACTGCAGTAGCCTGCACCAAAGCCTTCATCAGATTCTCCATCTCTCATGCAAACAACTTCACAGTAAAGTCTTTTATCAGCAGTTTCCAGAGAAAACTTTTAAACCCACAGACCTTTCAGTGTTGTGCCCGCATCCTCCACCACTTGTAGTATAGCAACCGCTCAGGATCCTTGCTTCCCACCAAACAACATTGTCCTCTAGGGAAGAAACAGCCACAGACTTGAAGCTTGTGCAAATGGGAGACCTTTAATTCCAGCATACAGAAGCAAACAGCGGACTTGGCTTTGGAATCACTATTACAGTTGATTCAATGAAAAACTACAAAAGAAAACCTCTCAAATGAGAGTTCTTATTAAACTTCCAGCCCTCCTAACTATCATGAAACCATAATCTCATAAACACAAAAGAAAAAAACCACAGCATCTCTTTAGAAGTGCTACTGCTCCATGCCCTGCTCTGAGCAGTCTGATTAAACACACTTCTGTCCAGCAGTCAGCAGCCTGGTAATTTACCTGTGGCTTAATTGGTTAATTGGCAACAAGTGTGTGAGAGGATAGAGAACATGCAGGAGTCTGGGCCTAAATACCTTCCCTCAATTACTCTCCCAGATGTCTTTTTACCCAATCCATGCAGTCTGTCACAATACACAATTTTAACCAAAACTGGAAAAAATTTAAATTTTCAGTTGTGGTTTGTAGGATGGTGTTTTATGAATAATATGACTATGTATAAAATACTGAACTTGTTCCCAGCATGGGAAATGAGAAGGTGAGTAATAGCAGTGGTATTGCTCATTTTGCCAAAGGGAGGGACCGGAAGTCGCGGTTTTGGCGCTCTGAATGGAGAGTTTAAAAGGAGACTTTTGTAAATCAGTCATATATTGTTTGTATTTAATATTTTATCCCTGAATAAGTGCGTTTATCGCATGAAACGCGTTGGATCCTTGTTTTTATGTTATTTTATGTTTTATTTTATACACCTTGAATAAATTCCTGTTTTGACTCTGGATGGTGATTGGTGGTTCCTTCGGCGGCAAGGATCTCCAGATCGAATATTCTATGAACAACAGATGTGGTGTAAAAAATCTCCGTTGAGACGAGAAAGTTTTAAAGATTTTTCATCTTGTGAGTGCTATCCTAGCAGGGGCATCTCTTGCACAATCCCTTTTATATCTGTATGCGCTATGAGCTGTTTTTTACCTCCACAGATTTCCGTTTTTCCATATCTATTTCATTCACATTGTCAAGACGCCTTAGGGAGAGACGTCTGGGATATCTAGAGGTTGTATTTCTTTTTATTGTCCGTGGTCACACTCCAATTGTTTGTATTGCTCATTTTATATGAAACAAATGGACAATGCTATTGCTTTGGAACAAACAATAAATAATTATTTTTTTTTCTTCTTTTAGATTTTACATGTTTGGTATCACTGTAAAGGCTTCTGACCTGTCCAGTGACACCTCACTTGATCATGTGCGGTGTAAATATTAGAGACGCAGAGTTCCAAAGTTCCCCCCAGTGCTGTTCACTGCTGCAATGGGGAGGTTTAGGTTTTTCATGGAACAATGCGTAATAACGGATTGTGCCATCGACTCCACACTTGTTGATGACATAAGAAATGAGATGGTGAGTTAGTGTGCAGCATCATTGTTCACTTTATAATTGAAAAGTGAACAATATTGGTGTGTTAGAAAGAAGAAAAGAAAGATTTTTTTATTTTTATTTTAATATTAGATAGAACCTGGACATGTTTGATGTCATTGAAAAGATTATGCACTGACCTTTCCAGTGATACCTCACATGACCCTGTAGCTGCTATGGTGTTGGAGATACACTGGTACAAATGCCCTGACAGGGTTATTCAAAGAGAGCCGATCTGGCCCCGAAATGTAATCGGACACTGAAATTCAGCACACGGCTACATTTCCTGGCCATTCGGCTTTTCAGAGAGCAGGCAGTTTGCCAAATGTTGGCAAATTGCCTGCACGTACGGTGCCTGTTCGAGGGCAGTGAACTCCCCCATAGAGAAGCAATGCTACGTCTATTCAGAGAACACAAAGCAGCAGTGAAAAGTTGCCGAAATGCCCTGCTGTTCAGTGGTCTCATTCGGCAGGTTTATTCAGGAGAATCCCATAGGCTTCAATGTTAAAAATATTCCCGTTTTTATTCAATATCTAGTAAACCGTTTATTATTATATTCTGCAGTAAAAAGTCTCTTTATTTATTGATTTTTTAGGATCTTTTAGGCATTAGTTGGGATTTTTTTGGCAAACTTTTTTTCCGGTTTTTTTAAAATAGATTTTTCTTTTTTCTCTAACGACCTTTTTATTATTATTCATTGGACCTTATATGGAAATTCCAGACATTTTTGTTCAGTAGTTTCAGTAAGTTCAGCGTTTAAATTTTCAAACTTTCAAGCGTACTGTTTTTTTTTTCACCTCGTACGTCTGCGTGTCGGCTTTTTCTTGCGGCTACTCTGTGGTGTGATCAGCGGCTAGTCGGGTTTCTCTGGCGTGTTTGGTGTGGTTAATCCAGCTGTTTCTGCGGGTTCCGGTGAGTGTTCGGTGAGTATTCGGTGTGTTTGCGGTGAGTGTTCGGCGGGTTTGCGGTGGGTTTTCCCTGCACTAGGGGGGCCCTGCGGTGTTTGCTGAGTACACCGCAGGGACGGCTTACTAGGATCACCGAATCGCCCCAAAGTGCGGGGAACGAAAAATTACAGAACGTGCGGTGACTTTTCGAATCTCTTTGAATAACTCTGAGTTATCCTTTCTCTGGTCCTATTATGGGGCATGGGCCAGGAGCTGCTGCTCCGATAGCCCTTATGTTTTTATTTGCTTTTAAAAAAAATTGTAATTGAGAAAATATGTTGCAAGTCATACAAAACGTACAGTTGTAACATAGGGTAATTCAGACAGAGCGTAGAAAAATAACTGGTGTAATTAACAGCAATGTGAGAGCCCACCAGACATAATCAACAGTAGAGCAGTGTATCTGAAATGCTTGTTGCATTCCAAAGGAAAGTGGTTGCCATCTAATATGGTGCCCCTTTGAAAGGGTGTGGAAGTTCGGTAGCACGTAACCATCAATGCACTCATTCGGTTTTGTGTGGTCAAAAATCTCTCAAGAAGTTATAATTGAATAAGAAAAAAGGAAAAGATAGAAAAGCAGAAAGAAGAAGAGAAAAATAAGGGGGGAATGAAGTGGTGTGTTAGAGAAGATCAAGGGGGAGGGGGAGGAATTTGAAGCGGTTAGGTTTAATTTGATGTAGACGAACCCGTCCTATAGAAGTGCCTGGTTCCCTCCAGGAGACCCATCACTCATCTCCTGAATCTGACCCCATTCCAATCTCAAAGCCCTGTACGCCGTTGAGGACTCGGATTGGTTCCAATAATACCACGTGGTCAAGAATCTTTGTCTTATAATATCTGAGGAGATCAAGGATTCCTCCGCCGCCTGAATGTCGTTCAGTTTATCCACCAGGTCCACCATGGAAGGGAGTCGAGGGCTCCGTCAGTATTTGGGCGTCATAGAGCGGGCACCCAAAAGAATGCATAGCAATAAAGAATGTTTAAGACGATTCATGGGTGCATCAATGTGAAATAGTAACAAAACCTCCGGCCAGAGTGGTAGGTTCGTGTCAGTCAATGATAGACCTTATGTTAATCCGGCCTTGACCATGATAATGTGTCCACTTCATATACTATAAATAAATAAAAAACAAAATAGGTGCTCTTTCCCAGATAGATGCAAACAGTGACCAGAAAAAATGAAAAAAGGACCTGTAGATCTCAAGCTTCTCCCCTCCAATGGACGTTCAGAGAGTAAAATGGAAAATGTATCGAGATCTAAAACAGGACAATATGAAATAGAAGGATCATAGCGTTATATGTAAAAACAATATTGTATCATGACACGCCCCCTGTAGAAACGCACTCACAGGATAAAAAGAGAAATCAGCGCATATCATAAATTACTCATCCCAAAGATGTATAGGAAGGCTCAGGATCTCGTCATCCACAGAAGATTTCCACCTGGATCGCTGTCAACAGGTTCTGCAATCACTCCAAAACAAAGGGAGTCCAGTCGCCAACAGTAGAAAAAAGATAATTTATTCATAAAATTCCGACGCGTTTCGTTGGTGTTAATTCCAACTTCATCAGGGAAAAATATCATACATATACACAACAAACCCCCCTTCCTTTATAGTCCCCATCATCTCTGTATATTGATCGCCGGTGTCCACTGTGCTCACTTCCGGCTTCCGGCTTCCGGTCCTGTGGCGGCGGATGCTGACTCACTTCCTGTCCTCCATCTTGGTGCAGGCAGGAAGTCACGATCTTTCATGCGGCCAGCGTCCTGAAAACTCCGCCATCTCAAAGCAGTCATTTAATGGATATTATAACTTCCTTAGTTCGAATACTCCAATGTAAAACCGGTATAGAATGGAAGATGATGATGTCAAAAGTGGATATTAAAAAGCCGGTGTCATAGAGATGGAGACAAATAAAAATATATATAAGACTCAGATAACAATCCATATTATTTTATATTATAAAAAGGGGGTGTAAAAACGAAAAACAGAACATGTGAAAAATAAAAAATGAATTAAAAAACGGATGAAAAACAACAAAACCGAAACCAAATCCAATAAATTACAGACAATTAATAACATCTATTTCCAGATTAAGACCACCTTCTATCCAGGTACCCATCTCAAAGATCCACCTACTTTCTTTTTGAGCTAGAGTTTTTATAAAATCACCCCCCTCCAGTTGGGTTTAACTAGCTCAATTCCACACCATTTCAAATTAGTAGAGGAAAATAGGGGGCATTTATTGCAGTGATCTGAAACACTGTGTTCTCTCTTATTACGAATGTTATTAAAGTGCTCCATGATTCTAATTTTTAGTTCCCTTGTGGTTCTGCCAATATACTGCAGTCCACAGCCACACTCTATGAGGTAAATGACCCCCTTGCTTCTACAGTTAATAAACTGTTTAATTTTAAAAACTTTTCCTGAATGGGTGCTGGTAAAGCTGATCTGTTTTTTATCTATATAGGTGCACGCTTTGCACCTGCCACATTTATAAAAACCCAACTCTCTTTTTATAAACATATATTTTCGTTATATTCTATCTTTTTCTTAGGCAACAAAGTAGGAGCTAGAATATTTTTTAGATTAGACGCTTTTTTAAAAATGATGCTAGGTCTGGCTGGCAAGACATCCCTTAGGAGCTTGTCTGCTCGGAGGATATGCCAGTGCTTATTTAAAACATTTCTGATCTTATTGGCATGGGGGTTAAACTTAGTAATAAACGACATTTGAAAATCATCCTTCCCCTTGTCCATTTTTGACCTTTCCTTTAGAAGATCGTTTCTTTCCCTTCTTAAAATATCCTCCCTATCTCTATCAAATTTTCTTTCATCATAGCTTTCTGAATATATTTATTCTTTATCCAATCACTTTGATCTTTAAAAATTTCTATTTCTGAACAGTTTCTACGCAACCTGGTCAATTGACCTTTCGGTACATTCGTTAACCATTTCCTTGCATGTGAACTGTTAATATTAATTGCTGTGTTGGCATCAGTTTTTTTAAAAAAGGTCTTAGTCTCTATGTTATTGTTTTTGATATATAAAGTGAGATCCAGAAAATCTATTTGATGGTCATCTATATGAGAAGTGAACTTTAGATTATATTCATTATCGTCCAGGGACCAGATAAAATCCTCTAGGGAGTTTCGCCCCCCTTTCCAGATAATAACCACATTGTCTATGAAACGTTTCCATAGGACGAGGCCCGCCCCTTCCAACATCTTGGGCCAAATGGCATCACACTCCCAGCAACTCATTTTTTGACGAACCATCTCTCTAGTTATATAGACCACTTTTTACAACCCTTGGTTAAAAATACCAGATCGTACCTTAAGGATACTAGCCATATTCTAAGGGAATTAAAGAAGATTAACTGGGAGCCCGATATGTTGTTTGCCACTATCGATGTTTCATCGTTATACACATCCATACCTCATAATAAAGGAATAGAGTCCATTAAAAAGGTGCTAACTGAAGAGAGCTCTTTACCCCTGGATCAAATTGATTTTTTGTTAGATTCTATCAAATTTATACTGGAGCATAATTTTTTCTGGTTTGAAAGTCAGTTCTTTTTGCAAGTCTGTGGAACGGCCATGGGGACGAGGTTCGCCCCTAGCTATGCCAATTTATTTATGAGTTGCTGGGAGTGTGATGCCATTTGGCCCAAGATGTTGGAAGGGGCGGGCCTCGTCCTATGGAAACGTTTCATAGACGATGTGGTTATTATCTGGAAAGGGGGGCGAAACTCCCTGGAGGATTTTATCTCGTCCCTGGACGATAATGAATATAATCTAAAGTTCACTTCTCATATAGATATATATATCAAAAACAATAACATAGAGACTAAGACCTTTTTTAAAAAAACTGATGCCAACACAGCAATTAATATTAACAGTTCACATGCAAGGAAATGGTTAACGAATGTACGGAAAGGTCAATTGACCAGGTTGCGTAGAAACTGTTCAGAAATAGAAATTTTTAAAGATCAAAGTGATTGGATAAAGAATAAATATATTCAGAAAGGCTATGATGAAAGAAAATTTGATAGAGATAGGGAGGATATTTTAAGAAGGGAAAGAAACGATCTTCTAAAGGAAAGGTCAAAAATGGACAAGGGGAAGGATGATTTTCAAATGTCGTTTATTACTAAGTTTAACCCCCATGCCAATAAGATCAGAAATGTTTTAAATAAGCACTGGCATATCCTCCGAGCAGACAAGCTCCTAAGGGATGTCTTGCCAGCCAGACCTAGCATCATTTTTAAAAAAGCGTCTAATCTAAAAAATATTCTAGCTCCTACTTTGTTGCCTAAGAAAAAGATAGAATATAACGAAAATATGTTTATAAAAAGAGAGTTGGGTTTTTATAAATGTGGCAGGTGCAAAGCGTGCACCTATATAGATAAAAAACAGATCAGCTTTACCAGCACCCATTCAGGAAAAGTTTTTAAAATTAAACAGTTTATTAACTGTAGAAGCAAGGGGGTCATTTACCTCATAGAGTGTGGCTGTGGACTGCAGTATATTGGCAGAACCACAAGGGAACTAAAAATTAGAATCATGGAGCACTTTAATAACATTCGTAATAAGAGAGAACACAGTGTTTCAGATCACTGCAATAAATGCCCCCTATTTTCCTCTACTAATTTGAAATGGTGTGGAATTGAGCTAGTTAAACCCAACTGGAGGGGGGGTGATTTTATAAAAACTCTAGCTCAAAAAGAAAGTAGGTGGATCTTTGAGATGGGTACCTGGATAGAAGGTGGTCTTAATCTGGAAATAGATGTTATTAATTGTCTGTAATTTATTGGATTTGGTTTCGGTTTTGTTGTTTTTCATCCGTTTTTTATTCATTTTTATTTTTCACATGTTCTGTTTTTCGTTTTTACAACCCCTCTTTATAATATAAAATAATATGGATTGTTATCTGAGTCTTATATATATTTTTATTTGTCTCCATCTCTATGACACCGGCTTTTTTTAATATCCACTTTTGACATCATCATCTTCCATTCTATACCGGTTTTACATTGGAGTATTCGAACTAAGGAAGTTATAATATCCATTAAATGACTGCTTTGAGATGGCGGAGTTTTCAGGACGCTGGCCGCATGAAAGATCGTGACTTCCTGCCTGCACCAAGATGGAGGACAGGAAGTGAGTCAGCATCCGCCGCCACAGGACCGGAAGCCGGAAGCCGGAAGTGAGCACAGTGGACACCGGCGATCAATATACAGAGATGATGGGGACTATAAAGGAAGGGGGGTTTGTTGTGTATATGTATGATATTTTTCCCTGATGAAGTTGGAATTAACACCAACGAAACGCGTCGGAATTTTATGAATAAATTATCTTTTTTCTACTGTTGGCGACTGGACTCCCTTTGTTTTGGAGTGATTGCAGAACCTGTTGACAGCGATCCAGGTGGAAATCTTCTGTGGATGACGAGATCCTGAGCCTTCCTATACATCTTTGGGATGAGTAATTTATGATATGCGCTGATTTCTCTTTTATCCTGTGAGTGCGTTTCTACAGGGGGCGTGTCATGATACAATATTGTTTTTACATATAACGCTATGATCCTTCTATTTCATATTGTCCTGTTTTAGATCTCGATACATTTTCCATTATAAATAAATAAAACACTGAAATATTGATGAACAGAAAAGGTAGCGTTTCTCAGGGAGATCATGCCAAACTAATCTTATTGACTTTTTTGATTGGGTAACAAAAATAATAGACAAAGGTGGTGCAGTAGACATTGCTTATTTAGATTTCAGTAAGGCTTTTGATACTGTTCCTCATAGAAGGCTTATCAATAAATTGCAATCTTTGTGCTTGGATTCCAATATTGTTGAATGGATTAGGCAGTGGCTGAGTGACAGGCAACAGAGGGTTGTGGTAAATGGAGTTTATTCGGCGCAAGGTCTTGTTAACAGTGAGGTACCTCAGGGGTCAGTACTTGGACCCATTCTCTTTAATATTTTTATTAGGGATATTGCAGAAGGTATTAATGGTAAAGTATGTCTTTTTGCTGATGACACAATGATTTGCAACAGGGTTGACATTCCTGGAGGGATCAGCCAAATGACAAATGATTTAGGTAAACTAAAAAAATGGTCGGAGCTGTGGCAATTGAGTTTTAATGTGCATAAGTGCAAGATAATGCACCTGGGACGTAAAAACCCAAGGGCTGAATATAGAATATTTGATACAGTCCTAACCTCAACATCTGAGGAAAGGGATTTAGGGGTTATTATTTCAGAGGATCTAAAGGTAAGTAGTCAATGTAATAGAGCAGCAGGAAATGCTAGCAGAATGCTTGGTTGTGTAGGGAGAGGTATTAGCAGTAGGAAAAGGAAGTGCTCATGCCACTGTACAGAGCACTGGTGAGACCTCACTTGGAGTACTGTGTGCAGTACTGGAGACCGTATCTCCAGAAGGATATAGACATCTTAGAGAGAGTTCAGAGAAGGGCTACTAAAATGGTGTACGGCTTGAAGGAGAAAAGTTACCAAGAAAGGCTTAATGATCTTAACATGTACAGCTTGGAAAAAAAGACGAGACAGAGGAGATATGATAGAAACATTTAAATACGTAAAGGGAATCAACAAGGTAGAGGAAGGGAGTATATTTAAAAGGAAACAAAATAGCAAAACAAGAGGACATAGTCTTAGATTAGAGGGGCAAAGGTTTAAAAGTAACATCAGGAAACATTATTTTACTGAGCGGGTGGTGGATACATGGAACAGTCTTCCAGTAGAAGTGGTAGAGGCCAAAACAGTAATTGAATTTAAGCAAGCATGGGATAGGCATAAGGCTATCCTAAACAAAAGATAAATCCAGGTTAAGTATCCATGTAATTGGGCAGACTAGATGGGCCGAAAGGTTCTTATCTGCCGACATTTTTCTATGTTTCTATGTTTCTTATTTGTACGGATTTTTCTCACAAGCTCGCAAAACTTAAAACTTGAAAAAACAATTTCATATTTTATTTTCTGCTTCCATCTCTTCCTCCATCCTTCTATAACCTTATTTCAATCAGCCGCTCACCTTCCACTGAACTGTAAATACAATGGCAGAAACTCGTGGGCAACAGAAGGGAGATAATGATCACAGAGCTAAATACTGTGGTTCATTGATGAAAGCTTTAGAAGTAGGATTTATCTTTGTGTAAGTAGGAAATAAGTAAATAGTTTCAATTGCTGAAGTGCTTTATTTAACAGAATGTATTTACTTAGGCTTGTTTTAAAAAACACTACAAAGATCAAGGATACGCAGAGCAGTGAGATGAGGCCACAAGATGTTGTAGGAATATCTAATTAGTAATATCTATTTAGTAATATGTAGTATTTACTAGTTAGGTGTTACATATTAAAATATATTGTTCAGGAACCAGATTCTTAGATTATGGTAAATCTATGCTAAAATGCTTCAATATACGTAACGTATGTTTACAAATTACGACTGTACATGCTCTTCTGTGAGAGATTTGCATTAGTGCTGGTGGTGGTGGAGGGTAATATCCCATCACCCCCGATATCACTGCGGTATGTGAGCTCCCTTTAAAGATTTAGCCAAATATTGATGTTCAAGAAGTAAAAGACAGCGTGAATCTGGCGCTTTTCTTAGTGGTTGTGAGATTATTAAGGCGTGCGCAATATAGGTCAGTGCTGCAAGCTAGAAGATATGTGTTTACAACCTCAAAAACACGAATATAATAGAAAAGAAAAAACACTTCCAGGCGCACCTTACTAAAATTTCCACTTTTGGCCAATGTGCAAACATCAAATGAATTAATATTTAAACAAAACAGTGGTTATATTATGATAAATGTGTATAACTTAAGGAATACTTATATTTCAGTGGTGTTTCTTTTTTTTCCCCTTTTCTCAGCATGGGGTCCTGCGATGTAGCTGTTCGGTATCCCAAGAAAAAAGGAGGGGGGAGGGTATTTCTCCACTTGATGTAAAAAAAGGCAGCAGAGCGGCAGATAATTCAATTAAAATGCATTTATTAATCAATAAAAAGGTAGACCTTCAACTATAAAACCAATTGTTAAAATACTAATTAAGTAGGATCAACAAAAACGCGCTTTCACCAATAGGCTTCATCAGTTGTTATCCTTTCTGAATGATCAGTCTGTGCAAGAAGTCCAAAAAGTCCAAAAACATAAAGAATATTGATGTTCGGTTTGATGAACTCGTGAATGAAGTAGACCATTGATTGACAGCTATGCTTCTAAAATCCTCTACGGTTTCACTTTCTGGGATTGCCTAGCTGGCAGGTTGTCTATCTATGCTTTCAGGTTTTACTAAATACACAGACTGACAGTGTGGGTAAAAGCTGCCAGTCACTACAACGGAGATTCCAACTCCCTGGCTTCCTTTTCTTTATTGAAGAAATGTACACAGCAAGTCAGAGTATGTGATGGTTTCTCTTCTATGTATGAAATGGTTGCTGTCAACTTAATGGTGAGACGAAGCTTGTGAATTTGTGATCTGCCATGAGCCCCAGGAAGATAAACATCACTAGTAAGTGAGTATACCACAAAAGAGCAGTTATTAGGTTGGCACAGTGTAGGACCTGCCAGGGTGGAGTACATTGGCATTGTGGCAGGCTTGTGCAAAGTATCATCATATCTCATAACATAGTCACCATTGCTAATTTGCAAGTTGGGTGCTTTTAAGTCTATATTATAGTGGAGTGCTCTGAATTTTGTGTATTTTTAATCGTTTTGAATATTTATGGGACATAAACTGCAATTGATTTTTTCTTATGAAAGGTACCAATCTCACAGTCTATGGCCTAGATTCACTAAACATCACTGTAGAAGTAAGGTGTTCGGATCAAGAAGAGAGGAGTCATCAGTATACAATATATATTCTGTATCATTTTTCTGTGCAATGGCAATGGGGGCAAGTCCCTAAACATCATCCTGGAAGCTTCCTTTTGTGCAGCCTGCATATTATAAAGGAAAATATTACCCCAATTCCTTTTTTAATGTTTAATAATTCTGCAGATGCTGGTGACAGTATCGATACAATTATGTTTGAATTCATGTTATGGATCCTTTAATAAAATAACTTTTTTCAACTGTGACACTCAGCTCCTCTTCTGTCATCTAATACAGGGTTTGCATAGTTTGGAAGTCCCTCTAGTCACCTTCTAAGCGAAAGGCGCGTGCGTTGCTCGCACAGAAGTTACTGGATTACTGCTGCACACGCATCAAACTGATGATTCAGTGCTGCATGCGCAGCACAATCTACGGCTGCAGTCTCCCCAAGAATTCACTTCTTCAAGCTCTTGCAGAGGCACGCTGATGTCAGCACCCAACGTGTACTGGCGTCATTGGCCCCAAAGCTTGTCCATGTCCGGTGGGGGATTCGTTTTAGGTCAAACCCACCACAACCTGTTTCTTTGTCGCAGAATCACACAAGGGACCTACAGTCACAGTTACAGGTTTCTCCGTGTAACATACAGACAGGTCCAGAAATATTGGGACATCGACACAATTCTAACATCTTTGGCTCTATACACCACCACAATGGAGTTGGAATGAAACAAACACAATGTGCTTTAACTGCAAACTGTCAGCTTTAATTTGAGGGTATGTACATCCAACTCAGGTGAACGGTGTAGGACCTACAGCAGTTTGCAGATGTGCCTCCCACTTGTTAAGGAACCAAAGGTAATGGGACAGAATAATAATCATAAATCAAACTTTCCCTTCTTAATACTTGGTTGCAAATCCTTTGCAGTCAATCACAGCCTGAAGTCTCAAAGATGCTGGGTTTCATCCCTGGTGATGCTCTGCCAGGCCTCTACTGCAACTGTCTTCAGTTCCTGCTTGTTCTTGGGGCATTTTCCCTTCAGTTTTGTCTTCAGCAAGTGAAATGCATGCTCAATGGGATTCAGGTCAGGTGATTGACTTGGCCATTGCATAACATTCCACTTCTGTCCCTTCAAAAACTCTTTGGTTGCTTTTGCAGTATGCTTTGGGTCATTGTCGATCTGCACTGTGAAGCGCCGTCCAATGAGTTCTGCAGCATTTGGCTGAATGTGAGCAGATAATATTGCCCGAAACAGTTCTGAATTCATCCTGCTGCTTTTGTCAGCAGTTACATCATCAATAAATACAAGAGAACCAGTTCCATTGGCAGCCATACATGCCCACGCCAGGACACTACCACCACCATGCTTCACTGATGAGGTGGTATGCTTAGGATCATGAGCAGTTTCTTTCCTTCTCCATACTCTTCTCTTCCCATCACTCTGGTACAAGTTGATCTTGGTCTCATCTGTCCATAGGATCTTGTTCCAGAACTGTGAAGGCTTTGTTAGGTGTTGTTTGGCAAACTCTAATCTGGCCTTCCTGTTTTTTAGGCTCACCAATAGTTTACATCTTGTGGTAAACCCTCTGTATTCACTCTGGTGAAGTCTTCTCTTGATTGTTGACTTTGACACACATACACCTACCTCCTGGAGAGTATTCTTGATCTGGCCAACTGTTGTGAAGGGTGTTTTCTTCACCAGAGAAAGAATTCTTCGGTCATCCACCACAGTTGTTTTCCGTGGTCTCCTGGGTCTTTTGGTGTTGCTGAGCTCACCGGTGCGTTCCTTCTTTTTGAGAATGTTCCAAACAGTTGTTTTGGCCACGCCTAATGTTCTTGCTATCTCTCTGATGGGTTTGTTTTGTTTCTTCAGCCTAATGATGGCTTGCTTCACTGATAGTGACAGCTCTTTGGATCTCATCTTGAGAGTTGACAGCAACAGATTCCAAATGCAAATAGCACACTTGAAATGTAATTGGGGTAATCAGGGAATATCACACACCTGGCCATGGAACAGCTGAGAAGCCAATTGTCCTTTGGTCCCTTAACAAGTGGGAGGCACATCTGCAAACTGCTGTAAGTCCTACACCATTCACCTGAGTTGGATGTACATACCCTCAAATTAAAGCTGACAGTCAGCAGTTAAAGCACATTGTGTTTGTTTCATTTCAACTCCATTGTGGTGGTGTATAGAGCCAAAGATGTTAGAATTGTGTCGAAGTCCAAATATTTCTGGACCGACTGTAATTAGGGTTAGAGCTAGGGTTAGGCCGGGTTCACACCTAGGTGTAGTTTATAAGCGCATTGTACGCCCAGTTTTTCCCGATGTTTTACTAGCGTTTGTTGCGCGTTTGTGCTAATTAGAGACGCGTGTCGTACACGCGTTTGTTTTTGATTGACTGCGGAGGCGTCCAATGGGAACTACTTCCCATCTGATTATGGAGGCGTCCAATGAAAAAGACTTCCTGCTGAGCGTCCTGAGAGAGAGAGAGGAGAGATACACAGAGAGAGTTGTTCCTGAGAGTCTGGTGAGCGGAGTTGATTATATTAATATGGACGTGCGCAGAAGACGATGCACTTCTGCACTAGTTGCAGGAGTACATTTATTGCGTGTGAGAAGAAGGAGAGAGATGAACTACAGGAGAAGGTTCTGGGTCCATACAGTTATTGCCAACCGACGGCAAAGAGGACAATTCTGGGCCCTCTATGGATCCCTTCGTGAACATGCAGAGAAATTCTTTGAGTACGCACGCATGTCAATAAATAGGTGAGTACATGTACCATGCTTATTGTTGTTGTGTCCCATATGATAGTAGCATCATAGATTTGATAGGGAAAAAGGCGGGGATAGCAAGATAGATCATCAAGTTAACCTGTATTAACCCTCTTTTTTTCCCAATAGTTTTGATGAGTTACTGGAGCTCATGTCCCCCACTTTGGAGCATCAGGACACATTTATGCGCGACAGTGTTGCACCTGTGGATAGACTGCTCATCACTTTGTGGTAAGTTGACTTAACATCACTACACACATAAACCAGTGCGATATGCTGTGAGAGAATCGAAAAGTCACTGCACGTTTGGTGACTTTTCGTTCTCTTCAATACGGTGCGATTTGGCGATCCCATTTTGACGACCCTGCAGTGTATTCAGCAAGCACCACAGGGCTGTCACAGTGCAGGGAAAATCTGCTGCAAACTCGCCGCAGCACTCACCGCAAAACCCGAGGAACGCACACCAAGACCCGCAAAAACATCAGGATAAACCCCGCTGAACACACCGGAGAAACCCGAGCAGCCGCCGATTACAGCGCAGAGCAGCCGCCGGATAAACCCAACACCGCAGATGAATGGAGTGTGGGTTGTGCCGTGTGTGTGTGTGTTAAGCAGGAGGAGGTATGGCATGTGTGACTCTCCTACATATGTGTACCACAATCAAACTCATTTACAAAAATTAAAAACGTTACAACCTGTAAAGAAACAGACACACAAACTCATAGTTAAATCTTAATAAAATTGTATATTTTAAAAAGTAATAATAAAATAGAATAAAACTTTTCAACTTTACAACAAATATTGAACACACAGAGCTCCAAAATCAGCCAACGGGCAGTGCAAAAGAGCCAACGGGCAGGTCAAAGTGACAGAGTGGCATGGGTAACATGTTTTGGGGGGGGGGGTGTTGTGTTGATGGTGCATTGGTGTTTGTGGGTATGCATGTGAAGTAGTGTGTGCATGTGTGTGGAAAAGTGGGGCTATACTTACAAATTGTGGAACTGTTGTGGAGGAGTAAAGTGAGGCTCGTCCACCTGCATCTCCTCCCTCATTCTATGGCTGCTTGAGGGGTACACATATGGGGACTGTGGGCGTGGCTGCCATTTTTCTGGGGGGGTGTTGATGGTGCATGGGTGTGGTGACTGGGTGTGTGCGCATGGGTGTGGAATGTTGAGGTGGTTGCTGTATAGGGACAGTAGGTTGTGAGCCATCAGGTGGGATGAAGGACCGTATGAAGCCGCTCAAGCCTCTGCCTATGGGCCCTGAGGATGGGACATCGGCAAACAGATGCCGAGGATGTTGGGGCAGACTGTGTCTGTGTCACTGGTGTTGGTGACACTGTTCGTGTTGGTGACAGCTGTGCTAGTAGTGGTGGTGTTGGACTCCGGGGTCCTGTTGAAGCACATGGCTGATTGGACTGTGTGGCCATGTCTTCCTCCTCCTCCCCGTCGTCCTCTTTTTACCTCTCCCCTTCCTGCCTCTCCCAGCTGCTGTCGGTGCTGTAATTAGGAAATAATACATTAGTATGTGCAATATATAATTATCTAAATGTTCTTTAAAACAATATCCATGACCCTCCTAAACATTGTCATTGCCGTGACTTACCTACACATTTCCACGCATAGTATCAAAAATGACAGCTGTTCTACGTGGATATTCCTCGATGGCGCACTGGCAGCTGCTCCACTCCGATACTCCCTCTCCTTCCGCCTGTGTCTGATGAACGCATCCTTCAGGCTCTTCCACTTGCCCTTCATTAAGTTAACTGTTGAAACAAAATGTAAACATAAAATATTTTTTTTTAAAACATTTCATAGGTATTTGGCGACTGGACAGTCATTGGTCAGTCTGCACTACGAGTTCTTGATTGGAAAACCCACAGCAAGCAAATCGTCAGAGACACATGCTGCTCCCTATGGGAGATCCTGCATGATGTTGTTATGGGAAAACCAAACAAGGAGGAGTGGGTTAAAATTTACCAAGTTTTTTCGACACTGCAATTTTCCGAACTGTCTGGGAGCGCTTGACGGAAAACATATCCGTATCATTAAACCGAAGGGGAGTGGCAGTCGGTTTTTTAATTATAAAAAATATTTTTCTTTTGTACTATTTGCGGTATCTGATGCCAACTACTGCTTCAGATACATTGACATTGGATCGTACAGAAGCAGCTCGGACTGGGCAGTATTTGCCCATTCCGACTTTGGGCAAATGCTGCAGCAGGATGAACTGGACCTGCCAGAGAACACCATGCTGCCTGGCACCGCAGATCCTGAAATGCCTTTTGTATTTGTGGGCGACAAGGCATTTGCTCTTGGGGAGCATCTGATGAGGCCCTACTGAAGCCGTGGACTGAGTGTGCAGAGGAGGGTTTTTAATTATTGTCTGACCCGAGCACGCAGGGTGGTGGAGTGTGAATTTGGCATCCTGTCCAATAAATGGCGCATTCTACACTCGCCAATCAGCCTGCAATTGGAGAACGCCATCTCTGTGGTGAAGGCAGCCTGTGTACTCCACAATTTCGCTCGCCTCAGAGACGGATTTAATTTTGAAGACTCGTTAGAACATTGCTTGGAGAATACTAATATGGTCACCTGCCGTGGTAACAGACAAGGAGCCACCGTTCAGGACCAGTTTGCGGCATATTTTATGTCACCGGAGGGTGAGGTCTCCTGGCAAATGGAAGCAATAAATGAATGATTGAAAAATATATATATATTTCTTCGGTAAAAGTTGCTGTTTTTATTAATAAAGTTTACTTGTTATTTAACTTATTTCAGACCCTCGGTTTATTTTTTAGGATTGTGCCTTAAAATACATCGGCTGCTCTAAAATTTACCACACCTTGTTGCAACATTTCCAATGGGTTCAAATTGCGTTCATGAACGAATGCGGCTCTCATGGGTATTTATTGCCCCCAGCTCACTTGGGTATTTATTGCCCCCCCAGCACACTTGGGTATTTATTGCCCCCAGCACACTTGGGTATTTATTGCCCCCAACTCACTTGGGTATATTTGGCATGACCCCCCCATACACCTAAAAAAACAGTTAACCTCTCGTCACTTTCTCACGCTTGCTGCAGGTCTCCCAGTCTGCCCACAGCTTTGCGCCGATCTCCTCCCACGATCACACCCTGGTTGTCCGATTTTTGTAGGTGCTGTGCCTCTGGTCATATATTGTTGGTTTCCTATGCACCTGGCTGATGAACGCCTCGGTGTCCGCAAGGCCCATGCCAGTTCCAACTTCTGCAGGATCCTCCATCTTCCAGCGTTCGTGCAGAGTGGCGTTGAATTCCCCTGGGGGTGGTCTTTGCCATGTGCTGGATGCACGCTGATGACGAATCTGCGCGCGCTTTATGATTACGAAAACGCGCAACGTAAATGTACGCACGTGCACGTTGAAGTCTATGGGACGCAACGTGCGGTACTACGCACCAAAGAAGCTCCAGGACTTCTTTGTGCATAGTACGTTTTAACGCACGGTCCTGCGCTCTTTAAAACACTTAGGTGTGAACGGGTCCCATAGAAAAGCATGGGATTTCCCATTCAAGCGTTTTAAAGCACGCAGGAATGCGCTTTAAAACATTTAGGTGTGAACGGGGCCTTAGGGTTGCAGTTTCTTTGTGTTATAGGATTAAGGTTAGAGTTACAGTTTCTGCATTATTGCAAATAATTAATTAGGGTTCGGGTTACAGTTTCTGCATTTTACATAAGGGTTAGCTAGAGTTAGGGTTACAGTTTCTCTGTGTTATATGATAAAGGTTAGGGTTACAGTTTCTGCGTGTTACATAATTAGGGTTAGAGCTAGAGTTAGGGTTACAGTTTCTGTATTTTTTTAAACATATTTTTATTCATTTTGGATCAGTACAAAAATGCAATATGATAAACAATATAGTACACAGCAAAGGAAAAAAAAAAGAGTTGCTAAAAACATTGCGTGGGCTCGGCATCCGAAACTGAGCAACGAGAACATGTCAGAAATAACAGTAATAATGCAGGCTAAGACACAAGTGCAAACATTTTAAGTTTATAGCTTATAATTGTCTCCAGTGTAACGGGACCCCGCAGTCCTTGTTTGGGCCTTGAGAACAGGCATGGGAGTGCATTAGGGGGTCGCAGAAGGGGAAGAGTCAAGAAAACGAGTTACAGTGTGATCTGGGGGGTCACAGGGTATGGGCAGGATGCCTCGCAACATTTGTAAGGAGAACCATGGCGCACAGAAAAAGGTGTTTCGTAGTGCATCTTTAGTCTCGCACGGGAGCGAGCGAATGAAGGGGGTCCAGTTAGTGAAGAAGGCCTGCGTCCTCTCAGACTGGTTCTTGGATGCCTCCGACCAGTCGGCTATAAATATAGCATAGATCTGATCGTACACCATACGGAATGAAGGGGGGAGTTAGAGATCCATTGGGACAAAATTGCTTTCTTACCTGTTGCAGCCAGTAGGGTCAGCCAAAAATCGATGGCATTTTGAGAAGGGATGGGGAGTTGGTCTATTAAAAATGGCGCATTCTGGTGTGTAAGGAATTTCCAATCGAAGGACCTGTGAACCAAAAGCGCCGAACCGTATCCCAGAAGATTTGTATGAACGGACAGGATCACAGGCAATGCGTCAAGTTCGGATATTTTATGATTAGAATTTAATTAATTCCGTGCACGGTGCTTGCTATTTTATACCCACCTCCGGTGATAATCTGTTCCTTTTTTTTTTGCTTACCTAAAGTATATTTGCTTTGCAGAAGCTTTTTAACAAAACTATAACATGGATAGCTCTATTTTAAAAATTAAATTGAACACAACATTAAAGAAAACATTTACAGGTTGGGCGCCCCTCATCCGGAATTCTAAATCTGGAAGACTCCAAAAGCCGGAGTCCTCAGAGCCATCCGAATTTCATTAATCTCGGATTAGGGGTGCTCTGGATGGGTGCTGTCACTGGGGAACCCGGCTCCTGAACGCTGCAGTAGACCGCGGCACAAGCTGGGAGTCTCTGGGCAGCCCCAGTGTGTGACATGCTGCACGGAGTTACACCGACATCGAGCATCATGCTCAGCTGAGTGTGTATTCGATGCTGGCTGCAGCAGGAAGGGCATCCCGGCTCTCCTGCCGTGATTGTCTTCCAAGTGTGCCATCCTGACTATTGAATCACATGACATGTTGCTGTCTTGATCCAAGTTGCTTGTGTCACGTTATAATGCAATGCTAACCTCTCAATACCAAGTGACATGCCATGACAGTCACAAAAAGCTTTCCCTTTTGGACGGCCCTGGCACAGCATTGGTTGAAAAGGTTATATTTACCTTGGCACGCTGGGTTAAATCCAGGATCACTTTTGCTGATGGTCTCTAATGTTAGACAGTTTGGTGGAGCAGATGGTATTTTACTGGTGCAAGAATGAGCAAACAGTCATTCGAACTGTGCGGTATCTGGCTATCGTTTAACTCCCAGCCAACAAACCCTGGTTGTTATGCCCACTAACACGTTGCCACGGCCGGGAGGGTCTGAATGCCGATGGATTGCATGGCACACCCCATGGCTCTCCAGTTACTCCTCAGCCCGCCTGCCTTGCCAGTGGCTGATTGTAATTGGCTGCAGGTGGGCTGCTCGCGTTCAGGCAGTCCCACCTGCAGCCAATTGTGGTGATCGGATGCAGGGAAGGGAAGCAAGCTAGAAGAGTTGCCGGAGAGCTGCGGGGCGTGCTATGCGGCCTTGTGGCATTGTGGAAGCAGGCTAGAAAGAGTTGCCGGAGAGCTGCAGGGCGTGCTATGCGGCCTTGTGGCATTCAGGCCCGCCTTCACTCCAGCAGACCCCGGGCGTTAAGGGGCTAAGAAGCTGTTCACATGTTTGCCATGTGGGATGCCAGTGAATTTGGAGTCTCCTTGCATCAAGGACAACCTCCAACGTGTCCATACCAATATGTAGTGGATGTCTTTACAGCAATATAATGGTCGTGATTGGCTGTCACAATATAATCGGTATTCATTGATAACTAGATCTTTATTTGAATTATTTACGGGCAGATTCCTAATATTTTTTTAAAACAGTACTTTATACATTGAGCTGTTGGTGCTCATGTGTTACAATCTAGCTGTAAGGTGGTACAGGAGACTTTCCTCCCCTTGTCAGTTGGACATTTAACAAGACAGAGATTATTTGTTTTACCTGGTTTTGGTTAATGTCAGGAGGATTAATGTTACACCATGCATTGATCATTTTGTATTTTATGTCTCATTTTATAATGTTTTTAATGACAGATTGTGGTGTTGAAGGTGAATACCGTAATTATATATGGACCAGATATTGTTCTGTGATATTATTTGTGTGCATTTTAAATTTTTTAGGGTTTGCACCCTGTTTAAGCCCAGTGATAGTGCTGAGTTAAGCTTTTTGTTACTAAAAATGTGATACATGATGTTGCACAGTAAAACAACACAAAATTATAAAGTAGCCTAAAATGTCCTATTTGCATCCCTTTCTAATGCAAGATTAGTGTTCTTCCAGAGAGAGAAATAAAAATACTTTTTGAATTCTTACTCCTGTCACCCAATAGTGCTGGAAAGAAGCTACAACTACTGTAGCAGCCCACACTATCAATGTAACAAAAAGTTCAAATGTTGCCGCTGCTTTACAGCAGCCATGGAGATGGCAGAATACAGGGAGAGCTCTGGGGTCACTCACTGCTGCAAAGGGATAAGATTCAGGCTGAAAATCGCTGTACAGTACAGATACAAGATGTTACTCTAATTTCCCTACACATACAGATATTGGTATTTTTTTGGAAGCTGCATTGCTAATAATCTCATTATGATCATTATAAATCCCCATAAGCAGGAGATCTGAACATTTTATTATCTATATTTATCAAATTTACTAGACTTGTGCACCGATTTTTTTTTCGGTTCGATTCGGTTCGGCTCGTTCGTATTTTGTAAATTTTCGTTTCGGCTTGTTTCGGCCGATTTCCGTTTCGGTTCGTTTCGTTTTCGTTTCTTTTTCGTATCGACTTTTTTCGTAATTTTGGAAATTTTCGTGTTTTTCGGAACGTCTGTTCTCCTCGTTTCAAAGTGTCTATTCGTTTTGACGTAAACTAATGGTTTTTCGAGTCCGATATTTCTGTCGATACGATAATTCTGTCGATACGATAATTCTGCCATTGAGATTTCTCTGGTTTTCCAGGAAGGATACATTGAGATGGGAATGATACAAAATTACAGAATCAGCGATATAACCAAAAAATATGTTGTCCGAAATTACTGAAATGGAACCGAAATCAGGAATGGAGCCGAAATTACAAATGGAACGAAAATGATTTTCGATTTTACACATTTCTAGTCCATTCGAAAATTCCGAACAAATTTTCGTTTCGTTTCGTAACGTTTTCGTTTTCGGAAAATTCGGATCTGAAAATTTTCGGAAAATCGGCTGAATCTGAATGCGTGAAAATTCCGAAATTCCGAAACCCGAAACGCACATCCCTAAAATTTACTCTATCTGACTCAAAAGGAAATTTCTGCCTGTATGCTGATAATGCAGACCCCGTGAGACATTGTGTGAGATAAGGGACACCATCTAAAGTTAACAACCTTTTTTCCCAGTAACAGTTCCTTAAACTTAAAGTATAATCCAAAACATAAAAAATACATTATATTTATCTGTTAACTCAGAATAAGAATATTTATGTAATATATATTCACCCTAGATTTAATGTTATACATATTTTTCCAACAATAAACTCTTGAAAGGGTTAACAGTTTATGCGTGCAATGACTTTGTTGCAACGCTGGTAGGACTTCACTTCACTTTGGTATGTGCTTTGTGTATTTGGAAAGTCACGGTGAAAAGCGAACACATATAAAGTCAATTTTTTTTGGCTGTTTATTCTAGCATTCCACAAATCAATCAAAAGGGCTCGTCCTTTAGGTCCATTTATCGTCCTTTTATTTATTTATTTATTTTTTTGCATGTGTAAATGTGTGTTGGTGTTGAGAACAAATGGTAACTGAATGAGCTGTGCAGTGATAAATTTTTCTTGTTAGGAGAAATTACATTCGCTAACTTGAGCTACTTCAGCATGAAATTGAAAAGGAATCATTTTGTCTTAATTTACATTCTTGATTCAATGGATATGTGAAGTGGCGGAAGAATATTTCAACAACTGTTGCTTCTGAGAATACGGCGCACGTAGATCGGCTAGATGTAAAATGGAAAAAAATTACTAAAATATAAAAATAATCTAAACACGTACAATGAAATGTGTTTAGTAAGCAGATCTGCTGTCAAATATTTGTAAATAAAGCTAAATTATTTATTTATTTATAAAGTATTTTACCAGGAAGGATACATTGAGATTTCTCTCGTTTTCAAGTATGTGCAATTATTAAATAGCAACAGATGCAACGTAAAATTTTTAAGCGCGGGTGAATTTACAAATACAAAACAAAGACATATTTAACCCCTAAAATATCAAAAATGTGTAAACAATTTGTAAACACATTGCTTTGTAAAACAATAAACGACATTCATTACAATATAAAACTCCATTTGTAGACCTTTGTAACGTAAGATTAATGTGCCCCCCAGCGGATAAAAGAAATTCTCTGAGATCTCACTCCTGTTACCCACTGTATTACTGTAAATAGGTTACAAAGAACAGCCTTCTCCCTCACTGTAACAGAAAGCTCAACAAACTTTA